>JAUMHP010000043.1:14701035-14721229 GCA_032361065.1 Enteromius trimaculatus
GAAGATTTTTTAACCTTTTTTTTTTTTTTTTTTTTTTGAGAAATTTGAGTGTGAAAGAAGGTGACAAAATAAGATTCTACACAAAATAAAAAAAGCCTCTGGATGGATCAGTTAAATATTCAGATATGGTGCTTTGTATAGTTATAGAACAATTGTTCATATATGTGGGTCACTGACTGTCATTTATCTTTAATTTAATTAGATTCGAAAGAAAAAAAATACAATTTGCACACACACACATTATATAATGGCTGTATATAATAGGCAAAAATATATATTTACCAAACTCTTTATGGACTGAATGATTATATATTTCATTTAAATCTGGTGCACACACACATAAAGATCTCTTTGTCTTCTCTTCTTTTAACTTTTTTTTAATCATTTATATAGTTAATAGACCTTCATATGGACTGGATGCCCTGTTGACTTTAGGCTTTGAGAGGGTCGTTCCTTTACAGCATGATTTACTAGCAACACTTTTAACTTTCATAGCTGAACAGTGCAATTTGCTAAATGTAACACACACTATAATTTCTTTTTGTAAGAGTGTTTTATTTTTGTGTGTAATTAGATCTGATTAAACGTGCCTTCCTGATGGGATCACTGTGGCCGCCTGCTTCTGTATGACTCTGTCCAAGCAATCCGCATAATATGTTTTAATTGTATTTCATGGATATATCAATCAATCATTTCAGTGATTGGGTTGAAGAGGGGATTATTTATGTGATTCTGTGTTGTAATCTTGGATGCATCCTGTATTTACCATATTCTTGCAAACTAAATTGCAAAAACTGGCCATTAGGTTCAATAGTGTGGCAAAAGAGTATCACAGTGCTTCACAATCCTTTTGTGACACCAAGGTGGGCTGTTAAGCATCATCTTGGAACAAAGGGGGCAGATGTCCCTATTAGAATAAGAAAGAATATGATCTCACCCTCTCTTGAAAAATGGGGGTAGGTGAAAATATACCCCTTTTAACAAATTTTCTAGGTGTCAGACTCAAACTGACCGTATTTAAAGACACTATGGGAACTTTTACCATTTAAACAAAGCAATGGAGCCCAAAACCAGAGAATTGTGTTTGTTCGCGACATAGAAGTGTACTCCATTACTTAAACTACCAGTCACAAGGTTTAGTATTCACGCTTTGTTTTTAACTTTCCACACACAGTTGAGTCATCAAAACTAGAAAATAATTGTTTTATAAGACCCCAAAAAAAGCTTAAAACCAAAAAGGCTTAAACGTACTAGAAGTGATTAAATAAGCTATGTGGGCATTTTCTTCGTCTAGTTTGTACACAAATCCGGGGGTGAAAAAAACAAAAAATAATTGGTATTTTCAAACCACTGGATTATCTCATAGGTTTCTATATTAGCAGTTAAAAGATAAATGCATACATAACTCTGTGGTTATGGCTTAAACAGGCTTTCCAGGGGCTAAAAGATTTCTGAAGTGACATGCAATGTTTGCTTTGTAAATAAACAGTATTATCCACTAATGCTTTTAACATTTTTTTTAAAACACCGTAATGTAAATAACATGAGATATGAATATGTATTGCCGTCATAAGATACCACTATCTTAGCATAGCACACTCCCAATATTTTGTAAGGAATCAACAGCCGTTAATCTCCAAACGCGCATGCGCAGCGCCTGGACGTCACAAAGACGTCAGCGGTTTTCCGGAAGTCACTTCCTCTTCCTATAAAATCCGTCGAGTTCACGCTGTGTTCGACGTTCACCAGCACCATCACCGCACGATACTGAGGAAAAAACGTCCGATTATTTAATTTTTAATTTATAATTTCAGAGTACAATATGCCTGGATATTCAGACAGAGACCGCGGTCGTGACAGAGGGTAAGATTCTGGTTCTTTTTTCGATTAAAGATTCGTTATAATTTAAAAATTAATCGATGCGGTTTTCGTTATTAACTGGTCGTTGGTCGATTGTTTTCACCGACGAAACGAACCATTTTGCTATCGTGTTTGTTCTAAGATTAAATCCAGTCGAGGGTGTTGGGGTATTAGGCGGATGATTAGGTGCGTGTCCGTTTACACGACCTAAACCGTTCGGGAATAACGGTGTCTGTTATTTTAACGTGTAAAACGCATCCTAAACGTCGAAGAATTCGCGTTTAATTAGAATTCGACATAAATTTCGTCGATTTATGTCGTTAAGAGGCCTCGTCGGCCCATGTGGCTGTGATGCAAAATGCCGGCCGGTTTTTTTCCTCTTTGTCTCCTGCCGGTAGGAAATAAAATGGCAGCGACGTTAAAACGTGGCGCAGACAAGAACTCCCGATGAGAATCGAAACCTGAGCTTTTGTTATCTATTATTTAGACCTTTTGAGTTCTGCTTAACTGAGCTTTCGTTGGTTTTATTTGAGGATGGGTACAAAAGTACATGTAACGTTACCTTTTTTTTTTTAGACACGGTAAACCAATGATATGTGACATAGACGGTAGTGTATTTATCTGAAGTGTCATAATGCTACCCAACGCGTTACTGTACTGAGTAGCTACCAACTTTTAGGTTTATAAGTGTACTTCATATAATTTCTGTATGGTGGCTGTTTAATGACGTTGCTACCAAACCTTTTAAATGGTGTGTATCACACAAAGCGCCCTATTAGTAGCACGGCTATGCCAATGTTCTGGTACTCTTGACCTATATACACAGAAATGCTGGCCAACTAATTGTCATTGGGCCTTCTGTGTTCTAAAATGTCTGGTTGTTGTTGTTTTTTTAATATTTTTATTTTATTATTATTTTTATTTTTTTTAATTTACTAATAGTTACGGCAGTGGTCCCCCACGCTTTGGAGGCAGCAGAGGTGGACCTCCTCAAGGCAAGAAGTTTGGGAATCCTGGTGATCGTCTGCGGAAAAAACACTGGAACCTGGATGAGCTCCCCAAGTTTGAGAAGAACTTCTACCAGGAGCATCCAGAAGTTGCTCGGAGGTCAACTGTAAGTAAACTTGCAATGCTGTTTCGTGTGAGTTTTGTTTTTTCGGGCGTTTTTGAAGGTTGTTTTTGTCCCTTTTTATTGCAGCAAGATGTTGAACACTACAGGAGAAGCAAGGAGATCACAGTGAAGTGTCGTGACTGTCCCAAACCCATTGTGAAGTTCCATGAAGCAAACTTTCCAAGTAAGTTAATCAGTGTTTTAAATGACTTATTATTGGGCTCTGCGAGGTTAAACTTTATTTATTTATTTATTTATTTATTTATTTATTATTATTATTAATAAAATATTTTTATATATAGATTACGTGATGGATGTGATCGGTAAACAGAACTGGACTGATCCAACCCCCATCCAAGCTCAGGGGTGGCCCGTTGCACTGAGTGGCAAAGATATGGTTGGCATTGCACAGACTGGCTCTGGAAAAACCCTCTCGGTATGATGCTTTTCAACCGTCCTGCTGTAAATTATCTGGCTGTGACTCATCTGAACTGGTTTTAATGAATCTTTTCTTTTTGCAGTATCTGCTTCCTGCTATTGTTCACATAAACCACCAACCATTCCTTGAGCGTGGCGACGGTCCCATTGTAAGTTCAACGGTCTGTCAAGTATTAATATCTATATCTTTATCTTAAAAGCAGCTCTCTTTAACCTGCGTTTTTGATCCCTATTCAGTGCTTGGTGTTGGCTCCCACCCGTGAATTGGCACAGCAGGTCCAGCAGGTGGCGGCAGAGTACGGCAAAGCTTCTCGTCTTAAGTCTACCTGCATATACGGAGGTGCTCCCAAAGGACCACAGATCCGGGACCTGGAAAGGGGTATGAGTAAAACAAAGCTGGAATCTCTTTGAAATGCTTCTCCGTTGTGTGGTAACTGTCTAACTCTTTAATCTCTGTTGTTAGGTGTCGAAATTTGTATCGCCACACCCGGAAGACTTATCGATTTCCTTGAAGCTGGAAAGACTAATCTGCGCAGATGCACTTATCTTGTACTTGACGAAGCTGACAGGATGCTTGACATGGGATTTGAACCTCAGATTCGAAAAATCGTGGACCAAATTAGAGTATGCATTGTTTCAATGGCTTTAAACGACTTTAATGTGCTGGGGTTTTCTTTTTTTTTATTAAACTTCTACAATTTCTTCCTGTAGCCAGACCGACAGACTCTCATGTGGAGTGCTACGTGGCCAAAAGAGGTGAGGCAGCTGGCTGAGGACTTCCTGAAGGACTACGTACAGATCAACGTCGGTGCTCTGCAGCTCAGCGCCAACCACAACATCCTACAGATAGTCGACGTTTGCAATGACGGCGAAAAGGAAGACAAGTGAGTGCTGAGAACATTAAAAGTTTGGTTTTGCTGTGTGAAGGAACGTATGACGACGAAATTGCTCTATTTCAGACTGATGCGCCTGCTGGAGGAAATAATGAGCGAGAAGGAGAACAAGACCATTATTTTTGTGGAGACCAAGAAAAGGTGTGACGATCTCACCAGGAGGATGCGTAGGGATGGGTAAGTTGACCTGCTTTTGCTTGGCTGTGTCACAATTGCTTTGAGTCTAGAATGCAGGGAATTAATTGGTTCTTCCTCTTGCAGGTGGCCAGCAATGGGTATCCATGGAGATAAGAGCCAACAGGAACGAGACTGGGTGCTCAATGGTATGTGTTCGCCTGCCTTCAAGGTCTTGCATCATTGATGTCGTTTTGGTTAATTTTCCCGATTTGATGCTCCCCTTCCTTCCTCAACAGAATTCAAATACGGCAAAGCACCCATCCTCATTGCCACAGATGTTGCCTCCAGAGGACTAGGTTTGTTGTTCCTCCTTAATCTGTCCTTTATTACTTCATATTGTGTTTACTATACTATACAGTTCTGCCGTTTCCTTTTAACTGCTGTGCCTTTCTGAGCCCCTCTCACCTGAAGGTGGAGTCTTGGAGGCAGGACCTTGGCATGACGCGTCCAGGTTCACCAGGAGGGGGTAAGGAGCTCCTCTGTGGAGTTCTACTTGTCTGCCAGCCAATCAAATTGCATTCAGAGGTGTTCGGAGCTCCGTGATTGGGGTGTAATCCAAGGGGCGGCATACCACGGAGGAGTGCGGCGCCGTTGAGTGGTTGCACTTGCGTCCTGCTATCATCTGCTCTCGTGCAACAGCTTGAACTGTTGAACTTTTTAAGTTTAAGGACTGGGAGTTTTCTCCAAAGGAAGTGCGTTTTTATGAAAATTTAAGCGGTTTTACGTTGAGAGCAGTTGCTTTTAATCTCCATGCCTCCGTACTGAATGCGATTACCCGGCTGGTCGATGTGTGCCCTCCTTTTGCTGGCTTCAGTCATGTCGAGTCCTGCCAAAGAGAGTCATATTTTTCTTTCAAGTGAGCACCGGTTGGTTGGAAAGCTTGCGTCAGCCTTAAATTTAAGACCCTTAATCGGTCTCGTTTTTTTTGAGCGAGTTGAGTCTTGGCAAGATGCAGCAGTTTGTCCTGTCGCTTTTAATAGAGGACATTGTAAATTGTCATTTGGATCCTGATTTTTAACCATCCTTTCCTCAGCATGGTAAGTCGATGACCTATCGTTCATTGTTTCCCTTGCTAACGCCTCCTATCTTCGCGGCTATGGCGGTGTGCACCCGCACTCCTCTACTCCTGCCATGGCGCGTCCATTTTCTCTTAACAGATGTGGAGGATGTCAAATTTGTCATTAACTATGACTACCCCAACAATTCCGAGGACTACATTCACCGCATTGGCCGTACGGCTCGCAGTCAGAAAACCGGCACAGCCTACACTTTCTTTACGCCCAACAACATGAAACAGGCTCACGACCTCGTCTCGGTCCTCCGCGAGGCTAACCAAGCCATAAACCCCAAGCTCATCCAAATGGCCGAAGACAGAGGAGGTAAATCCAATTGGTGAGATACAAGAGCTGTGCTTTACCCTCAGCCAGTTTTGTCCTTCCTAATCTCTCTTTTAAGGGTACGGCATTGTTTACTTGCTTCTGGTTGGTTTGCGAAGCCTGGTATAACTCCTGCTTTCTCTTTTCCAGGTCGTTCAAGGGGAGGTCGAGGTGGAGGGTATAGGGACGACCGTCGGGATCGCCACTCTGGCGGCAGACGGGACTTCAACAGCTACGGCCAGGATAACCGTAATGGTGACTCTTACGGGCAGAAGAAGGTGTTTGGAAACAAAACTCAAAACGGATCTAGCGGTTACAATAGCAGCAGCAGTAGCAGCTTTAGCGGGGGTTACAGCAATAACGGACAGGGTAACTTTGGCAATCAGTCTGGTGGGTACGGAAACCAAGGCTATCAGAACCAGCAGTTCGCTCCCAACCAAGGGGCCGTCCAGAACGGCATGAACCACCCTCCACCGTTCCCCTTCAACCCCCAACAGATGCCACAGTCCATGCCGTTCCCCATGGCCCCACCTGCGTTCCCTCAGTAAACACTGTTTCGTTTGCTAATCTGAATCTTTAACTGTTCCGTTCATGTAACTTTATTTCTTCTTCAGAGCAGGTTGTAAAATGTACATGCCGTCACAAGCGTCCCAGAGTCTGCTGTGCAGGATTTTATTTTTCCCCCTCCCTCCTTTTTTGTTAGATGTATCTTTTTCTTATTTTTTTTTTTTCTTAAAGTTATTTTGTACTGTAGAGGCAATGAAGGATCAACACTTGTAAAAATGTCAAGGGCCACTCATGGCCATTGCATGGTCCTCAAATAAAATATTAAAAGTGGCTTTTGTGTCTGTCTGTTTGTGAGTAGCAGAAGCTGCTGCGGCTACTACTTCTGAATATGAATGCATCTTATATTGCTTTATCTTATACGCATTATATCCATATATTGCAGGGGCGCAAAGGAACGTCTGTGTTTTGGTAATCGTAACTGTTAGATGGGTGCTGAATGAAAAGCAACTGTTGGGTATTATTGGAATGAAACCTTTTAAATGCATCTTTAAAGTCACTTGTTTCTAGTAATGGCACCAATCTTAAGTGGCTATACAAGTTCATTATATTCTATGTTATGTGCTGTATACTTGTATTAATTGATTGTTTAACAGATGTATTTCTCTAATTACTGGGTCATTAAAAATGACTTGCAAAAAGCTTTTAACGCATCTCTATCTTCAGTTAAGCGTTTCTAAACCAAAAGTGTATATTTCATGAGTTTTTCTTTGTCTCTCTCTCTCTAAGGTCCAAGCACACCAGCTTTAACATTGTAATACCAGTGAGTGCTAAAAATCAAATACATTTGCAATAAGTCTTAAGTGTTTTACAAAATATTAAGCATCATCATGATATCTAACTTTGTTGCTTGAGCAAAATGTCAGAATGATTTCTGAAGGATCATTGTAAAAATGAAGACGAGTGTTGATGCAGAAAATTTTTCTTTGAATCAAATGCACTGAAATAGAAATGTTATTTTGAAATCTAATTTACTAATAAAAATAAAATCTTGGCACCACTAAAACATAAGCATCACAGAAGTATATCGGGGGTGATCAGGGATTTTTTTTTTTCAGCCACCTGGCAAATTTGTTTTGAAACGTCCAAAATTACGTATTCATTTCGCATTACTTAAAATCTAGAGGGGATTTTTCGGGCGGGATTTTTTATCACTTGTCTTTAATGAGGTGAGAAACACCCATAATGAGCACAAACATCTGACACTGACTAATACTGATTCACAGACTCCACACAGTCAGGAGTGAGCTCGCACAAATCATGTTTCCACAGGCCACTTTTTCCTTTTGGTGTGAACATTAGGGTTTAATGATCAGATTTAAGATAGATGATCTCATCTGGTGTGTGCTGAAGAATTTATTTTAGATAAGATTTAAGAGAAATGAGTCAAGGTTTCCCATGTGTGTCTCTTTACTGAGCCGGTATTCAGGTGAGCAGACATCCTCCAGCTGTCGCTAGGGACAAGGGACCTAATTGGTATTATTCATTTGCGATCATCTGAAAATAAATCCAGATTTATTTGATGGATATGTGTATGTGTGCACTTTTACAGTCAGGGCCGGTTTGAGTTTTAAATCATCAGAGTGAGACCTTAAAGACCTGTTTGAGGGTCAAGACTTGATTTTAGGGGTCAGGTTATAATTGGGTAAAGAGTAGGTTTAGGGTAAGGGTTTAGGTAAAGCACTTAGTTCTGATGGGTAGGGTTAGGGTAAGGAGCTAGATTGAGTCAATGTATGTCCTCACACAGATAGCTATACAGAGTTGTGTGTGTGTGAGTGTTAATGCTACGCATAAACATTTTTATTTCCAGTTCATTATCTGTTCCAACACAACACTTGTTGCAACTGGTTGCAATTTGACTGTTTCCAAAGCAAAGAAAACACACCTTTAGATCACATTAGATATTTTAAACAAATCATTTTGTGTCGTGCCACTGATCTTTAAATCATGTGCATTTATCTTCTATCTATCTTATCTGTCCTAAGTATATTCAAAGTACAAGATCAAAGTATGATTTTTTAATCATTGTTTATGTTTGTTTTTAGAAAGGCTACATCAGAATTAGTTTTGATAAGCTTTTTTTTTATTACAGTAATAAAAAAAGTACATTTTAAGTTTAAGATTTTTTTATTACAATTGCTTTTATTATTCTGTAATATACATTTTAACTTCCTCTCTCAGTTATTATATTTTTGCATAATTTTCATTGTTGCCAGCCGTGCAGGGAGTCAGACCAGACGAGGTCATTGATGAGCTGCAGGACGTTCAGATCACGCGAAAATCATGTAAATCAATACAATTGGTCATCAATGACCTAAGAAAACAGACTTCAATTCAGAATTCAATTATTTCATATTGTGTCACTGATATTAGCTTACATATAAAATAGTCCTAATACTGTTATAAATGGACTATTCATTGTTTGCTCATGTTAGCTGATACATTGACTAATGTTACCAAATATTTAACAAGGAATGCACAGGACGAATGGCTTGGCCTTTGTCCTGGTCAGTCTTAACTTTTTTAATGCATCACAGATTAGTTGACACATAAATAATAAATTTAAAAAAGCAGCACACAGAGTAAGCCGGGCACATGGGGTGGTTATTGTACCCTTGTGGGAACTAACTTGCACCGTATAGTCATGGGGGACCAGAAGCAAAATAATAAATAGTACTCTGGCTAGTATTCTTTATATTAGTATTAAAATTGTTTATGATTGTTAGTTGTAGCAGTGGAAATGGTATTAGTATCATTATTGCTAACTGTACAATTACTGCCGTTACTTAGATTTTTCCACTTCCTCGTCAGCTAGCCCACTCCCCTCTTCCAGTTTTGAGGTAAATATATTTTTATTGCCATTATCGATGCCATAAATACTTATTTCTGAATAGTAAACAATAGAGCCCTACCCAAAACACAATAGAAAATAATCGATTCGATGGTTATAATGGGAATTGTATTGATCTTAATGGAAAGTATAATGGTGTCTACTGGTATGTGATGTTTGGTGGTCTATTGGTGGAATGTTAAATCCTATTGGTAAAATGCCTAAAACACACTGCAAAAATGAATTTTGTAATGGTTTTACTGGGAAAAAGTTCGACTTTTGTGATTTTGACGGGAGGGGGGGTTGGTTTAACAGAGTATAGAAAATCTTAGGTTGACATCTGCTCACAGGCGGATTTCTTTCCTGTATGTGACTTTGATATTTTGTATACAATGTGTGTAGCGGGGCACATCAACGTCATAGGCACAAACAATTGAGACGCAAAGAAGGAGAGCCATATCTAAGGAGAGAGTGGGTGTGGGTTCAAATACAGTTTTAGAAGTCACGCAGTTCAGAGTTCTGCGCCTCAGCAGCGCGCGCGCGTGCGTTCAGTTTCCTGCGCGAGTCTAGTCAAGAGCGCGAGACACAGAGAAACGCTTTATTCTCAAAGGCCGAACGAACTGACGGACACATGCAGGAGCAGCATGGGAAGGTCACACCTGGCTGTCAGGTAAGATGCTACACCGCAAACTCAAGCTGTGCTGGAGAGAGATTCGCTGCCTTTCACGACGATGATTCTCAGATCGTAATTCTCTGTATAGCTGGATTTCTTTTAGTTCCAGGAATCAGTTGATTCAAGTTACAGAGCTCACACATCCTCGCAACCAAGATAAAACGCGTGTACACGGTACTGTCTAAAGACTTAAGTACACTTTGTGAGTTTTTTTTTGCACATCCGATCATGTCATCAGGGCTGCTTTTGAGCTCAAAAATATATGTAGGCCTAGGGCTATATAAAACACCTGTCAGAAGTCTTTTCTCTGACATATGGACGTCTAGTTAACGTCTTGATAGAACTGTGTTTTATCATAGATTTATGTCAAATAATTGTTGCACATTTTACAAGAAGTAGGCTAAAGCAATGTACGGTTAAAGAATTGCAATTTGCCATATTTTCATAAATATTTGCTTGTTCATGCCTTTATCTCATCATGGCTATATGAATGCAATGTTCTGTATACCTGTTTGATTAAATCTGCTTTGGAGTGACTACAAGCTGTACACAATGCAACTGCAATGACCCCTGTACTTACGCACCTTCATTGGTTTCCTGTTGGGTTCAGTGTACAGGTTTTGGTATGAACTGAAAAATGTGTCCCTCTAGTTCATTGCAAATTAGCAGCGTTCTTTTATAACATCGGCCTCACACTCAGCTCCTGGAGGGCCACATCTCTGCACAGTTTAGCTCCAACCAGACGTTTGATTAGCTGGATCACATGTTTGATTAGAAATGAATTGAGTTTGAGACCAATGCTTTATAATCAGCGAACCTCTTACAGCAAACACCCTGCGGTTTCAGCTACGCCACTCTTTACTCATCTCGATTTGAATCCTGGGTAGGTTGCAGATTGGTTTTTTTTTTTTCAGTGGTGAATGCTAAATAAATAGCGTTAGCGAGTGGTTGATGACAGCTGTGAACATGACCATGACATGACCAAAGTTAATGACTGCACATGCAGCCTATAATTTAGCTGTATGTGTGTGTCGTGTATTAAAAGTATTTATTCCCTTTGAATTTTGTGAATGCGAAAACAGTTCTAAACAAATATGTCTGTGATTGTCTGCGAACTGTTTAGACTCTCATTCTGACGGCAACCATTCAATGCAGAGGATGCACTGGTGAGCAAGACATTCAATTCTACATTTCTCCAAATGAAAAAAAACAAAAACTCAACAACATGGCCAGAGGGAAATTGCCTATAGACTATTAAAGGCCTGCAGTACATAATATACAAATTTAATGCAACCATGCAAATACAGCAGTCACATTTGACACAGAATTTGCTCTGTACCTACGAACAGTGAATTTCCATTGCAAAGTTCTAGAGAAGAAACCAGGGTGGTTGTGAAAGTAAAACTCTGTTATGAGACATGCAAATTTTGTATGGTTGCAAAACACTCGGTTGTTAAAGGGTTAGTTCACCCAAAAGAATTTTCATTTTTGGGTGAACTAACCCTTCAACTATAAAATAAGAAAAACTGAATAAAAAATAAAAACAGGTTATTGCAATTCCTTATCTTGCAATTCTGTCCTTTTTTCTAAGAATTGTAAGATAAATTCACAATTTTGAGTTATAAAGTTGCAATTAGAGATAGAAAAGTCTGAATTTCATATTATAAACTCGCAATTTTAATTTATAAAGTCAGACAAACAGAGCTTAGCTTTAGCCAGGACTAGGCATTAGTTAAATTAAGATATTTAAGCAACTTTTACAAAAATGCCTGAAAATATTACAGCTGAGCATCTTAACACAGAACAATGACACTGACATGTTTTAAGATATATCAGAGCAAGATATCTACATCTGAGACAGCTCAGACATGCAATTTAGTCTGGGACTAGTTTAAGCCTTGTTTGTGAAACTGGGGGTTAGAGTCAAAATTGCAAGATATGAAGTTGCAGGAAATCTGACTTTACTCACTATTTTCACTATTGTGTGATATAAATTTGCAATTCTGACTTATTTTCTCAGAATTCATCAAAAAAGTTCTCAGAATTGCACAGATCTGACTTCATATCTCGCAATTGTTAGTTAATCTATCACAAGTCGCGATGACTTTTTAAACGATTTATTCAGTGACAGAAAGGGGCTTCAATAGTTAACAGCCTATTGATTGAACAGCAGATGTGATTGCGAATGTTCAGTTAAATTTGCCCCAAAGAAACTCTGCATATTTCAAATATTTAATGCCGCAAATGCAGCAATCAATAGCTTGTTGTATATAAACATAGCACCTTTGCTATTTTTGAAATGCAGTATGCTTCAGTGAATGGATTGTGGGTGGCCTGTGGCGTTTTAAGCAACACAACAGCAAATGTTGAGCGTGTACAACAGGACCACATCGTCTGACAATCCACACCACTTGCATTTGAGCCTCTATGCAAAAAACAATTAATGTTGCCTCTAAACAATTTCGTTGTTTAGAAATGAATGCAAAAGCTCTTTCGCTAGGAAACACCTCCTTTAAGCGAAAGCTCTTAATAAGATAATTGATCGTTGGTTGTGCAACCAAGAATGACTAATTAAACTGCAAGTGACCGATATGAGCGTTTATTAAGAGCAAGAGAGGATTGAGTGCTGTTTGCCAATTACTGTTGCTTATTTGTAATATGCCATTGATTCTAAATACTAAACTTTGTTGTGTGACTCTTCTTGCATAGAGTCTTCTTTATACTATAGATATGATTTTCATCACACCATCTGGATAAATATCTATTTAAAAAACATGGTAAAACCAGTTAAATTGTTGTCTTTGTAAAGAAATACCAAAGAATAATTTACAGCAGATGTGCGCCTTTAGCCTTTAGGCCATTTCACACTGCGCAGACAATTAGCAAAAAACAAGTTGGCTGTTGGATTTGGAATTTTATAAAAAAAATGAATGTCATGTTCACACTGCAGCAACAAACGCCAGAGAGTCAAATAACACAGTGTCTACGCTTGACATGAAATTTGTTGCATCACCCCATTCTTTGTATACAGTGACACTTATTATAATCAATAGAAATTCTATTGTATTGCGTTGCGCCATGCTGTTTGCTTCCAGTGTAAATGGTGCAAGTCTGACTGGGTAAGAAATGTATGATCGTGTAGCCACAATCTATATTTTACTGTTCGTAATGTCTTTGCAAGTCATTCTTTGTCAGAAAACCCTAGTAAAGTATTTTGCCGCTGGTTAGGTAGGTTTTGAAGCTGGGATGCTGGCAAAGGACCAGCATAAACCAGCAAAAGACCAGCTTTTTTTGTATAGCGGAGTGAGTTTGCCGTGCTCGGAATGACTTCTGAAGTCTGGTAGTGTATGATCCTCAGTCGTTTAGTGTATGATACCTAAAGAAATGGATAGCTCTGGTCCCTGATTCTGATTAGTTGAGCCAGGTTCGAAGCTGTTGTAAATTGCTCTACAAGCATACACCTTTTTTTACATTTGTGTGGTGCTCAGCAACCGCAATCTATTTCCTGTTTCCGTTTACACAAGTGTGTTTTCGTTTTAAAACGCATAACTTTTGCTTCGTTTTATGCAAAAGCTCTGTGGTTATGTTTCAGTTTAATTGGAGCAAAACAGAGACCCCTGCGTCATGCTTTACAACTCCCCTTAGAAAACCACAACTTCCTGGTCCTTATTGCTTTATTGAAGACCATGTAGACTCGTGGCAATGGTGACCTCATCTCAAACGGACAGAGGACGTGCTCATAATACCAACCTCAGGTACTGTTCAAATAGTACAAGCTGGAAAGGAAAAGGAAAGACAAAGTTCTTTTTAAATATATCAAATTTAGAATGAAATTAGTTAGTATCGAAAGAGATGGGTGTTCAGTTGTTGTTTAAATATTGACAGGGATCCTGCGTGGGAAGATTAATTCAGCAGACAGGAAGAGTGAATGAGAATATATTGAGCCTTTCTGTGAAGGTACCATGAGACGTCGTGCAGAATTCTGGAGGGGAAGCACAAGATGCAATTGTAATAAAAATCTAAAGTTGTACAAATGAAGTTCTTAGCAGTGCATATTACTAACCAAAAATAAGATTTTAATATATTTACAGAAGGAAATTTACTGAGTATCTTAGAACATGATCTTTACTTCATACTGTAATGATTATTGGCATAAAAGAAAAGATTATAATTTTGACCCATACAATGTTTATTTTTTTTTTGGCTATTGCTATAATTACACTTATGCTCTAGGATCACATATAGGCTATGTCTGTGTCTGTATGTATTTATATCACAGCTTCAGATATTGCCAAATATAGCTTTTTTTGGATGGTGCTGCTGCCCCTAAAAACCAAGTGAATTAGATGTGTGTGTGAAAGAGAAACTGTAATCCTCTTTCTCTATTGAGCACTACAGTATAGCAAAGGAGGTTGCTGGTGTGTGCATGTGTATGTGTGTGGTTCCCAAACCAAGAGAAGAGAGCTTTTGTACAGTCTTAAAAGAAAAAAGAGAAAAAAGTTGACATTTGAGAAGAGGGGGAGTCTGGCAGAAAAAAGGAGCCATTGTGCCCTTGGCATTGGTGCCCTCTGAAGAAACACACACATACACGCACGCTTGCTAACACATTGTGAAACAGGAAGTGTGAATATTGAGTGATGGTCAACATTATAGTTTATTCTGTTCTGAATACAAGCACCAGAGATAAGAGAGGTCCTTTTGAAGCGTCTCTCAGAAAATGTACATTCGGATTCCCCTTCATACAGCGAAAATCAGTATGATTTAGTTTTTCTGTACATCACAAAAGGATATCATTTGCATGACCATTCAGATTACAAAATGGCCGCAGGTTTTACTTGTTTGACAGTGAACACCATTAGTTTTTACATATCTAATGCTGTGTTTGTTTATATGGTTTTTGCTTTGTTTTAAACATTTAGAATTTTTTTTTCTATAAAAAGAGTAGTCTTCAAAATGTTTTAATGTGCACTAAATGTGCACAGACATGTCATGTCTGCAGACATAAAGGTTCAGTTGGAACGAACAAAAACCATTCATGAAAAACCTGCTAAGGATTCCTTGAATATTCCCTTTTGTGCTGGACAAAAATAATAACTGCATACGGGTTTGGCGATATAAGGGACTAAATATTTACTTCAAAAAAATACTGAAGGCTTTTCAAGAAAATCACTGTAATACTGTTTAAAGGTGAAACATGTAAACCCATTATTTTATCAGCTTAACCGATCTTAACAGATCTTTGTAACAGTAGCTTTGGAATGTATTTTAAGCTCAGCTCTGTGTTCACACCTTACCAGCAGCAACACGCCCCGTCTATACAGTATTTCATGAGCTATGACCAAAACAAGTCCTTGAGTCAGAAGTTACAGAGCGAGTCTAGCTCCGATCAGACAAGACCAAACTATGCCCGTAATCATGTCCCATGAACGTAACTTTGTAATGCTTTTAATGTAACATGTTTTTAGAGGGATGGTTCTTATCTGACTGGCAGCATGCTCTCAGGCTATCTGTCGTACAATCGCTGATTTGTCGTTTCAAGAGACTGAAAAGGAGCTGACTGGTAATACTTTGCCACTGGGTAGGGTAAAGTCAGCTGTATCTTTTCATTTCAGATAGACAAGTAGAAATAACATGGGTTTAAATTAATACAAGCTATATGTATATATATATATATATATATATAGAGAGAGAGAGAGAGAGAGAGAGAGAGAGAGAGAGAGAGAGAGATTGGAAAGCAGCCATAATATGTACTCAGTCTGTTAATAATTGATGAGAAAGATGTTTTATTATGTGGTCAAGCACTGACCTTTGTACCATATAAAACCATACTTAAAAATGATATTTAAGAATATAGATAGTTCAGCAGTAGTTCAATATTAACCGTGGAAGGTGGGAAAACAGAAGATAAGAGAAAACTGAGCTCAGGGATCAGGTGAATTATTCACTCAGCCTCTCTAGGTGTGCTGTCAGATGATCTGTCTTCACGTTAAGTTTATGAGTTATTTCTTTATCATTGATACAAGGAGCTTTGTAACATTAGCTTTGGCGAGTCTTTTAAGTTATATGTACTTCACCAGCAACAATTTTTTGTTAAAATTTTGAATTAGATTTTATTTTCACATTTCCTAATTTGATTTTAGTTAGTTTTAGCAGTTTGCTCGTTTAGGTGACATCATGTGCAGTAGTCACTTATAAACAAAGTGAGTTCGAAAGTTGAACGAAACTGGGATATATTTAAAAAATTTACTGACAAATTACAGCGGGGCTAACTCTTGCGTCTCTTCAAGCAGAGCGCCATAACCGGAAGTCCAAGTTATAGCAATTTTGTTGTATTTATTAGGTTTTGTTATATATATTTTAAATGCAACCTGGCATGGTAAAAATATGTACCTCTGTGCACATTTTTGTGCAACAGTGTTTTCATTGCACATTTCGCCGCAGTTTTAAGTAATTGTTTGGAATGTACACTTTTATTAATCACTCTGTAAATTTGTGTAAAAAAAGAATAAAAGGTGTCAGAGTTTTACTGCCGCTAGTGTACATTTCTTTTGAAAGCTGCAGTAATATGTACTTCTTGGTACATATTTTGCGTCTCGCTAAAAAGGTATGTCAGGTAGTTTGAATGTCTATAGATTTTATTAAGTCTATTTATTTATATTTAGTTTTAGTTACTTTAATCCTTCCAAGTTAAACTAAATAAAACAAGTGATGTTGCAGTGACAGCTACCTGAAAGAAAATAGGTTTTTTAGATTTTATTTCAGTTGAAAGTTTGTTTTAAGTAATGAAAACATTTTCATGTTTCTTATGATTTTACTTCAGTCCTGGTTCATGCTCAGTTATTTTCAGTGTCCTTTTTCACTTTCTCATGTCATGTCATTTCCTTCTTCTTCTTTTTTCCGATTTTTAAAACCACTTCTCCACCCAAGTCCATTTGTTTTAAAGTTTTGTTTGGTACGGGCATATTGGCTTATTATTTTCTGCAACATTACGGAATGTATGAACACAAATTAAAGAGAGTTTCTCAGAAATTATATTCATGTACTCACCCTCGTCTCAAAAATGTATCAATAACACATAAGAAAGTGTTTTTTTTGCATTACCATGGAAGTCAATGACTCCCAACAACTGTGTACTTGTTAGCAAATTTCAGAAAATTCTCTCTTGTGTTGAGCAGAAGAAAGAAACTCACATACTCAAGGTGAGTAAATGATGACAATATTTTTTATTTAGTTTTTTTACTTGATACTCTTTATGGAAAAATTATGTTGATCATACTTTAGATATATGAAAGCTTAGAAATGTTCAACTGAGTATGCTTTGGAGCTACCCGTTGCTTACAGTCTGTATTTTATTGGGACTGTCAGTTCAGGTCAGATGAACTTTGCTCGAGGTTTTAAGTAAAGCCATACAATGGAAAATATGAAACAAAGGGCTCAACAATAAGTGCTGGTTTTGCTGGCCTGGTCGGTTTTTTTCTTTTTTAATTGCTCTGTACTTATTTGCTGACCCCACTATATGAAAAAACAAAAAAAAACTTATCAAGTTTAATATTAAATTATTGCTGCCTCTGTCATTAAACACATTGGATTGTGCATAAATATTAAAACAATATAAAACCAAATGAATAAAATTTGTTTTATAAGCTTATGTGATTATGCAAGTTTTTTTATTTGCTTTGCAGTGAAAAAACACATCCTTTAAAAATATATATTTTTAAGTATTGCTGTATTTTTCATTAAAGTTCTTTTAATGCATTATACATATAAAATAAATTGTAATAGGGTCATTCTTGAGACATAGTACATATCAGACCATTTACCAAGTTTGATGCTTATACATTGAAAAATGAAGTTTCTATGGACATCTGAAAACCCTTAAAGTAATAGTTTAGTCAGATGGTCAGATAGTCAGATGGCGTCTTTGATAGTTCACACTGTTCGCACCGATTTGCTTGTTATTGTGGGTATTTGTCAGTGATTTCTCAAAACCTGTCGCAAGTCAAAATCGAAGCTAAAATCATGCAGTCTGAACTCGGCATAAGACATCCCTTTCAGTTAACTTAATCAGTTTCTAGATGTAAAATTTCTCAGTTTAAACAATTGTTATGTTATTTATGTTCTATTGTGAATAAAATATTCCCAACCTTTCCATACATTTCCATAATTTGTGTTGTAGAAAACTTTACAACACAACAAAGCATAATATTGTACGTTTTACCAACACAGTCTCACTTCAACTCGTCACATTTTGACGCTTAGTCAAGACCCTTTTGCGCCACATTTTGAAGCTCAAGGTATCCCTTTTTAGTCTCTTTTTGATGTGAAGGGTCCTCCATTGCTTTCAGTTGTTTAGGCTTAATGTAATGGTTTGCAGGAATATATAAATTTATTCTATAATTTTGTACTTTTATCGGAGCACCAAACCCCGCCCCTAACCTAAACCTACCCACCTCTGAACAATATAAACACACACACACACAGGCAAATGCAGTCACAGGTATATCTTTTTTAACTAATCATTAACAAGCAGAATAAATATATTACAAGTCATACGAAGTCTTTATGTGAAGAAGAGAGTAAAACACAAGGTTTAATCACTAAAAATAATCCCGCTCCACTCATCCTATACAGAAAACATATTCCCATCCACTAGCATGACGCAGCTGAGATACATAAGAGCCAATATTATTTCACAACAACATGACGCACTCGATCACGAGACACGCAGAAGCCAGTGGCATTTAAACTTTTTTTGACAGTTTTTACAGTCAGCAGAAGCTGTTATATCTTGCTACTGTAAATGTAATGATCACCATAGTTGTGAATTCTATGCTCTTGTGTTAATGTTTGTGAAAGAAGATCTAAATTAAAATGTTGCTTAATGCACATCAAACTGTAAGCTAGTCAGACAAATATCTTTGTATTTGCATCATTTACTACAAAGTGTATTTTGATTACATTTTTATCGCACAATGTGAAGTGCTGTTCACACGGAACTTGAGTCAGCTTGCTAGTCTTTCCCATGCTGGCTAATGTTGCACAACACTGCTTATCTATTCGTGGATGAGACAAAAACACCCCGGTATGAGAGAACAATATGATTAAACACTAAATCTTGTTAGTTCGTCTCTGAACAACTCCCGTGATCCGCTGCAAAAAGAGATGCCTATTAAATTAGCTGTTGTTTTAAACTGAGAAGACAATTTTGAGTGACACGGTTATGATTCATATTAACAGAGCTTTCTCTGTGTTACAGGATGAGAATAAGAAGGCATAAAGTCTTCCTATTTTGCTTTCTGGGGATTTGTGTAATTTCCTTCCTTCATTACTACAAAGCACTGCACAATATTTCACTGCTTCAGGAGCTTTCCTCTCCCTCCACCCATCTAAAGTCTCTGAAGATGTTAAGTGATATCTTCTGGAATCTTCCGGTTTCTGAGGTCCCGCCCCAGCAAGACTTTCACAAACACAGCCACCTGAAGGTAGAGTCAAGGAGTGTCAAAACATCTAGAGGTCTTAGGGCCTTTAGTCTGTTACCTGTTACCCATTGGGGTTTGGGCCAGGTTTTTAATGTATAACTTTGGGACTTTGTTTAGGTATATATGTAATATATTGTCTTTTGCCTTAAAATTTTACTTTATTGTTAAGGTCATGTAGTCTGATTTACAAACTTCAGCTTATGCCCAAATGAAATGTAAAAAAAAATTAATTGTATCTATATATATATATATATATATATATATATATATACATATATGCATATACAGTACCGTGCAAAAGTTTTAGACAGGTGTGAAAATTATGCTGGAAACAAAGAATGCTTTCAGAAAAATAAGTAATGATTGTTTATTTTTGTCAATTTACAAATACAAATGCAAAGTGAGCGAACAAATAAAAATCTAAATCAAATCAATATTTGGTGTTACTACATTTTGCCTTCAAACCAGGTGTATGATCAACCAATTACAGGTGCTAATGATCATCAATGTCACATGTAGGTTTGAAACCCAGTCATGAACTGAAACAGACCTGAGATGCGTTTCCCGAACAACGATGTAACTGGCTGATTAATCACCATAGTAAGTACGATGCATTGTTTTGGAAAGGAACTAGCTACACACGACTGTTTCCAGAACATAGTTGCATCTCCGTCGTTTGAACCACATTAGTTCAACAACATAGGGCCATAATGACATCACACGCATGTCGTGAAGATATACCTTCTGCTATTAAACTGATTAGAGATCTCCAAGATGCTGCTGTATTGAACAT
>JAUMHP010000043.1:14721329-14751857 GCA_032361065.1 Enteromius trimaculatus
GTAATACTCACGGTTTGCTTTTCTTCGCCTTACAGACCACAAAACAAAGACAAGTAAAAAGAAGGAATATGCTGAATCCAGTGATCAGAACAATATGAATACCATCAGGCACTAAAGCAAAATAGAAAAAAAATCACGGTCATGATATATCTTTTCATAATATATGTTATCTCACCGAGAAATATTATTATATTACCTTGTGGAGATACACCTGATTTCGCCAGTTGCTTTCCAATCTCAGATCTCCAGGACGCAGCAGGACTCCAGTCGCTCCATTCCCCCTGAAACCCACCTTGCGTCTCAACAGGTTTGACACGCACCCTGGCCTGGTACTCCTCTCCTACAGTCAGTTTATTATGGTCCAGCTGCACGTAAGTTTCCTGAATGGGATTCCTAAGCTCTGTTGCCTACAGCACAGAAGCATGCAAAAAAAATATGCAATCATACAACTCACGAAAGCAACGCTCAAAATGATGCTGCATTTGACTTGCTGTGAGTAGCTTACTGAAGATTTAGTGAAAGCGATTTCATCTGATTAGTAAATTTGGTAAACGTTAAAGATAGCATGTTGATAAAAAAAAATGTTCGCTTACCTCCCAGCTTGCATGTAAGTCCTTAACCTGCAGCTGAAATTCAACAGATTTTAAGTCTTCTGGAAAGTTACTTCCTCTACTCCAAGTTATTGTGTCTTCATGAACAGTGGGCATATCTGGGGGTTGGGTCTTAACTGTCATTTAAACACAAAAATAAAAAGCAAACAACCATGAAGAACATTTCAAACGAGCATGCTGCTAGCAACAGGGAAATTTATTGTGAATTTCTGTTCTGCCGGAAGTGTGTAACCAGGCTGTTTTGGGTCACCATTGACTTCGACAGTAGGAAAAAAATACTTTGAAAGTCTGAGTTTCAAATTCTTCAAAATGTCTTCTTTTGTATTGTCGGCAGAACAAAGAAATTCATACAGGTTTGGAACTACTTGAGAGGGAGTAAATGACGACATCATTTTATTTTTGGGTGAACTATTCCTTAAAATGCCTAAATAATACTAAAGCTGGTAAGAGTGTGTATTTCACGGTTCGTTAGATGCTATAAGGTAAAAAACAATGAGAAGAACAGCGTTCAGTAAATGGTAAAACCGTTTGGACTACAAACCTGTGTGTTCATAATTAAGATAATACATTAAATTAACATTGTAGGACACAACACTTTTTTTGTTTGAACACGGATGAGAACATACCTACAGAATTTACAAATGGCGGTGAATATTTTGTCTTTTCCAATCCTAGAATTTAACGTTTCAAATAAAAACAACTAAAACTTTACTTGATTCTTATGCATTTTTTTTTAAATGTCCATATATTTAAATCAATTGCATTTTTGATGCTGTTGTTTTGCACATTTAAATATACAAATCATTTTCCACGCTAATTTTTATTTGTATATGTGTGTTACCTGCTGTTTTAAACATATCTGCAACCCACTAATAGCAGAATGAAATCTACTTACTGTGTTGGGCAGGCTTAAAATGCTGTTCACTGGTGGCAGATCCATTACAGGTTACATTCAACCAGAAATTCATCACATAAAAAAAGTACTGTTAAAGAGAGGGGAAAGCAAAGAAGAGAATCTGTGCTCATCAACTCCGGTAAACAGAAACGTAACATAATTCACATCTATTTCTACTTACATTTTTGTCGATGTTTAAAGAACAGCTTCTAAAATGTGGTTGATTGGTCAGTGGCACTAGTTCACATGATCTAGAAACACAACTAAAAACACATACAAATTCAATTCAGATCTGAAAAGGTCTATTCATCAGTGTTAAAAGTGTGCATCCTAAGACTTGAAACTGAAACCTCGAACTTTTCATGTCACATTTCCCCACAAGCACACATCGCTGGTCAGAGAAATCTGTAGAGTTCCACCACACACAAGAAATGCTGGTCACATAGTCGCTCACACAGGTGAGGCCTGCTGACACTATAAGAGATTAAAAGACATATGTTTTGGTTTTCATTATTTATAAATGTACATGAAATGGGCAAACAACAATGTTCCCTACTAAAT
The DNA here is from genome assembly GCA_032361065.1 of Enteromius trimaculatus. NCBI lineage: Eukaryota > Metazoa > Chordata > Actinopteri > Cypriniformes > Cyprinidae > Enteromius > Enteromius trimaculatus. Next base: position 14,723,397 of record JAUMHP010000043.1, read on the forward strand.
AAACGGACAAAAACACACCAAACTAACACTGATTGATTCTTAGAACATTCTGGTAACATTATTTTATGGTTGTAAATATATAATATCTGAATGAGAACCTTATAACAATGTTAGGGGAGCTTCATTTTTTATTTTTCTACAGTAGTTACCTGTTTGACTGTTGCTATACTGGACGGTTCCATTAAATATGAAGATGAAGAGAGAGGTATGCCAGTAACCCTTCATCACTCCTTGGATCTTAAACACACATTCAAAATAAAATAAAAGAGAAAATAATGACAATTTAAATGAACACTTCAGGTAATAACTCTCAATAATTCATCAAATGCCTGATGCACAATCCATAAGTGCAAAACATTTCTAAGCATATTAACTTTAAATCTGGTTTCTGAAAATCCCTTAAGGCTGTGTTCACACTGTCAGTTTTGGGGATTGTTATCCGCATTTACTTTACAGGCATGAGTCAAGAAATATGCAGTTCTTACAGCGATTAAAGCACCTTTCAAGAAAAGTCTGTTCACTCTGCGGCCATATTTGCAATGCCTCCGGGCAGCTCAAACAAGACCAAGTCTAATCTAAACAGAACAAAATCTGAGCAGAACTGCTGTTTAATACTGTTTCTTATGCTCCATGCGCATAAAACAAAACTGACAGGATAGTCTCAGGTGGAGAAAAACTAACTGAATTTAAAACTTTCAGATGACACACTGTCCAATTTGTGTAATGTAAGTTACCGAAACCACACATGAAAACATGCAACACATGGTAGTTAATACGTAGACAAAGCGACTCTCTTTCGCAATGTATTACATGATGAACGACTTGTCCAGTACAGAATGCGGTAAAGAACGGAATTGTGTGTGAACTTAACCGTATTGGAGGACTGACAGCCCTGTTCTGCTGCTGTGTGAACATGGCCTTACATTCTTAAGTTGACACCTTTTACATCCATATAGACGGCACAAAAGATTCTTTATTGTGAAAAAGTTTTTTAGATGATTAAATTGCTCTTTTATGAACTGTTCAGTGAAAGATTCTTTAGGAGATCAAATGGTGCTTTTATGGCATCACTCACTGTGAAAATCCCCTTTGGAACCTTTGTTTACAACAGCGTATGAGGTTAACACCTGGTTTCAATGCAGCACGATCGTGGTTGTCTTAATCTATTGTGCAAGTACCAATTTTTACGATCATATCTAGTATGGTAATGAGCAGATCTGTTAATAACTCAGTAGCAAAGTGCTATGAGGTCACAAGCTGTCGCTATGGAGATATGACTAAGAGTGTGACCGCAAATGTAGCTGGTTTTAACCTGTGGCTAAAAGTGACACATATAGATATGCACAAAATAGACCATATTGCTCCTGGGAAGGAGGACTAAGTTAGTCACATTAAACTGGGATGGTAAAACAATCCAATCTAAGCAAGTAATAGCGCACTCTTTTAAGCCAATGTCTAACGGCTGTTAGTAGTCTAGTTACTGTAGTTTTTCGTCCTTGGCGTGAACTAGCTTTACATTTCAGTTTAAAGGCATAGTTCACCCAAAAATAAAAATTCTGTGTTTATTTTTAAGTTTATAAATTTATGTTAATAAATGTTAATTAATAAATTTTAAGTTTATTGCAATCTGAATTCTGACTTTTTTTTTTTTACAGTTTACAGTAATTTACAGTTTACAGGTCCCTCAATTCTGACTTCTGAGATTATGTCTCACATTTTAATATCAACTTTTTAAAATCTTTCTTCACATCATAGTTGAGTTTACTTGAAAAGCAGTGAATGGGATGGTACCACAAATATATTTTTTTGCATTCCCATTTGCTCAAATAGCAAAAGAAATACTTCACGATAGTGTTTTTAATGACTTCCAATAAAAAGAAAAAAATAGAGAGAGACTGATAACGGCAGTCAAAAGAGAGAACAATGTCAAATTTGCATACAATGTGCATACAATAAAAATAAATAAATAAATAAAAACATTTAAGGATTTACGTTACTGATGACCGTTCAACGCGTCATGCATGTGAAAATGGTCCATTGCAAGTTAATATCTAGCAATTCTAACAGATTGTTAGAAAACCAAAAAACTGAACTGATTGTGAGATATAAATTCATAATTGTGAAGTCAGAATTGTGAGATAAAATGTCGCAATTACCTTTTTAATAATCTTTTTTTTTTTTTTTACATTTCCTGGATTAAACAGGCTTCCATAGTCTCATATGTTCCAAACCTATACAATTAAGAAAATGTAAGAATTTTGGGGGTCTTGGGGGCTTTATTATAAGACAGTTATTATTAAACAGGAATTAAAGAGAGAAGGATCAGGAAAGGTCTGCAAGTCGGGACTCAAACTTGGGACGCCCAAAGAGTAACGATGCTTTTATGTCGGTGCGCTGCTTAGGAGGAAGAAGTTGTTTTGAACAATGTCTAAAATGACAAAAACATGAAAAAAGGTTTAGAACAACATGAGGGTATGTAAATTATAACAGAATTTCATTTTAGAGTTAGATTTCCCTTCAAGTGATTCTTAATGTTTGTACATAATGTGCGATGCAGTTTTGCACAATAATGCAATTAGGCAGTCAGTCAGCCAGAGGAGCTTTAATTTTTAAAATTCTAACTTTCACTTTTAAATGGCATCGCTGTGGCTTTTTTTTTACCTGACAGGATGTTGCCCAAAGAAAACGGTAAACTGCAGAGCACGCATATTGAATTCCATTGCAAAATTCTTGACATGAACTTTAGATGAGTTTTAGATGCGCGTATATGACGCAAGCTACATTTGGCTCTTTTGCTGAGTGGGCCATTGTCAGCAGTGCACCCCTCTTTGTGAGTGGGTGGTCAATCTGTATACAGGCAATTTCCACTAACACTACAAAACGACACCCACAGACAGCAACAGAAACCCTCAGCCTAACCGTAAGGTGACTTCTTGTAAAAAGGCGTACATGTACACCAACGGCCAAAGTGATGAGAGATATCAAACAGTGACAGGACACTCAGCAGCAAAAACTGACGGTGCGGTTTTACTTTAGCGCTTTAAAAGTGAGCGATGAGTAATTCGAATAGGCTTTATTTGACACACCATCTTGAACCTCAACTTCTAATCTAAGTGACTGCTGCAAACATATGGTTCACATTCTTGGTTTCACAAAACGCTACAGCATTTCCTAGCTTTAATAAGTATTCACATCTCATTTATCTGCTTATGACTGACGACTGATAATCAACCCACACAGTGACCGGTGTATCTGGACCCTAACGTCACTCTTTAAAATGTAGGTTGTGGCATTAGACAAAAAAAAAACATCATTCTAAAAGTGACATTTAGGAATAAATTAAGCTAGAATATTTCTTGGAACTACCTTTATACTCACTTCATGAGTCATTTAGCAAGTACTTTTAAGCAGCAGGGTGATTTTTTGCAGATGAAGAACCCCAGAATGATGTAGAACTACCAAATCTCACAACACATCGAGTCTTCAATGTTGGTTCATCTTTTAAAACCTAACAAATTCCTTCTTGTTAATTGTTTATTTGAAATAATAAACAATTACGCTGCTTGGCTTGACATGCAAAGCATTCATTTTTTACGGTGGCTTAAGTGTTCAAGCACATTTTAGGGTCAGTGTGCACAGCATTACGTAATTTATTTATCAGACACATCAGATACACCATTAGCCCAGTGGCTATGTAATATTGGTATAAGACTTATAAGACTTACCTTTCACTTTCAGCTGTCTGTTAAACAGCTGTCTGCGCAGGCACCATGGATGCTGAGGTCGTCTCTCTGTCTACCTGACCCTCAAACCTTCATCCTCTTCCCTTTACCGCTCTTGCTCTCTCTCTCTCTGCCCCTCCCCTTCTACCTCCATCTGTCAGGAGGATCTCTTCCTTTCTGTTACTCATCCGACCTCTCTCTCTCTCTCTCTCTCTCTCTCTCTCTCTTGACAATTGCATTTTCTTCCTCTCCTCTCATTATATGACTGAGTAACCACAGAGTCCGCTGACAAGTTTTACAAAGCATAAAATATTAAATCAAAAGGCCAAAGTGTCTAAAGAGAAATAGGACAATCTTAAGACATTGGTGCATGTGTTAGTCTTATTTGTTATTATTTATATATGTTTCATCATTCTGTCTTTAAAAAGCAAAGTTGTGTTACAGTATGATGCTGAACTTTAGAGCAAGCATAGATTGTTTAAAGTTATTGGGAAGGCCTGGAAAGACTGAATTTCTTGGATTCTGTTGAGAGAAAATATTAGCCACCTGGGCCCCAAACTGGGCTCAACACGGTGCCTGAGCGGTGCTCAAAGCACAAAAGTTTGATGAGGACCACATCCTGTTTCATACAAGCTTTTTTTACCCACAGTCTACACACACACATACACATAAACATGCATATAAACAAACACATGCATGCATGCAAGAATCCACATGCACAGAGAAAAGGGCTCTGCTGAAGCGTAAGGATATACATAATATATAATATATATAATATGCTTACGGATGCGCCAAAATTTGACCAGTATTAGAATAACACGAGGAAATTATGTTTGCACATTTGATCAAACAAGTGAATTCCACAAAAATAAATAAATATAAATAAATAAATAAATAAAAGGCACAATGCACAGCTATAATCCAGAGTAACACTACCTGCAGAGAAATCACCTGTTGCCCTCTCATCTCAAAATGCACCAACATATTTGTTTAGAACTGTTTTGACTAATAAACAGGGCTTGATCTCATCATATTTCTGCCCTGATTCAGACTTGTATTTTTGCCAGAAGCAACAGTTTTAAGTTCAATTTTTCGCTTCGCTGGATTGATTACTTGTGGATTCTTGTGATGTTTTTTTATCAGCTGTTGGACTGACGGCACCCATTCACTGCAGTTGATCCACTGCTGAACAAGTGACGCAAGGCTAAACTTCTCCAAATCTGGTCACCAACCTCTTAGCAGACCTGAGAGTGAGTACATTTTCATTTTGGGTTGAACTATTTCTTCAAGGTGCGGGTGATCTGCAGATGTATCTGTAATAGAAGTGTGATGGCATCCTAATGCACATTAGGTAAGCAAGTTTCTTTCATTATGCACAAATATAAAGGTAAAGTAAACACTAACGACTGCCCAGCAATTCATGCCCACAGCTGGTTTTGTTTTTGTGAACAGTTTGAAATCTTACAGTTACTATGCAAGCTAATTCAGCTGAGAACAGCATTTAAAAAAACTCAAAACATACTAAGAACAATCAGCATTTGATGCTGTATCAGAACAGGAACTCAAAGTGTGAGGTGGGCCGATGTGACTCGTAACACGCTTATCTGGTAAAGGTCAGTTGTCTCGCTGAAGGGAAGGGGGAGGGTTTGACACTCAAGCAAAACAAGAAAACAGCCTCGAATTGCAAAACCACAAAGTCAGGGTGTTTGAGGGGTCTTAGGTAGGTGTTATGTGTGTGCATGTGTGTGCATATGCGTGGGTAGAAACCTACATCCAAAGCACTTTGTAACTTGACCAGTAACACCAAAAATAAACCAAAACAATCTTTTTACAGCTACTTACAGTGGAAAAGTGTCATCGAATTACCATTAGAGTTACATTAGCATTTATGTAACACTTTTCAAATAGGCTATATATATGCACTAACAAAAATAAAGGTATTATAGCTGTCATTGGGGTGGGACCTTTTCAAAAGGTACATGTTTGCACCTAAAGGGTCCATTCTGGTACCTTAAAAGTACTTAAAGTTTATATATAAACCTAATGGGTACTAAAGTGTACCTTTTGAAAAGGTACCGCTTTTGTACCTTTATTTCTGGGAGTGTATTAGCATTGGATAGCATTAAATATCTTTATAGCATTGATGTTTTTAGTAGATTTCTCAAAGTTTACATAATGTTAATGCAGTGTGATCTGACATTAGGAATGTAAGTGCCGCAGCATTTTAAATCTGCTCAAGCAAGCTGCTGTGAAGTATCAGCATCTGAAAGAGAGCTTAAGTTATAAGCATTCATGAACTAATTTTGCTAATTATTACATCAGTAGTAACACATTTTCTCTTTTTATTCTGCATTTCGCTTCTGCTATTGCTTGTGCACTGATCCAGCTAATACTTACAACACATACTGTTGGCACGAACTGCTTGTGATTGTAGAGTCCTCATTTGCATTGGATAAAAGATCAAGAACGAAAATAAAGTACTACTCCATGTACAATACTCTTAAAACAAAAGAAAACAACATACTTCGACGGCACCCGTGACATCCTGTCCATTACCACAAAAACTCATGTTGCATATAAATTATAAAAAAAAAAAAAACATGTACAGAAATGGGCAGAATTAAAAGTGCTTAAAGTATTAGAATATTAATATTACTAAATCTGTTAAAATCTCACACAAATTATTTTCTGAAAGGAATATTATATTTAACCTTGAATATTTGAGTAAAAATCTAATCAAATCTATATATATATAAAAAAAATGTATAGGTTGATTTTGTATCTCACCTTTTTCCCCCAGCAAAGGAATTATTTCAGAATAGCAGAGACTTGTTTTAAAATGCATATTTCATAAACAGTCACTGTAATCCATACTTGAGCAATAAAAAATGTGATATGTTTCAACGACCAATAATGACTGAGATTTCATTATCTGTTGCCTATTTAAAGACTTGTTCTTGTCATTAAACAAACCCTTAAACTTTATTAATATGGAACGGATTATATGTTAACATACATATTGTTTATATTGTGAACTTAAACTTTATGATTAAAAAGCTGATGTGCTGTTCGTTTCATCTACACGGTGTCACGCAGTTGTCTGTTCGCAGGAAGACAGAAAATGGAAGAAAATATGATGCAATGGAGCATAGATCTTACATAACATATACATAACCACAACAATTTACTACAATAAACTGAATTCTTGACAACAATAAGTGGAAATGACAGGTGTCATCGTTGTGAAACATTTTATCAACCACTTCGTTATACAAAGATTCTACCATTTTCACCCTACGGTGTTTTTGCGCTCATCATGTGCCGCAAACACGTGAATCAGTCCTGGATTCTGAGTTGTACAAACCACAGAAACAGAGGTATAAACAACCTGTGGTCGAACAACTATTGAGAGAGAAAAAAAAAACGTTTGTGGTGATAGTGAATCTTTTTTTTTTTTTTTTTTTTTTAAATCTGATCCGATATGAGTTGCGGTGTTTACAAAAAGATAAACAGATAAAAATGGGGTGACGGGAGAAAGTGAGCATGTAGAGATTTCACAAACACAGACCTCTAAACACCAAACGTGTCTTTTATTTTTATGGATGTGTGTTTTTTATCACTAAAAATGAAAGTGGTATTAACCTATTTCTTTTTTTTTTTTTAATGTACCGCCTGATATCATCTCTCAACCATGGTACTACCTCAGCATTCTTTTGTATTGGACTGCACTATAATATTATGTGTTCATGCTGAGTGGGTGTTAAAACATACTTGAAAAAAGTGTTGTTTTTAATCACACGTATTGCCTCCAATTTGACACCGAATTTTCAGGAAGTTCTACATGAAAAGATTAAGCCATCACAACCGGAGAGGAAAAAAAAACAGGTTTCAGTGGTTTTTAAGATCAAACCACGCAAGTGAGGCTGTCAGTTTTACGTTACATTCATACCACATCTTACAACTAAAAAGGCATCAGTCACAGAAATTTTCCCCACAACACCTCGCCAAATGTCTTTAATGTTATATATATATCTGTATCTGACATATCTCATCTGTCTTTATCCAAAAATGCTTCAGCTTATAACTTCATGCATTCCCTGGGAACTGAAACCTATGATCTTGGCAATCTTTACAGCAAGGGTATTCAGTTAAAGTTTCAAGATTTCCTTCTCAGTAGATGTCAGGACAATTTTTTTTCTTATTTTGGAACAGTTATAAATTTCCAGTAAATGTCCAATTGGATCTGAATATTAAATATCTTGTTTTAGCATATATTTAGATTTGAACAGACTGTGTGACATTAAAGGCACGCTATCTGATCTTTGTTTCAAAGATAAAGGTTTTATGGGTTTGGAACAACATGAGGGTGAGTAATTAATGACAGAATTTTCATTTTTGTGTGAACTAACCCTTTAAAGACAAGTCATTTCCTGACAATTAAAAGTGTTACATAGCCCACTGAATCATACTCAGGCTAATGAATTATTTCAGCGCATAAAACAGGACAATGGTACAAGAGGTATACCAATTTTTTTTTTTTTTAAGTGTGAAGAGATAGCAGAAGTAACACTGACATTCAATGGACTTTTGACAAGGCTCCTGAATCAGGTCTTCACTTAAAGTTTTCATTTAGTGACTTTTAGTGAATTTTTGCTAGAAAAAGCCAAGTACTCCTTGCTGCAGACTGTTGCGCGGTGACGTCAGGTACATACGTATGTGTATGTGTTTACCGCACATCAATATTGCATTCATGATTACTATATTTGCATTAACAGTAAAGGTAGGTTTAGGTTTGTTTGAGGTGTAGACATTAACAAAACATTATCATTATTATCAAATCAAATCAAAAACATTATCAAATTGCGCTACCTATTTTTTCATAGGAGGCAGCAAAATCCGATAAGGTAGGATGAATCGTGTTATAGATATACCATAACAGTTACGTCACTTTGCGCAAGCGTGGTAAACACATACACAGGTGTACCTGACGTCACCGTGCCACAGTCTTCAGCGAGGGGTGTCTCAGAAAAAGGGCAGGAAAGGTAACCTGCAAATGTCTTTTAGCCATCAAAAGCTATGAAAGTCATGACACTTTATCTCACAGAGTATGACGCAGACTACAGCAGTGACACGCATGCTGGTTGTCACCACTAGAATTGCCTACTATAGCCAAAGCAAACTAATTTAACTCATTTAACCTCTTCCAAGGCCCATATTTACAAAACAGAGACTTCTGGGAATCCATACTCCGGTTTTAGGAGACCAAGTCAATCATTTCGGATCCGAAAGCATCCAAAATGTTCTGGTGTTGCTGGAGTAGGAGTGCAGTGAGAAGCACTGGTACTGAAGGTGTGAGGGAGTTGTGTTTTATCAACGCTGTCTTCAGTTCACACACTATTGTGTGATGGAAAACAAAAACTTGAACCAGAAGAGACCCTTCCTTCATTTCCTGCATTTTTGAACATTTTCTTCAGCATTATGATAAAATATTAATTTTCTCAAGAAGAAAATTTCTTCAGCGGAGATGTATTTTACTCAATCTTAATGCTCTTGAGCAGCTGTAGAGACAAGCTGAGCAACACTCCCCATTAAAGAGCACATTATCCTCCAGGAGTTAAACAGCACAGATGTGAAATTTGTCATGGACTTGTGCATTCAGTGCCAAGCAGGGTCAGAGTAGTACTTCAAGTTCTGTAGGACATACTAAGTACTAGAATATTATATTTTTTCTGAGTTAAATTAAGAAAATACATTGTATTAGAACACTTTTGTATTTACTCAGAGGGATGCACTCATTTATGCTGTGCGCTGTATAAATATATATATTGACTGCGTGGGTGTTGAAATAGCACTTCTCTGAAGGTGCGACTGTTTATTTGCTGCGGTTTTCGAAAATGTCAGGCTCATTTGGACACACCCTTGAACTCGATTTCCTTTAGCAGCTTATGCAGACGTTTGTCGAGAAAGTTCTGCTCCGTCCACTTCACTGCTGGGCGAGATGAGAAGGAAGAACAAGCGAAAATGTGTGTGTTTGTGGTTGAAGGCTGAAACGTGTGTGTGTGTATATATATAAATATATATATATACAGCTCTGGAAATAAATAAGAGACCACTGCAGAAAAATCCTTTTCTTTTGGGTTTTATTCTTAAAACTGTTAATCTCACCAATACACCACCAATATAAAACAATGCACGTTTGTTTCATTTTTTGTGTACTGCTGTCTTTGAAATATTAAGGATAGAAGAAACTTGACGCTTACTGATTCCTTGTGCCAATAAAGCTAGGATTGAGGCCTTTTTCCTGGATTTAAAACCTTTCTTTTCACTGTTTTTGGCTTGTTTAGTGTTTATTTTTACATTTCTAATTACGTTTGAAAGACTTCTAGCATTTCTTACCATCCAACTGCTCACACTGCAAAAGGATAGTGTTGATTACAGCAGTGCTTTTTATACTTTTCCCATTAAATACAATTGGATTCAGGTGCTCACCAAATAAGTACCTCAATAAACAGAATGAAGTAAGTTTGTGTAGAACTTTAACAAAAACTGGTATGAAATGCTTAGAGAGCTTAGAATACTCAAATAGATACTGATTTAGGAGCATTGCAGTCGTCTCTTATTTTTTTCCCAGAGCTGTGTATATATGTATGTGTGTGACTGTGTGTGTATATATATAATATATATAGTAATGAGAGACAATAATCTTCATGCCTACCTAACTGATCTGTTTTGTGGCCGAACCAGTGTTCTGGATCACGGATAAATGCTTGTAGAGGATGATGACCATATGAGTCCTTAACCAGCGATGACCACACAACTGGGGGCCCTTTAACAGGACACACACACAGTACAAGATTTGTGATGGACCAGTGCTGTCTAAACTTGGTCCTGCAGAGTTTAACATCAACTCGCCACAACACACCTGCATGGAAATTTCTAAAATGCCTAGAACTTGATTAAAGTAGGTGTGTTTAATTAGGGTGGGAGCTAAACACTGCAGGACCCCGGCCCTCCAGGACAGAGTTCGGACAGCCCTGTGAAAGACAGTTATGTAATATACTAAAAAGATGCATTTTTTTTTTCAAAACACACCTGGGAAGAAGTTCGCACGCAGATAGTGGCCCATCATATTATAAGATCCGTGCTCATCTGTGCAGCCTGAGTCGGTCTCGGAGTAGTGGGGAGCACAAAGCGAAGCAACCTGCGGGTTGTGCACTCGACACACCTCACATGCACATAAATACACATTTGTGTGATGATACGAGTTGCATGAGTGATCATAAAACTGTTCTAAAATGATCAAATTAGTGGTTAGTTTTGAACATTAGATTACACAAGGTTTTCAGATCAGAACTGACCTGCCCGTCCCTCTCTTTCCTCTTCTGTGATTTGCTGATGGTGTTCATTCTCTAATTCTCCTATCAGCAAGTAAAATTATTCAGCATGGTAACCAAAGTTAATTTGAGATGGAATCTTTAACTTACATAATCTGTCTAAATAGGCTGGACTTAAACAGTTTGAATACATACATAGTAATTTGATAAAACTGCTGATGCTACATGCAAATATGGCATGTTTGGTTTGCCGTAATAAGTTTAGTTAGCCTCGACCTGCTCCTTTAAGAGTCCTTAGGAATGTCAGCCAATGATATTCACACAACATCAAAGAGAGACCGCACACATTTCCTGACACCAAAGTGAATCAAGCAGAATTAAGGCTTTAGATGGTTAAAGAGGAAGTTTGTACCTACCGACTCGCAGTTTGAGCGTGTTTTGTTTGGCATGGGCGAAACTCTACCTGCGGTATTAATAAATAATTGACTTCTACAGAGTATCAGTGGTAACAAATCGTGACCGCATGATAAACATCACACAAACACGGCAAAGCATCGTAACGTCAGTTTAGCTGAAACAATAAATAAACAAACCCCACAAGATGATACAGGTGAAAACTCAAACATTAACAACATACTAAATAAACAACACTGCTTTTAGCAACCACTTTTATTTCAAATTATACATACACTCTACATATATTATGGCCACACTTATTTTATTAAGTATAATGAAATGGTAAAAAAGTAAATAAAAGTACAGAATTTTATATATGTATATTATATATACACAGAAACCTTTACCATCTCTGCTCTGTGTAAAAATTGTTTCTTAGCAACTGATCACCGACCATTTTTCCTCGTTAGAAAAAAAAAAAAAAAAAATCACCATCACTATATAAAACACAAGTCAGTGATCAGCAGCCAACCTTAACTTGCCTCGGTTGCTTTCATCTTAAAATAGTTTTGCACCCATCCTAATTCAGTACTATGCTGAATCCTGCTAGAACAAATATTTATTTCAGTTTTCAATCATTGAGTGGTGAAGGATCCTGGAGCATCAGATATTTATTTTTTTTGTGTGCACGTGCTGCTCTATGTGGGAGCGAATCTCTTAGCTTGTGCCCTCACACGCTTTTCGTAGTCCATCCTGTTTTGACTGTGAGAAAACGAGCGGAGACAGAGATAAGATCAGTTTTGTGGCCATGGTATCAGCTGAAACAGTAAAATCATACATAAAAGTGTGCAGGTGATATTTGGCTGCACTTACCAGTATATCGTATAGGCCTCTGCCTGCGCTGGGTCCTGAATGTTAGGCTCATTCAGGAGCTCCTGGATGCCCAACAATATCTACAGACACAACAACATACTGAGATACAAAAGCTTACTGCTTAAAGGTTTGTTGATATTCTTACCTCATGAGCAACTGTAATCTTTAATGCTCCTTTCATAACAGATGCATTGCACACATTCAGAGGTTTGTGGTCAGTACATTTTTTTAGGCAATTAGTGCTTTTATTTAGCAAGGATGCATTGAAATGATCAAAAGTGAAAACATTTATAAATGTAACTAGAATGCTGAAAAATATAAAATAACGATTTAAGCAAGAATATTGGTAAAAAATAAAATAAACGTTTTCAACACTGATAATAATAAATAATATTTTTACTGAGCAAAAAAATCAGCATATGAATTATGAAGGATCATTGTGTAATGATGCTGACAATTCAGCTCTGCCATCACAGAAATTATTTTAAAATGCATTCAAATAGAAAACGGTTATTTTAAATTACAATACTATTTCACAATATTACCATGTTTTTGATCAAATAAATGCAGCACTGGTGAACATTGAAAACATTTTTTTTTTTAAATATTTCCGACCGCAGCAATAGCGTATAAGCAGACACGTTCATATTTTTTGCATACTTGTTTGATGGTGATGGCTGGTCTCCAATCTTTCTCTTCTTCCAGTATAGACAGACACACTGTACCCGAAGGATAGACATTTGGATGGAAGATTGGAGGCTCAAACTTGCCTGAGAACAAAATGAACAAGTCAAACATGCTCACTCCACATACAGGAAACATATGTGGAAGTGGAGTGACAATGATATAGGGCACTATATAGGGTTTCACATTTCTCGTAGGAAGAGAGAACTCACACTTGGGTGGTGAAGATGGGTAATCATCCTTAAAGAGCATTCTCAGTTTGTACAATCCTCCCTCCCAAAGAGTCTACAAGATACAGAAACAGGTGGTAAAATCTGTCATTTAACATTATTCAGTGGACAGTTCAAATATGATGTGTTACACGTATGCGAACAAATCCATGGATGTTAATTTGTCCACAGGCATGTTAGATGGAGATGCTTTATCAAAACATAAAATGCACCATTTATGCAAAAAGCATGCATACACAGAAAAAGAGACAGATAATAAAAATAAAATAAGTGATAAAGGTATGAGAGTATGCAAGTATAAATATTAAATACATACAGTAAGAATAAAAAAATACCCTAAAAAAATATACAAAATTGTTTAGAGCTCTGTGTTCTTGATCTGAAAACCTATTTCGAGACTGTTGTAACTTTATTCAGAAGTACTAACCCCCTTTTTTCCTGGTATTGCACACTCCCAATTCATGAGATTCATGGTGCCATCTGGGTTTTTGGTTGGTACAGCCACGAAACCCTGCAGAGACACAACCAAAATAGCATAGTTAAAAATAGCCATCAGACTGATTGAACAGTCTTCGCTCAAAAATGTGTGTATTTGTGGGCTCCTTACAAAAGGATGATCTTTTCTCCAGGCCTTGCGTTCCTGTGACAGTCTACTCAAAGCAATTCCAGACATGACTCAACAGCGCCACCCTGCGGACAGACAAGCACACATCAGCCGTGTCGTTGGCGCGTCCGTAAAGGCACAAAAACACATTATTACAGGGTTTATATGAATACAACGTTATTAGACAGAACACATTAAGATTTAAGTCAACGACTTTTAATGTTTTCAGCGCTAACGTACATCATGTCATGATTAGCATTATATGTCACTAGCTGTCAATTGCATTCGCTGTCTTACCTTAAATAAATGTTTAAAAAATGCCTTTCCAGCAAATCCAAAACGGTTTCAGAGGGAAAACACGAACGGCAGAATAAAAACTGGAGACGTTAAAAAGAGCCAAACGCGCGAGGAAAATGCCTCGCGACCCAACCTAGCGTTTGATTTTCAACTGTCTGATTATGAAAGCTTGTATTCTGAATCCAAGTGAATTTGCCTAGCTTGTTGTACAATAGACTTGATATTACATCCAGATTTAGTCTAAAACATCGGAAAAATAGGCAAACAACGTTTATCTGTGAAGCCGTTGGAACGGAGTGGCGTTTGTTTGTTATTATTCTCAGGACCTTCAGGCACTATCAGAGTCGACTATAGGCATCCATCTGAAGCGGCCATTTTAAGAGTGGCAGGTGTGGTGGACAAATCGAGCCATGTAGGAGCTCTTTTATATTTGTTTAAACGGGTCATACAAACCCAGTTTTCCACAAGCTAATATGATTATTTAGGGTCCTAATGGAAAGTTTGTAACATAGTTTGTTTTAAATTTTCTCAAATATAGTTTTAAAAACGCCAATTTTACCCTGTCAAAAACAGCTCTTTAGAAATCACTCTGTTCTGTGTACTTCCCCTTTAATTCTTCACGAGCTCCGCTGACTCCGCCCCTCTTTTCCCGACGCTCTCAGAAGATCTTTTTTAGCTGTAATTATAATGAAACTAATTAGCACATTATTAGGAAAGGCGATTTGCAAAGATTCATTAAAAGACATTATACTCGCTGATTCTGTAGGTGAGGCTGGATTCTGCGAACATAAACGCATTCCGGTTGATCAAGGGGGCGTTTCGCTGCAGAACCAAACATAACGTTAATCTTCTGCCTTCAGTCACTCAGATGCTGGGGGAAATGACTATACTGCTATGTTCATTAATACATCCAACAACAAAACACCTCAATCTCTTAGCAGTCATGCTTGTCTCTGCGTCTCGGTCTGATGACGGCTCACTCTGGGCGGGCCTGAGGTAAGACCATAGTAAATACGCCAGTTCAGTCTGTGTGAAACGCTGCTGTCTATCTATTGTGGGTGTGACGTCACACCGACATGCATTTGAGAACGGCTTGATTTCAGGAGGGGCAGCTTATTTTTATTAAATAAAAAAAAACTACCTGTGGATCTTTATCATTGTAGGGTGGTTGTGTACACACACTCCCAACACACATTTCAGTCCAAACAGCTTGAAAAAGTGCATGCACCACCGTATGACCCCTTTAAGATGAGAGAATTTAACAGCGAGGGCAATATGAAAATGCCCCTTATGGGTGTAGGGATTGTTTTTCTTGTTTTAAACACTAGCACACAAGACACAAGCTGTTTGTGTTACGAGTATATTGTATTTATTAGATAAACTGAAATATAAAGAGAACAGAAACAACCGAGTTCAGTCACTAATTATATTTTGCTTATTTTAAACATTTCTATTGCCTAAAAAATATATGTGACATTATGGATTATTTTTCCCCTCATGAAATTGGTGATCTGAAATTATGTTTAAATGCAAAATAATATAAAGACATAATTTTTCCATCATATAATTACATTTTCACTTATTCTTAAGTATTGTTTTCTACTGTATTCTTCACTTTTGATTTGAGTTTTGAATCGGTAAACATAATAATCCTCTAAATATAATATTTGATTTAATATAATATTTTAATTCTTACTGAATTTATATAACCATTATTTCAAATAGAAAAGGGGCTTCAATGCATATGCAATAGTAGTAGAACAGTGCAGTACATTTTATGCAATCATTTCTTAACACAACTAAAACTCTTGAGATTCTATTAGTCATCAGTTCTTAATTTCTGTAGAGTTTTCTAATAGGTCTAAGAAACCATTCATCATGGCCGTTTTCCTTTTCCCTCAGAGATCACATGTTCAGGTGCAGCTTTAGTGAACCACTCGCCCCACGACCCATCGTACAGACAGACCCCTGGGTGGCCACACAGATGAGCAGCGAGGGCAATGTGACAGGCTGTCACACCTGAGCCACAGGTGACCCAGAAGGGCTTCTGCATGTCAACTCCAGCCTGCTGGAAGAGCTTCTTGAGTTCCTCCACAGGAAGTTCTAGACCTGATGCTGGGTCCAGGAAGTTGGGAAAAGGCATGTTGATTGTTTCAGGAATGTGACCAGGCTCTGTGTCTAAGATAAAGAGAAAGATGGAGAAAAGCCAATGGCAATTTTGCATTTTTCAAAAAAAAAAATAAATAAATAAAAATTTTCTTACAGTGTGGTACTTAAAATTGTCAGTGTCTTATATTCTGTAAAGAGTACTTCAATAATATGTTAGAAATCATAATACACATGAAAAATAATATAAAAAGTACAACTAATTTGAAATGAGAAGCAGGTACTTGAAGTACTAAAACAACTGAAACTAATTAATAAGTTTAAAACAAAAAAAAGAATGTAAATGACAAAAACACAAATCTAACACTTAATATAAATATAAAGTGATTTTTCTTTTATACATACAACATAATAGTATATAAATTACAATAAAATAACACAGGTACGCCATTGTGCCACTCAAAGAAATAAGCCAACATATACATTTGTGGTACATGAAATCTGCTGTTACTGGTAATTCTATTACATATGGTCATTGGTCACAAAAGTGGATTTACAATAACTATACAAACGTTAGAGGATATAAACAAGTGTTGCTTTAAATTGTTTTGGATGAAGTATGTCCTTGTATGACTGCAGGCCTGTAACTGCAGAGTATTAAAAGGCTATCAGTAGTTAAAAATTATTTGTTTGCACAAAGTGCAAAGTCTTTGGAAAAGAGTAGATGGGGTAACATGCATTGATACATTTCCATAGATAATACTATAAGCAATCATAAGTGAATATTACACTGTTTTACAGAGAAATTGCGTAAAAGGTATGACAACTAACAATACTCACTTTCCCTCGGCTCTGGTTCAACCCCACGAAATCTCCCATTGACTCTAGCGTCAACTACCTGAAATCCTTTGGTTTTAATATTGTTCAATACATCTTCGTAAGTTTTGACCCACGACTTGTTAAAGGACGTCTTGAACTCGGCACGCTCTGGTTTACTGTATTGCCCGGTAACCGCATGACCCTCCTTTAACCAGTTCTTAAATCCACCGTCCAGAACCGACACCGAGTTGTGCCCGAACACCCTAAACATCCACCACACCCGAGGAGCAGCGAACGACCCGAAGTCGCTGGTGTCGTACACGACGACATGAGTGGTGTTGCCTATTCCCAGATTACCCACGTAGTCCGCGAACTCGCCCTCGGAAGGCAGCATGTGATCAAACTTGGAGCTTTTGTCACAACATTCGTCGATGTCGAAAAACGAGGCTCCGGGAATGTGAGTGTTTCCAAACTCGGCCCTGGGATTGCGTTGCAATTTAGGTAGATACCAAGATGCATCCAATATCCGCAGATTTGGCCCCACTCGGTTGCTTTTGACAGCGTCCGCGAGCCATCGCGCCGCTACGAGAGCTCGAGTTTGAGCAGCCATGTCACTCAGTCTGGCGCTCAGCAGCGGTGGTGGTCGATGTTGCAAACATACCGCGGGCAACGAATCAAGAGCTCACGTATTACACTGGTGTGATATTTTGCCCACTGAAAATAGGGGACATATCAATAATTTGTGAATTACTTTATTTAAATTAAAATGTGCACCAATCCTTATGTATACACAAGGTACGACATAGAGCTATGCTAATATATTGTACAGAAATCACACTTTTCACCGCAAGGGGGTATAGCTCAGTGGTAGAGCATTTGACTGCAGATCAAGAGGTCCCCGGTTCAAATCCGGGTGCCCCCTAGCAATTCAACGTTTTTTCTGTTTTGTCCTTCAGGATCTATCTGCGAAACAGTGCAACAGTATTTATATTGTATTTTGATACCGCTGGAGGTGTTTCTGATGCATTAAAGATCGCATTGCTTAGTAAAGAAGCCATTACAGATACATGCATACATGCGACTGTTCCTTGTTTCCTACATTTCCTAAATGCATACGAAATACATGAGTATGAGCCATGCATGTGATGTTTTAATGGGTGCAAATAGTGTGAGGTTTCTGAAAAAGTGTACAGAATCACTCAAATGTCTGCATTGTAATGAGTATATGACATATGATATGACTTAGCTTTTCCAAATGCCCTCTGTTTCATTCATTTGGTTCAGCAGCAATTTCATATTGTATTGCAAAACACTTGCTGCTGTTGATGTGGGATACGGGTTAGGTTTATTTAAAGTTTCAGAGATGGACTAATTAATTATTAAGTTCATTTACAGCAATTAATTACAGATGTATATAATGTAAAAACGTGTATGTTCAAAATAAGTGCTTTTGTATCAAATTATTCTTTTAGATGTAGGTACATAAGGACACCTAATACAAAGTGAGAGCACAGCTTTATTTGTTATACACACTGCCCCTATGTGACTTAGGTAAACTGGAGAAAGAGATGATTTCTTGAGTGTTGTTGTCAGTTTGTGAGACTTTTTTAGGAGGTTGTCACAAGGTCTGCAGCTCTGTGGGAGTAAGTCTTGGTCATGAGAATAAAATGATATAGTCTGTAATGAAGGTTTTAGCACAGCTTTAATCCTGTTTTAATCTGAATAGTTATCGTGACAGAAGGACATATCTGTTGACCATCGATCTTGATCATTATGCATTTAGTGGTTTTCATTCTGTTATGGTGTCAGCATGATTAATAATATTTGATTACTGTAGTGTTTTAATGTGCTGTCCTGTTCACCAGTTGAAAGTTAAAATATTTTCATTTGAAATATTTGACCAGCTACAAGAATTTAATTTGTCATATATTTTGTAAGGCCATGACAAATCATCTTCTTGGGAACTTTGAGTTAAATAAGTTCAGTGTTTAATGATAAAACAATCAAAAGACACAAACAGCAATTTATCTGGATTTAGTTTTTTTTTTTTTATTATACTTTGAAATAATGTTATAAAAGAGTTTTGTAATCATTTTTT
Source organism: Enteromius trimaculatus (assembly GCA_032361065.1). Lineage (NCBI taxonomy): Eukaryota > Metazoa > Chordata > Actinopteri > Cypriniformes > Cyprinidae > Enteromius > Enteromius trimaculatus. Next base: position 14,742,560 of record JAUMHP010000043.1, read on the forward strand.
ATAAATCAGCAAGCCAGTTTGTAATGCATCCATATGATATTTTAAGAAAGTGTTCAACAAAACAACGAAAAAACAGAAAAGATACAAAGATAAAAAAATAACAGCGTTCGTAACTGTCAATTAAGCCCAGCCCAAAAACATTAAATGTTCAGTTCTCATTAAAATTCAACAATTAGCAATCTGAAATGTAATGTAGTTACAGCATAGCTATCAATTAAAATTTCATATCCTCATTTTTGCTATAATGCTTGAGAGTATATTTGCCGTTTATTCTATGCTTTATATATCAAGCCCTACAACTGTCAGTATAATTATTGATTACGCATTCCTGCACAAGACAACATTTAAGGCATGAACTTTTTGGCTTTCAGTCTGGGTATGATTTGCATATCCCTGACATCATTGTGCTGCAGAAGCCAGCATAGGTATCTCTCTGTGCCCATTCCCCAACCGCTTGTAAGAAGAGGGAGGACTTGGCGAATGTTGATGTACCATTTGTACGATTCTTCTGGTACAGCATGGTGCTGCAAGGCCTCTCGTACCATTTCAGGTGTAGAATGACGTTCCCCAAGCCCTACTGTTTCCCCTAATCCCAAGAGAAGGTCAGCTGCCTTGGCTTTGCTTCTGCCTGAGCTGTCAACGTATGCTTGGTAGAAGGGCACGCCAAGATGATCCATTTCTGTCAGCCAAACAGCACCTCCATACTTTTCAATTAGAACTCTTTCTCCCTTTCGAGTTAGCTTCCTGCCAAATTGCGGTTGTCCCTCCTGAACCCATTCAAGGCAATCAGAGGAAGGCATAATACGAATGGCCTGATCCAAGGTAACTCTTGGAAGGGGTTTTTCTAAGTTCTTCAGTAGTTCTCGGGCATGAGATAGTGTGCCAGCTGTGTTTAAGATAATGCTGGAATGTTGCTTTAGCATTGCCTGAGTCAAATGGGCAACATATCCTTCAGCTATACTTATGGCAACGTCCATGTCGCCCAGAAGCTCACATTCCACATGGTAGAACTGGTTGAGATGTGTAGCATCAGGATCTTCTCCTCTGAAACTGGGAGACACGTAGTAAGCCCCAGGAAGACCATCGTGAAACCTTATAAAGTACTCTAAAACAAACTGCATAGAGTCTGCCAGATATACATCCTGGCCCAGCATGTTGACAAACACAGGCTCAGAATCAGACCCCAGACCCATTGGAGAGGAGATTGTGTCAGTTGTGATAGGCGTCAGTGCATAAGCATACTTGCATTTGTAGTTGAAGTACTCTACTGTGCTATGAAATAGGGTGTTCTGGATTTGAAAGAGATCATGATACCATTTGCTCCTAATGGCTAATGCTGCATGAGTCTGGGGGTCTTTCCAGGACTGAGGGGCAGTAGTCTTTGTGATCTTGGTGTGGATCTCCGCAAGGTCCTCTTTGCTAGCTGGGGGGCCGTCTGCCGATGTTACATATCCTGCATAAATTGGGCAGAACTGAGAAGTCACGGATGGGGGTTCAAGGGCATTAGGCTCAGGAACTAATGGGATCAGTTTGGCATGGGCATAATCAATTTCAAAGCCTTCAAATATGAGAGCTACACCATGGGCATTCATCCCTTCTTGCAAAAGTTGAGCAACCTTTCGTGTGGCTACAATTAGGGCTGTATAGTCACTCTCGTTAAGTCGGAAGATGTCACTGCTAAGTGGTTTTCTTGGCACTAGAACGGTTAAGCCTGGTGTATTTGGAAAAGGGGTCAGGAAGGCTACATGTTCTTTGTCTTCCCAGATACGCCACTGTTGCTCTTCACCACGGATAATGCGGGGGAAAAGGCCACTATCAGAGGGATCCCCAAGGAAGTCAAAGCAAGAAGGGGCATTGGGTGTTGGGAGTCTAGAGAGAATCTTTCTCTGCACCTGGTCAAGATGTATATCTTCACACCTTGGACCACTTTTGGAGCTACAGTATCCAGGGTCATAAGGATTGAACTCCATTTCCTCTGCAAGCTGAGGTTTCCAGTTTGGTTCTAGGCCATGGAGAGGCAGGATTTTGATATAAGCTGACTTGTCAGAATCTGGCATGGACACAAGGGCACAGCGATACACACCAAGTTTCTCGCAAAGAAGATTGGCAACAGTCCGTGCCCCCTGCATCATTGCTACGTAGTCAGATAACACTAACTGAAAGATGCTTCTAGGTCCACTAATGGTTTTTCGTGTGAGAATAGTTGCTCCTGGGGTCAAAGGATTAGGCTGTAGGTGAGCTACCAATTCATCAGTCTCCCAAATCACATTTGAAAACCCCTTCATAGGTCTCAAAACTTCAGTTCGAGGAATGCCGTTGACCATTGAACCAACAAACATAACCCCAGCATTTGTTTCAATAACGGCCTCACCTTGATGATCCACAGCAATAATTCCTGCACACTTTCCCTCCAGGTCATTACAGATAACTTCGCGACAAGCCTGTCTGAGACTGTAACCTTTGAGGTTGTATAAGCTGGCTACTTTGTGAGCAACTGAACGGCGTAAAAAAGCATCACCATCACCAGAGCATGTCACCGCAAGTTTCTCATCAGCATATACTCCTGCCCCCACTATAGCAGTGTCACCAACTCTGCCTTTCCACTTGCCAACTAAACCTCCGGTAGATGTGGCCGCTGCTAACTTGCCCCACTTATCCAGTGCAACTGCACCTACGGTTTGAGGATGGTTATTCTTGTTGTCACCTGACTTCATAAGCAACTCCTTGTATCTTATGTCAGTGTCAAAGTACTCAAATTTCAGTGTTGTTTCTTTCTCTCTAAGGCTGTCTAGAAACTCTTCTGCACCTTCTCCAATCAGTAATGAGTGCACACTCTTTTCCATAACACATCGGGCTGCTTTTATTGGGTTTTTCACTCTTCGCAGGCATGCCACGGATCCAGAGTTCTGTCCATGTCCATCGACAATGGTGGCTTCCATTTCATGCTCCCCATCTCTGTTATATACTGATCCCTTGCCAGCATTAAACAAGAAACAGTCCTCCAATGCAGCTACACTTCTTTGTACTCCGTCCAGACTACTACCTCCCTGAAAAAGCACTTGCGCTCCAAGAGTTAGGGCTGTTTGGAGGGCAAATTCGATGGTACCAATCACCTTTTCATTCAGCATAATTTCTTCTCCTGCCCCACCATGAATCACTAAAGTGAAATCTGGCTTCATGGTTTTGCTGTGTCCTTTCTGCTCTACCGCTTCGACTGCATCATTTGCTGAAAATCCATTTACAAGTTTTTCTTCATAATCTTGCAGGAGACATTCAATGGCTCCCATCTGCCCAGCAATGGCGTATCTTAGTGCCAGAAGCATTACTAGTTTTAGATTGAGCTCAAGTCTTTCTTTGAGATTTCCCAGGATGATGGCGAAACTACCCTTCCCATTCAGTACTATACGTACTTTGTCCTTCCTGCCTAGATATGTGACTGCCAGTTGGTCTGTAGCATACACGTTACCTACAGCGCACTCAACTCCCTCCATCAGATCTGATCCAGTCAAGTAAATTGAGGGGCATCCGAAGGGGACAAGAAAGTTTTTGAGTGGGTTATCTTGAGACATAGATTTGCGCAAGGCTGCCAGATGAGGCCCCACACCTAGGCCAAGTTTTGTGGCTTTAATGATGTTTTTGTGCTCTAAAAAGGCAAGGTGAAAGAGTCGGAAAAGCTCATTTGTGTACCGGGGAACCTTGTCTGGGCCAATGCAGGATGCCAGAGCTGTAACGAGCTGTTGAGATCTCACAGTTGTGGAGTATGTGGGATCACAGCGGCCGTGTTTGAAGTGACGCATATGAGTAGGTGTCACCATGATAAGGCTTGTAGCTGCATCCCCAAGTGTTTGCCTCAAGGATAGCTGCAAACTAAAATTAATCCATGCATCATATAAACCTCTGTGGCCTCTTAAGGTGGTGAAGACATCTGGGTAAGAGGAAACTTCAAAAGTCATGACAGACTGGCTGTCTTGTTGAAAGCTAGAAAGAGGCTGATTTGGCATAGTTATGCCATCCAGTGGCATTTTCAGAGGTTTAGGATGAAGAGAACCACTGTTTGAGGGTGGAGCTAAACCATTGGTTTGGGTGTTTATTTTTTCTCTGTTTTCTGATTCTGAGATTTGCCACAGACGTTCAACTACAAGTCCAGCTACCATTCCATCCAGGGCACTATGCTCGAACAACAGGCCTGCTTGGCCATCTTTAAAAACCACCAAGTTCACCACCTGTTGATGAAGATGGTAAATAGTCATGCCATTCTGTCATTCATATCTAAACATAACTTTATTTAAATTGATTTAGCACTAATTACATGTTAAAGAAATCACAATTTGTGCATCATTCAGAACTGATTTGAGAATGCCTATGAATTACAATAGAATTTTAATTTGTAAGCATGTTGCAAAATGTAAAAATGGAGTTAAAATACCTTATCATAGTATCTCAAACATCTGCCACCTTTCTCTCCTAGCCGGACAGCATTGAGCATATGTGCAAGATCGGCTGGTGCTGGGTTGTCTTCCAGGGAAACAGCCAGAATGGCACTCTCCATCATTTCAAGGGAAACTGCTGCTTTTCCCCCTGCCTTTAAGATTTCCATTCTCACAGAATGCCAGGCTTGGCGATGAAGAGAAGACAGACCACATATAGTCGATGGGTCTTGTTCGGGGGCTGCTGCTGGGTGACTCATTGCATACATCAGTTGGGCATAGATGTCATTGAGAGGTAAAGGAGAAAGAGATTCTCCTGAACTTGAATGCCCTAAAATTTGAATAGGAAATATACCCCCTTGACAAGTCAAAATGGCGTGAAGACTGTCCTGGTATGTCTGGAACATTAAGGCCAAGAAAGTACGTCATTAGGATTGAGTCAACATTTCTAAAAATTACTTTGCTAAAGAATCTTAAAATTTGAAGTTAGATGTAAAAAAAAAAATAATAATAATGGAACTAAAACTTTACCTTTAGCTCATCCTGGCACTTCCCTGGTAGGCGACTAGCCGCGAAAACCTGCGACTGTTGTGTTCGCTCAGTTGGTATATCCCCTTCTACCAGCCGTGGTTCACTGTACAGCTTAGCAGCTGCCCAAAGTAAGGCTGTGGCTCGCTCTATCTGTGCACACTCCCCCTTCAGCTTAGAGGAGGGCAGGACAGAAGGAACAGCAGTGGAATTGGGCAGGGGATCGTAGCAGGAGAGCAGCCGTTTTTTGAATTCCTCAGTCACCCAGTTCTCGTGTCCAGAGACGTGCATCTTCAGCTGTTTTTGGACTTCCTGTAGCGCATCTTTTTGCTGTAGAAGGGCAGTTTTATAGAGTTGGTATTGGTCAGGATTTAAGGTGAGCTGAAGCACCCGGCTAGCCTCCTGGAGCGTAACATCCAGTTCTGGAATAGGATAATCTGGTAGCGCCATCCTGTAAAAGACGAAACTTTAAAATGTAGAGCTCATGCTGCAGTTGGGTCATGCTATTTAAATTTAAGTCCACAGAGAGTTTTCTTAGGGTACATGTGACACATGACTTTTTTTGTCATGTGTAATTCAATAATTTGATTATGTAGCTCAATAAAGTGGCTTATTTCCAGCACAAAAGTCTCAGTGTGGCTTGGGAATGTAATTTGAATCCACCCGCAAGCATGTTTCAAAGGCATACAAATACAGCATGTACATTATTATTAATGTACACAATGATTTGATAACCCTTTACACGTTCCAAAGGTGCACATACTCAAAATTACTTCTTGACCTTGTGGCCATAATAGGTATAGCATGCTGTTTGTGTAGCTAGTTGTCATGGGAATATGCTGCATGTCCCTAGTTGTATAATTTGATTTTGCTTGATTTAATCACACTGTGTCTCTTCTTGTAATGCTGTCTTTCTTTTTTCCATTTATGCTCCCTGGTGACATGGAAGTTCACTGTAGGTGACCTCGATCATGTGATGTCATTAATTTCTACTGAATTCATTCACATTAAGTAAGCAACACCCAAGTACGTACCATTACAAGTAAATTAATTACTATTCAACAAATTTGCCTTACCACAATATTATTATAATAATTGCCTGCAAAATATTACATTACCCTGCTTAAAACAGCTTAAACCATTCTAAATGAGCTTCACCATACTGTGTGACCAAATTAAACCAGCTAACACCAACAAACCATTTTTCTTGTTTGTTTAAAGATATATTTTCTAGCAAATATGTTTACTCACAGATTTGACATTCCAAAGCATGCATGTAAATTTTTGCATTTATAAATTGTTTTCAATCACAAGTTAAACCAGCATATTTCTATGATTTATTTTGTTAAATGTTTTATGGCTGTACTAAATCAATCAATCAATCAATTCCCCTGAACCTGAAAACAATTACGTTTTAAACTGTAAGTAAGTTGCAAGGATAATGTAATGCAGATGTAAAAGCAGTAAGATGTAAAAGAATGCAAACATTAAAAAAAAAAAGTAAATTCATTAATTCAGTTTTTTTTTTTGTTTTTGTTTAGTTCTGCAAATCAATGCACATGGCTACTGGGTTAAGTTGGGTTTACACTTATTCTGACTGCTTTCTGTTTTTAACTGTCTTAAACCTACTTTAAATACATTTTAAAATCATTTTAAAATCATTTTAGTCAATCAAGGCATTTGTGCCTTTTTATGTTGTGTTTTATGTTATTATTTTTTTTTTTATAATTGTTCTATTTTCTTCTTTGTTTTACTATTGATTTTATGATTATTCTACTCCTATGTAAAGCACTTTGAATTACCACTGTGTATGAAATGTGCTATATGAATAAACTTGCCTTGCCTTGCCTAATTCAGATACTTTTTTATTACTTGATTTTAATCCCACGCAATTAACTAATTTATGCTAAATGAGATTTTATCGATTTTTTTTTTTTATGTTCAATGTAAAATTGTTTAAGGTTTGTCAAAAAAACTTTAGAAACATTAACTAAAAACCAATATAGAAACTTTCAACTCACCTCAAGGCAGTAAAGACTCCCAAAGTATATGTCGACTTGTCAATGCAGTGAGAGCTGGAGTGCAACAAGCTTTTGTTGCAGTGAACAAGCAAGAAGAGGGCTGTAATCTGAACCTAGTGATTCCAATTAAGGAATTTAATTTCCTATCTCCCAACAGATTGTCACATTGACATTCCTTTTCTTCATATGCAGTAAAGGAGAATATGAACAGACTCATTTATAGTTTCTACAACTGTACACCATCTTTAATACTTTAATTAAGTTTTATCCTGTAGAAGCTACTTATTATTAAGCCTATATATCTTTCTGCATTGTCTGTTTGCAAGTATTTGACCCTTACTAGTACATGCTAATAACATGTTTAATAATGTGTGTTTAATAATGGCTTGTTCTCTAATTCAGAAACAGAAACAGCAAGATTATTCATCTAATGTTTAACGAACATCATGTCCTTTCTGCATCCACCTTCTTCATTCAGAATGACATGCAACATATGAATGAACTTCCTTGTACTATGAATTTAGACGTAAAGTTAAATTAGCTCAGTATTGCTTTATAAACTCATTCATCAGTTTGAGGATATCACAGTATGACACTAATCGTATCTGGACATACTACTCAGTGTAAAGGGGTTTTTCCTGTAAACAACACTGAAGTGTCATTATCTAACTAAAATACATCAGATAGTGGAAGAAGGATTTCTTACGGCATAGAAACCTAAAAAAAATGTCATGTGATGTACTGTGTGGCGATGATTTTTGTCATGTGTGAATGTCTGTTGCTGGCTAAACAAAGAACGTATTGAGCAAGTTTGTGTGTCTCACGTGAGGAAGGTGCTTTTTGTTATCAGACATCCAGATTATGAACAATGTTTAAACTGTGACTTATTCAGGCCGACCACAATCATGCATCTATCTGTGTGTGCAGCTTATTTGTAGCGTTAATTGCCATTTTCAAAGGTTCATAATTTATTTTAAAGCACATAAAATGCATTTTAAAGGAATATTCAAAAAAAAAAAAAAAACTCTTAAAGTGCTAACTAGATAAATAGCTCTTCTTACAAAAATAAAAAATAAAAAATTCACACACTTCTTCCAATAACCCCGGAAGTATCGTACTAATCTAGTCACTTACATCTTCTTCCGGAGCGGCGTTGGTCGACCCCGAACTCAAGACAGATCTCTCTCCACCCTTGACAAGCCCCACTTTTACCTCTGTCTATTTAAAACGTGAGTTAAAGTTTTTTATCTTCTCACAATATGTGTTTATGAAGTATACGGGCCCTCAGAGGTGGCAATTATTGTTATATTTACACAGTTAAAGAAGGTCACTGGAGATGTGGCTAGCTAACGGTAGCATGCAAATAACTGCAGCTGTGTTTAAAAACGTCTCGTTTTCATATTTCACATTAGCTGTAACTGATTGCCGTGGATCGTAGTGATTAATGCACCGACCTGTGTATATATATGTGTTTTTGTTTACAAGATTATACAGATATTAGATGTGGAACCTGTCGCAGTGGTTATAAAGCCAATCGTTCACTCTTATTTTGTTTCTTCAGTTATCAGATTTAGTAAAATCCAGCTGCAATAATAAGAATAACAAACGCGGTGTCATTGCACGTAATTACAGGGTCACATGACTGAGAATGTGGTCAAGAAGTCGCACGTGCCAGCACTGGACTGGTTTCGTGTGTGTTTGTTTTGAAAGGCGTTGTTTTGACCATGGTATTGTTGTGCTGTGTTTGTGGTTTTAATTGTGTTATCATAGTCTAAATGTGTGCTGGACCAATAGGAAATTTTAATAAAAGTCGAAGAGTCAAAATAATTACATTTAGCCCTATAAAAATGAGGTTGTTACAGACGTTTTTGATAATGTACGTAAATTAAGCTATGTCGACTCAAGCCACTGTAAAATATTCATCATAAGAGAATATAAATGATTCAGTCGCATCCAAAATAAAAGTTTTTCTTTACATGATATATTTGTATGTAGTGTGTATATTTATTAAGTATATATAAGTACAGACACATGCATGTATATATTTAATGAAAATATGTATTGTTTATATATTAATATAATATAAGTAAATGTATAAATGCGTTTACATGTAAATACATTCAAAATATACACTGTGCGTGTGTTTTAATATAGACACAATAAATAAACACAGCATAAACGCATATTATGTAAAGAACAGCTTATTTCGGATGTGATTAATTGTTTGACAGCACTATATATATATATATATATATATATATATATATATATATATATAATCTATATATATATAAAAACACACACACACACACACAAACTTGT
>JAUMHP010000043.1:14751957-14772131 GCA_032361065.1 Enteromius trimaculatus
TATATATATATATATATATATATATATATATATATATATATATACTGTATATATATATACACACACACACACACACACACAAAGTTGTCATTCTATGCTGACTTCGTCTGTCATGCTGAATTTTTTTTATGAATTATGATATCAAATAAGGTTGAGAAATAAAAAATCCTGTCCTATGGTGTAAAGTGACAAAACAGAACTGCAAGCTGAAGATGCGAGCAACACAAATGCCTTTATGAAACGGTATCACTTAAAACGTACAGAAACAAATTATCATACAATTTATTATTTCTGTTTTGTTTAGGAAAAGTATAAAAGTTCAAAAACTTGCCAAAAAAGTTATTTATGTTCTGACCGTAAAGAGTAGTTTCAAAAACTACAATTAGTTATCTGCTTTCTACAGCTTTCACCTACGAGCAAAGAATGTGCCTAAAGATTTAACATTTATTGTGACATTTTATAGTATTTTTTTTTTTTTCGCCCTGCCATGAAGTACTCACCTGCTAAGAGTCTTTCAGGAATGATGTAGAAGACTCTCTTGTGGTTGTTCCTTTTGGAGGATCCGTTTGTACATTGTAGTTGTACAAGTAAAGTCTCATGGGAGGCAGTTATTTAACTCTATTAATTATTATATTGGTTACCATACAAAGAGGATAAAACATCAATATTGGAGATGCTGTAAGGTGTCCCTCGATAGGGTATCAGGTGTCCTTCCCGCGTAATGCAAGCAGCATAAGAGTGGGTTATTCCTCAGAACGTTTATACAACTTTTTGGGGAACTCCAGTTACAAGTCAATGACTATGACATCTAAGATCATCCCTCTGTCACTTGCATCTTCATTTTTTCTTCGTCTTCAATACAGTTTATATCTGTCTCATCACTGCCTAATGTTGCAACATGCTGTCCTCTCCACTGTGGTTGATTACAAAGCATCAAACTTTCACAACTCTTACGTATTGATCTTGTCTTAAACCGGATGTCTAGTGCTATTTCTAGTGCATTCTGACTGATTTATTCCTCAAAGAGTTGGATTCTCATGCTAAACTTGGGCCAAAGTTGACAGAGAATTTCTATGGAAGAGACACTACTTCAGGGTTTGTGTAAGTCATTTTTTCCAGGTATGGCCCTAGTTTCAGTAGGATCGCTGGGCGAATTAATCACGACTGGCACCGCATCGCCTAATCAATCACCTTGTTTACGATCGCCAATCATATTCTTCCTTCCCACTATAAATAAACCAGTTTCCCTTTATGCCGCGTCTCGCTTTCATGCACCCCCCCCTCCTCCCCATCTCCTCCTAGCTCCACGTCTTTCTCCGGGGGGCAGGCGGAGATCGAGCCGGACACTGAACCACTGAACCCCGCTTAGGGTTCAAGCCGCTAGGGTTCGGAGTCTGCCGATTCTCCTGGCCCGCTCCCTGGACAGCATGCCAAATTTGCTTTATTCATCAATGAGGAAGCGTGAACTCGTGAAATATAATTTATGGTCAAAGTTTTGCATTGCAAAGGCCTGCTCTGTCTACTTTAATACAATTTGCGATTTGTTCCACTGTAATCAGTTGGGTAGCTAATTCAACTATAGAGGCCTTATCCCTGCTGGGTTACGGTGACTGTTTCCAATATTACCAATAATACCCCCCCTCCCCTCCATCCTATTTTTCAACTCCCATTTCTGACTCAGGAATAACCCTAACGTTATTCCCCAGCCTTCACAAGCGAGTATTTCAGGTTCTGATGTCGTGGTCAAATTCATGATTACCTTGATCTTCAGAGTCAGTCTGTGAGCTCGTAGATCTTCTGTTTCTCCTTTTGTAATAGGTTTTTCTGATATGTAGACTTTGTACCTTTCTCTTTCTGAAGGGCTGTGCCCCTTCCAGAAGTCTATAGGCAAGCACATGTGACACACTGCCTAATTTTTCTGTTATTATGTATTGCTAATGTTTTTCGTCAGTTTATTCAAACTGTCATCTCATATTTTCCTGATCACGTTCACCCCGTCTGGAAAAATCTACTCTTGGTGACATTTTTTCCCCTGTGACCATTTTCCATCAACACTTTAGCAACAATTACAATTGACCAGATCATTTGCAATCATGTCTTTCTTTGAATCATGAATCATGTCCCCTAACCATGTGACTATTAGTTTGAGTCACTCTTTACCTCCTCTTTCTCTTTCAAGCCTGACAAGTTAGGCGGTCAAAAAAAATTTTGGAAACCGATTGCCTCATACATTGAGTTAAAATAATTTCTCTTTTTAAGTGTTGTTTGGTCAAACTGAACTCAAAGATTATAAGTTTATTCAGTTTGATGTCAGGTCAGAGGTTTAATTCAAGTCTAATCCTGGTTCCCAACTTGCCTGATTATATTTTGCCCTAAATGTATGTCCTCTTTTTGTAGTGGAAAAGTAGCCTACATACTTTTGAGTGTGCAGCAAAACTTTAGGCAAGCTTCAGGACATAATACTTCATCATAACTCCGTCTTTAACAGATGTTCTGTTGCTTAGTTCTGTGCATTCTGTCAGTGTTTAAACTGCACTGTCAGTCATCTTAACACAATCAATATTTCACGAGTTCACACTTCCTCATTAATGATCGAATAGATTAAGCATGTTTGGCGTGTTTTGTTGTCCAGGGAGAGGGCTGAGAGCTCGGCGGACTCTGAGCCCTAGGGATTTTAACCCCTTGGCGACGAGTGTCTGTCCCGAACCCCGAGCCCTCCCCGGGAGGAAGGTAAGGTCTAAAGGTCTATTTTTTTTTTCTTTGAAAGATGTATTAAACAGCTCTATTGTCAAAATGACAAATATTTTAGTTTTCCTAAACAAAAGACATTAATATAAAAATAGATGTCGTCGTTTCTGCATGGTGTAATGAGTGATATTGTTTCAAATGAATTCAAGTGCTTCACACTGGATCTCACAGCGCTGTTTAGTGCTTGCTTGACCAAGATTTATCAGTTATTATAATTATATCGAACATTTACCAAACTCCTTATTTTTTATAGGGGTGAATTATATCACAGTAATATATTTTTTTATCATTTTATCAGTACTTCCTCTTCTTTTTAACTGCAGTCTTCATCTGTCTTATCTGCGCTTAATGTTGTAAAATGCTCTTTTCACCTCTGCATAACCTCTTGTTGATCTTTGTGGTTAATTACAGAGCATCCGACTCAGAAATGTAACTTTCACAGCTGTTGAAATACACAAAGTGCTGTATTCAAGCATTTTATACAAAGGCATATATGGCATTAACCCCAAAAAACGAACAAATATTATAGCATTAAAAAAGGTCAATAGCATTGTCAAAACAAAGGATGCATTGTGGATTGCCCTTGTTTAAAGAAGAGCACTGAAATGTGGAGATTTCAATTGTGTCAGCTGTATATTGAATTGCATTGCATTATTACAACCAAAACCACAGCTCTTTTGTGTATCGAGTGACCTTTTGTCATCCAGTGTGGGGTAGTATTTAAGTGTCTACTTTCTTTTACAGGTGCGTGTGAGACGTCCGTCTCTGCCCGCTCTGAGCTCTCCCTGATGGGCGGCTGGTCCCGCAGTGCTGTGCTGCAGCTGTACCGAGCACTGCTCCGTGCAGGCCAACACCTACAGTACACAGACCGTGACTACTACCGGCGCGCAGTGACCCGAGAGTTCAGGCGCTGTCAGACCCTCAGTGCCCCAGCAGAGAGGGAGGACGCTCTGAAGAGAGGCCAGTTCTTCCTCAACAGTGGGCTGGGTGGGTTGGTGTAGAAGAAGCGGTCCATCAGCACCAGACTGTCTGACCCGCTTACCGGTAAGAAGGCATTTGTGCACCAGAAACAATGTAGGCAGTCGCAGGATGTGCATGTTGTGATGTTTTCTTGTCAGCTGAGATAAAAGCAAACTAAATATATGATTTGAGTTGTTATTAATATGAAATCTTATTATATACATATGAAACGTTCAAATTTGAAATATTCTTTTGGCACCCTAATTCAAATAAATTGAAGGACTAAAATGATAACTAGATAAACTAGAAATGCATAAAAACTAAACCTGACTTTAAACTAAACTAAAAAAAAAATATTTACATTTATTCATTTGGCATATAAGAAACTGGGACCACAAGGTGGCAGAAGCAACTTTTTTCCATCATCACAACCACCTGCTACCATTTCCTCCTCCCCCCACAGTCAAATCTAGTGAATCACTTCACTTTTAACCTTAAATGTTGGTTTCCTCATCATGACCTTGTCCTTTTCCTGATTCCAATCTAATTTGCTCCAAACACTTGGTTTATAAAAGTTGTGTTTTGGTTCGTTTACTCACTAGCAAAGGTGGCCTCTCAAGGCCTCTGTTTTAAGACCCATTTCCAAGTTGCCATGTTAGATTTTTTTTTTTCCCAGATTTGCTAAAGCAACAGACTTATAGATGACTAATGGTTTACTGTTTGCAGCCAACGTCAGCTTGTATTAAATTTGAATTCTTTTCGACCTCAGCTCAGCCTTTTACAAGATGGACCATAATATTTCGATTAACCATCTGAAGACTTGTGTTGCTATCAATGATGTGGCTTTGGATGGGTTTATCTTATTTGTCAAACAGTTTTCTGTTGTGCTTGGAGATGCCTCCTCCTCTCATGCTTCTCTATTTTGTGTGGTCCCTCAAGGATCTATGTTGGATTCCCTTTTGTTTCCTATTTATGTGTTCCCCTGGTTTAAATTAAACGCATAGTCATGATGTTGATTTCCACTGCTATGTAAAATCATTGCTAAAGGTAAAACATATGTAATATTTAAATTTTTTATATATTTAACATTTTGCCAATCTGGCCATAAAATTCCGTCTCAATCGTCTTTCCTCAGGCCAGTGCTCAGACATCTGGCAGTTCTTTATATCAAGCCTTGCTGTACTTGTTACTCTCCATTTAAACTTTTTTTTTTTTTAACCAATAGCAACACAAGTTATTTAAACAGCAAATAAGCTCTGCATATTGCACAACTTGTAGTTGATGAGAAACTTTCTTGCTTTGTCTCAGGGAGGTAAAATATCGATGGCAGGAGTGAACGGAGACCGGAAGGGAAAGAAAGATGACAATGGGCTTGGCACAGCCATCGACTTTGTTCTCTCTAATGCAAAACTGGTGTTGGGAGTCGGGGGAGCAGCCATGCTCGGGATCGCCACATTGGCGGTCAAAAGAGTGAGTACAGGAACAAGCTGTAATGCTCTTTGAACCTCTGGGTGCATTAAAAGGGGTCATGTCATAAAGATTCCCATTTCATGCAGCCTAACAACTTGAGACCAAATGAAATAAAATGGCAGATTAAGTTGATTATTTCACTTAAATGTATAACGCTTAGCATCACAATTCATTGTGGATTATTTTATGAATCTGTCACTACTCTGAGAGTCTGGAGAAGTCAGCTTCGTTTAATATCTTGTGCAAGTTCTGTAGCTTATTTCACATGCATTTCCCATTTCATTCTTGTAAGTGTACCTCAAGAGAGGAAGAGGAAAAAAGATCCCTTTAAAAAAAGAGCATGCTTTGTTTCCAGCACTGTATTATTATTATTAATAGTCTATAATTGAGGTTGTTTTGTCTCAGATGTACGATCGGGCACTCAGTGCCCCATCCAGTCCCACTAAAGCCGACCCGTCTGGACGTAGAAGCTGGGAGGAGCCGAGCTGGCTGGGGTCGTCACCGCGGACACTGAACCGTGACATGAAGCAGAACGTCAGCCGTTCTCTACAGACGCTCCCCACCTCCTCCAGCTCCTTCAAGCCAGGTAATGTATCTCTGGTGCCTTGTATATCCTATATATGCAACAACCATATTTTTTTTTACCTCCCATTCCCAATAACCACTAATGCTTTAGTTTTATTCCATATTATTGAATTCCTTCTTTATAGATATGAGGAGAGTTATTTATTTATTTGTATGTTTTTGTTGTTGTTTTCATTCAAATTGTTTTTAATCCTGGGCCATTACAGACAAGGTTTTTCCTAGTTTATCTTCTCCTAACCTGTATCCTTATCGTTTACCAGGCTTGTACATATTGGAGTGTCTGCTCTACTTGTTCAGTGGGTATTTAAACCCTTCCCTAACTAATACACTGTAGGTTTTGTAGACCCTTCATTTGTCTATGAGCGTTAGGGATATACATAATCGTTTTGACTAGTTGGTGACATGTCTGAATGAATAGTCGATGTGAAGTAAGCATTGTAAGCATATCCTCACTAATCATTTGTTTGTTGATTGACTAGTTCATCATCCTGTGTCATGTATTTTCCAACATAGTCCAAGGCTAGTCTCAATCTGTGTCTGGAAGACTAAATGTGTTTCTTTAGGTTGTGTTTCGGGCCGTGGTGGTGGCCGTCCTGGTAAGGCTGAACTTCAGAAGGCACGGATACGCTTCTCACTGCAGGAACACCTCTGGGCCTTCTTTCAAGAGCGAGTGGCGATCCCTTCAGAAGAGCAAGCCGTCGCTCGGCGTGCTGCGCTGGATATCTGCGCGGAGCTCAGAGTCTTTCTCCATGCTAAACTGCCTGATATGCCCCTACGAGAAATGTACCTGAGCGGAAGTCTGTATGATGACCTTCAGGTGAGAACAAGAGTGATCAGAGTGTTTTAATAACACATAACAAACACGAATATAGTTAAAAATTGGCATTTATTTGAAATACAATTAATACAGTTTGGAGTTGGAAAGATTTTAAATATTGTTTAAGTTAAAAGAACACACCACTTTTTTGAAAATAGGCTTATTTTCCAACTCCTCTAGAGTTAAATAGTTCAGTTTTACCATTTTCAAATCCATTAGGGTTAGGGTTAGCCAATCTCTGGGTCTGATGATGGCACTCTTAGCTGTAGCTTAGCATAGATCATTGAATCTGATTAGACCGTTAGCATCACGCTCAAAAATGACCAAAGAGTTTTGATGTTTTTCCTATGTAAAACTTTTCTATAGTTACACTGTGTACTAAGACCGACGGAAAATGAAAGGTTGCGATTTTTCTGGGCTGATATAACTAGGAGCTATACTCTCATTCTAATAATCAAATAACTTTGCTGCCGTACCATTGCTGCAGCAGGCGCAATGATATTACACAGCGCCCAAATATAGTCTCCGGTATTTTCAGGCACTGCGTAATATCACTGCCCCTGCTGCACCAATGGTAAGTCACACAAACTTCTGGAAAATGTCCACCCGATGTCCCCTATGATATGTTTGTGGAATTTTATCAGGATTTTTTTAATAAATAGAAAGTTCATTTTAGAAAGTTTTATTTAAAATAGAAATCTTTTATGAAATGTTGTGTGTCTTTACTCCTCACCTTTAGTCAATGTAATGCAACTCTTCTAAATTAAAGTATTGATTTCAAATATTCTGAATGGAACTGTAATTTATCTTAATTCTTCACATTTTTAGGTGGTGACTGCTGACCATGCCCAGCTCATGGTACCCCTGATCCTTGAGAAAAATCTCTGGTCATCCATTCCTGGTGAGGACACCATCATGAACCTTCCCGGCTTCTGGCTGGTCCGTCGGGAAAACCTCGAATACTTCCCACGTGGAAGCAGCTACTGGGACCGTTGCATGGTGGGTGGCTACCTTTCCCCAAAGAGCGTCCTAGAAGTTTTCGAGAAGCTCGTCGCCGGCTCCATCAACTGGCCCGCCATCGGTAGTGTTTTAGATTACATCATTCGCCCCGTGGTCCCTTCGGAAACGCTTACGCTAGAAGTGCAGTACGAAACGGACCGTCGCCTTTATGTGGACTTCCTCCCATTGCTTGTTATGGAGGATGGCGTCTCCCTGATTGCCAAACCGCACCGGTTGGCCGCCGAACGGCATGAGAACCTGTGGCGGCAGAGTTTTCGTGTGGCGGAAACGGCGAAGTTACGTGCGCTCGATCAGGAAGATGTCGGGTGCCGCTGCGCGTGTCTCAAAGTCATTAAAACCGTATGTAAACTGAATCCAGCGCTGGCACGATTAAACGCGAGCCAGCTCACTAATGCAATCCTTCTCCTGAGCGAACAGGAGGGGGATTGGACTCAGGAGGCGCTGGCCGATCGTTTCATGCAGCTGCTTCGTGCACTTGTGGGACACCTAGAGGCTGGGAGGTTACCTTGCATCTTCAATCTCAAAGTCAATCTGTTCTGTGAGCTGACACCACAGGAAATAGACGAACTGGGATACACGCTATACTGTGCATTGTCTGACCCAGAGAGCCTTTTGAGAACTGTTTAGCAAACACGCATTCACCTAAGCTACTGCTTTTTGGTCCCAAAACAGAAGTGAGTTGATACAAAAACCAAAATAATGGCTATTTTTTCTTCTTTTGAGTAGATCAGTAACCTCACTTGTATTTTACACATTCATATTTTTGTCAGTCATAAGTTATTTCCAAGTACTATAATCTCATCCGTTGGTCGTATTTTATATGGCCCGTCTTATATCATTTCAGTGTTTTTGACTTTCCTAAAGCACCGTGAAGGGTCATGGCGATCACATCTACAGACGAATCAGTGATGTTTTATTATAAATTCAAGCACCATCATGTCTTATGCATTTCTGTTGTTACCCAAAATGCGATAATTTGACACATTACATTTTATCTGTGAAATTCATGGTTTTATGTTCCCCAGTTACATGTTAAGTAGAGCATTGTTCAGTGTTTTCAGCAGTTTTGATCTTGGATTCATCAAAATACTTTCCTTCCAAAAAAAAAAAAAAAAGACTGGTTTTGGTGAATCAGATGACAGGGGCTCTAAATCTTCTGTCAGTTAACTACATTTCTAGTGATTATTCATAAATGCTTGCAACTATGATGCTGAAAGTGTGATTAAATCATTACATTTTTTTTTTTGTTTACCAATTTTCTGAAATATTAAATTATTGGAAGGAAAATGGAATTAAAATGCAGTAAAAATGCCTAAAATAACGTAATCTTTTTCAGACGATTTCTGTCCCTTATTCCAAATCAGTTGCCAAGTGATAGTTTAAGAAAAAGATCATGTTATAATGTTCATGTTGTCCCCCATCATCTTTTTTGACAGTTTGTGCCATTAAAATATGCAAATGACCTGTTTTACTTTCTTTAAGTTATCCTATAAAAGTCACAAAGAAATGTTGAATGAATATGATGTTATTTAAATGATCGACACGGGTTACCATCACACTGCTGAAACCAGATGAAGATAAATAAATACCTGAAATAATAATCAAAACAAATCTTTAGAATGGCTACAGTATGAGCAGATGTGATTTTTGTTTTATTACAGCTGCCTAATAAATCAAGGAAACTCATGCAGAGCTCCTTAAAGCTATAGCATCACTTAAAAACACTGTTTATTTTTTTTGAGGCTGTGCACAAATGATGGACAAGAGCCTAAAAAAACAGACTTCATAGAGACATTCTATTATTCTAGTATTTTTGTATTGATTGTACAGATGTAACCAAAAACCAGTGTGAAACTATGTTTATCTTGTTATGATCATTCATTGCTTGGGGAGTGATGTTTGTTAGAACAAAATATACAATAGGCTTCGTCTCTGGAATGCCAAAACTCGCAGGAGATCTTGTGTTTATGTGTTGAAGCGTTTATTTAGCTTGCGTAACCAGAACACCTGTGTCTGTGTGATGTAGCAGAAACACATTTACCTAGCGAATGATATGAAAGGGCAGCACCGAATCGAAAAGTAGATCTGCTAGTGGAGTTCAGCTTGGCCCAGTACTTTGCATGTGATGCTTGTGTACTTGATTCTTCATTTCCTGGTGATTTGTATTTTTATTAAAAAGCAATTTGGATCATTTGTTCTGTAAGAGTGTTCTGTGCCTCGGGTCTCTGTGGTGCAATACAGAGCAAAGGATGAAAATAAAGTTGAATGGAGTGAAACTGTATTATGTTTTTGTGAATTATTTGTGCAAGTTCAGTAGCTAACAGACCAATGTTTGTGGTCAGATTTGTATTATTATCGTTTTTTTTTATTTGATTGATCATGTATCAAGCAAGGATGCATTAAATTGATCAGATGTTACTGTGAAGACTTATTTACATCACTAAAGATTTTTGTTACAAGCAAATTCTGTTTTTAATATGTTCGTATACTTATAATATGTTACATATCAATATTTTGCAGCGAGACATTGATGATAAACGTTTCTTGAGCAGCAAATCCTATCAGAATGATTTCTGTAGTATCATGTGACAGTAGTATCTGACGCAATGATGCTAAAAAAATTCAGCTTCGATTATTTTTTTAAAAAAATGTATTACAACAGAAAACAGCAATTGCAGTAATATTGTTTCACAAATTATTGCTTTTACTGGATTTTTTTAAATTAACAAACTTTCAAAAACATAACTTTAATTGGTAATTGCGTTAGCATTATTAGTTCGAATGACTGAATGATCTGTGCTGAAGGGAAATCAAATTAACCTCAGTGATGACAGCATTTTAACCAAAGGTAAATATTGGTATATGTAATGTGCTAAACTTACTCTAGGGGCTCGTTCTTCGTACCTCGATAACTCAGTTAGCTGGATTTGTCCTGATCTTGGATCGTTGGGTTCTCCGAAGCTCATCCGGGACTTGCTGTCATAGCAACAGGTCAGTGAGCTTGAACCTGCTCGGGAGCAGGTTTATTTCATGTAAACAGGATTAAGGCTGCGCTCCTGGCGGGTTATGATTGTTTAAAATGGAGAGATCACACCTGATCGGTTCAAGAGCATGAATGACACGGACTGAGTATCCTTGTGTAAGTGTATAAAATAATAACGATGATTCACACGATATATATCATATCATATCATATCATTTTACTTCATTATCATTTTATAAACTTATATGTTTATATTATATATCTAAAAATAATCTAAAACTACGAGATTAAAGTAGTAATATTTCGAGAATAAAATCTTTAAAGAATAAAGAGCACCTCTTGCAGATATCCTCTGCTTTTAAAATCTGGCAGTTTCATAGCAAAATACAAACAATAGCTGAAATGGCTTTAGTTTAAACGGCAATGTAAATCAATCATTTTCCCGATTACAGTGAGACTTCATTATAAATGAGTCTATAGCCTGTTTTCCCATGACATAAAAGCTCTTGCTCTGCTTGAGAAAATTTGAGAAATTTGAGCTCTATCTTTTGCCATTTCGGCAACCAATCAAAAAGGGGTCAGTGTTTAATTTCCGGCCCTGAGCGCAGCGAACTTAAGCGCATCAGTCAGTCATAGAGCAGAAGCAGATGAACGTATTCGTCTTGTAACGGTAAAATATCTTGTTTTTTGAATAAGTGCAACGTTGTCTTTATGAAATAAAAACTAGTATGTATATAAATGTTTATATAATGCATCACCACATCATTGTTAACTTATCGTTTTAATGATGGACAAATTACACATTCGCTTGTTAAAAAAATCCTCTTCACAGAGCTGTATGTTAGGCCTATATGTGGTGGTGGGCCGGCGGACTCTGTGCCACGCCCTCATTAGGGCTCCGGGTTCGCAGAGCTCTCGGCTCACCTCCGACAGCACGCCAAACATGCTATTTTTAGCACTATTAATGAGGAAGCGCGAACTAGTGAAAGGCTGATGGTACACTGGGCACATTTTTAACAATGTTGCTGGGCAACTTTAGGAAATGTTGCTGTAATCGGCCGACCAGGTGAGACGCAGGGCCCAACACTCATCTAAATTATTCCGATATTTCGACACAGTATGTACAAACCAGCCAATATACTGTTTCTGTAGAGCTAGAGAAGTAGTCAACCAATCAAAATCAGCCGCTTACAAATGGAAGCATGAAAACAGAATTTAAAAAGAAGAGCTATTTGATGAAACTTCCAAACATATCCCTGTTTGCACTAATCTTCCCCCACGGAGCATACCACAAATAACACCGCAAAAGTGGAAAACCACCATTACTCGAGCGGTTTAGACAAGAAAGGTTTTCAAAGTAAATCCAGAGACAACAAACAGAACAAGCAACTACAAACAAAACTTTATTTAACTTCAGCTTTGGAAGAACTTTTGCAGTGTTTTGGAGTTAAATGATTAGATGATAAGGAAACCAAGTAGTCTTGATCAGCTTTAACAGAAATACAATTCATTTCAGTGTGATAAATGGAGTACAGTGCAGCAACATTATCAAAACGGTTTACACACACACACGTCAACTGACAAACAATTCCAACATATAAGAGTATTAGTCTACAAGTTTATTCAATCTTTAGTCAATTTTCTACAAAAATAATTAATAGCTTGATTTTTAATTCATCAATTGAAACAGTGCAAAATAAAAACAAGCAAGGCCTCAAGGGGAAGTAAAGAGAAACCCTAGCTCAAAAAGTTTGTCTCATTTCTTCTTTTTAGTTTACGTGTAATACTAGGAAAAACATGTCCTGTCACTCAGGCATTTGTTGATCGTCTTATGTTGCATATTTCAAATTGCAAAATATTTACCAACTTCAGTACTGTAAGGGCCCCTCACTCCAAGTGATTTCTCTTTTTATTTAGCAGGAGCAAAGCCCACGCGGTCAGCCTCCCTGTCAAACACAGTGTAGTAGCGACCGATGAACACATCTCCCAGAATCCACAGCGGCCCTGCGGGGGGTGGGATATCCATTGCCATAAAGCCAGACAGACAGACACTCACACCCATGTGAGTCATCTGAGAAGAGATAGAAGTGAGTGAAGGTTGATTTAATAAGTGTTCAATCAATCAAAGCCTCATCCAAAGCAGTTTTAACCAGCGTCTTGAGTTTTGATTCGATTCCACACGTAAAAGAAACAGAAATTTTGATTTATTTAAGAAAATAAATAAATAAATTCTGTGCACAGTAAAAAGAAAATCGTCCTATGCAGATGCAACGTGGTCCTCAATGTCATTAAAAACATAATTCAGCCAAACATGAAGATTTGGTGAACTTTACTCACACTCAGGCCAACCAAGTAGAGTTTCTTCAGATCAGATTAAAAAGAACAGTGAATGGGTGCAGTCACAATGAGTGACCAAACAGCTGAAACAAATGCCATAATTTTTTTTAGATAATATTTTTTGAAGTAAAAAGCTCCACGTTTAAAGTTCATGTTGTATTGGTTTCTTTTAAACATGCAGCTTTTCACTTCACAAACCATTAACTGATAGACTGGTGTTACTGGTGGATTATGATGTTTGTTTCAGCTGTGCGGAGACTCATTCTGACGGCACCCTTTTTTATTTCCTCTTCTTTTTATATAAAAAGTGTGCTCAACATAACATTTTGCTTCCCAGCCTCTGCAGAGTAAGAGGATTGACCGTAGTTTCTTTAAAGAGCATGGATGTACCTTCAGAACATAGTCCTCTCCAGTTAGGTTGAACATCTTCCCTCCCAGGCTGAGGGAAACAACAGGAAGTGATGGAATCTTCTTGCAGTCGATCCAGTACTACAAAAGAGGAAATGATCACTTCACGACTTCCTCAGTTTATGCATAAATTACACAAATTTCAGCAAATTAAAAAGGAAACATCATAACAAAAACAACAAAATGACAAAACTAATTTATAAACAAAGCGTAAATAACCAATACAAATGATTTTAAATAATATATTTAAAATAAATATATTAGATAAATAGCCAATACAAAAGATTTCATGCATGTGTTTGGATGCAGATACATTTGAGCAGGAATGCTCCTCACCTCTCCCATCAGCAGCGGTACAGCTCCGATGGCTTTCTGCAGCGCCCGCACCTCTTGAACCGGCCCCGTGATCATTGATGTTCCCGTGTCAACAATTGCCTGACATCCATCTTTGCAAAGGGTAAGAGTGCCGCCCACCTGAACTCTGCAGGAAAACCACCAATTTAAGAAATAAGTCATCATGACAAATAAGACGTGTCCAAGTTTGCAGCCATCAAACGCTGCAGCAAAAAACATTCTAGTAAACCAGTTTTAATCTGGCTGAAACACACAGCCCTGGCTATGAAACATGGCGACCACATACTTATCCATCTTTATCTGCCAGTAGGCTTTTCGGGTGACATTGACGTAATGCAGTTCACCGTCAAAATACTGCTGATCAAAACCTCCCAGCATCAGCTCACCTCCAACTTCACCTGCAGGGTCCCTACACACACACACCACATTTATTAACAAGACTCAGCATGTAAATAAAACCACTGCAATGACCGTCTTTACAACACAAGTGATTTTAAATGTTATGCGTCTTTGTCCCCACATCTACACATTTTAGTCATGAATCATTCTCTTAGTAAAAGAGGCTTTTCAGACAGAACAATTGACTGTAGTGTTATAAACTGGCCGTAACGTGCACATGCGCTTTGAAAAGCACGGAAGGAGCTGCACTGCTATGCAAGCAGTTATAGGAGTCATGCGTTACAGTTTAACACAAGAATAAATACAATTCTTTCTTGCTAAAGGTCACAGGCTAGCAGGCTACATTTGTGGCCACATTCTTCTCCATTATACGACTAGAATGGAGAAGAAAATACAGGAACCTCAAATGAGGGAAAATAATGTAGTTTCTTTTCCAAACTCTAAAATATCAATATTCAATGTCTACCAGTCAAATGACCAGTCAAATGAATCTTGAAAAGAGCATAAGAGAGGCTTACCGGTTGATATAAAAAGCAAAGATATTCTGAGGCAGGATTTTGGCAGCCATGGCTGTGTCAAACACCGGTGTAACCCCATCTACAGAAATGGCGGGGTATGCCATGCCCAGGACACCATCAAAACGTGCCACCGCAAACACAATCCCAGGCTGTTTAACCGCCTCAGCAAACTGCTGGTTTGGCACCTTCAGCCCTGCCAACTACAGACAGAAACAAATCTGGGAGTTTTGGGGCATGTTCATGCCTCAAACATGTGCCTATGGTAAACAAACTATTAAAACTATACTTTGTAAGTAGTTTAAACACACTAAATGACTGAGGATCATATAAAAATTCACAGACACTGCATGATTTTCTGAAAAAATTAAAATTATCTGTCAACCCTGAAGGGCAGAAATGATTCAAAATGCCATTAAACTTTAGCAACTCTCATCAGTTCTACCTTGACCTCAAACCAGGGCAAAAATCTAGAAAAAACCCCCCACTTTGTATCGTATTACCGCATTAACTTAACAAAATTCTTAAAACTAAAACAGATAGACAGACAGTAAGATGGAAGATAGATCTTTAAAATGACTAACGCATAGAATACAATTACTAAGATTAAAAAAATTTAATTCAATAATTAATCAATAATACTATATAAAGAACACAAAGCTACTGGACATTTCTAGAGGCCTGTGATATAGTTTACAGGTACATCTCAAACAAATTAAATATTTTGTAACTTAATTCAAAAAGTGAAACTGTAAGATTCATTGCATGTATAGTAAAACTATTTTTTTATAATTTTGATGATTAGAGCTTACAGCTCATGAAAGTCAAAATCCTGTATCTCCAAATATTAGAATCCCTCCTAAGATCAATCAAAACAAGTATTTGAAAAGCAGAATTGTTCAAGCGCTTTAAAAGTATGTTTATTTATGCACTCGATACTCGGTCGACTCCAGCATCAGTGAGGAGTGGCATGGAGGCGATCAGCCTGTGGCTCTGCTGAGGCACTTTTGAGTCTTCAGCTCGTCTGGATTGTAGCACAACTAAAACATAGATTCCATTTAGGCTTCAGGTCTGGCCAATCAAGCACAGTAATATCATGGTCAGCAAAGCCCTTTGACGTTTTTGGTCACTGTGGGCAGGGGCTGGAAAAGGAAATGAGAATCTCTATAAAGCTTGTCAGCAGATGGAAGCAAAAAGTGCTCCAACATCCCCTGATAGAAGGCCACATTGAATGTGGACTTGATAAAACACAACGGACAAGCACCAGCTGACCTCATGGCACCCCAAACCTTCTTACGTCTGAGCGGGTGACTCTTGATTCACCGACTCCAGCTTCAGTCCAGTCCTTGTTTGAATCATCTTCACTTGAGAGTATTTTGAAGCTTGCACTCATCCCTGTTGCTTGAACACCATTTCCTACCCAATAACTTCCTTCCAGTAAACTCTGCATTTAAAATGCTTCGATACAGCACTGTTTCAGTAATGACCGGTGACCCTGTTTGTGGAGGGTCTCAATCACTGTCTTCTGGACCATTGCCGAGTCAGCAGTCTGCCCCATTATAGTAGTTTCAAAGAAGAAGAGTAGGGATGGCCATTTAATGAAGATCAAACTGATACTGGATTTACACTTCAATGTAAGCTCTATTCATCAAAATTAAAACACACAATCTTTTAAAAAATATTTTACTTTACATGTAATGAATCCAAAATATATATAAAAGTTTCACTTTTTTAAAAACATTTTGCACAATATTCTATTTTTTCTTTTTTTTTAGATGTACCTGTACAGGTCCTTGTATTTTGCTTATTGGTGGAGCTTTTGCAGCTCTCATGACCAGTTGCTGGAGTCTTTACTCACAGTGACTGTATCCTGACTGATGAAGCCAGAGAGACTCCCTCTGCCGTAGCGGATCGAGAACTCCGTGCCATTCTGCACATACGTGCTTGACTTCTTAGAGTTGTAGCGACGGTGCAACCCTGAGAGACAGCCAGAGACATTTAATAACGAATAAAACAACACGTATCAAAACTGTGACCCAAAACATCACCCACAGCATGCAATGTCTATGAAGGAGCAATGGATAGACGGAACCCAGAGGTTGGAAGATCCGGTGTCAAACAGCACAGTGAAGTCTTGAGGAGGGGTGCCAATACTGATCACTCCAAAATACTGAGCCTGAAATGGGAGAATGGACAGTCAGACTCATGCAAGGACCAAAATGCATAATCAGTGACTCACGCCACGTTATCTTACATCCATGAAGTTGGTGAGCTTCTCAATAGGCGGTGGCAGTTTTGTTGGTGATAGTGTTGTGGGCGGTGAATGTGTTGTTTGGATCGGCGATGAAAATTCAACTTTGGAGGCTTTCTCTCTGGCCATGGATTTGATCTCGTCAATAGTCCTCCCATTCTCTGACAAAATGCGGCGCGCCGTGCGCATCTTGTGCAGAGGAATCCTACAGATACAACAGTGATAAAGCAACAAAACGACACCAATGTTTAAGACATCCCGAATAATTTTAACTAGATTTTTAGCGTTTCAGAAGAAAACACGAATCATGCTTGCACGTGCCATCATTACATAGACATTGCTAAAGTATACCACTTTTTTTTCATTTGAATAGATTGCACCACTATTACATATTTATTTTGCCCAGGCTTATTGTGGTTTATTAATACATCTCAGATAACCCCCGCCCCTAATTGTTACGCATGAGCAAACTGTGATTGGTCGCTTTAGATTGGGCGGTTCTTGAACAAGCAAACACACATCGTACGTTTCCAGTGACTAGTGAGCTGTTACCTTGTGTCACTGCGAGGCGGAAATGTCTAAAATAAAAAGGGATCAGACTCGTAAAGCGTTTAGATGGGTTTCATTAAAAAGACATCGACGTCAAACTACAACGCTGACTTTATAAGCAACGAAAGTGTATGCATGAGTGTCAGCTCCTTTGATTATGAACAAGCGCTTAAAAGTTTCGCATCTCTCTTTCAAATGTAGGTTTACACAATGTCGCACCTCAACCACAGCAGTTGACACATGTAAATGGTTACTAACTGAACTGGTCATGTGTTTAACTTCCTGATCCGTGATGCTGTACTAAACTTTCACACAAAAAAGCGACCTGCAGCACTTATTCCAGCTTGATGCATGTGATGAAATATAATGCGTCGGATTGTTGACTCCATTTAATGTGCAACGTCATAATCTGTCTAAGTTTTTATAAGCAAAATTGTTCATTATTAAATATGCAATATGTTCGCACAAAGCACCTTAAATGCGCTTACATCGATAAAAAGAGAATTGATGCATTTACCTGATTATTGCTTGGCTGTCCGCGATTAACAGCCAAATTAAAAACGCGAACAGGTGAAAGCGGTTCATTCTCTGTTTTTAATTCCGACCTGAAACAAAACGTAGACTTGCAAGAAGTAATTCTTGGGTATAACTTCCACCGCCGCCCCTTGTGCGCAACTTATATATCAAAAAGGCTTTCGGGGAGTTTCGTGCAAGCTCGGGGTTTTCCGTTCCCCTTAAAGCTGATTGGCTAGCAGCACTGACGTGCCGCAACGATTGGCTAGAAAACGCATCAATCAAACTAAATTTCACGCCCCCCTCTTCCTGACTGTTTAAATGCGGTGTTACTGGTTTGTTAAGTTTGTTTTTAGTTATTTTACATAGTTGGAACGCACCACGGCTTCCAAATGAAAACTGCAAGTTAACTACAACAATAAATAAATAGTAATGTAAAATAAATAAATGTACGTCCTGTTTTGAACCATTTTAAACTGTTGGGGAAATAAATTGCAATATCCAAAATAGGAAGTGGAGTAGGCCTAACCAGCAAAACCTAAACTTTTCAAGCAGGGCTCAGTGCATACCACAACATCCATGGGGTGTTGCTGGATCCACATCTAGGAGGTGGAGAATGGTACGTTTAGGGGTGGAGATGAGTGCGTTTAGGGATTGGAGGTAGTGATACGATCCTAAAACGTTTTACCTAAGCATACAGATAGAGGCCTATTGGTTTTTTCACATATGTTTTTAAACAAAATTATATGATTATATTATGGTCCCTGTGCTGGTAAATGACAAAAGTGCACCCCTTCTGCAGATAACCAGCATCCATCTTCTTACTGTGATTAAAAAATAGCTATGTATTCTAAGGGAAGGAAAGATTCGTAAAATAGAGAAAAGTCTATGAACGACGTAGTGAAAATGGTTAAGATCCATAAAATACTGCAAAAATGATATTTTTAATGATTTGTGATGTTTTGGAATGATATTTTTTTTTTACCATGACTGTATCTTGAAGTTTGTAGGAGTGCCAAGGGGCTTCGGGTGAAGGATGGGGTAGAGGTCCATTACTAAACCCCAGCCTGACTGGTCCTGGAAAACTCACAGGTCGTGTTTGCGTCAGGCTAGTACCTAGTCCTTCAGTCAGCATAGCATGGATAGGTTTAAAGAAAGAAAAAGTACGCTTAGATGAAAAAGGTGACATAATGGATGGAGATGGGTGGGTTCAGTGTTCAGGGGGTGGAGACTGGTAAGTTTAGGTATATGTAAGGTGGGAGGAGTTATATCTAGTGCAGCAGACTACTGAAGGTGCAGATTTTAACCATTAAAGCGTGGATGCTTAGTTGTACATTTAAAAGCACTTGTAATGAAAAGTAAGACTCTTGCGAGTTCAAGGAAATATTAATTCTGGGATTATAAATACACTAAGATTCTTAAAGGTGAGTTGTAATTTCTTTAATCTTTTCCTCAACTTTTTTCAGAAATAATAGTATATTCAGCTCTTTAATATAAATGGGTTTCATCCCTTACTCTAGTCATTTTAGGTTTTGCATAATAAAACCATATGAATGAATGTATTGGTAAGATTTAAAGATGGAAATGAGTAAAATAATTATTTGTCTTTCTCCGTACATGCTCTAAAGGTTGGAGCCCTGTAAAATGTGGTACCACTGTGTTAATTGCAAAGAGGGCAGGATGGGATCAGAGGTCATAATGCAAGAGTTTACCTTTGGTGCTTAAAAACGACATTTGGTATGAGATAATAGCAAAGTATTAAGTGATATCATAAGATAATAATAAGGACAATAATAATGATTGCTCTCATATGTTCATTTTGTTTAAGCTACTTTTTAAATGTGTGCTCACACTGTTTTCTGAGATTCAAGGATCATGTGACATTGATCATGTGATGCTGAAAATTCAGCTTTGATCACAGACATAAATTACATTTAAAATGGATTAGAACAAAAACAAAGTAATATTTCGAAGTATTATGCTTTTAACTGCATTTCTGATAAAATAACTGAAACCTTGGCATAAATGAAAGCATAAATTATTCTATTAAACACTTTTTAAAAATGGTTGTCTTGTAATTTTTATTTATATAACCTTTTTATTTCATGTACATATAAATGGACATGCTAACACATGACAGAACGGGCCTATTGCACCTGTTTAGAAAATATGAAACTAAGCAAAAACAGTCTTATTGCTGTATATTTCTGATGTTTCCATTATGTTCAAAGGCAGATAATAATCAGTTTCCTTTGTGTCTCTTCA
>JAUMHP010000043.1:14783221-14797190 GCA_032361065.1 Enteromius trimaculatus
TGGCGGATGCTTTAGTCCAGGTCTGGGAGGAGATCCCTCAGGAGACCATCCTCCACCTCATCAGGAGCATGCCCAGGAGTTGTACACACTACTGAGCCTCATTTTGACTTGTTGTAACAACAAGTTGGATCAGCCCGTAGTATGTTTTTCCACTTCAATTTTGAGTATCACTCCAAATTCAGACCTCCATGGGTTAATAAATTTATTATTTATTATTATTATTATTATTGATTTTCATTGATCATTTTTGTGTAATTTTGTTGTCAGCACATTCAACTATGAAAGAACAAAGTATTTAATAAGAATATTTCATTCATTCAGATCTATGATGTGTTACTTTAGTGTTCCCTTTACTTTTTTGAGCAGTGTGTGTGTGTGTGTGTGTGTATATATATATGTGTGTATATATATATGTGTGTGTGACAAAAGCACATAAGAAAATTAGTAAAACTTTAACATTTAAAAGGAAAACTGAAAATACAAAAATCAAAGCCAATTTCAATGTTCAGTATATACTGTGATATACTATAATAGTATATAAAAATACTAAAATAATACAGATTCTCTTAAAGAGTAAAAATGATCTTGTATATTACTGCAGTGTAAATAACAAATAAAATTCAAAGTAATAATTTAACATTTTTTAATAAGAGCATTACTAGAAAACATACTAGAAAAATAAGGGTGATAATACAGATAAAACGCAGGAATATATCTGGAATGCTCTGTAAAGAAAGTTGGACAAAATAACATTGAACTTCTTAGCATCTCAGCTGTACTGCAAAATACAGAAGCTCTAAACTCTTATCTCTTGCTCCCTTCACCCAGGATTATACATCAGCGAGGACGACAGCTCATGTCCAGAGCGATTCCGGGGTCTTGGTGTGCGAATCGAGGACGATGTGGTAATCCGAGAACAGGGGGGACCCCTCATCCTGTCTGCAAACACCCCAAAAACCATCGCAGAGGTCGAGAGCGCTTGCGCACATGGAGAGGACTGAAAGGAAAGAGCAGACCATAGCAAGCCCTTCTAGAATCTAGAGTCTGTTCCTCCCATCTTTTAACACCTCCACTGGCAGGGTTTTTTTAAAAAGGGGAACTCAGGAGGTCTGGATCTCACAGAACTCGCTCCAGTTAAGTATTAAATCTGGAGGATTAGGAGCTGGACGTGTCTGGACAGCGTGCAATGTCTCTCTGATAGCCAGTTCACTCCTACGCTAGCTAAAAGGTTGTGTTGGGTCATGTTTTGTATTTGACCTGCACAGCTACACTCTCAGTAAAAAAGGTAGAAAAGCTGTCACTAAGGCGGTACCCTTTCAAAAGGTACCTTATTTGTCCCTAAAGGGTACTTATTAGTATGCAAAGTATACATATTTGTATGTTTTGAAAAGGTACCACCCCAGTGACAGCTTTTGAACATTTCGTTTGTGGGTATATGCGGGTTTCAGATGGAGAAACAAACTGGTAACCTGTTATGATTTATCCTGGTGAACAGCTTGTTTTGTTTTACTGTGAGAGGTTTGATTTGTGTTTGAGTTTGTCTGTTTTTTTTTTTTACTGTTGTCAAAATAAATGTCTAATTCTTGATTTTGTTGCTTCAGTTTGCACAATGCATTTCTAAGACATGCAATTAGTCACTAAACAGTTTTATTTTTGCAAAAAGTAGAAGATTTTTTATTCAGTACATATTCTAAGTACATTTAATCACTCCATAACATACAAATTATATGGTGTATCAAATAGGTTCTACTAACATACACTAAATAGCTTGGTTATAACTCACAGTTATTTACTATTAGAAGTTAAAAATAAGTTAAAAGTGATGACAATTACGCTGAATGAAGTCTAAAACTACAAATAAATTGTATATTCACAGGTGTGTTGGTGTTGGGCTAATCTGAATTGATAGAACTGAGTATCTAAAAGCTAATTCTAAATATTATTAAATACTGTAACGCTGATTCTTTCAAAGAGTAGTTATTGCACATTAATGTAGTCTATATAATAAAATCACAGTCATCAGTTACCATATTTTACATAATATTTCATTTAGGAAAAAATACAGCGGCTGGAATAGCTTTTCACAACACATATGAACAGAATATTGTACCCTTAACTTTAGTATGGTTAGAAATGTGAAAAGCGTTGTCCAGTTAAGTAAAGTTTCTTGCTGACTATGAAGGTGTCTATGATATCCAAAAATGTTTTTTAGCTTAGTAGGTTTTTGAGTTAGTCTGAGTAGAGTTAGTCTGGGTTTAAAGTTTTTTTTAATTCTGCTGACTCAGAATACATTGAAGATACCCAAAAGGTAGGTCTAAGCAGGCAGCTGATTGGGCTTTGAGACGCAATCTTAGTCCGTTTAGGCCTACAAATCCTGTCTTGGTAACCAACTTGAGTTTTTTTTTTAACTGAACTGACTGTGAGCATGCTTATAATGCCAAAAAATGCTGTGGAGAAGTGCTTAGGAGGTTTTTTTTGTTTTTGTTTTTTACACACCGAAGACACCCAAAAGGTAGGCCTAGGTAGGGAGCTGACTGGGTTTTGAGACGCGATCTCCCATGAAACCACCTGCTGTCCGTTGATGTTTTAACTTTAGGTTTTTGAGCTGACAGAAATGCAGCTAACTAGATTTTGCAGTTTCTTCAGCTGAGTTTACTCTTAAGACATTACGTTGTCCAAAGTGCTCGCCACATATTCACTTCTCACATCTCTTAGCTGAGATGACTTGGTTATGCTCGGCTACATTGTTGCTAGTTGCTGTCTAGCTACATTTCTGATTTGAGCAGACTCTTGATCTGCATTCAGTGTCCAGAAATGCTGTCTAGACAGGCAGCGCACTAGGTTTTAGAGCTAGCTTCAGTGTTTTTTTTCAACAGGTTCTGGAGACTCCCAATGCATTAATTCGCATATGTCAAAAAAAAAAAAAAAGCCTAGTTAAGCAATGTTTTTAAGCTGAGCTGACTACCAACATGCCTATCATGTCCAAAAATTCTCTGTAGGTTGGCAGCTTGCTAAGCTTTGAGGAACTAAGGCAACTCTTGAGTACGAGGAGGTCTGAAAAAATATCACCGTTGTTCTGGCCTCTATCACCATTGCGCTTCAATAGGGCACTTGACCCCTGGGTTTCTCAGAGGAGGCTGGCTGTCCCTCTAGCTACAGCGAAGCCAAGGGAGGCAATATTTTGCAACCCAAGTCACAAGGTGGGCATCATCTCGCTCCTACTGACTCAATCATCTGATGATGATGCTGCTGGACCCCAGTCGCGACTCCGAAACAGCACGGAAACAGCGCTGTCCGGGAAATCCCGATCGCCATCTCCCCCTCCACCCCCCTTTACTAATGTTACCGCACCTCCAACCTTCCCTCCCCCCAGCCAGAGGAGTAGAAACAACAAGCCGCCATTTTGTTTGTGCGGAGAGAGTGAAGGAGGCAGGAGCGACCGAAAAAAAGCCACTCGAGCGCCGACCACTGCGACTCTGAGCGCCGCCGGCTCCGGTTCGCGGATCCAGACCGGATCAAACACAAGCCCGGCGATCAGCGGAGGCGACGGAGGGAGATTATAGATTCTCCCGTGTGCAAATCAAAGAGCAGACTGGGTTTTCCTTTCTTTTGCTGTTCTTTTTTTAAACGAAGCGGAGAGGCGGAAGAGGGCAATGCATTTAAACGAAGGGAAGCTCGTCAGGGGAAAAGGAAAATAACAGCGTCACGAAGTGGGAATATCTGTGAAATTACATCGCCGGTTGCGGGCGGACGACGGCCAAAGTGGGAAAAATTGCAGGAACTGTGCAAGAGAAGGGAGAAATTTAAAAGGGATGAACGCGCAGGGGGGTTCACAGCATCACAAAGCCTATGAAAGGGGTTTGAGGACCCCCAGATTTTGGGGGGTGCAGCTGGCAATATCACCCGGATCGGCAGATGCTTCTGACCCGAAATATTATTGAAGCCCAGCTCGGTTCGGTTCTGCTTTCGACCCACTGCTGGCTGTTCCTCACGCTCTTTCTTAATGCTCCGCGAGGCTCTTCGTGCAGTGACAAATTATTCTTATTTGCTCGATGTGTCAGTGCATTGAATTACACGCATCTGCGTTGACCAACTTCACTCGATTCCCATTCTTTAGCTCGTGCACAGCGGGCTGCGAGACAACATCTTCGTGCACTTCAGTCCATTAGACGGACACTTTTGAAACCGTTTCTTCGCATGCACGAGCTGTGCGCAGTGCAGGGTGGTCTCGCGAAGCGATGGTCAGAGGTTTTCTGCAAACACTTTTAACTCGTGCAGTGGACACGTTCACACAGAGGGCGCACGAGCCATATTCAGATGCGAGTGCACAATAAATCATTTGACTTGTCACTTTGAAGTGTTGCTGCAAAACGCTAAGACATCGACACTGAAATATGCAAGTTGCTTGGAATCGTCTAACGTGGTAGTTCGTGCATGCAAACTGAAGTTGGATGCACGCTGATCGCGTTATTTATTCTGCAAAGAGTACTGTCTCATTGAGGATGAAAGGAAACTTTTACATGCCTATGACTGTTTAATGATATTCCCAGTATTTATTTGTCCTCTCCATTCACATTAATTACTCTGGAGGAAATAAAGACATTGATGAAGGCGATTCAAACATCTGTGTCGATTACAAGGAGCACGATGGACTTTCAATCTTTTAAATAAAGCGATGCAGACTGAGAATTGCACATGCTAACGTTACAATGCAAAGGCAGACACTAGTGTTCTGAATCATAGCGTTTGCTCATAAGCATTGCATGAAGCCGCACCGGAGCGAGTTCGGTTTCTCGTACACAACGCCTTAAAAAAACCCAACGCTTCAGCTCGCCGCCGACAATGGCGGAAAAGACGGATGCAAGCAGCGAGGATAAATCTCGGGAAAATTGCTCAGTTGCCGAGGAGGCTACGTGAGTTTGCGGCGAGCTTGCATGACCGCCTGTCCCTCCCTTCACCTCCTCCATTCGGAAATATACTTTGAGGAACTACAGACAAGAAAATCTTAAAAGGGAGCTTTAAAGGTGGACTGAACATTGAAGCTTTGCATTGCATGTATGCATCGTCCCATGAAAGGGAAACGGGAATCCGTCCGGTGCTCGTGAACGAGGAGAGATTTCATTTGCACATCGGCTCGCGACTGCACAGGAAGGGCTATCCTTCGCGGGATATATGCTTTAACACTAAACCGGAGGAAAACTATGGCCGATAATGTGCTGGAATCCGGTCCGCCTTCAGCTAAGAGGCCTAAATTGTCTTCCCCGGCTCTGTCGGTCTCCGCGAGCGATGGAAACGGTAAATGATAATGTTTCACGCGCTGCGGTGCGCGGTGGCGAGTCTGTCGCTTGCATGTACGAGGGGAAAAATACGCTCGACGCGTGCCCCCAAAAGCTCTCTTTTGTTGTATGCGTTTGTTTGCATCGTCCCCTGGTATTTAAATAACTTAGCAGGGATAGCTAGCAGGCTAATTTGCTCCGTGTTTTCATTTGAAGTTGATGAGGTGTTTGTGCGCGGTCATCTGAGTGTGCAAAACAGTATGCTGTGTTTTTCCGGGTGTGCGTTACACAAACTTTTCGCTTTGTTCGTCGATATGAGATGTCGAGAGTAGTGGTTGGTGTCAAAGGTTTACGAGGTGATGCATTTTGAGCTTGTCAGGAAATAGGAATACTCGACAGGAACATGTTATAAATCACATCGTTTTACAGACACACGGTTGGGAGTGAAGTGTAGAGCACTTTGAGACGCCAGAGGTGTTTCTTTGCAAGTTGGGTTACGTGTAGTGCGCACTAAATAGTTGACAAACCAGTGTCTGTATGTTTCTGATCAACACTTCTTAATCCGTGTGGTTTCTCTGTTTTAACTAAAGGTGGGCAGCTGGACTTCCTGTTAGACCAGATGAAAAGTGTCCAAGACCCTTTCAAATCCAGCCTGACCAGATAATACTAGTTAACCATTCTAGGCTGGTTTAGGTTTTTTACAGCATGTATAGAAGTGGAAGTCAGGTCGTATTGCCTGAACTCTAGTGGTTCACCAGTGCAGGTTTTTAATTGGCTGATATCAACAGACCAGAAGGGTGACTTATGTATGTATAATTTCATAATATCAAATAACATGTATATAAATGGGGTAAGTTGTGCCACTGTGTGTTATATTTTGAACTAAATCGAATTTTTGTTCATTTTTAAATTTTTTGCGCACATTTTATCTGCAGTACATAAAGGTAAAACCACAAACCGAGCACACATGGTTATTTTAATCAAGTAGTCAAGGTAAACTTTTTATAAACGTTATAAAAAAATATTAAATAAATTAACTTAAATATTCCATAGATTTAAAACGTACATGAAAAATCTATAAAATTGACTTAATGCTGTCCTTTTTTTTAATGTGCGTTTCTTGAAAGTTAATATGCATTTTAAAGCTCTCCTATGAAACGAGGGAAAATAATAATAATCTTGGGTATCCTCAAAAAAAAAAAGGTTGTATACATGTAGACTTTAAAACGTATAAAAACACTTCAAGTCTGAAGAACACTTCTGTAAATCAGCAAAGCATGGTTTGGTTGTTGGTCTATAATCTCAAAATTTAATCCAAATACTGTCTGATTAATTGCTTGGCTGATATATCGATCCGATCACTTGCGTCAATACTGCGTTTAAAAATTAGCTTGCTTCGTATTGAGAGTATGTTGCATTTATTAGTCAATGGTGTGTTGCTGCTATCAGGATCTGCCATTATGTAGAAAAGGCCCCCATTTTGTCCCACCACTTGTCCATTGTTATGCCATGCCATGTGTTTTTTATTAGTATGAACCATTAGGACATGCACACCGGCTCTACTGCACACTGTTCTCCTGTGAGCCGATAATCTCAGTCGTTCTCTCATCAAGGGAGCTGCAATATTCGTTCAGTCGGGCTTTGGTCAATTTGTCTAGATTTCTTGCTGTAGACTGACGGATCAACCCATGTATTGTCCAGGCTAACAGACCTTGTGGTTTATTGAAATTACAGGTGTTGTCCACTTGTTGTTTTGTTTTACTATTTCTTTATCTCATCAGATTCATTTTTGTCTAAAAAAAAAAGGTATCTTTTGCTGTGGAGACTGTACTGTAATTATTTTCTTATGCATCTCATTATAAGTGACTTTTCTGTAAGCAACAACCTTATTAAAGTCTCTTTTTTTCCCCTTTTCTTTCAGATTTTGGCTCCCTATTTGACCTGGAGCATGACCTCCCGGACGAGCTCATTAACTCCTCCGACCTGGGCCTTCCTAACGGGATGGACCCCGGCCAGTTGCACACCACTCTGGGTGGAGGAGGGATGTTGGGCCCCCTGGGCGGCTCGGGCCAGGACACAGCGGCCAAACACAAGCACCTGTCTGAGCTCCTCCGCCCTGGCGCTCCTCCATCCACCTCCACGGCCACTGGCAACCCCGGTAATGCACCCTCCTTGGGGATGATGGGAGGCCTGAGTGGCAACCCGGTTGCTCAGGGACTGGGTGGCCCTCAACAGCAGCAGCCTGGCATGATGCCGCAGCCTGGCATGGTGGCGGGAATGAACCGGGGCATGATGGGCACCCAGAAAGGGAACGGACAGCCGCAGAACATGATGGCAGGGCAGATGATGAATGGTGCGCCTAGAATGGGCTACACCAATGTGAACATGAATGCGGGTATGGTTGGTAACGGGAACATGCTGCCCGATGCTCTGCAGCAGCAGAACGCAGGGCAGCAGATGGCACAGGCAGCAATGAGGCCGCAGCAACCAGGAGCAGTGAACAAGGTAACGTGAACAAATCAGAGTGGACTAGGGCTGGGCGATAAAACGATATGTGTCGCGATAGATTCGTGATCGATATCAATAAAAAATATGTTCGATAAAACGTTCAATAAGAAGTATTCGTTCAATTTTTTTTTTCTTTGTCAGAAGAAAACGGAGATTAAGAAGCTAGTTTCAAATCATGTATCACAGTCGCAGTATCACGTTTGGTTGCGCCATATCGCTGTCTTGCGCTGTTCTGCTGGATTGCTCTTCATAAGCAGAAAATAAGTGCCACAGCGAGCGAGGAAATTGTAAATAAAAGAGGAAAAGTCAGTTCTCCAGTATTGCAGTTTTTTTGGATATTATAAATTTGACCGTAGTCAGACCAATGTCGTCTGCAAATTATGTCCCGCCAAGACATCTAATACCGCAAACTTGATGTACCACCTTAGCCGCTCCAGCTCACCCTTTGGAGCACAGCTGTATTCAACCAACAACATCTGTAGCTGCAGCATAGGTCATGAAAAATATAAATGATTATTGATATCGACCAATATGAAACACTGATATCGTGATACAGTTTCCAGCCATATCGCCCAGCCCTAACCGAAACCAATGAACTGCATGCATAATGGATTTGCTTTAAGGTTTTATATCTCATTATACATCTATGGACTGGTGTGTCGTTGAGTGAAAGAGCTATTTAATTTGGGGTCAGTAAGATTATATTATATTTTAAAGAATTTTTTTTTTTTTAATTCGTCAATGATTAAATTGAGTGTAATATTGGGGCAGTTTTCTAAACAGGGTTTAAGACTAGTCCTAGATTAAAATAAATGTTAGAGCTGTCTAAACTGGAAAAAACTTGCTTAACATGCATTACTGCTATTGTTTGGCTGAAAATTTTACACTTTAAAAATTAAAATAAAATTTTAAGTTGTAATATTATTATATGTTTTATACACACACACACACACTAAATGCAGTCTTGGTGAGCATAAGAGGCTCAAATGTATAACGTTTTATGTAATATTAATTTTTAATTTAATGTAGATACTATTTATTTTATTTATAGATATTCAGTCTTGTTCTAATTACTAATTACAATAAGCATTTAATTTTTTATTATATAAAATGGTATTGCTTTTCATTAGAAAAATTGACAATGACTCAATGACTAAATGAAACCAATTCATTTATTCATACCAAATGTGCCAGCCCTTTTTTCCCAACTTCCTGTTTCAGCAGTTGTCAAACTATTTTATGGAGCAAAAAGTACAATAACAACAAATGTGAGCAATGTTCTGTTGCTGTCACACACTTATCAGTCGCTGACCCAAACTTTTCCGAATACACAAAACTGATTACTTATGTTCTTCTGACACCACTGTATTCCCCTCCTTTAAAAACACAACCTTTTGTCAATTTTTTGTCTTGAAGGACCTTTGCTGGAAATCAGGTAGTGAAATAGACTGTTCAAGGGAAAGAAATCTGTTGTGGTGTTTCTTTGGTTTGAATGTGATGTGATCCTTCACACTGAAACAGACCTCAGTTTGAAAAACCTTCTCTACCCCCTCATACGAGGAACCGTGCGCGCCATTTTGTTGATTCACGGGCGATTGCACAACCTGGACTGCAGGAAATGGGCAGAAAAAAAAGAGGGAATGACATTTTCTTTTTGAGTTTTGAGGTTTATTTGGCGGAGTTTATAGCTCAATGTCACTAACATTATGTGAATACTGAGAAAACAATGAGAACGTGAGCGTCAAACAGGCCAAGTGATTGATTGTCATGTAGTCATGTCCATGTTCTTGTTTTGTTGTTAGCATTCTCAGTTTTTCTGCGAATCTTGGACTCTTTATGATTCTTCCCAGGAGGATGGATCAGGTTCTGTCCTGGCTGATAATACTAGCTTGTTTTCGTTCTTAATCATATTTTTCTCTGTTTTATTTTTTTTCCTCAGATGGGAATGATGGGTGCTCCAGGCCCCTATGGTAGTTCATATGGTCAGTGCGGAGGACAGTCCCTTGGCCCTCAGCTCCAAAACAAAGCGGGACAACCCAACATCATTAACCAGTTCAACATGGACAAGAAACCTCAGCATGGGCAGAATGTGGGTGGCATGGTGAGAGAACCTGTACAGAAATTGTCACAGCAAACCACATTCCCTGACCCTCTCTGACTGAAGAGATTTAATTCCACCTCTTACCGGCCACTAAGAGCCTTCAGTTATCATTTCCCTTCAGACCTCAGCTAGTGGTTCACCCCATAGACACTGAACTTGTAGATTGATTATTTTCAGTTAGTTTTAATGTTGAAAATGCTTTGAACCGTGATGCACTGGATCGTAGATTTCTCTTCTGGACTCACTAGACTAAAAGATGAAATCAAATTGCTTTTTTTCTTTAGTTAATGTGAATTGGTTATATAGTTAATATATAACCAATTACGCCAACTTGCATTGGTTAGTGTGAACCTTTATCTTTTAGAATAAGCTTTAAGACACAACTTAAGCTTTACTGACATGCATATGTGCCAAACAATTCGATTTTTATGCAGTAAAAGTATTTGTTGACAAGATCTAAATAATAACTCGTTAAACTAATTAAAATTAAAGTTAAAGATCTGCTCAAGTTGCAGTTACTTCTGAACATTTTTGACAGTTTTTGGTACATCCCTAGTTTTAAATAAATGTTTAAATGTCAATAAATAATTTCAGGATCATT
Organism: Enteromius trimaculatus; assembly: GCA_032361065.1. Taxonomy (NCBI): domain Eukaryota; kingdom Metazoa; phylum Chordata; class Actinopteri; order Cypriniformes; family Cyprinidae; genus Enteromius; species Enteromius trimaculatus. Next base: position 14,793,708 of record JAUMHP010000043.1, read on the forward strand.
TTAGATTTGTTTGAGTTGTTTCTCTTGTTACAAGTACAATTGCAGTATTCCCAGCATCACGTTTTACCCTATTAAAACTATTCTGCAGAATCTAAACATTCAGAATCTTTAAATGTGGAAAGAAAGTGTGTAGGATTTGCATTTTAATAATAGTTTTCATAAAAATATTAATCAATACAACCATTTTTAACATTGATAATGTTTCTTGAACATCAAATCCGCATATGAGAATGATTTCAGAAGGATCATGTGATAATAAAAAATAAAGCTTTTTATGACAGGAATAAATAACATTTTAAACAATTTTAAATTGTAATAACATTTCACTAATATTATTGTTTCTACTATATTTGATAAAACAAATTAAGCTTTGGTCAACAAGTCTTCTTTAAACAAAAAGCTATCTTTTGGTTTCTTAACACTCTGTAGCAGCAGGAATGATGAAATCCTGTCTTTTGAAACGCCTCTTTCTGTCTGTGTCTTGCAGAGCTCAGGTGTGGTGGGTGGCGTATCGGGTCCAGGTGGGGCAGTGGCGCCCCCTGCAGCGGACCCGGAGAAGCGAAAACTTATTCAGCAGCAGCTGGTGCTGTTACTGCACGCTCACAAGTGCCATCGCAGAGAGCAGGCCAACGGAGAGGTGCGCCAGTGCAGCCTGCCCCACTGCAGAACCATGAAGAACGTCCTCAATCACATGACCCACTGTCAGGCCGGAAAGTCCTGCCAGGGTGAGCATTGCCACCTGTTTATATTCTTTCAGTCATATTTAATTTTCCCGCAAATAACCAATGCGCGTGTTCCTCTGCAGTGGCGCACTGCGCGTCCTCCAGGCAGATCATCTCTCACTGGAAGAACTGCACACGGCATGACTGTCCCGTCTGCCTGCCGCTTAAAAGCGCAGGAGACAAAAGAAACCAGCAGTGTGAGTTTTAATACGCACAAATGCTACTCATCCTGATGTCGTTCAAAATCTGTAACTATCTTTCTTCTGTCCAACACTAAAGAAGATATTAAGAAAAATGTTTCAGCTGTATTCTCTTAGAAAATAAAATGTATGTATCGTAAGGCCCTCCCCTCGAAAACAGACTAGCCAATGGCAGTTGAGTATCTTTTGCAAGGGAAGCAGAACTCTGTGGGTTTCAGCTCTATTGAGAAACTCTGAAAGATCCGAAGCTTGCATTGGCTTAATGGGGGATATGCTTTTATAAAAATGGAAAAACAATGTGTCTGGGGTACATGTAACATTGATTCCAGGTGTGCTTATAGAGGATGGGGAATGTAATTAATTTTATTCTATTTCTTAAACCCCCCAAAAACTGCATTTTCATTCGTTCAAGCACAACATTAATGGCATGTTGTGCTTCAGCAAAGTATTTCTGCCTAAAACTAGCTAATGTTAAAGTTGGTGAGTCCATAAAAGTTAAATAGCGTCTTGTACAGTGTAGGTCAAAAACATATGAATGAAAGTCTACATTTCACTCCATATTAAACTAGTTAAATGTAAATTAATTTAACTGTAACATGTGATAAATGAACAGTGTTAATCCGAGATGTCCTCATCAGCGTTCGTGACTTTTCCTGCTTGCATTGTAATCTCTAACATATTGTCTCTTGTATTTCTACCTTTCATCCATTTTTATCCATGTTTCTCTCTAGCTCTGCTGGGAGGTGCTGGGATGGGCATGGGTGGTCCTTTAGGTGGCTCATTACCCGGTGGTCAGCCTTCAGCCCCAAACATAAACCCACCCAGTCAGATTGACCCAAGCTCCATTGAAAGGGCGTATGCCGCCCTTGGACTCACTTACCAGGGCAACCAGGCATCCAATCAGAATCAGCAGACCTCTGGACCCACTCAACCCGGCATGAGGACACTCAACAATATAGGTGAGAGCTTCCATAAGCTGTGGCCTCAACTTACAATCATGTCCGCAAATGTTATTTAAAAGGCTAGTTTGTCATTAATTACTCACCCTCATGTTGTTCCAAACTTGTAAGACCTTTGTTCATCTTTGAAACACAAATTAAGATACTTCTGATTAAATCTGGGAGCTCTCTGACCCTCCATAGACAGTAATGGTACTACCATGGTCAAAGCCCACAAAACGTATTAAGGACATCATTAAAATAGTGTAATGATGCGAAATCAGTGGTTTAACCTTAATTCTATGATATTTATTTTGTTATTAATCGTACACAGTGGGGTTTTTTTTGTACTAACATGTCTTGCCTACCGTACTGTGTGCCCCATCAGGTGGGAACTCGTTGGGAGTGAACGGTGGAGTCGGCACTCCGATGACGAACCAGCATCCGGGGATGCTTCCCGACGGCATGCTGCACAGGAACATCACGCCTCAGAGGTACCCAGACATCACTGCGGCTCAGTGCACCAGGCCTGAGTTAAATGGACTGGTCAGTGAAAGCTTTATGTTGATGTTTGATGAGTTGTCTCTCTCCTACAGTCTGATGAATGACAGCCCTGGTGTCGGTAACATGGGCTCTGCAGCGACAGCCACTCCTCCCTCTGCAGGAATGAGAAAGAACTGGCATGAAGACATCACACAGGACCTCCGCAATCACCTTGTACACAAACTGTGAGTGACGTTTATTATAAGAAATAACAAAAACTTGTTGGGCAATTTTACATTTATGAATTAAAAAGACACTGTTGCACTGTTACAAATGCATCTATTTATACTCCGAATGAATAGTTGAGGAGTTATTATTTTAAATTAAATTAAAATGTTGTTATTGATTACTCACACTCATGTCGTTCCATACCTGTAATACCTTTATTCATCTTCAGAACATGTAGCAAGATATTTTTGATGAAATCTGAGAACTCTGTCCTTCCATAGACAGCAAGGCAACTGACATATTCAAGACCCAGAAAGACATTGTTAAAATAGTCCATGTGACATCAGTAGTTTAACTGTAATTTGTGTTTTGCACAAGAAGGAATTTTGTAGCTTCATAAAATTACTGTGGAGCCACTGATGTCACATGGACAATTTAAATGATGTCCTACATTTATGTGCTTTGAACATGTCAGTTACATTGCTGTTATGAATCATACATGAAATGGACAACAAAAATCTGTAATACTCACACAAGGTGCAACAATTGAGTCATGCCACAACAGTATGTTTACACGGGACAAACTGGTTCACACATGGTGCTGTCTAACTTCATGAACTCACTCTGTTACTTGGGTCTCTGTGTGTGTGTGTGTGTGTGTGTATGTGTGTGAGTAGTGTGCAAGCTATCTTCCCCACTCCAGACCCTGCAGCACTGAAGGATCGGCGGATGGAAAACCTTGTAGCTTATGCTCGCAAAGTGGAGGGCGACATGTACGAATCGGCCAACAGCAGGGTATGAAAACGCTTTCACAGTATCGTGTCTGTGCATTATATTTGGTAAATATCTAAGTGAATCCACGGAATCACTCGACTCGTCACATTTTACCCATGACGCAGCCGTCACAGTCTA
>JAUMHP010000043.1:14817363-14829712 GCA_032361065.1 Enteromius trimaculatus
CACACTCACCATATCTATCTATATTTGTGGATATTGGAAAAATTGATATACTTCAGCACTATTATTTGATTATTATTATTATTATTCCATATTGTGAATGAATGAATCAATGGATGAATTGATCAAATGTCCTTCTCTGTCTGTTTTCATTTTAATCAGGTTTGTTTGTGAAGGCTGTCTGAAAAAGGCCAGTGCCACAAGGAAGGAGAATAAATACACTGCAAAGAGTATGTGTCCCTTTTCAAAAAATCCCTTTTCATTTTTTGAGCATGGAATCCGATGCTTGATTAATGAGAAACGAGTACTTCTAATGGCAGATCTTGGGAGTGATTAATGTGTTGCACTGTTTCCTGGTAACAGATTGTCTGAATGGATTGTGAACTGCTATGGTTGCGTTATTTTAAACTCCCTGCATTTCTTTCTCCTTATTCCAGGACTTCCTCAGACGAAGCTTGGTAACTTCCTGGAGACACGAGTGAACGAGTACCTGAAGCGCCAGTGTCATCCAGAATCTGGTGATGTCACCATCCGTGTGGTTCATGTCTCTGATAAAATGGTGGAGGTCAAACCTGGCATGAAGTCTAGGTGAGAGACAGAGCAGAGCTTAACAGTGGTCCATAACCTTGTGTGTAGTAACACACTTGTTCACACAATGATTTTATCATTGAAGACCATCAAGTAATGGCGTTGTTTGCTGTAGCATTTATACTACTGTACACCTTAACAAGTGTTATTTTAGTATTGTTTATACACTATTATTGTATAAGATATTATATAGTTCTGTTTAACTTGATCTTATTTCAGTTTTAGTAATTTTACTTTTGATTTTAATTTGTCTAATACTGTATTTGAATGCATTTTATTTGAAGAAATTTGAAAAGGCTGAACTTCAGTTTCAGTTAATAATAATACTATTCATCTTTATAATGTTATTGTTGACCTCTTGGTCATAAATATTAAAATTAGGAACTAATTTTGAGGAGAAGTAGTAGCATATTTTTAAGGACATTGCAAAACATTTATCATGACAATTAACAATTATAATTTTTTTTAAATTAAATTGATGTATGTGGGCAGATTAATTGCTTCCAGTAAACAAAAGAGATGACTCACGCATCATTGTTGCATTTTGGGATGTGTTTTTCACACACTGGTAGTCAATCGTTTTGATTTGTTGCTCATTTGCATAAGGCAAAATTGTTCAAAACTTCGATCGCTGTTGTGTACATAGCCATAAATGACTTTAAGGTATTTTGATTTTGAAATACCTTTTGGAAGATGAGAAAACGACTACACTGGACACAAACTCTGGTTTTGTTAAGTGGACTGATAAATGGATCTTTGATTCTGAAACTATACAGATAATTAAAAATTCCTTTTTTAAATTTTCTTTTGAAAGAATTTTAATGAAAAGATTTACTGTCTTTTTACAGGTTTGTTGATAGCGGAGAGATGTCAGAGTCATTCCCTTACAGGACAAAAGCTCTTTTTGCATTTGAGGATATTAATGGAACAGATGTCTGCTTCTTTGGAATGCATGTGCAAGAATACGGCTCTGACTGCCCTCCACCCAATCAAAGGTTAAAAATAACAAAGACATTTTAACACATTTTCAGGCGCATCCTTAATGTGTATAAGATTACAAGAGGGTCTGAGAAACACAAGTAATATCGTCTCTATCTCTCTCTCTCTCTCTCTGTATGTAGACGTGTGTACATCTCATACCTTGACAGTGTGCACTTTTTCCAACCCCGTCACCTGAGAACCGGAGTCTATCATGAGATCCTAATTGGATACTTGGAGTATGTTAAAAGAATGGGGTTTGTCACTGGCCACATCTGGGCTTGTCCTCCAAGTGAAGGTGATGACTACATTTTCCACTGCCACCCATCGGATCAGAAGATTCCCAAACCTAAACGCCTACAAGAATGGTACAAGAAGATGCTTGACAAAGCAGTAGCTGAGAGAATTATACATGACTACAAGGTAACGTGACAGCTGTATTTCTGGCTGACAGTACTACATTTAAACTAAGACTGCAATATGGCTTTTTCCCTTGTTTGGCCTGTTGTTGACAGCAATGTGTAAGTGCATCACTAACTATACACGTTCCTCTTCACCCAGGACATTTTTAAGCAGGCAACAGAGGATCGTCTGACAAGTGCGAAGGAGCTCCCATATTTTGAGGGTGATTTCTGGCCTAATGTGTTGGAGGAGAGCATTAAAGAGCTGGAACAGGAGGAGGAAGAACGGAAGAGAGAGGAAAACAACACCTCTAGTGAAAGCATTGATGTGAGTGTTTGACTCGGATTTGTAACCATTTTGTACTGGCGGAAAACATGCTCAAGTGCCAAAAGAAGACATTTGTTGTATAAGCGAAGTAATTAAAAAAATTAAATTGTCTATGCTGGGAAATAACAGCCACTCAGTTTGTGAGTTGTATAGCTAAATAATTTTAATTGTCTTTTTTTTTTTTTGATTGTCTAGGCTACCAATGGTGACAGCAAGAATGCCAAAAAAAAGAACAGCAAGAAGACTAGCAAAAACAAGAGCAGCTTGAGCCGAGCCAATAAAAAGAAACCCGGCATGCCAAATGTCTCAAATGATCTATCCCAGAAACTCTATGCTACAATGGAGAAACACAAAGAGGTACGTAGCGCCGAAAAACATTTAAAGCATTTGTCATTTACACATATGGGCTGAACTCAAAAATGTCAACGCTCTGCTTAATTTCAAGGTTTTCTTTGTCATTCGTCTCATTGCTGGACCTTCTGTCAATTCCCTTCCACCCATTTTGGACCCTGACCCCCTGATGGCCTGCGATCTGATGGACGGACGAGATGCTTTCCTAACACTTGCACGAGACAAGCACCTTGAATTCAGCTCTCTGAGGCGGGCCAAATGGAGCTCTATGTGTATGCTAGTAGAACTGCACAATCAGAGCCAGGACCGCTTTGTCTACACGTGCAATGAATGCAAGCACCATGTTGAGACGCGGTTTCACTGCACTGTTTGTGAGGTAAGAAATGCTATGTGGGATGTATGATACTTGGTGTATCTTTTGAAGAGGGTTTTTAAAAAGGCTGTATTGTGGTGCATGTTTTTAGATAGAGCAACATTTGAAACGCCCCTTTCTCCTTCTTTTGTAGGATTATGATCTCTGCATCACTTGCTACAACACTAAAGGCCATGAGCACAAGATGGATAAACTTGGACTGGGTCTTGATGATGAGAGCAACAACCAAGCTGCAGCCTCCACTCAGAACCCTGGTGACTCGCGTCGTCTCAGCATCCAACGCTGCATCCAGTCACTGGTGCATGCTTGCCAGTGTCGCAATGCTAATTGCTCTTTGCCATCTTGCCAGAAAATGAAGAGAGTAGTGCAACATACAAAGGGCTGCAAGCGCAAGACCAATGGTGGCTGTCCCATCTGCAAGCAACTCATTGCACTATGTTGCTACCATGCCAAGCACTGCCAGGAAAACAAGTGTCCTGTGCCCTTCTGTCTCAACATCAAGCACAAGCTTCGTCAGCAGCAGCTGCAACACAGGCTTCAACAAGCGCAAATGCTGCGTAGACGTATGGCCACCATGCAGCGAGCAGGGCAGCCACCACCATGTGGCGGTGGGGCTCCTGGAGGTCTTCCATCCCCCAGCAATAATGGGGCCACAGGTCCTAGCACACCTACTTCAGTCGGTACGCAACCTGCAACCCCTCAAACGCCCACACAGCTGACACCCAACCTTGCGTCTCTGCCCCAACCTGGTGTGGGTGGAGTTCCAGCTGGAGCTCCCCAACAGCCTCCTCAGCATCCCGTCCACCACCAGTTTCAGCAGATGCCAGGTCCAGGTGGGATGATGACCTCACCGCAGCAACAAATGGTTCCTCAACAACCTGTAGGACAACACTCGCATCCACCCAATCAATATGTTCCCCATTCCACAGGTCCCTCCCCAAATCCACAGTCGCAGGGTAAGCCAAGCCTTGGTCCTGCAACTCCTCCTCAACTCCCCCGCAATCCAGGCACAGCACCTATGTCCCAGCAACAGCAAACTTCAGGCCCTCCACCTGCAGCTGTGGAGATAGCCATGAAGATCCAGCAAGTGGCAGATGCACAGCGAAAGATGGCACAGGCTCAAATGCTACAAAGGCAGGCTGCGCAAGCTGGTATGATGCAGCAGCCACAGGGACAAATGGGAGTACCCCACCCTGGGGTTGGCATGGTAGGGCCACAGGGAATAGCCTCGCAGGCACAAACATCAGCTAACAGAGTGCAGATGGAGCAGCAGCAGCAGCAAGGATCTCAGGGAATGATGGTCGGTACTGGGCCCATGCAGCAGCAGCAACCCCAACAAGCAGTTGTGCAAGGCCAGATGCCACCACAAATGCATCTACAGCAGCCGAGAATGAACCCACCACTTCAGCCTCAGCAGCAACAGTGGCCGGGGCAGGGTATGCCAACCCAGCAGAGGCCTGTCATGATGGCTCAACAGAGAATGGTCGCAATGCAGCCCCCTCCGCAGCAGCAGCAACAACAGCAACAACCCCAACAAATGCAACAACAGCAAGCACCTCAAATGCTGAATCGAAACGCCTTGATGAGTATGGTGCAGGCTGGTTTGCAGAGTGGCGTAGCAAGTGGGGCTGCAGCTGGCAATCTGCCACAGGGAGCCCTGCAGGATCTTTTGCGAACCCTGCGATCTCCAAGCTCTCCTTTACAGCAACAGCAAGTCCTCAACATTCTTCGGTCTAACCCACAATTAATGGCAGCATTTATCAAGCAGCGGGTTCACAAGTATAAAGGAGGCACAGGAGGTCCTGCTGTACCACAGGGTGGACCAGGACCTATGGGAGGCCAGCCAGTGGGTGTCAATACTGGGATGTCCCAGCCTGGCATGCACCTTGGACAGGGTGTTAACATACAGACTCAAATTCCTCAGCTTCAACCGCAGCAGCAAATGCAACAACGGCCGCTATTGCAGCAGCAACAGCAGCAGCACGTTGCTGCTGCTTTGCAGCAACAACAGCAGCAACAGCAAGGAATTCAGGGTCAGGGGGTTCCAAATATGGCCAACATGAGTCCACAGTTTAGAGATCTAGTCATGAGAAGGCAACAGCAATTACAGTTTCAGCAGCAGCACCAACAGCAGCAGCAGCAGCAACAGCAACAAATGAGTAATCATGCAGCATTCCAACAGCAGCAAGGTTACATGGGTCAGCAGGGTAACATGCAAGTCCCACCAGGTGTGCAACCTGGCCAGCAGCAGCAGAGTTTTCCAGGCAACCCCGCGCAGCAGCAAGCTGCAGCTGCCTTGCAACAGAGGATTGCACAGCAACACCAGCTACAGATGCAACAGCAACAGAATGCGGCATCGCAAGGTCCTGATGTGGGGCACGGAGGAGGTCCACAGCCCACGCAAGGAGGTCCCGGTCTTCAGACATCACAGGCATTATTGCAACAGGCCTTGCATCAGCGTATGCTTCAACAACAGCAACATCTCAGTGGCACCTCGCCGGCACAACAGAACAACCCCATGAGCCCACAGCAGCATCAGATGTCTCAGTCACCCCACTTGCAGGGCCAACAGCTCCAATCCTCCCTTAGCAACCAGGTCTGTTCCCCCCAGCCCTCCCCGCGACCCCAGTCCCAGCCACCTCACTCAAGTCCGTCCCCACGCCTGCAACCACAGCCCTCACCCCACCACATCTCGCCTCAGACCCAAACGGGTTCTCCGCATCCTAGCCACCTTCAGCAGCATCACTCAGGCATGGCTCCACCTCCTCCACCTCCCCAACAGCCACAGCACAACTCTAAAGACCCGAATGGATTTGGTGCAGACCAGAACGCTATGCTGTCTCAGCTCAGTGGCTTGGCAGGACTCCATGGACCGGGAGCTAATGATATGCTGCCCCCTAGTGGCCAGGACCTTGCCATTAACATGAATAACACTTTAGACATCATGTAGTTATTACGGAATTTACAAAACCTCACCAGAGACAGTGTTAGATTTTTTTTTTTTTTTATACTACATGGATGAGTTTAGTGTTTTTCATCATAAATGCTTCGATAATGGACCCTCCTAGAGAGATAGCAAATAAGTAGGGGGTGTTTTCTTGTTGTTTTTTTTGCCAGTTGTGTACAAAGAGAGGTTTGTTTCTCAGCCTCAGAGAACAAACTACAAGTAATATTTTCAACGTCAGGTCCAGGGGAGTACTTTTCCTTTTTCAAGAGATATTTTTTAAGATTTTAAAAGTGGTATAAAATTAATGCTCAAATGATTAAGGACTTTTTTATATATTGTTTCAACACGTACCAGTCTCTGTTATGCGTTTTACAGAGTCATATGGAACATTTTCAAACGTTGTGATGCCTATATTATTATAATTATCGGAACATCATGCATATCTTTCTTGTAAATGTTGAGTTTTGCATTTTATTTATTCTAGCTTTTTCATTTGTTGTCATGATGGATTTTGTTCATGTGTGTTCCCAGAGACTGCTACAGTTCACATAGAATATATTTTTGTTAATACCTATTAAAATGGGGAGCTATTCCTTCACTTAAGCTGGAGATTTAGGTTATTGAGTATAATATAAATTACAGTGTTGGGGGATCGGGTTTGGTGTGCTCTTTGCTGCCCAGTGGATCTCATTTCATGCCATATTGGAAATTCCATTGGACATCATTTCTTCTGCAACAGGACAAGTTCTTAGACGCGCACACACCCACCCTCAGAATGTTTGTGCACTCCTTATAAGACTTACTGGATAGTGGAGGTGTCTGTACTGGTTGGATGAAAGTTTTGTGTATATGTGTGTGTGCGTGAGTGTATGTCTTGGATGTGGTGCCGGAGTTCTTCTGCTCTCGCCAATATCATATTGAGCAAAGTTTCACATATGAACTGTATGGAGCAGTGAAACAATGGAGAAGGAGAGGCGAGCCACTGATTTCACCGTTTTCTTTCTTCTTCAGTACCACTCCTACTTTTCCTCCACTTCCAGAATTTTCTTTGCTCTGAACTTTGGGAGTTTTATTTGAATATTTTGTACTGTACAAAGGAAACACAAACTGTGGACTTAATACTTTTTTTTTTTTTTTTAATAAAATGAAGATAACAAAATTAATTTATTGGTCATTTGTTTTGGAGGATCATTTGAAGATTTTAACCATTTGCCTTTCTGCTTTAATCTTTTATCTCTTTATTTGACTCCAAAAGATACACTTTCTTCCTGCAGATTGCCAGTGCTTTTGGATTTGGGTTTGGTTAAATGTGTGAATAAGGACTGTTAGGCTGGTCATAGTTGACTCATCAACCAACTGTCATTGCCGGTTGATGTTCAGACCAATACCGAAGAACCTGTTGCTCCTTTAATTCATAGTAGAGGCGATAAAAGGAAACTGTAGAGATCGCCTGGTAAAGTGTGCCTTTAGTGGCTTTCCCTTAGTGGTTAAAGGGTTCGTCCACACAAAAGTGAAAATTCTGTCATTAATCACTCACCCTCATGTCTTTCCAAAAACTGCATTTATCTTCAGAACACAAATTGAAATATTTTTTATGCAATTTGAGAGTTCTCTGACCCTCCATAGACAGCAAGGGTACCTAGGTCCAGGCCCTGAAAATTAGTAAGGACATCATTGAAATAGTCCATGTATCAGTGGTTTAACTAATATAATGAAACAAAAATAATGTTTTTTTTTTTTTTAATTTCTTCTTCTCTATGTCAGATTTCGAGATTCGTTCACGAAAGTACCGTAATGCATTGTGTGCATTCCTCTCTTTACAAACAAGCCACAGTGAATCCAGGTTCTACGCCAAAGCGCAGACTCCTGCTTTAGTACTACTGGCCTATGATGCTTCCTAATTTTTGGCTAGTATTTTACAACATTTATCTAGTTTAATTTGCTCAGAGCAGGGGTGCCCAACCCTGCTTCTGGCGATCGACTGTCCTGCAAAGTTTATAGAGAATATCATCTTCAGATTCTCATCCTAGGTTTTTGTGACAATATGGCCAGAGCGAGTAATAATTTTTTTTTATTTTACACTACTCTCTGGAAGACTTAATTAAATACATTTTAAGGAAGCTGCCTCGCAGAAAAAAAGGAACAAAAAGCAGCTTCCTGTCTCATAATTGTGACCATCATTTAATTGCAATTCTCACAGCTGTAACAGTTGTAACTTCATATCTTGCATCTTTACAATTCATAATTGTAACTGTTTCTTGTAAACATGACTTGAAGAGTTATCTAGTAACATTTTCATTTTGGGGTGGATTAACCCTTTAATATCTCATAGTAGCAACTGCAACTTTCTTGCAATTGCAGGGTATTAAGTTACAATTGCAAAACATATCAGCTGATACTTTTGATGCACAAAAAAAACATTTCTAAAATAAACTGAAAATCACCCAAAACTTTATTTTTCCATTTATTTGCTGTAAATACAAGCAAAGAAAAGTGTAGTTGTCACATGTGAGTGCAACAACAGAGCTGACAAGCCATGATCAATTATCACCACGACCACAACATGTAATTTAGGCTCGGCTTTGATTTCTGCCATGCTAAAAGCACACCTAAGCACATGTGTTCAGGTGAACAGGATCTACGCCTACGAAAGCGTCCACTGCAGCAGTTGTGAATGTAAACCAATACTGTCTCTTTAAAAATGCACAAAGGCCTCCGAACAGAGTGAGGACAGCTCAGGCGCAGATATGGAAACAAAGCCAGGTGGCCTTTCCTTTTCCCACCTGGTTGCTTACAAGACAAAAGAGGTGGTGGAACAGTAGTTGTGTCTTCAAGTGGGATCTGAAAAACAGTTTCTCTTCATTGTTGTCAATGACTCTGTCAACTAATTGTCAATGACTGCTGCCAATGAAAAAGTAGTGGTACAAACATAGAGACTCACTTTACATGCTTAAAGTCTTCGCATACAGCATCACTGAGTATAATCAGAAATGTCGTCCTTCAACGGTTATTTCACCACGACACAAGGACAAACTGAAGAAAACAAATACCTTGGTGTCTTTACCTTGTTTAGACAATATCTGCTTCACTACTGCAAACTGTATTATTCACTTGGTCTTGACTAACTGTACATAAATCTGTTGTATATTCCTGGGTCCCTTTGAGTCAACTTACACTTCAAGCCCATAGCCACTAAAAAAGCCTTCTGCACTCTTGGCCTCTTGGAAGGTGACGGTCAAGGAATTTATCGTTACCTGAGTCACAATGACTTTCCCTGGATGACCTGCGGTGGTGGGAGTCTGCATTTGGTCAATTGGGACCTGTAGTGTTGTTGTGCATTCTGCTGTAATGATAGCATCCATCCCTTCCTGTTCATTGGCCTCTGAACTGTCTAGCTCACCCCTTTCACTTACCTCCTCTTGTCTACATTTTACACTTGAATGTACCTCGATAACCGAAGGTCTGTTCTGTACTTTGTCAAACACCCCTTGCTCGGCGCCTGACTTGGTGCTGTTGTGTAGTGATTGGTCAGTGTTTGTTGTGTCATGTGATACCCGTACAGAGTCCTCATCCTCTGCAGTGTTTGTGACTGGCTCGTTTTCTTGTGTGTTGGTGATTGTACTGTTTGCTGTTGGTCCTAGGACTGGACCTGTATCCTCGCTTGGCTTCTCGGCATGGTCAGAAATGGAAGAGCAGTTCTCAGTTTCCTTTATAGTTATTACAGCTTCATGTTCTGCCGAAGAGTTGTACCCCTCCGACATCTCTTGACCTGACGGAAAATGACAGAGACTTGTAATAAACTTTCAAGGAATTTGTTACTAGACTAAAACAGAAAGTTTGGTGACCCTAAATTTGTTCCAAACTCATACAAACTACTTCAAGATATGTTAAAAACATTTAGCGTCAATAATCTTCACTTAAAGCCTAAATAAACACACATTTAAAAGCAAGTCAAAGTAACTTGATAATGTTAAGTTGAAAGTAAAGCAACTTGACATTATCATTAAAGACCAGCTATAATAATTGTTTCATTTTGATTTCATAATCATGGCAATATATACATGAGAAAGCTGAGCTACTATGGGAGGAACTAAACCATGATGTCCGCATGAAGTGTCCAATCAGAGTGAATCTTTGAGCAATCCTTCAGGAGGCTTGGAGTAACATATCAAGTCAATATTTGAATAAACTGACCGCTCGGATGCCAAGATTATGCAGAACTGTAATAGCTGCTAATGCTGGATATTCTAATGAATCGAAAATTAGTATTTCCTATATGTAAACTGATTATGTAATAAAATATGTAAGGAAACCTCACTTTTCTGGGGCGTTTCCTAACTTTTGGAGGGCAGTGTACATCAATGATGATCAATTGCAAGACATAAGAACCAACGATCAACATCCCTGACTTAAAACATGACAATTAACGTTCAAACGTATTTGAATGAGTTTTGAGCACTATACTGAAGGGTTAAATAGATTTTCAACTATTTAAATACTGTAAGTCACTCGTCACACTAAAGGTGACATGGTTTCAGAAGACTTTCAGTTTTTGCCAAATTTCGTATGGGATGCATTTATGGTTTAGTTTTTATGTTTGATAGAGAGTAACTAAAACGAAACTACTTAGTTTCACTGAAAAGACATGCTACATGTCATTTTTGGGTGAATTTTCACAGCTGAGTATTTCTCATTCACGCTAAACACGTGTTGGCCAGTTGTCACTGTGATTCAGAAATATCTGGCATGATTTTTCAGAATAGCCCTCACTGACCCCTGAATATGTTCACCGCAGAGTATCTTAGCAACAGTTGTCGCATTGATGCCACACAACACCTACCACTTGGAATGTCCTGGTGCACTTCTGTTGTGTTTTCTTCGTTTGTTCTCATCTTCTTCACCTTTTTCTTCAGCTCATTTTCCTCGTCTCCATCCCACTCTCTCTTTGAGGCTTTTGGAAGAAATGGATGTCGTCTTGGTTGCTGGAATGGTTTGATGTCATTCATGAGTTTGGACCTGCACTGCCTGTTCTTGCGTTTCTCTATGCGCTGGCAGCGCCGCCCATTCTGGTCTATTTCTGTCCCCATGGAGCGCGTGAGTGACAGGCGGATTCTCGGGGTGGGTTTATCTGGAACCTTGTGTTTACTTCGCAGGTCCATTGGGTAGAGGTTCTGTTGAAAAGTCAAGATTATGCAGTGATTATCAGATGTTGCATATACTGGTTTGGTTAGATTGCTCTTTCTGAAATACTGAAGTTTCTTCGAAACTTCTGCAGTATATTATCTTGCAATCTAGATGGTTCCATTGATGCACTTACAGAGAACCATGTCAGAAAGTCAAGTCAACTACAGTACACTATGGATGCTAAGTTCAGATCCTGGGACATTTCAGTCAACCAGATCTCTTTTAGTATAAGATTGTATAAGATTTTTGGATATATCATCTATGAATCTAAATAAAATCTTTGGCCTTTGTACTTACTGTTACAGAAGCTGCATATACACCTCAGGACACAACAGTTGGATGAAGGTTCAAATATTGTTTCAATAATGCAGAGTTTGTGCATTACAGTAAAAAAACCCCATCATAATAACTTTAGTTTCATACTGGACATCAAATAGTGAAGAGATAACTCATACCCGCAGAATAACTTGACGAGGTCTCAAGCCTTTCCTCTTATAAGCCAGAGCTCTTTCCTTCTCTTCTCTGTTAGAAAGAGAGACAGTTATGCAAAGGAATGAGGAGATGGATAGGAAAAATCAAGTCTCCGGCCTTTTCTTCTACCCGTCAATAATCAAAGGTTCCTGGAGTGCGACTTACTTTTCTTCGTAGGCGAGGACAAGACGAGGGTCCAATATGTTGTCCTCTGGTTCCCAGGTGCTGTACCTGACAGTCACACAGACAGTCCCAAATACATCATTGGAGCATCACACAGCTAAAAGAGTTTCAAGTGCAGATTATTTTTTTTACTTTACAATCTACAGTAGTTTTCAGGTAATGAATTTTCTTCAAATAGTTCAAAACTACATTTTGTTTGAAAATCAATAATCTGAAATAAAGTTTATTTATTTATATTTTTAACAGAATATTGAATTGTCCAACTTAATTAATGACAGTTGACTCCAACCCAAGAATAACAAAATATTACAAAAAATATAATAGTAAGTATTTGCAATTTATTTTTTAAAGAATTGGTGAATTTAATTTAAACCTGCCAAGAATATACCTGGCTCATATTTAATCTCATAATCAAAAGAAATAAGCATTGCAGCATTTCCACAACATTTAAGTCTAATTACTATATTTTGGAATAAAATAAAGATCTCATTAATGTATTATTACTGTAATTACCGTAATAGTGTAAAATATTGAGAATGTAAACTATA
>JAUMHP010000043.1:14829812-14855613 GCA_032361065.1 Enteromius trimaculatus
TATTTAATGACCTTTTGTCTTAGACCAATTAAAATTAAAATTAAAAATTATGTTCCTAAAATGTAAGACACAGTTTGTTATTTTGCTTTGGTATTTATTAAATATGATCAGGACATTATTTTAATTTTTTTTGTTAATTTTAATAATACAATGCTGTGTTTATATCCAATATCTAATTTTCTCATGTTTAAACTAATCTTTTTGGGGGCTGGTGAATTTGCGGGATTCACCCACATACTGTGTCCAAGTTGTAGGTCGTATTTTGTCTTTGATAAAATGACTGTTTTTACAATGAGAACTTACTTAGGCGGCCATCCTTGCCACTTCAGCAGATATTCCACATTTCCCTGAAATGAGAAAGTAATAAAAGAAGTCCCTTTAACTTTTAAAGTTGACAGGGAGCACTACGTCACCATTCTATCTTCTACAATTCCATGATACAAAACATCCCACAGATTTTGAAAAAAGCACGTCTGTCTCTTTAAGATGTCACCGCTCAGTAGTATTTTGACATCAAAGATTATGCAGGAGGAAAACGGCGCTGCGTTCTAGAATGTTACGGCGCGTGATGTCATACAGAGGTGAGCTCGCGAGTTACATAAAAAAAAAGAAAAGAAAAAGCAGCGAGTTTCAGGAACATTCATGGGATGGAAATAGGTGGGGCCATGGAAACGCGTAAACAACTCGTTTTGTGCAACGTGTGGAGCTGCGAAGGTCTTTCCCCCCTCATGCTCGAGCGAACGTAACGAAACCCGCGTGCACATGCAGCGTTAGTCATCCTCATCATAACTAGCTATTACTGTACATTACAACATCTGGCTTTGCACAACCGACAACACAATAAATAAATAACACAAACACCTACCAAAGAGATACTTGCTCGTGGGTGCTCTATTAATAAACACGACCTATTTTATTTATCGATATTTAAACATCTTTAATCTTGTTTGTTCTGCCGTTGGTCTTAACTGGTCCGATTATTTTGACAACTGCGCGGATTTTACACGCATCATCCTTGACCCTGCGCGCGTACATATAAACTGCGTAGCCACTAAACGCAGCGATTTTCCGAGCGAAACGCGCACCGATGGCGATGATGATGACACGCGCGCTGTTCTCACACACCCCCTCCATCTCTAGCGCTCGCGATTCAAGCGCCAGACCTTAGAAAAATTCACAAACTTCAGTCAATAACATACAAGTTACCGCAGTGTTTTGCACACGAGGAGTCATGCAACGAAAAAGTTCAGAAATGTTACGCAAGCTTAGGTGTTATTCACTCGTGAGTCATTCCAGAACTGGCAACAGAAGAAAACTGTGCGGACTTCGGGGGTATTAATCATTTCAAAACAGAAAGTAAACAGTGTGTGCAGAAAACATTGCATTAAAGCAACTGACCGAAGTGCATTTTATATGCAACACCAGCAACGTTACCTTTCTTACTCTCTTCTTCGTTATTGACTCCACAGCAAACACTTGCTCTCCTATTGATGACAGCTCCATGTTCATGAGATCATCCAGTGCAGCAAATAGAGTTTCTTATCTATCCCTTATCTTCTTAGCTTCTTCTGCTGATGAAATGTCGCTGTACTATACCGCGTAGACTCTTGTAGTGAGTTTTTTTTAGGATTTATGCCCACCGGTACTCTTGGTGCACCCTCAGGTCCGCCGCTGTTTCAGCTCTTTCTGACTTTTAAAATCTGCGACACATGCACGCACTGGCTTGGCTTGGCGCGTGCACGCTCTACGCGCTCGCGCCCACCCACTTCTCCATATATGGCAGGCCGAGTTTACAAGTATTCTCGTGTCTTTTTTTCATGCGTCTATTATTTTTTACATTTTATTTAGTATTTATTGGTAGTCTAATGGTGGCTAGTTTCCTCTTTAGTGTCACTAATTACATGTTTATTTGTTAACATTTTATTTGTACTATATTTTAGATGGATATGTAACACATCCCATTCCACACATCTTTTTGTTTTAATCTACATATATCTGGAGTGCAATTTTACCCATTGCATTACAGATATTAGTTCTTCACTAGTTTTAATAATTTTTTTTACTTGTCATATACACAATTAAAATATATACTGTACAAATATTTCACAAAAAGAGCTCATATTAATTATTACATTGTTTACCAGTTGTTGCTGTTTTGTTTAAAATGAACTATGACGTATTCTGACATCAAAGTGGTAGCTTAAATTTTAATATACCATAGGAACAAAGAAAATTTAAGTAAATAATTAAATAGATCTTAGTAACTACATTTGGTACAATGTCAAATAAAACTGAGTAGACCCAATAAATTATGGTAAAGTAAATATATATAAAAAATGTATAAATAGATAAACATTTATTTTATGCTCGGCACCATTCGAAATGTTTGATGCAAGACTAGTTTTAGCTTTGCATAAAATAAAATTATTTATATCCCAATAATGATTTTATAGGTTAAATAAAACATACACAAACCTGTATTTCACCAAAGAAATGCACCAAATCATCATCACTGAGAGTTGCTCTCTGACCAGAATAAAAGAGCCTGGGTTTCAGCTGTCAGCTGTTTTAATTGTGTCCAGCTTACTCAGTTTGTGAATTCTTTGTTAAATATGAATAATATCAGTTTTAAATAAGTAATAATTGTGATTCTTGATATGAATCAGTATAATTTCACCATTCTCAAATATAGGCTATTAAAAATGTAACACAAATATTAAGTAGGCTATATTTAAAAAAAATCAAATGGGTAGGCCTGAGGAGACTACAGAGTTTAACTAAGAGTACAATAATTTGCC
This sequence comes from Enteromius trimaculatus, assembly GCA_032361065.1. Lineage (NCBI taxonomy): Eukaryota > Metazoa > Chordata > Actinopteri > Cypriniformes > Cyprinidae > Enteromius > Enteromius trimaculatus. The sequence goes on from JAUMHP010000043.1 coordinate 14,832,611, forward strand.
AAAATAATCTAAACCATAGATTACCTGACCTGAAAATAGTAAGAAATAATTTGTTCAATAGAACAGAATAGATATTTGGCACGGTTCAAGTAATTAAGGCAATGAAGCACTACTTTATACATTTCGATAGACATTTCTGTCAAGAACGGCTTGGTATAGCCTACGTAAGATATTATTTGAACTTGCAATCAAAAATAAGTAGAACAGATACTTGTTAGTAAAGAAAAAATGTTGAAATGGCTTGCCAAACTCCGTTCGTCTCTTTAAGGCTGCACCGAGCACGAGTCGCCACGAGAGTTCGCGCGCGCTAAGGAAGGAGCGCGACTGTTTTTGCCAAGAAATGGAAATGAAAGACGGGAAAAGGTGGTCTCTTTCTGAGCGATAAGGACGAATTGGTCAGGATGAGTCACTTTTGAGATACACGAGAATGCCGGGTCATTGCAGAGTATGATGTAAAGCCCAGTATATAGTAACGTGATCTACACATGTACCTAGAACACAATGAAAGTACTTAAATTGTGTTTTCCGAGAAAGGCGCCCAATAACACTCATAATTAGTCCTTCCCGGAATATGCGCCAACAGAATTCCGCAGAAAGTGCCACAGATTTCCAGAGAATTCCAGCGCCCCTCATTTACAGTCCTCCACACCTCCTTCCCGCGCGTGCTGTAGTGATCAGTGTTTTGGTTTGATCGATGTACTTACCGAATTTAAAACATATCAGTAGGCTATTACTGACAATGAGTATTCAGCCAAGCAGACATGCTTTAACTCAATGGTTAAAGTTACGCGTTTCCCTTTAAAACATTATTAAGAAAAGGCTTAGCGTGGCTTAAAGTATTAAGATAAGTGATAATTCTGTATACTTATTTGGTGATACATAGAATAACCCTGAATAAAACGCGCTTACGATCCTTCAGCGTTAATCCTTTTCATCTGCCTTTAATGCTTTGCTTGAATGCGGGAAACGGTTAACGTTATATTTGCTGTTTGTTGTTGCGTTTTTCGGGGTTCACCTTCTTGCCCGTATAGTCTAAAAGTGTGAAACAGGCTATCAAATCAAAAAAGTGTATCGTAACGAATTTTGTCCTCCGGTAGGCTATAATTTATTTCAAGGCGACACTAATAAAATCACGTTAGAATTGTCGTTAAGCTTTTAGAATGTTTTGCGCAAAAAAATATAAAATAAATAAATAATAATAATAATACAAATTTACCGATTGTTACCCATAAACGATTTGACTATTTTCCACCCTTTGAAATAGATCTCACTCAGATAGCCTATATCAGATAGAAACCCAATCCACAGGGAACGTTCTCAGAACGTTTTGGGAAGGTTCCTCTCAAACATCTGAATAAACATTCGTTCAGGACGTTTATTTAAAGTTTTCTTTAATAATGTTATCAAAATGTAAGCACAAAAAAAGAATAAATCATTAAAAATAGCCTAAACCTCGCCCAGGGATTTTTATCTGAAACATTTTAGTTAGATGTTTGTTTAACATTTCACATTAACATTCAGATGTTTCCTATTTAAGAATGTGTACTTTACATTCACGTCATGTTCCCATAATGTTTGCAAAATTATCAAATAGAAACGTCCCTTCAATTAAAAAAGAAAGTTATTTTTCTTTTTACAAAAAAGAAAATGGGATAATTTTAATAGCTTTTTGGGAATGTTTTTTTTTTTTTACATGATTTTTTTAGACTTTTTTTTTTTTTTTTTTCCCAAAATGCACTATAAAACTCTTTTATTCAAAGTTCTTGTGAAGGTTTTGGCTCATCCCAGATCATTGCAACAGTCAAAGCTTATCCCAAGAAGGAATTAGCCTAACGTTATAAGTTAAGAATAGAGCAGCAGGTTTTATAATATTGTCTAGCTGCAACCAATAAAAATATGAATGAAGAACGATAACTTAACAGTAAGAAGAGATGATAAGTTAAACATTAAAGCAATTTAAAGATACGTGCATTGAAATAACAATTTTATTTGTCGGGGACATCTAATAGCCCAAGTTTCTAAAGTCGTGAGGTAAACGCTTGTATATTCGACAGATGGCGCTGTTGTGCCACTGAATTAATGCGCTTCCTCACCGGCGACTTGGAAGGACAGAGCCTATTTATCTTGCTATCCTTTTAATGCAGTATTGATGTATTCTTTACTCAGACCCTCCTAATGCCATCGATTCTGCATAACTCCGATTTAGAGACACTGTTTTAGAAATTTCAGAACTGACATTTCAGACGGTCTCGATCATCTGAGGATCTTAAGGCCGTGCAACTGCAGTGTGTTGCCGCAGACAGGCTATAGTCAGCCGCAGTCAGCCTCCAGCATCACAAACATGGATCAACACGACTCGACGTTTGGAGTGCAGCTCTTCATTTATGATCTGTCGAGGGGAATGGCTCGACAGCTCAGCCCTATAATGTTAGGTGAGTGATGCAGACAGTGTATCTTTACCGTTATATTGGTGAGGGCCGCGAAATTTCCAATTCTACCATGAAGAAGGTTTAGCTCATTTATATTAGCCTACTTTCGTCGTGCTGTCGTTGCCTGGTGATCTTCCAATGAGAAATCTTGGCTACTGAATATTAATGACCCGATTCTAGCGTTGATTGGCAAGCTTCCAATGACGCCGACGTGGGTCATGATTATTAATAAAGTAATACTGACGTTGCGTCCTTACTGTCCAATAGCAAATGGTTTGCTTATGAATATTTAAAATATGCCGTCACTGTACTAGGATTCGTACATTCGCGTCCGGTTAAAGCTAATCGACGAAAACACTTTTATCAACAAAATGTTTTATTCACATAACCATGACAGCTGTGTTAATCTATACCTGTTTATTTGGTACTCTCAGTTATCTCGATTTTTTTTTAAATAAAGAGCAAACAATGTATGAACACGATGTCCTTTACTGTAATTAATCGTGTCACTTGCTGAAAGTAGCAGTTCTGATTTTCATGGTTCATTAAATGTAATATAATGTTACTATTTGAGTGTTTCAAACCGTAACTGTCATGTTAATAATATAAACATGATTTATAACCTGTGAGGAACATATAAAATCTCTAATATCTCTAATTGTATGATTTCTATAAATATTTCTTACAGGAAAACAGCTTGATGGGATTTGGTAAGTGAATTACTGTTATTTAATATCTACTTATTACAGATTACAGTCAAAACATTTATGCACAAGTTAAATCTCTAGTTAAATAACTATATGCTTTTCTTGTGTGATCATATGTCAACACAGGCACACATCTATAGTGGTCTACGGAGAGGAATTCTTCTATGGTGGTGCCGGGATCTCTAGTTGCGCACCGGTAATATCTCAACCCTTTACGACACTTAGTACTCAAGATAGGACAAGCATTTCAAAACATAGCCCAAAAATATACTCCGGGTACTTCATGGTGTGCTGTTTGTGAGCCCTCGGCTTACGTGTTCATTGCCATTCATGTGAAGATTTAAACATCTTAGCAAATTGTCCTGCAACATAATTGTCCTTAAGAGGCATATTTATTCTTGGGTGGCTGCAAGGAGAGTATGTAGCACACTGTGTATGTGTGTTTACAGGGTGGGACGATGCTCGGACCTCCAGACACGGTGGTGGAGTTGGGAAACACAGAGGTGACAGAGGAGATCTTCATGGATTATCTGTCCTCACTTGGAGAAACAACATATAGGTGAGCGTATGTTTGACGGTTGTTTATTATTCAAAATAAAACATATGTATTCTTCAGGTATAAGGTCTTTTAAAAAGTTTTTGTACTGTACAAACATGCTTTATATGCACCGCTTGCATTTTGTAGGCCTCTGAAATCTCTGGTCTCTATCTCTCTCTGCAGTGGTGACAAGTACAGATTGTTTGAACACAACTGTAACACGTTCACTAATGAGGTGGCCCAGTTTCTCACTGGCAATAAAATTCCCTCCTATATAACAGATCTGCCCTCTGAAGTGCTCTCCACGTGAGTATGCTAAACATAAACCTGCTCACACACATGCTTGTGTATTTCAAGAAGATTTCCAATGTTGTTTTCACTTCCACTTGATATTTAGTAACGGCATCCAGAGAATAAATAAATAGATCGGCACTGTGTTTAAAGTTGTGAATAAAACACATTCAGGAATAAAACAAGGTTACTGCAGTGCGTTTTACAAGTAAATTCAGTGTGTTAAAATATTTTTTTATTGTCAAAAGGTACTGTTTGGCAAAAATATAAACACAAAACAAAGTTGATGCATTTTGGTAATATTACTTTGAGCAAAAAGTGCTTAAATGTACAGAAAATAATATGTGAAATCTTAAAGAGACACCCTCATGTCGTTCCTAACCTGTGTGACTTGTATTTTGAAAAACAATAAATATTTTATATAATGATTTTATCCATACAGTTAAATTAATAGTTTACAAAAAAATGTGTTAATTTGAAAAGATTTGGAGAAATGTATCATTACATCTCTTGCTCGCTGATGGATCCTCTGCAGTGAATGGGTGCCGTTAGAATGAGAGTCCAAACAGCTGATAAAAACATCCTAATAACCCACAAATAATCCCTACCACTCTACTCTATCAACAAATGTCTTGTGAAATGAATAGCTTTGTGTCTGTAATAAACTAAGCATTAAGGCGTCGCTTCCGGTCAATATACTAGTCCATAATCCATAATAATGGCAGTGAAAAAATCCATCCCCTGTTGCTCTCTCTCATCAAAATCCACCAACATATTTGTTTAGAGCTCTTTTGGCTTGTAAACCTTGCTTGATCTGCTCAGATTTCCCTCCTGATTCAAACAAAACCACTTTTTCACTGGAGAAAGCAATTTTATGGATTGAGGATTTATTTTAGCCGGAATCAATCTTGATGAATTGGCTTCTTACAAACTTTCCTTCAGAAGATACGAATTGGTATGGTGTGGATTACCTGTGTATTGTGATGTTTTTATTAGCTGTTTAGATTCTGGTTTTGACGGCACCCATTCACTGCAAAGGGTTCACAGGTGATGTAAGTTACTCCAAAAAAAACTACAGTATCTAACATCCTAGAATGTCAGAAAGTAACTACACTTACAGGACCTTTTTATTTTTTGTTGAACTGTTCCATCAAAGTCAAAAGGGTCCAAAACAACATAGGATTCCACTTTCATTGTATATACAACCACCACCAAAAATAGCTTTTTATGGCTGCTCTGTATCTTTGACATCAATGACAACATTTTTAGACAAACTATGCATTTGAAGGGTGCTAAAAATAGACGTTTTCTATCATTCTGTAGTGAGATGTGACCTTGACAAGGTTTTTGTGAGATTCACCCGTTTGTGATTGTATAACTCATGATGTTTTCTCATCTTCAACTGTCACGTTTCCAATGCAGAAAATTTATGTAAGATGATCTGTGCGATTTTTCACAGTACTTCATGCTCTCTCTTTCTCTCTCAGGCCATTTGGTCAGGTGTTGCGGCCAATCCTGGACTCAATACACATTGCCCCTCCAGGCGGAAACGTGATCAGCAGCCAAAATCATCATAGCTAGATCAGCTTTGTAATCTCTCTCTCACACACACACACACACACACACACACACACACCTACTCACGCAATAAATCACACATACGCTGTTTATACACACACATTTGCCCTGTTGTAAATGAAGTTGGCTCATAACAACACCTCGTTCAAGAGCACGGAAAACAACATTTCATGAATTCTGGTCCATATTCACAGTTGCCCAGATATACAGAGACAGTTCTGCTTGAAGTGTTTCACGCACAAGGTTCCAGGTCATTCCTACCAGATCACTGATGGTCTTATTTTTTTTTTCCAGTGTTAAGTTCTTGGTTTCTATGGTTTTCACTTTAATATGTATCTACTTTGTCTCTCTACAGCCCACCACATGCAAAGGTCATTTGTTGTTTGTTGATGACAATCCAACTTTTCTTCCTGTTGTTAGTTTTTATTCCTTTTGCATCATTTTATGCAGTTTTTTTCCCTCCTAAATAAGGGTCTGTTGATATGTATTAATATTAGCAAGCCAAAAAGTTTTACATTTTATTCTTAACACATATTTATTTATTTTTCTGAATGACATTGTGGCAAAGAAACTAATGTTCTATGACTAAATTTGAATGGATATATGTGGCTCAGATTCAGAGAAATATATGTATCTGTGCCTTTGTCATGGCAGCTCGGGCACAAGTAACATTTTAATCAGAATGAAACTGTAAAGAACAAATTATTTATACATGTTAAGCTTAAGGTAGATGTTGTCTCTTCCATTTATTTAACCAGCTGAATGCTTTATATATGCTTTATGCGCATTTTCGTTTTCATGAAAGGAATGTTTGCTGCTTTTGTCAGTGTTATATGGTTGAATGTGTTGAATGTTGTGATTGGTATTATGAACATATTCCTATTTTAAATTGGTTTATTTATTGAGCACAAGTGATAATGTAATATTCAAGAAATGTTTAATGAAAGACTATTTCCACTCTTTCGTTTTCATGCTGTTGTTGTCATTGTCGAATAGTTGCTGCAGACCCTAAACTGCACTAATTGTTTTGAGCTTTATATTCATGTTTTAATAGAAGTCATCTCATTAAAAAACAGCACTAAGTCTACATAAAGATGTGTGTGCGTTCTTATCACTTTTCTGAAGTCTAAACATAGACATAATACATGACACCACATGTAAAAATGTATCAATCCAGTCATAGTTTAAAATGAACAGTTCACAATTCTGAAAACAAAAAATGTAAAAAATAACCCTAGGTCCACTGATAAAAAAGGTGTCTAGTTATGATAGCGTATCAAATAGTTTATGTATATATATATATATACATATATGCACACACTATTTGCATGAAACTCAAAATACAACATACTAATCATATTCAGTCTCCCCAAAATAATCCCAGAACAACTGATCATCCTTGTGTGAAGTATACATCCGACAACACGTAAAAATGGGACGTTTTAAAAAGTGTGCTACCCTAGAAAAACACCAGATGGGGATATCACACAAGGAAATGCTATTGGCTTTCAGCAGTGTAAATAAAACAGCAGTGTGAGGCAGGATGGGTACACCATTCCTTATTTGGTTTTAGGGTTTTTGTACCAAATCATTTGACCTGAGTAGTTTCATGGAGCCTATTTTCAATATTTTCTCATAAATTTAAAGGAAAGTTTTGGGGGTAATGTTTTCACCACTCCCGTACTATCCTTTAAGTCCAGACTTTTTTTTTAAGAAACACTTTATTAGTTAAAAAATAGGTAATTTAGTAAAATAAATGATTAATTTGTATCTATCTTAAAACTTTCACTTGCAGCAAATGCCATAAGAGAAAAACAACTTGAATGAAACAACAAGATTCAGCGTGCTATAACAACATACTTTTTAAATAAAAATGACATTAAGCTGCAAAAGCACTTCGTGATAAACTGAAGCATTAATGAATACAACAACAAAAAAAAAAAAAAAAAGTTCAGTCAGCAATTAAATGCATCAAATAACTAAATAAAGGATTGTCAGCAGGCCCTTGGGGTTTTCACAGCCAATTTTTTTCTTTTTTCTGAATTCAGTCTGGTTGAAAACAACAACAACAACAACAAAAAACAATAGCAATTTCATATTTATCTTTCGAAGGATATTTTGCTTGTTCTCAGAATGTTTTCCAGCAATATTCTCTGTAAAGCTGCTTAAAATATTTAGTAACAGCATTCACTCTTACAGTGTAGAAGTTAGTGCATATAAAAAAAAGACTTCTCTTTTTGTACACATTGTTTTCAACCAAGTCTCAACCTTTCTGTTGCAGAACAACCAGCTGGATGATAACCAGTCTGGATTTAGAAGTGGCCGTTCAACCGAAACTGCCTTGCTCTCAGTCACTGAATTACTGCGGAGGGCACTAGCTGAGTCAAAATCATCAGTTCTCATTCTGCTAGTTATATCTGCTGCTTTCAACACTGATAATCATCTGATTATTCTATCCGCCCTCTCATTTCTGGGCATCACTGGTTCTGCACTTCACTGGTTTGAGTCTTACCTCACAGGTAGGTCCTTCAGAGTTGCTTAAGGAGGAAAAGAATCCAAATCAAATCAGTTGTGATCACTGGGGTTCCACAGGGATCGGTTTTCTTCTCCACTGGGACCCATCATACTGGCACATGTTGATGACACACAGCTCTACCGCTCATTTAAACCTGGTGATTCAATGATATCTACTTAGATCTCAGACAGAGCTTCTCATCTTCCCAGCCACCCCATCACTACAGCACCAGTGTACCGTCCAGCTAAACTCATCAACGATAATCCAATCAGCCAGGAATCTCGTTGATGATATCTCAGGCCCTTCCTAACAGGACAGGCAACACTGCTTTTTGTCCAGTCCTTTGTATTTCTAGGCTGGACTATTGCAATTCTCTCCTGACTGGACTTCCAACATGCGAAATCAAACCTCTGAAAATGATTCAGAATGCAGCAGCACATCTTGTTTTCAATGAGCTCAAGAGAGCCCGCTTCTCAGCTCTCTGCACTGGCTACCAGTTGTGGCACACACTAAGTTCAAGGCTTTAAAGAACGGCCAGGGCATGTCACCCTCCTACAGTACCTCTGCCGTCTCCTATTCTACATCCCGTCCAAAAGCCTGTGGTCTGGAAGCAAGGACGTTTTCAAGGAGTTTTTCTTTCACCGTTCCTTGCTGGTGGAATGACCTCTTTATATGGGACAATATTGGGTTCCCTCCAAAAACAGATCAGCGCATTTGAGGGTCCTTTTTCAAGTTTAAACACCCTTGAAATGATCACAAAACAAGCTTCTTCCTCAAATGACATCTTTGTCCATTTGTTTCCTTTTGCGACTGGATGCATCACTGCGGAAAGGGGTGCTTGTGTTCCCCCCTGAAGTCAACCCTGTTACACTCATTCACTGACTCATTCTCTCGTTGGCTCTCTCTAGCTAACACTGTCACTTCGGGAGGTGTGACCTCTGCAGAGACGTCGCCAATCCTCTCGCACACTTGCGCTCACAAGAGTGTGTGTGCGTGTTTTTGTGTTATGACTGTGACAGACCCTCAATCTGACAACCCAAAGTCTTGGTGCACACGTAAACATGACCCAGAAAGGTTCTGAGGGAACATCTCAGAATAGAAATAAGTAGTTTAAACCCAAACCTAATCCCCACAGAGAGACCTATGATGGATTCTCTTGGTACTCTGTCCTGTTCTGTTAAATGCTTTGTCATTTAGGTGAAATTTCTATAGTGAAGTATTATAATAAAGGAAAAACTTCCCATGTCGTGAATATGACCTCTTAAAGCATTGACAAAAAAGGTGTTGAAACAATTTTCAATCAGGAATAGCTGTTCAATTTCACAGACAGAAGCTGCAAGTAACACTAAATAATATATTTAATTTTAAAGTAGAAAAACTGAAAAAGTATTTTCTTTTAAAACATACTCCAATAATGGTTGTTTTATTTACAACTTTGAAAATGTTTTACAGTGAGGGACACACTGTAAAAAATGGCTTTGATTTTAACAGTAAAAAACTGTGAAAATGCTACAGGAAAAAATGGTTAATTGTAAATTCCTGTAAAATTTACAGTTTAATGAGTCTCACCATGATGGTGTTTAGTACTTGTGTGAATGACTCTGAGCACCTTATTTATTAGTTTTTATTTTAAAGATACATGTGATGGACTTTGGTTCATCATGTGGCTTTCTCATCATCACCTGTATTTGGTGCTTATCAGTGTATTTCAAAGCTACAAAACAGATTTCAGTACTTTAATAGCTTGGTATATTAATATTATATCAGTTAATGAAATTACGGTATTTAACTGTAAATTTAACTTGAACCCCTAAAACGTTGTTACCGTATTTTTACGGTCACATTCCGGCAACCTCAGCTGCCAGTTTTTACCATAAATTTTATGGATTTTTTTTTACAGTGTAGTTAACTGAAACATGAGAATCCTTTCATTGTTTACTCTATGAAACATGCAAAATAGATGTAGAGCTGCACTGTAAAAATCAACATATTTCAATAAATTACTTCAAAGATACTTGTTAAATTAATGTGTTATTTTCTTTGCAATTATTTGTGACATTTACTAGCGATTTCTGAGTGTTATTTTAAACCTGTGACTAAATTTGAAATACCTGCAAATTAGATTTGATAGCTACACAGTAAAAACCGTTACTATACTATTGCATTCGTTCTGCTTCAAAATGTACTGTTTAGTTCAATTTACTAAGTATTTCTGAGTGAAAATGGTTTCAAAGTAAATCCTGTTTCAAATTAAAAACCATCATTTTGATTCAGAAGACCTGGACCTACAAAAGGCATATTAAAAAAAAGTTAATGTATTGTTTTTTGTTTTTTTTCTTCTTCAGTTTGACAACCAGCTGTATAGGAATGAGCAGCATTTACATTTTTAAAAACATCTCATTTTGTGTGTGACTGCAGGTAGATGCTAATAACAGAGGTTCGTAATGGCATGAGCGCGACTTTTCAAAACAGAACTGTTCCTTTAACTTAAGATGATTATGAAGCAACAGACCCAGTTTTAGCTACCGAGAGACTCATTTGGTGTTTCATCATAACGTCCAGACGTGATGTCTCACGCTCGCTCTGACTGTCTTTGTATGTGTGGTCCCATCTTAAGTGGGTCGGCTCGCAGACACAAGCAGAACTAAGCTTCCTGTTCTTCTCCAAGAGTTTAATTCCAGCTTTATCTGGAGATCTAATGTCTGACTGTCGCTTATGGTATTTCTGAGAATGTCTGAGAATGGTATTTCTGCCACTGTCATAAATGAATTGAATGAACTGAAATGAGAGCGAGAGTCTCATGCTTGAGTGCGTGTACTCGTGTCTCTTCTACTTTGGCTTCTAATATCTCTCCATCCATTTCTCTCATCTCCTGTCCCTCACGCCAATCTCTTATGACTCGTCAGATTCTGGAGCTCACACTTCCAATATATTGTTTCATTTTCCTTTCCAGCCTCTCTATTTCTTTTTTCCTTTTCTTTCCAGTTCTTAGGTAACCTAGCATTCTTTGTTTTTTAATTTTACATCTGCAACAAAGATCTGAACAAAGCTGAGACATTGTAAAAGCACATTAGCTTTCGGTATTCACTGAGAATTTCCAACACAGTCTCACGACCTATTCGTACGAGGTGCCAAATTTGTGCTAATACCTCACTCGTGCGATTTTGTACAATTTGTCTAAAACCCTGTGACGGGTAGGTTTAGGGGAGGGGTTAGGTTTGGGTTATTCGTACAAATTCATACGAATTGGCAACTCGTAAAATATGTACGATTTAGAAGAAATGACTGTCGATTAATGGTTTTATCTGAAGCCCTTTCTTCACAAAGTAATTATTATAAGCAAGTTGGTCATACTGTAGAGGGAGCATTGGTGGCAAAGTATATGATGCTTTTAGGAAATGCAGCCTAGTTCTACCACATTTTAGCATGCAAAACATAACCTTTCTTCTTCTAAATACATTGCCTGGTGTAAGCAAATGAAACGTGACTTGCTACCCACCTGAATACTACAATGTTTGCTTCAATATCTCCATAACTTTCATTCTTATGCTCAATAGTAAGCACAAAATCTCCGTCATAAAATGAAATTTTCCCTGAAAGTTGAGTTGCATTTGTCCTTCTGCTCACTACTTTGTCTTTTACAAACTTATGTGACATTGACCCGAGGGGCATCACTGCAGGGCTGGGGCCATACGGATTTCTCCTGAGATTGGCATGACCCACCTCAGTCAAGGCCAACGATATAAACACACATATGCACACGGAGGACAGAGGCTGCTTACGCATGTGTGACTTTAGTAGAAAGCACAGCGTGTACATTTGCCTGAAACAGCAGGAACACTCTGGCCAATGTTACTTTAATGTCCTCATGTATACCAAATGTATGCACATGATCAACATCGCATACAATTCACACAGTGCATGCAAGTCCACACACTCTCAGAATTAAAGGTACAAATGCTGTCACTGTAAGGGCCATTTAAGTAGCACTTAAAGTGTACATATTTGAACATAATAGGTACAAAAGTCTACCTTTTAAAAAGGTACTAGTGACAGCTTGCAAACACTTGTTCTAAATAAATTGAATCAATTTTGCTTTTACCTTTATTTAATGAGTAAGACACAGAAGGCCCCAGTGCATCCAATCAAAATATGTTTTGGTGTTGAAGAGCAGAACAAGAAATGGCTTAATAAAAAAAAAGACAGTAAGAATCAGCCTTAAAAACAGTAGCTGATTAATAAGAAGAATATATTACACTAAATAACAGCAAAATATCACCCAATATCACAATGCAAACAAGCAGTTTTGTCATCTGTGAGTTTTGATTGAACGTCGTGAAAAGTGTTTTTCCTTTCTGAGAGCCGATCAATATAAATGCTTTTCACTATACAGATGCAGCTGTTATACTCAAATGGTTTTAGATGGCATTCAGCGGGAAATCTCTCTGTGTGCGCTATTGACTTTTCTAATAAAACATCAACTACTGGCTTACCCGAAGTATTAGTGTGTCAAAGTAGTGTGTGTTATGCGTGTGAGTGCTTGTTCAAGAGGGATATGAAGTGAATTCGTTATCCGTGACATATTCCCATTGCGGTTGCGAAGGCAAAAGAAATTGTATTATTGCGCTGAGTGACCGAAGCTCTCCAGGTACAGTAGATTTCAAGGACTGCTCATAAGTTACCTTCAATACTGACGTGGCTGATTGCACGCGACTTTTAACAGTGATTCAGAATATCAGAGCTGATATCACAGTGACATACATTGACAGTGAATATTGACTCATCTAAGCAGTTTTTGCCCGAGGACAGGGCACACAGTTACTTAGTCCGACACATGGATGCCCATGATGTAACTGGACTGAGAAATGCTGGCCTTGTACATTTTACTAGCACACAGCATCTGGATAACAATCCAGAAAAACACCATGAAAGCAGGTCAGAGCGTTGTGTACATGTTTGTGTGTTTATCCAATACAGCCTGCACAGTCAACACTCTGAAATATGGATATAAGTATGATGCATAGGCCATTGCGACATATGGTAAGCCTTTGGCCTTCTCTAAAGATCATTCCCCTCTTACGTCCACTTGTATTTTTTTTCGCCTTCTCATGGTATATAGAAATAAAGAGGGTATAAAGAATGACTGTGACTTATAACAAACAAACAGTAATTTAAATGTGTATGTAGACTGAGGTAAAGAATATTCCACTAAAAAAGGTCAACTTTGACAAATTTGCTTTGTTTTGAAGTGCATGTTTGACTCCCAAACTTTATTAAGGGCATTTTGGACGAAAAAGAGAATGCATCTCTCAGATATTCACATTGTTGATCAATGTGGGTTGTTCAATGTGGCTAATTCTTAAAATTTCCCTCCCTTTTTAATATTGATTATTTGTTTGCATACTTGCATCACAGGTCACAGCCGTCAGCTCGAAATTCAGAGAAGTCATGATTTATAATCAATAAGCTGCAAAAGCCTGCATGCAACAGTTATTTACTTCAATATTGTATTGGTGTCTGCTGTCAGTGGTTTATTGGTGTTATGATTTTACCCTGACAATGATGATTAAAAAACTATATTTGACTCTGGGCTAATAGGTTACAACTCTAGCTAAGCAATTTCATAAATCACAAAAAAAAAAAAAAAAAAAAATGAAACCTCACAAATGCAATAGGATAGCAGCCTTCTGGCCACCATTAAGAACACTTCTGCACTGGGAGTTTTAAAGGAGCATTAATGCAGGTTTTTAAAATGCTGAAATGTATTGATTTATTGCAGTTCTGTTTGCTGCCACTAGGGGCACAGGAATGACACACAGCACTGCAGCTGGCATGATCTCCTCGGCTCTCTCTGTTTATCCTTGACATTTGTGCATCTCCATGATTGCACCTCACTTAGCATGCATTCTCAAGCTGAACAATTTGTCTGGCCTTCAGGTGAAACTTGCACTCAAGCGTGAAATATAAGTACTTAGTTTATATCCAACTAAATAAAATATGTTTTAGACACTTTCATGTCTCAGGAGTTGTTTTAGTGTTTAGCTTTTAGTGTTTTACAATTGTATAAGCATGTATTAAATTATTTTGTAATATATACTTTTCAGTATCTGTCCCACGACAACTGTGGTGTCATTTTTAAAGTTTTGCTTTAAATATTTGTATTTATTTATCTTTGCATTTATGATGAATTTCATCTTCAGTCCTTTTCTGAATGCCAAATTCAGTTGAATGGATTTTAAATGTGCTTCCTTTTATAACACTTTATAATAACTACACACTTTAAATTATTAGTTAAGCATTAGTAAGCATTTATTTCATCATTTATAAACCATTGTTCCAACATGCATCTATAAATGCCTTGTTCTTGAACATATATAATGTTTAATAATTGTATTTTATTAATGATCAGTTTATATTTTTTTTTAATTATTATGTTATTTGCAAACCAGTTATTTGTCAGTGTTTAATAAACCATTTAGAAAGATTTATTTACATCAATAAATCTTATTATTTAGACACATGATAATAGTTGCTCAGTGTGTTAATAAATGCTTTATTAACACATGTTCATGCTGTAATTCATGATTAAGTCATGTAGTTATAAAGCATTTAGTAGTTGCCAGACGTCTGTTTTTGTGAGCTCATCTAAAGCAAGGACTATTTATACCTTGTAAAGCATTTATAAAGCAGATGTAAAGGCTCATTTATATTCTAAACAGCATATTTAACAAACAAACACAACACAGAGGGATACAGAACACAGACATACAACTGTACATTTGATAAATGAAAAACAAACCTTCAGTTTCATAGAAAAAAAGTGTACAGTTTTACATATTTTTGCATCTTGAAATTAATAGTTCTGTATCTCTCTGTGTTGTTTGTTTATTCTTTCTGTTAGGAAGATAACAGAAGATAACTTTAGATAAGCTTATTATGCTTATAAATCAATGCATTTATAGCTGTATTTATGAACTGCTTACTAATGACTATGAATGTTAGAACTATGCTTTATAAAGGATGAACTGACTATTTACTAATGCTTAACTAATGATTCATAGCGTGTAGTTATCATAAAGTGTTGGTTTACTGACATGTTACATTATTTCTTAATATAATAATATAATATTACGTATAGAAAAAAACAACATAGTCTGATGAAAAATACAGAATCTACAGTATAGCACTGTAATTTTGTCAAATTCTGCAAAAAAGTATTATTTCATGTGAATATTGAGGATACGTAAGATGTTAACTATAAAATGAACCACAGCAAGATGATGGAGTCTGACGTTTTATTCCTAAAATGTTATTTCCAAAAGAATGCTATTGAACACATAACTGTATCATAAAGCTATGATGTGCTATGATTTTCAGAGGTCATGGTTATGGTGTAGATCTGTATAAACTGTTGAACACTGTTAGTTGAATAATGAAATAAACTAATAAGAGTTTCTACAGTGTGTCCACAGGCTAAAAGCGTCCATAGTGAAGAAACACTGAGCCAGTGCGCATGAAGACTTAGCTTTTGAACCTGGGGACATATCCATAATCAGCATCATTCTCCCTGCTTTTCTGATGTTTTCTCTTTTGCTGTTCCCCCCGGATCTATGATAAACTGACATTTCTTTGCTGATATGCGCATTTCCCAATCACTTCATCTCTAGTCCCTTTACACACACACACACACACATAGAGACACACAATCTGTATCTGGATCCCCCAGAAATTCTCTCGCTTCACGCAGAATGCCGCGTTGCCTCAGTGAATTCTTTGATGTTATAGGCCGTCACGGCGGGGGAGCCGGCTCAAGCTTTGTAAGGCGAGGTGGTGACGTCACAGCATGTAAACTCAAAACCCAAACATAAACAGGGCTCGCTGCAGTGCAGCGCTGCAGGATTATAATACTCCAGTCACACAGACCTCTGACTGATATATCAGTGCAAAGAAGCATCATTAAAAGAATGTTCCGGGCCCAATACGAGTTCAGATTCAGCTTGTTTGCCATCCTGCCAATTAACCACAGAAAATTATTTTGACTCACCTCTACAGTTTTTTATTTTTTTTATTTAGTATAAGTGAAAGTGACATGACATGGTGTGCCCAAGAATGGCTGACTTCTGACTTCAGCCAAGAAGCCGCTGTAGTGCCGAATTTTGACCCCTGCCAGATTATGACTCCCCTAGTATTGGTAGGTAGGTTTAGTGTTAGGTTTGTGGGAGGGGTTAGCATTAGGGGTGGGGTTAGGATTAGTATTGATTTTAATGAGGAGAGTCATAATTCAGCAGGGAGTCAACATTCGGCACAACACCGGAACTTGGTGCTCTAGCCAGCAGGTGGTGGTTATGCACCTTGAAGCTGTATACCAACTGCCATTAAAGTACAAAGAAGAAGAAGGAACTCAGTCAGTCAGTTATTTACATTATAATTTTAATATTAGAAATATTTTTGTTACAAAAACCCATTAATCTGCTTCAGAGGACAAGTGATAAACCCCCCTAAGGTTTTACGTCGCAAAACTTGCAGATATATCTGATTTACGAAGCTTCAAAATAACGGGCAATATCCACAAGCAGGATAAATAAAACTGAATTTGTTTATCTGAAAGAAGGAATCATATACCCATAGCTTCGGGGTGAGTAAAATATGGGCTAATTTTCTTTTTTGAAGGAACCACTCCTTTAATATACCTTTCAGGATTCCTTCCAAAACAAGCTGCCCATACCATTAGAGATGCTGGATTTTAAACTGAAAGCTGATAACACGCTGGAAAGTCTCCCTCCTCTTTTGCCCAGAGGACACAGTGTCTGTGATTTCCAGTGTTTGTGCTTTGATCAGTGTCCAACAACAGACTTTTTAGCTTGCTCTACTCACAGCAACTTGTTTTTGGTCATGTCCCTTTATATGCTAATGAGCTCTGATCTCCTCTCTTCCATTGAATGGTAAAGGCAACTTGCAAATAATCATAAAAATATGAATTGACAAAGTTCATTTTAAATTAGCCTTGGCCCACAGGACAGGATGGTGCTTTCATAACTACATGTATGTTCCTTTTCTCTTAATGGCACGTCGGATTGTGTTTACCGACAGTGGTTTTTGAAAGTATTCCTGGGCCCATTTAGTAATGTCAATGACAGAATCATGCTGATGAGTGATACAGTGTCATGATGAGATTTGCAAAGCCTTTGCAATTTGATGCTGAGGAACATTGTTTTAAAAGTATTTCACATTTTGTACTCACTTTTTCCACAGATTGTAAAAACTCAAAACCCATCGTTGCTTCTGAGACACTCTGCCTCTCTAAAGCCCTATTCGGACATGACTAGTTTTCTAAACTACGTTTGAGTTTCGAACGTTATCACCTGACATCCGCGATTTCATGTACCATTTCGGATGGGACTAACATCCTGTGTTTATTACAGAGGAGGGCGTCACAGAGATCACACACTCTGTATGTGTGCTTTGCTAAAGTCATTCGGATTGATTACAATAAGTGTAATCACAAATACCATGGTGAAGCTATTCACAGACATCGCATTTCGGACGGGATTAGTTTTCCCAGAGGACCACTGAGTTTCCTGAAATACAGTAGGTAATTTGCTCTGGAATTATCACAGAGGTTGTGAGAGAAAAACACAGGCATGGCAGATTCGGACGGGATTAAAATCTCCAAGTACGTCTGTGAAACAAAACTTTCTCTAACAACCCCCTGTAAAACTAGCCCGTCCGAATAGGGCTTTAAGACATCCCTTTTATAGCTAATCATGTTACAGTTCTGATGTCAATTAACTTCATTAGTTGCTAGATGTTCTCCCAGCTGAATCTTTAAAAAAAATAATGAAAAAAGAATTTATTTCCCCTGTGCCAACTTTTTTATTTATTTTTTAGAATATTGGCTTTAAACATTTTTTTTTTTTTTAAGTTTTCATTATATTCTAATTTGACAAAACATCCCAACATTTCTGAAATTCAGGATTCTGTATTATTTAAATGTATTATATATAATTTTTTTGCAATCAGTCACTTCAACCGTTTCACACATCTAGGTGGAAAACATTGTAATTTGTCCTATTGTCTGTTCAAAATAAATGAAAAGTATAGTATAGTAGCATAGTAGATTTGATCTTTTTTCTGTTGTACCAAAATCGTATCGAACCATGCTCACTTTAAATATATGTTTGTGTATAATTTAAATATATTATTTTACATAACTATTTAAAATGAGCACCTCAAGAGTTGATTGTTAGTGGAACATTTAACCATGCTTGTTAACTGGGTCTCTTGAATACTTTCTTTTGCATAACATCATTGACAGCAGACATGCCAGCAGTAAACACAGACACACAGTGATGCAATTCCACCTAGTTTATCAGTCTAACAAAAAATAATGTATTCTATCAGGACCTGACTGTGCCAGCACCTACATTCTGTGCTGTGTGTGTTACCAGAGCATTCAGGCAGGAACTGAATGAGCTGAAAATAGCTGTGCTCCTGTTAGTGTTAAGAATACCTGCTTGTCTGGCAGATGAGTATGTGTGCGTGTGCATGTTTAAGTGAAACTTTCCTCTTCCCTAATTACCAGTGAAGTAAAATTAATTAACAACATTGACTTGAAGTGATATATGCAGCAAGGAGAGTGTGGTTCGTAGAAGAAGGGCTGAGAAGTGCAGAATTCTCAGGCTGCTAAAATAATGAAGCAAAGACTGAATTCGTCTGTCAAGACAAGCTGTTTATGTGTGAGCAATGTGTGTTCAGAGGGTGATGTAAACCAGGCCCTTTGAGTTCAGGGGTTTGATAAGCAGGAGAGTTTGGGAATTTTCAGAAGACGCTGCAGTCAAACTTTTATTGAAATCCAGCGTGTAGCGAGCAGTCGCAGTGTTTGTAATGTGGGTCAGTAGCTTTGGAAGTGGTGGCACTTTTGTGACAATCGCCTGAGAGTCCACAGTCAAATAATGGCTAATACACACACCCGAATTTATCTGGGTCAGCCCAGTGGTGGAGACAGTGACCCTTAGACAACGATATAAAATGAGTTTGACTGCTGTTTAGTTTGGCAATGTGGGTTTCATAAGAGGAAATGGCTTTCGCATGATTATATTTATCGGCCGTCATCCTCTGGTAAGGCTTCAGAAAAGAATGAATAACAAATATGAAGGAAAAAATAAGGAAAGGAAATGCTCAAGAATGAGCCAGAGAGCGAATTGGATGTTTACATGTTCTAATGTGAGAGGTGTTCGTCTGCACAAAACTTGTCTTGAAAATACCCCCCAAATTTAATTCATGCTTTTGTCATCATTTTAGCCAAACTGGTCAAAATGTTTAGATATTTTTTTCGCCATGGAAATTTGTTATACTAAAATGTAATTTCATTTATGCAAATTTCATTTTGTTATGTGCAATTTAATTTGGGATTTGTTATATGCAATTTGTTATTTTATTTTTATTTTTTTTGTAACAGATCGCTTTCTGTACTATACAAGAATGTCAGTTTTGTGTGTGTAAACTGAGCATTTTAGATACAGATTTCAAAGGTAAACATGTATTGGTAAAAGCCAATATTGTAGGACACATAAATAACATTTATATTTAAATAGTACTAATATTTTTGTATTAATTTTTACCCACTGTATTGTCTTCCCCTTACACCAACACCACCACACATTCTTCTTCCTATTGCTCTTCCACAACAAACAACTGTACTGTTCAAATATAAATATTGCTGTAGCTGCTGCTGTTTAGGTTTGGGACGTTCCTACTTCAAAACCGGTAGTAACTGTGATGCGCAAACTCCATATGCAAGCTTTCAAACTTGGCTGACTTGCAAAACTGTGATTCCTGTTTGCAAAGGGGTGGAACATATTGTAATATGGGGTCAAAATTCTAAAAGTTTGCAATTTTCAGAAACTTTCTAAAAGTTTTTAAAAGTGTACATTTTCCCCCCAAAGTTTCCAAAGATTATGGAAATTTATTGTAAATTGAACTTATCAGTTTCGAACAACAACAAGCCATAAGCAGTTTGATATTTAATGTAGGATTTAGGTCTTTCGCGCATTACGATTTTGGATTGCAATTCTATGCACGAACAAAAGTTTCAAAATACAATTTGGACATATGACAGAGTATTTATGTTCCAGAAATCGTACTTCTGGGTTTCTACAAGTTTCGGAAAGTTTTTTTAATGACGTTTGACGATGATGGAACTCCTTATATGGGCATTTCAAAGCACGCGCCCGCGCAGGCATAGACCAGAGAGAGTGAGAGCGCGTTTATCAGCTGCGCTGAGCGGGACTCGCACGGGAAGTAGGCCTATGTTTCCAAAGCAGCGCGTTTTTTGTTGTAAGAGAAAGATAACCTTGTAAAACTTTCCAAAAAAACCCCCAGCGTTACATGAATAGCGGAAGCCATTTTTTTCGATGCACAGCAGCAGACTTTGACACGTGTTTGTTTGTTGTGACAAACGTTTTATAAACAGGGCCCAGTTCTACGCTGGATTTGCACGTCACGTAATACTGAAAGATGGAGCGGTCTCAGCTATAAAAGATCCTGGTCATGCTTCAGAACTGCAGACGGTAAGTGAAACGGCATCATGTCTGTGTTTTTGCGCTAAAGTGCTAGTCACTCTTTAGCTCCGCCCACACAGCTCGCCTCCAGGAACTCGACTTTTTTCGGAGAGAATCGTAAAGCTGTAAAGCTTTCTTTTATAAAATGATAAAACTGAATACTTTTTGGCGATATGAAGAATTCAGTACTACTCTATAGGTACTCAAGATTAACATGAGATTGCCAAACCTGCCTGTGTAAAGTCAATTTGAAATGCACAGGTAGCATAATCACTTTCTTTTAAAGTACTTTTTTGTTTTACTACAGTGTAACATTGTGTATGTTCTGAGTGATAGATAGATAGATAGATAGATAATGAGATTGTTTTTTATGTGGTCTTTGTGTCTTAGGTCTTTCTGAAGCCTTCAAAATACTGGCAAGTATAACAAGTTTTCTGGTTCAGACTTGGATTCTTTCTTCAAACGTCAAACTTAATCTTAAACTACATATTCAGCGAGCCAAAAGAGAGAGAGAGAGACTGCGAGCAGGCTGAGGTGTGCACTTGTGCGTGTGTAGGCAGGACACAGGGAGCTAGAAGAGAAAATAACAGGATCTGAATGGACGCTAAAGAGATCACGGAGAAACTGAATCTCAAATGTGTGGTGTTCGCTCCTCTGCTTGCTTTTGGCGAGTTTCCTGCAGACATATCCAGACTGATCCAGACAGACAAGTGGGGCTCAAACAGCACACAAAAATCAGACAATATTTTCTAGCTAGAAATAATTTGTTTGTTCACAGGGCAAGCAAAATTCGATGCAACAGCAGCCAGTCAGAACGTATGCGGATGGTAATTTTCGACCAATAAGTTTTGACTGTAGTGAGAGCCACCGTAGTGCAAGCAACAGAAAGAGAAAACGAAGCGATTGATGGAAAAATCTTAAACTCGGTTGACCTAAATAAATCCATGGTAATTCAAGGTTTTATCTTTTAAATTCTGAAACGAAGACTGTATGCTCAGATTTGGTTTCTGAAATGTAGCTGCATCTCAGTTGTCCTTGTTCTCGGTTGCGTATGACCTCTGCTGAGGTTCAATCACTGATGTTTTCAGAACCGCTGGCGTGAAATTATGCTTGAAGGAAACTGAGCTTTGAGCACATTAACACTGGCTAACACGCCTGCAGATAAAAACTGGGCCTCTGTAGGAGCCGACTGCGTATCGCTTATGACATGCTGTGTAATAGAATTTATGAGGCTGTGAAACTGTTGCAAACCGCTGCTCCAGTCTAGTTCTAGAATACAGCTAGCCACAGGAATATAGAATTTTCCATAAGGTGAGTTATTCGTAATCGAAGGTTTGATCGTGTCAGGACAATTATGCATACTTGCAAATGTATATTGTTGGTTAAAACAAAATTAGAAAACAGTAATTGTTTTTATGTTCACACTTGTGTGAGAGTGTGTAGTTATGGAGATAAGTTTTTGCAGTGCAAGATAAAAGGATTTAACTATTTTGAGCAGATCATGACAACAGGATCAATCAGGTAAACCCACACTATTCTCTAATCATAGTTAATCTCAAAACCTAAACAAAGAAATTTTGTGAAAGAAAATGAAACCTATATTAAAGGCATAGTTCGCAATGGCTGATGCTTTACTACCTTTCTGGGCCTTGAACATAGTGACATTACTGTCTATGCAGGGTCAGAAAGCGCTTAGATTTAATCAAAAACCATTTAGGGGTGGGCGATATACCAGTAGACACGATTAACCGGTAGAAATGTGTCAACCGATAGAGATTTTGGTCTATCTATCGTATCACATGACGTTGCACGTTATGTAACCACGCAATACACATTATCTTCGAAGAACTAGTGTTGCCAACTTATTGACTTTGTCGCTAGATTTAGCGACTTTTCAGACCCCCTTGGTGACTTTTTTTTATTTTTTTCAAAAAAGCAACTATAGTAGCGACAAATCTAGCGACTTCTTGGACGAACCTCAGCGAGTCTCTGGTAGTGCCGCGCACGCGCGAGCTCGTTTCCCCAGTGCGCGCACACCCGTCGGTGCAGCAGCGGTGAGTTCGCTTATATGTGACGAAACCAACAACGAGGAGATTGTAAAGAAAAAAGGTGCATCGCCTGTGGTGTGGAATTGGTTTGGGTATAGGAAAAGTGATACGAATGAGACGAACGACATTTGCAGGGTATGCAAGAGCACTGTTTTAGCAAGTGGTGGAAATGGGACATTCTAAAACGCTTAAAGGAGCCGTATGTAAGAAATGGCCAAAACTGCTACTGCAATCACTTTCAAAATACTGCTGAGCGGTGTCTCCCCCTCCCCGTTGACTAGAGGTTGCCAGATAAGCTGCAGGATCCAGTAATGTTTAGGCTGCTACGAGGAGATTC
>JAUMHP010000043.1:14867832-14885445 GCA_032361065.1 Enteromius trimaculatus
TTGTCTCTCTCCTTCTTTATTGCCAAAAAAGACTATTCTCATCTGTTGAGTGGACTCCCAGGGTGGGGTCTGCAACAATATATTAATATTTTCCTCTGAGGTCAATGCCAAGGTTTTTCATGTCAAATCCGGTTATAGTTTTCTGCACATTCTCTCACTGTCTGACCTTTACAATTAAACAGACTGTTGTTTGTGGCTGTGTAAACACCCTCTTTACATGTGTAATAAGTAATAGAGCTTATGTGCTCATTAAAAGAGCAGATTAGGTAGGTCAATAAAGTACATAATTAATTATAGAAATAAATGAGTAAAAAGGTCAGATTTGATTCAAAGTTGACTTTAAGGACAGAGCTTCATTCACATGTCAGTGCCTCCGATTTTAGAGACATTTAAGAGTAAAATGCCTCAAACACAACCGTGACGTCTCTTCTCCTTCAAAGGGCAAAGATTTAATTCTGCAGGTCAGGGAAAAAGAGACTAGGATAGATGTTTTTCACTGTGCTTATGACCTTGTGGAGATACATTAACGCATACAAAAACAATCAAAGCGCATACATTACACAATAAATCTGTGTTTTATTTAATTTTATTCATTACTCCGTAGCAGTGTGTGGGGCTTACAGATATGGAAATTGGCAACAAAGTCGGAAGGAAAGTTTGTTACAATGTTGGACTTTCATTTACATTTTTATATGATTCACTTCATACAAAGTCATAAAAAAATGCCACATCATAAAATAGGCACTTTTTTTTTTTAATGTGAGATTAGAAACCGCTTTGTATTTCTCTTAACCCCCAATACAAGTTATTCAGGCTATAACATATATATGAAAACACAACGCCAAAACAATCCTATTGATTCAGAGCTTGTTCAAAATAACTGAGGAGTAAGACATATTTCTGGCTGCCTTACTGGCTTTTAAAAAGCCAAATTTGCTATTTCAATAATGAATAAGTTTGTCTTAGATAAATATTTTAGTGATCTTAATAAATTATCAGGCTGATCAAGAGCCACGGAGCAGAAAGTTTTCATAGAAGTTCATTCGTCTCTGTTTGTCAGATGATGCAGGTGAGAAAACCGAGTAGAAGTGAGTGAGAGAAAAATAGGAAGAGTACATCAGGCTAGAAGGAAAGAGTGATGAGAAATAGAGGTATAAAGTGATTGGGGAGTAGAGCTGATGGAAGTGGAGGAACCAGGAGAGAGAGATGAGCTCGTCTGGAGGAAAGAGAGAGGGAGGAGTTTGATTATAGAGACATTTTCCACCCTCTTTCTCTGTCTCTCCATCTATCCATCCATCTCACGCACTTACTCTCTGCCAGGGGAACTGAACAGACGTATCTGGGAAAAACAAACACGAGGGATTATATGTCACAGAAACACACACACATACACGCATGAACACAAATCAAAACAAACACACCGAAAGTAGTTTTCCTGATGGAGAAGAGAAAGCAAATGGATGTAGAAATTATGCATGATGGGATGCAAAGGATCGACAACAAGTGGACACATACAGCTTCCCTGATTTGCAATAACATCAGTGAGAAATAAATCAATAGGATGGGGTTTGATTTTATGCATCAGATATTGATTGGATTGTAAAAGTGGGTGTTCTACAAAATGAGGGGAGGGGCTAAAAACATTGATTTAAACTTGATTTATTTTTTTGAAAATATCATTCACAATATGACTAAAATATGTATTTATGAATGTAAAAAGGGTTAACTTGAGGATTTCAAAGGCATTTCATGTTGAACTAATCTGAATGAACTGGACTTTTATCTGCCTGCACCAGAACATGACTAATGCAAAGCCATAACATAAAACACAAACTAAATCTAGGTCATCCTTTTCTCAGATATAAATGGAAGGGCAACAAGATCTGGACCTGTGGAACAAATCAATAGGTGGTATAGAGTGACTTCACCACATTTACGAGGGTGTGTGTGTGTTTTCGCCATAACTACAAAATATTTTCACAAAATAACATTGCCATGTTCTCAACAGAAGTCTACAGTAAATCTTCAGGTTATTAAATGAGGTCACTTTCACTTAATCATACAGTACTTCAAAATAATAAGTATGTAATAATGTCTGTAATAATAGTGTCTTTATTAAGGATGCACAAATATGTCAGCACCAATTATCACCTCACATCTTATTATTATTACTAGCTTTTATTTTGTTAACCTTAAAACGTATATTGCCTGATATAAAATATTGCTGTTTGTGCCAATTAAAAAAAGGTTTAGAGTATTTTTTGCTATCACCTAGTACTAACTATAAGGGATAGGTGAATATATCAATGAAATGATGCCTGCATTATTATATTTATGTACTAGCCAATCTCTTTAAAGGGATTCCTTCAAGATTGTGTTTTACTCTGCAAAGTAATATATATTTAAAATATTAACCTTAACATAAAATATTTTTGATGTATCCGTATTGGTCTGAAATTAATATTTTGCATCCCTTTGTGTGTTAAAAATTGCCTGTGAACCACTGAGCTACCATCTTTCCTGTTTAAATATCACACCCAAATGATCAGCTTTTCTCTCTGTTTGCACCATTTTCCACCTGCCTCCTCTTTTATTCTTGTAAAACAACACCAGCACCCCCTCCCCTCTTTCCGCCCTCTTTCCTTCTGGACCCGGAGTCAAAAGTAATTTATACTGACTGACAGCTCCTGACAAATAGAGTGAGAGAGAGAGAGAATGATAGAGAGGGGAAGAGAGGAAAGATAGAAGACAAAGAAAAAGAGCATTGGCTTGGTGGAGGTGAAAAGATGAAGTGTAGGTTTTTGGTCATATTATGATATTAGGAAATATATCAGAAATATATCATCAATAAAAGTTGACTCTGATTTAATAACTTTTAAAAAAATATTAACTAATAAAACTAACAGTCACCCACAGTCACACGCACTTCAATGTTAAATAATAGCATTCTAAAGGAAAAAAGTTTACTTAAAGCCCTCTAGTGGTTGAATAATAAATCTACATTTCACTTGCGTGAAATATTGTTTTAGTACTTCCGTTAGTCGTGCTTTGGCTCTGCTGTTGTGCGCACATGAATCTCATGGCTAGAAGTGTGCAGCTGTGTGTCCATGGTTACATATGAACTTTATCCGTTAAAATGTCCATAACAGAATCAAAACCTAACCATAACAAAATTATAACCAAAGGCAGGTATAGCTAGCTTATTATTAGTCTCAGCCTCAGACATCACGCCCACTGAACGTTGGCTAAACATCTGATGCGTATGGCACACTTTCAAAGCCGTCGGCGGATTGGTTAAATTATTTCGGAAAAAAAGTAGTCTCTCATTAAAAAAGAAAGCTATTGTGTTTACAACAGTAAAATGTGATTGGCTGATTTACCTGTCAGTCATTTGGCCTCTTGGGTGGGTCTTGGCCATTTAAAGTGGACAAAGTTCCCAAACCTCCACGCAACGTTATTCGTTAGACACTTTGCTTGTCAGGAGGAAATTATAACTTCGCAAAGATATTTATAGACAAACAGACCAAAGTACTGACTGGTTCATAGGCTAGCATTGTTACCAAAATACACATTTATTATGTGAAACTATGCCAATGTGATACTATACAAACTATACAAACTTTGTTTTTTCGGGTTTTATTACGGATATCGTTACAGTCGCTTTTCCTTTCCGGTTATTGGTTCGAAGGCAAGTTTTGTGGCTACTTCCACTGCATATAGTATAAACATGCATCAATGAATGATGAAAGTATGCCGTTTCTGGGGAAATCTGTTCCGACAGCTCTAAAATATAAATAATTATTTCAGGCTTACCATAGTGTAATGCAAAACACAGGTTGAAAGATGCTTATATGATGTGCTCGCTTGTTTAAATTGTGTTCATTTTGAATAAAAATGCACATAGCTTCTCCGTTACCAAGGCTTTTATGCTAAATGCCAGTAGAAGCAGTAAAGGGTCTTGCTTGGACCTACAGAATTCAGATCCTGGCTGAGATGAACGGAACAGACAGATAAACACAAAGCAAATGAGTACATGGGATTATCCAAGGCCACTTGCCTCCATTTAGAAAAGAAATGGCATGATCAGGCCAGAGAGAGAGAGAGAGTATCTGAAATGATTAAAGATAAGTTTCCCTTGGCCTGAACGCTCATTGCCCCTTATATCTCCCACAAGACCTCTGGACTCATCCGTTCCTTCCCTGTGGTGCCGAGAGCTGCGCCAGAGCAATAATTCAAAAACACAGAACCAGAGAGAAGACCCGGTGACTGATGTTGAGTACAAAGATGCTATGAGAAGAGAAGGAAATAGAAAAATGCATGGGAATCAATGGTGAAATGACCAAGGTCATGGGTTCAGTTCAGAGAGAACACCTTGAATGCACTGTAAAAGTGACAACATAAATATGCAAATATAAGTGATCAAAATCTATAAACAGTGGATTGCGTAAGAGAATTCCCTGTGGCCAGAGAAAGGCTAAGTTTCCCCCAGTTTCAAAATCCCTTTCAGCCATCGGCTACGGCCTGTTTTCTGAAACATCAGTGCTGTAGAGCGGCCTGTTTAAATGAGTCAGAAATATTTAACAGCAATCAGAGCTCATAGAGCCACCGGCAGCCAAAACACTCAACGAAAACATTATCATATATGCAAATGATTCTCTTTCTTGCTCTGTTCTTGTTGTTCTTTACTTGACCTCGTTTATTTTCTTTCTCTGCTGCTTTTTATCCAACTCTCAGTGGGTGAATCTCACGAAAGGCTGTTGGGAAAGACGTTTACGAATTGTTACATTGTGACCAATATTTTCATGACGGTTAAGCGCATCTAAACCCCGCCTCCCCAGCTGTCAGTAGCGTCTCAGGCTCACTCAATACGTGACTAAATTTTTGCGAAACCAGAAATATTTCTGCCTTTATGCCATGTAGTAATTACCATAATTTCGAGATGAAAACAAGTGACATTTAGCTTTCCATGTTGTTGGCCAAAACAAACCTGGTGGCAGTCACATGGTCCCAATCCTAACTCTCAGAACGTTACAAGTTCTAATTACGAGTTCAGGAGCATTTGAGGGCTTTGCCGTTGATATTGTTGCCATAAAAACACAGAATTGAAATCGCTCTAAGCAATAATCCATAAGTGCTGTAAGCAGTCTCATTGTTTTTTATATTGTAATTTTCTTGTTTGTTTTTATTAAACAGCTTAGTGTAATGAAAAATGTTTCTGCAGAACAATGTTGTGATTGTTTGTAATCATTATTTTCACACAAATGCATTGTCGTACTGGGTGAGGTGCTGAGCAATTTTTCCATATAAAAAAGCCATATAGAAATTTTTATGTTTTCAAATAATGCGCTATGGTAGAAGTGTTTTGAGGTTGTGACATTGTGCAAGGAATCAGGTAAAAATAAGTCAATAATTTAATAATATAATAATTATAATTCACATTGTATAATTCACATGTGTTGGCTGATTATAGACACTTTTATGTTTTTATTTTATTATTTATTTAGAATTATAATATTATCATTTATTTATCATTTTATTCAAATTATATGTTTTTGCTTGGTATTTTATTTTACTAAAATTATAGTTATAATATTGCAAAATTTGAATTGCGGAATTTGTGGCAAATGGTTGTTGTCTGTGCTTTATTCTGTGTAGAAAAAAAAGTAAATACATTTAGAAATTATGTATTGTATTTTCTATTAGTATTGTATTTGTATTATAATGATTATTAGGAGGAAAGCATTTAGTTCTCATGAAAATTTTCTCAAAAATATTTGATTATTTATTATTGTACTCTTGTACAATTGTAATTTATTTTTCTTGTATAAATAAAAAGCTAATAAATGCATTTAAACATGCAATACAAGTATATTCTAAATGTCCGCAATTACTTTTTTTGTAACACTTTACAATGAGGTTAGTTAGTTAACTTGAGCTAAGAATGAAGTATACATCTACAGTATTTAATAATCATAGGTAATATTAATTTCAGCATTTAGTAATGCATTATTAAAATCACTGTTTAAGTCGTTTGCTAACATTAGTTAATTCACTGTGAACTAATGTTAACAAATGACACCTTATTGTACCCTTTTTTCTTTGTGTCTGTGTGTGTGTATGTGTGTTTTAGGGTATGAAATTGTCTACAATATTCTACCAATTTTCTATATTTGGCTGAGATTCACCCAAATGTTTTTTTTTTTTCCAAGATAAGATCTATTGTTTCCTTAAACCCTAAAATTCACTCTCTCCTCAGTCCATATTCCTGGATCCACTCTTCTTTCGTTCCTTCCTCTCCTTGATCCCTCTGTTGCGTTAATCCCCTGCTGCTTCCTGCCCATCATCTCAGCCAAACCTCAAAAGAGCGCTGTACATGTGCCACACACACACACACAGATCTGTGACCTGTTGTCTCAGTAAACACTGCTGCAGTCATCTGTGATTTTGTTTTCAGAGATGGAAAGAGAAAAACGCAATGGATAATTGACACACAAAAAATGCTAGCAGTTTGTGGAGACAGTGAGAGCAGGTAAACATATGGTAAAGTGGAAGCAAAAACAGAGGGAAATGACAGGAATATTTTTGAACAGTGAGAACAAAACATGGGACAAAGGAGGGAGAAGGTGTCAGTGACAGAGAAAAAGGGAAAGGGGGGGGGGGAGAGTCAGCAAACGAGATACGCTCATTCGCTCACGAGACAAACTGAGTGAGAGAGAGAGGGAGGGAGAGAGAGAGGGAGCGCGAGCCACTACCATTCGTTCCTGACTCCACACGGGAACACACCATCCCTGGAACACGGAATCTGGCTGGGAACGGAGAAACGGGAATGCTCTGGGACGGAAAAAACTGAGGAGAATAAACATTACCTGCCATCTGTTGGTCTTCCTCACTCATCTGTCATCCACTGTCACTTTTTCTTTTGCTTTTTCTGAGGAGAACTTCTTCAGAGCCTCCAGTGAAAACACATACATATAGAGATATATCTATAACAATCCTATACATATATCAATATACAGTATGCCTGTTTTCATAAACAGCGTATGGGTAAGCCGATGGATTCAGATTCTACGCTTCAGAAGCATATCCTCCGTTGTAGGAAGCTGATCTGTTGCATTCTGAGACGTGTGCATCTGCACCACGCGTCCACATGGAGAAAGACAGACACAGAGAGGGAGCTTAGATAGGTGCTTTGGGAGCTGGATTAGGTGTGCTGTTCTGTCTTTTCGTGTGTGTGTGTGTGTGTGTGTCTGAGTATTTTGCGTTTTTGTGTGAGCAAAAACCAAGGGACTGTATTGCTGAGACCCTCTTTCTTTGTGTGTGTGTGTGTGTGTGTGTGTGTGTGATAGATGATAGATAATATAACTGAGAAGAAATGATAGAACAGAGCAAAAGAGGCCCCAAAGAAGCCAGAACCAGAGGAAAATGTGTTGATGTTGCTCAGAGGTTGCTCTTACATTGCTCAGGAGACTTCTCACTTAGATTTCTTTGAGTGGCAACTTTGTGTCAGATGTTTCTCCTTAAATTGGAGAAGCTAACAGAAAGCTAAACTAACATTTTGGAGAGCATAGCTGAGATTATTTACGTTGACTAGAATGAGTTTGAGTTCGTACTAAAATTGCAGACTTGGGTTGAAACAGAGGATAGTTTGAGGCACTGTCGATATCTCTGTTGCAACTCTCCTCAGGAGAAGCGTTCGTTTTAAATGGAGCCCGTGGTCTAGAAGAAGGAATGGCGATGTTAGAGAGACCTCATTTGTGATTTCTGTCAGTGTGTTTGTGAGCGAGAGAGAAGCAGAGAGCGTGTGAACGAGAGAGAATATCTGATCAAAAGTGCCCAATGTGAGAAACAGCTGCATGTTCACACACAGAATAGAGTTCAGCAGATCAGATCAGACATGCTAGTTTGAGATATTTAAAAAATGGCTTCCAATTAAGAGCAATTAAGATGCTCTTAAGATTAGCACATGCATTTGTAAAAGGTCCAACACATTTTATGACTAAAATATATATATATATATATATATATATAAACATCCATGTTATGTATATTACAAACAATTACGTAAATATAATAAAATTACTATTAAATGTCATAATTATGTATGTTATATATTTTATTTGACCTTATTATGATTGCAATCAATCATTATGTATAATTCATATTTATGTGTAATATATAAGTTAACATATTCTGATTTGTATCTGGTCTTAGAACAGTATAACAGTTAAATTAACATTTATGTATTCAGAAACGTCAACAAAAATATTTGGGTGACAGTGTATGATATATATGTTGACCCAAAAGTGTATAGTTATAGTTTACATTATATATTAATACTTGTATATGTATAGCATAGTGTACTTAACGTGAACATTTTTATTTTTTTTACCACAATCTTTTTTTAATCTAGTTTATGACAGTATGTTTGGTGTTTTGTCACAGGGGACAGAACTGAGCAGAAGGAAGACACCTTGATTGCAAAAACAAAAGCGTCAGGAGGACTAAAGAACAACAGATATTCCTTTGAGAGGACTGAACGGTTAAAACACTGAGAATGACTTGTGGAATACCTCCGAACTGTATCGTGAGACATCTCTTCCTCGCTGGCATCACGCAACGTTCAGTGGGACAAAGATCACGAATAAGGCTCGACTCCAACAGTGTCATTTCTTCAGGCTTCTGAATTGGAATTCTACCAAGTGTTGCTTTTGTTGTTGTTTTTTTTCACTCTGTCCACGAAACTTGTCTCAGGGTTAGATCGTCAAATCTGGAGTCTCTCCAAAGGGGAGGAATCTTGCTCTCTCTCACTCTCTCCCTGTAGTGATGACAACAGAGAGCACTGTGTGTGCTGAAGTGGCGTGGAAAGCTCTCCGTCTTGTTCCCTGATGAGGGTTGCTTTCCCTGTATCAGCTTGCCGTTCTTTCAGGAGCCGGGCAACAACAAGTCAGCATTAAACCTGCTCTAAACTTGGAGACAGAACTCTTTGCTCAGCAAACTTACTTTCTTGGTTCACATTAACTAAATTCTGCTGGTTTAATTGTCCCCAGTGGCGTTGTTGCATTCTGGGATACGCATTGTGGGATTACTCAAAGAGGATCATGGCTGCCTCACACCTGGTTTTGAATGTGTTGACCGCCGTTTTAGTGTTGGGCTATGTTTCTTACGGTCAAAAATCCAACACTGCCAGCACAGGTGTGCAAGCCACCAATCGGACGGCTGCTCCGTCTGGTGCCCCGGAGGTCACACTCGCGACTCCGGGGTCAGATGCAGACGAAATCCCGTCAGCCGGGAGCCGCTGTTGGGGTTACTACGATGTAATGGGCCAGTGGGATCCCCCGTTTAACTGTAATGCAGGAATCTACCTGTTCTGCTGTGGCTCCTGTTACTATCGATTTTGCTGCCAGTTTAAGGTTCACAGTCTGGACCAGACGTCTTGTTCCAATTACGACACGCCGGTGTGGGCCAACACAGGCAAGCCGGCGGCTCCGGTGACCGACGTCCAGGAGGAACCGGATCGAGACCGTACTCACATGATCGTCTACATAATATGCGGAGTGGTGGCCATTATGGTGCTGGTTGGGATCTTCACCAAACTGGGCCTGGAAAAAAGTCAAGGAGGACAGACGGACATGACAAACTCCAGGTGAGTGGGCGTGAGGATGACTTCATTGCTTAGAGGTCGCTCGTTAATTAGATTCTCAGAGATGTCTCATTTAAGACCTTGCTTCTTTTAATTCCACACAAGACTTAAAAACGAGTCATGCAATGCTATATGTAAAGATCAGAACATTTAATCTTGGTACATTAGAATCTTTGACCTTTGATTGTAGACTAAACAGTGACGATCTAAACCATTCTGAGCTCCGCAAAGAAATTTTTGTCATCATTCTTAAAAATAAGGGTTCTTTACTTTTATATGGTTCCATGAAGAGCTGTTTTTTGCTGGAATGTAGGAGGTTCTTCTGATTATTTTAAATTCCTCATGGTGGAAAAAAAAGGTTATTTTAGGAACTATTCATTGAAATTTTCTTTAATTTTTTGAGATTATATCAATAAATTTGCTTATTCGATTAGTCCTTTTTTTTTTAAAATGATAACTTTATAATTGTTCTACATGTTCCAAAACTTTTCTACCTGCTATATCAGTTTTTAGTTTTTCAGTGTGGTTTCCTGCTGTATTTTAAAGATCGTACATTCATGTTGATTTCTAAGTGCTCAGCATTTGTTTGAGTAGAACTGTACAGTACTGCGATCGGTTCAAAAGAACCAGCATAATGAAACATTTATATTTTTATACTCCTCTATTGTGTGCTCTGACGTTTGTGATATAATGCACTCAACACCATTATAATGTAAATAAAGTTGACATTTTGGTCTCTTTTCAGCACGGGGAAGCGTAGCGCTGTCCTCCGGGGGTGGGAAGAGTGGGATGATAGTCCAGCTATCTGTCCCTCATCCATAATGTGGGATGGCAGACAGACACCACCATGATTTAATGAGGGCTATTGATAAGGGCTGGAAGCATGCCATGCCCGAGATAGAAAGAGCGCATGCGAGAGAGAGAACGATAGATTATCCGTCGTCTGCTGATTTTAGCGGGTGGGTAAAAACAAATCTCTCATGCTTTGTTGTGACAAAAAAAAGTCACATGGCAGAGATGCATTTCAAATTTCTAAGAGTTTTTTAAGCAGGATGTGTATGTGTGAGATGTGCACAATGACAAAGGCTGTGTTAGAAGGGCAAGTTAGTCAAGTGTATAGCCAGCTTGTTAATTTAACACAATTTATCATAGGAAAGCTTAATGAGGCTCGATAAATGGGTGCCAAAAGTAGTGAATAAAGTGTGTCATAATGGTGCAACTAAACATATCCAGTTTCTGTTGGGATGAAATACAGAGTCACATTGAGGAGAGAAAGAGTGATTCTATTGACCAGCTCTGAGAAATTCAATAAGGGGACAACATGACTGGATTCATCCAACACAAACATGGGCCAGTATAGAGTCCAACGTGCTCGCACACACATACACAAAACCCATCCTATGCCACTGACCTTATAAAATCACAGGGTCAAAACACGGACTATAACTGGTGAAATGTCTTGAAACCGAAATGATGTGCTGCATTTGAGTGCGTGAATGCATGTGAGCAAACCGACCGTGCTGGCTTGAGACGTTCAGGTTTAATGTTTTTATGCATAATCTGACCTTTAATAATTACCTTTGGTGTATCTGAAGGGCGTACCATGTTTGGGTGCATTTGCAAACTGTGTTGTTGAAGTGTAAAATCATTTCAACTCAGCATGAAATTGTGCTTTTTCGCCACTGCTCGACTGATGGTTGGACTGCGCAAGAGCTCTGCTTTCTACTAGCATTATTTTTATGTGCGTGCTTGACAAGTCTCTCGGTCAGACATGCCAAGTTTTACTAAGACAAAGTTAGTAAACGGAGAGCCAGAGAGTCTTTGAGAGAGCATTTGTGTGCTTTCGAAGTAAACATCGTACATCCGTGCTGAGTGCCTCTATTACACGATCATCCAGGCAATAATGGAAGTGGCTCTGTAATGTTTTTTTAATGTCTAAAATGTGTGAACATGCAAATAAAGCTTCACATTGAGAGGCTGGGAGAAAAGAAAGAGCACATGATGGACAAAAGTAAGGACAGTAACTCGTAAAGTTTTTAATGAGCGTGTCCTCAGTAAACACTAAGATGCCTGCTTTCTTATACATGCACCATGTTGCCAGGATTTAGCAAATATTTGTTAATTTGAAAAAAAGTGGGCTATGTTGGTTCTGGTGTCTATTTTTTAATTTTTCAAGTAGAACATTTACTGCACTAAAGTAACTTACATGTATGTTACATGATTACATTCATTATTTTGATACAAATCATTAAAATGTGTATTTCAAATTTGGCATATTAGGCTTTTGAGCAATGCTGAACACAAAATAACATATTTTGAAGAATGTTAAATAACCAAACAGTTGTTAGTCCCCATTGACTTCCATAGTTTGGAAAGAAATGCTATGGAAGTTAATAGAGACCATTATTTTTGAGTATTTTCCTGTTTAAGCCATAAAAGCTTGAGGTATCAAATATGATATACTTAACAAAAAACACACATGCAAAATAAACTGTTGCATTTTAGAATTATGTATTGGGTTTAATAGTGTATGTTAGTTTGTTGCATTTGAGGAGCTTGTGGTTTATTTCACAGATAAACCTCGCCACAGATTTGTCTTTCTCTGGTTTCATAGAGTTTGTTTGGCAGTCTATATTCAGCTTTACTGGCCAGCAGACAGGGCCCACAGAATACAGTGGTGCCCCATTAAAAATGCATTACAACTTCTGATAGAGCTGATTCCCAACGCTGTCCCTGGAACTATTAATGCGCTAGACAAACAAACTGAGCTCCGCAGTGAGTCCACCAAGGCGAGCAGAAACCAGCGGGAGACGTCTCACAGGTCCTTCTTTACAAACCTCATGAATACACTGAAACCTGCTGCACTTCACTTAGCCACAGGTCAAAGACTCCCGAGTGTTTTTCACAGCTTTTCAGAAGGAAAGAAAGGCTAGAAATGATGAGAACTGATGCAGAATGATTCTTGACACGTTTGGCAGTGTAATGAGAAAGAAATGAATCTTGAGGTGCAAAAAAACAAAACAAAGAGCAGGCTCAGAAAAAAAAAAAAGGTCTCGTATTTGCTTCCTCACAAAAGCAGAAAATTTATGTTAAAATAAATAGTAAAATGACTGTAATATGTATAAAAAAATGCTGAATCCTTAATTCCCTGATTATCTGAAATGTTAAAACATATTCCCAACTCTGAGGAATTTCGTAATTACTCTGCTCACTCGTAAATTTCCATCAACAGCAAATCATGCATATGCTAATATGTTTGTTTACTTTTTTATGAAGATTCTAGTAAACACAGTTGTGTTTTAGTAGGCCTACAGTAAACCCTCTTTTCCTCCATAATGTGCTAATGTATGTTGCTAACTAGTATCCGATTAGCTTGTGTTATTTGTTGGAGTAAAACTATTGCCTTGGGGCGAGTTAATTGTTAGCATAAATGCTACGTTTTCTAATGTTCCTCCTTTTTGTTAGCATGTTAACACAACAAGTGGGTTATTTCAATGCCACATTTGGTTTTGAAATCCAGCTCATCACACAGTACATTTAATTGTGAACAATGTTGTCTTTACCAGTAATTAGATTCCCAATTAATTGTAGCACAGCCTCATCAGTGTCATTGTGATATTGTTTTCTGTCTGAGAACACAGTTTGATTAGTCATTGTCTGTCTTTGAAAGCATCTCCAGAGGAAAAAAATATATAGGCCTATATATAGAGGAGACCAGGGGGCTTGTTGTCACGCAAGGAAGTTGTCAGAAGCACTAGATCTCAAGATTTTGAGTCAAAGGTCCAATTACAAAAATGTGTGTTTTCTATTAAAACAGTGACTTTGTGTGTTGGTTTGAAAAATATGTACTGAAAAATCATCTTAAAACACATTTTAATATCATAAGATGTTTACTAGCTGTTGAGTATCAATTGAAGGTGATAAAACTTAACAAATTCTATTTATTCTATTAATAATAGAAATATTAGATGAAAAACTTTACAAATTTATACATTGTTTTCTTGAAACTAACTGAAATAAGTTTAAGCAAGCAATTAAAGGAAGTAATAAATAATAAAACAATTAAACATTAATAGTATTTTTTTTTAAACAGAGCACACAGCAAAATTAACATTACAAACAAACAAACAAATAAATAAGTAAACTAGAAAACTGAAAATGAAATTAATATTAATTAATAAAATTAATTAATAAAATTAAAAGCTAATTCAAAATATGAATAAAAACTATAATAGTAAAATAGTATCATGCAGCATGTTGGTTTACATTTCGTTAACTCTCAAGGCAGGCAGTTTTTTTTTATGTTTTTTTTTTATTTTTACAATATCTGCTTGCTAAAACAATGTCTTATTATCATGTGTGCTTAATAAAAATATTAAGTAGCCTATTAGCTTTGCCACTTTAAAAAGCTTCCCTGTGTGACAACTTTCCCAGCTATAGGTTGTCATGTGTTAATTGATCTATATGTATTTTTCCCCTAGTCAATAATGGTGCAGATGTTCCATTTTATTATTATTACTTTTAATTGACTGTGAAATATAAACCTATACTAAACCTATAAGAAATCTTAGTATAAGAGTAAAAAGTGGGTCAACTAGCCCGTCTCCTTTACTGTTCCTCGACAGAACACCCTGTTGGTTGAAGACGTGACCTGTCAGTTTCTCTGCATGCTTGGACACATTGAGCCGTGGTGCTCATGCGGGTGACAGAAAATGGGAAAGTCTCATCTACTCATAATTTCCTGTCAGTTTTATTGAGTGTATCTATCATTAAAAACTGCACCCCTAACCTCACTTCAGCCCCTTTGACACACCAATAGCCCATCACATGGACAGATACGCATGTTCACA
This sequence comes from Enteromius trimaculatus, assembly GCA_032361065.1. NCBI lineage: Eukaryota > Metazoa > Chordata > Actinopteri > Cypriniformes > Cyprinidae > Enteromius > Enteromius trimaculatus. Next base: position 14,882,323 of record JAUMHP010000043.1, read on the forward strand.
CACACACACACACACGTCCTGTTCCGCTTCACTGAAGATTGAGAGGGCTCAGAGGGCTTTTGGCAGCTCGAGGCTCAGCTATCAGAGCCCTTTGAGATTAGCAGTTTCACCGCATGTACCTGTCTATCAGTGCCTCGGTGAAGAAGCTGAACTGCACGTTACACACGGATGGACATCACTTCGGCTATAAAGGTGACCGTCTTGTAAAGCCACTAAATGGACCATTGCGTCCATGATTGTTGCAATTCCTCTAGGAAACTGCCTCCCTTAGCTCAAGAGCAAAGATGTCAGTGACGGATGCTGCCACTATGGATGGATTAGACACTGGTTACAGAGCTTCACCGCAGGATACTGCTCTTCCCGAGATTTCATTTTGACTTAAATACCACGAGGAGTAAAGGGCTAAAAGCAAAAAAATGATGTATTTTGCAGGGGCAACATCAAAAAATGATGTCAGAAGGCAAACTAGTCTAACGGCAATAGGACATTTACTAAAAGGGACAGTTCAGCCAAAAACAAAAATTGTGTCATTGTGTTACTTACCCTCATGTTGTTTTATTCCAGTATGACTTCATTTTCGACAAAAAAATATTGCAAAAACATCCTGGGTAGTCTTTTCTATATAATGAAAGTAAATGGGTACGGGGATACCCAGGCTCAAAAAAAAAACAAAACACATGCCAGTGGTGACATTTCCGCAAATTGAGTTGTTTTTGCATGGTTTGTAAAGTAAAGCAGTGAAAGACAAATAGGAATCTGGCAGTGACGTTAATTGTGTGTATCTCTGCAGTTCGTTGATGAAAGGTCCTGTAACCAACGCTAAAAAGTTCATGCTAAGTGTTACACACCATAAACTAAACCTTAAAGTCGGCATGAAATCAAAATGGACAAGTGTTATTATTTAATGGAATACTATAGTTTTTTATCATAAATAACTTATCCGTGCACTTCATAATTTTTTTTTAATTAATGTGCTCTCTTAATCTTTAATCCGAAATGTAAACCTGGTCTCCCCCTTAAAACGACTCATCTTCTCTTACGGCCACGAGTGATGGAGCGAGGGTGTGGTTATCGTGTCGGACTCCCTGCGTCTTCAGAAGAAACGCCAATCTTCCAAAGATCCAATCAATTACCAAAGGGCGAAATCAAGCCCCGCCCTACATTTATTTTCCCATTTCAGAAGCCATTTCACGTATATACGTCACACTGAGGAATAAAAGACAATCTCAAATTCCGTTTCATGCTGACTTTAAACCATTAAGCTGAAATACAAATGCATTTGCTGAAGCAACTATTTTTCTTTAGCTTGTTTATTCAAGCAGAGCACTGTACCAGGTGAGCTAACAAGCAAGTTTACGTGATTACGTGATGCAAACATCAAAATATCATAATGTAGTATTGGGCAAGGAATCATGTAAAAATACATCATTATAAATAATAAAAAAACATTTTGTGTGAAAAGAATTTGAATGCTATCAGTGTTTTATAGTCACTAGCGTTCATTTCACCTGGAAACTGCAGTGTATTGTATGAGTTTTGCAAAAGTAGAAGCAAATTTTTCCAATAATGAGCCTTTTTTGAGTCGGGGGATGTCAAGATCTATAAATGACAAAAGATAAAAAAGGTTAATAAAAATGTAAGTCTTCCAAGGTTCTAAAGGAACATGCTTCAAATCGTTATTTACTGTTAATCTTTGTCTCAAGGCTTGGGATATTTTGTGCAAATATGGTAGTTGCATGTCATTTTTAAGCTTTCCCTTTCTTTATAGATGTATGAGAGTGGCCAGTATATTTTTCAAATGAAAAGTTAAACAGGTTGAATGACATGAGAGTGAGTAAACATGGAAAATTGGGTGATCCCTCTTTTTAAATGTAAGATCTCTCTTCATTCAGTAAAAAATACATCTGGACAAAACAAACAAGCGTGTGCTCTGATTCAGGAGGCTTTGCACCTGCACACTGTAAAATAATTTGGCCTCAAAATGTAAATCTCCTTTTCATGCACACAGTACACGTGAAACGGACACACTGAACCGTGCTGACTTCAGTTTAAAAAGCTGTAGATGCCTGTGGTGTGTGTGCGTGTGTACTGCTTTTGGCTTCCACCACACACAGAGCGTATTTGTGGTCCCCAACTGTTTAATGGTCACACACACACACAACACACACAGCCATTTTACAGCATTACATAACGTGGGGTGATATTGAATACACCCCGGGCACAGTTTGTGACATCACTTAAACGCATCTCATTTCCCATCCTTGTAATATAGCTAATGAACACAAACTTAACACACACACACACACACACACACACACACAATCAGACAAACTCTGCTCTGAAGTCTAGTGAACTGCCTCACTGTCTACACAGTGAGCGTTTTGACTGAAATTGAACTTCACAGTAGTGCTCTATGCTAATATACAACACAAATCAGAGTGCAGAGAAGACCCAACTTACACTTAAATCCAAAAGATGTTTGTTGCAGTGCATTCTAAGAGTGCCTTCAACATTTTATTATAATAAACTCAGCTGTACAGTATTTAGACAAAAGTACTCCATATTACATTACTTTTATTCTGCCATCTAGGCGTGTTTGTTCTAGTGCATCCTGGGATCGCCTTCTGTGTGAATATCCTACCTTTTTGAACAGCCGTAGTTAGAGGAGCATGATTTGAAACTACTTGAAAAAGTAGGGAGAGAAAGTTTTGAGAGATTCTACATATATGTGGCTTCGAGTTTGTATTAATGTGGATTTACAGATAAACATATCGGACTGCTATAATGAGGGATGTATTATTAATCTGTGTGTATGTTACCTCATCAATATTCATTCGCAACTTCCTCAGGCCGCTCATGAACTTCATAACATAAATGTCTGCAGACACAAAAACCAAAGAGACAGAAGTATCAAAGACTGAAGGAGAGGTTGAATTGCTGTACGTCATGTTTTAAGGAAATGAAACATTACTGAGAATACTGGGTAAGTGTATTTGCCATTGGAAAGCCAGTAAAAAGTTCATTACTTAGTGTCATAACCAGGTGCGATGCAATAACCTAATAAGCAGTTTAGTTTGTTTAAATGTTTTTGTCCAAACCAGCCATGACTGCAGCTTGATATAT
>JAUMHP010000043.1:14936601-14963682 GCA_032361065.1 Enteromius trimaculatus
ATTTTAACATGGAGAGTCAATGTGATTGACTCCCTTTTGGAGCCAGCCTCCAGCGGCTAGTCGATGAATTGCAGTTTAAATCACTTCCGTGTTGGTTTCACTAGAGGGAGCGGGAGGTTGCCCCTTGGGTTTTATACATCAGTTGATGATTGGAACTGGTGATTACAGTGGCCCAGTAGTGCACAACACAACGAAATTAAAAAGCAAACATAAGCTCACAACACGACATTAAGTCACAACACAACGGACATGCTCCCGACCACTAGGGGGCAGTTGTTCTGCAGAAATAGCTATTGTGCGCATATCACGAGTATTCACAAGCGGTCTGTACACGTTTTGATAGTTTTAACGTTGACATTAAAACTATTCCCATGACTTTATTTCAGTTCGCGTTGTATTGTCCATTTAGTGGGTTCTACCAACAAAGTTTTACTACCAACACAGCCCGCTCGCGAGTACCTCGCACAATAGCCGTTTCTGCAGACCAACTTCCCCTTATTGGTTGGGAGCATTTCCGTTGCGCTATAAGCTTATGTTTGCTTTTGAAATTGCGGTGTGTTTTGAGTTTATGTTTGCCTTTTTCATTTTGTTTTGTTGTGAGCTTATTAAATAGTGTTGAGTTGTGCGCTACTGGGCCACCATATGTAAGGAACTGTAATAAATTTCATTACTTTTATTCTCACATATTTTGCTTCATAACTGTCAACATTGATAAGTGACAATTGCATTAAAAAACACAATAACGTTACATTAAAATTAGCACATTTAGATATGAAAATGATTATATATACATATTCAGACGAAAACTATTTCAGTTTATCTGCTTAAAAGAATCATGGTTCTATGAGACAAGCAGAGTGCCTTACGAGCACTTCCCAACCTCACCATCATTTTTAAACATGTCAAAAAAACTTTGGGAGCTGTCGTTTGAAAGCGTGACGTGTGTGCTGTTAAACAAGCCGATTTGTAGAGCAAACTTGAAATGACCAATCAGAAGCTAAAAAAGAAAACCACAGAAGAAGAAAGATGCAGAAAGCATCACAGAGAACTTGGACTGTCAAGAAAGAGGACAAACTCGCTGAACTCTGGCAAGAACAGCAAGCACTGCATGATATATCAAGCAGCACTTAAAATAATATAATAAATAGTAATAATCCATAAAAAAGGAACAATATTGATTTCATTCTCTGCCCTTCAGCCAAACTCTTTGCCATACCCTTCGTTTTCTTTTCTTTTTGTTTTTTTTGCAAGCCATTGCTGGCCCAAAGAAAAGGATCTCTTCCTCAGAGCCCATGTTTTTGGCGGGGAACTTTGTGAATGTGATTGCCTCGGAAATCGGCAGGTTTTAAAATCGTGTCGTGTACCACTGTGTCCGTGAACAATGTCACTCGTGATGTGTGAGTGGCCACACGGTCTTCCGACTGTCCGAAGTCGCACTGTGTACGGCCGCCTTTAGTGTGTTAATTGCCATGTTTGCAAATAAAAAAAAAGAGCTTTTCCTACACCAATCTTTTTTTTGTCTAAATTAAGTTGGTTCAAATACTGATGTGCAAATTGTACCTTGGCAAAGTTTTAAAGCAAAATGTATTCAGATACCTTCAACATTTCTCACATTATCACAGTTTATGATCAAGCACCCTTAATAAATGACCTTATAGGTTTAAACGTCATGAGGAAACACCAATTGAAATGGGTCAGCAGATGGCCCATAACTGCTGAGGAAAAAAACCTGCACTGCTGATAATGAAGAGGCGCAAGACACCTAGGTTTCCTTTCGTTCATCAGGCTTCGACCTGCTCAGCTGAATCATGTTATTGCATTGAATAAATTACATATGACGCTCTATCAGTTGAGCAATACAATGACAAGCCCTTCCGTCTGCACAGGCGATCATTTAATTAATTCGGGTCGTTAAGAGAGGGGCTGTCTGGGAAAGAGGTTGGGTCAGCAGTCCATTACAGTGGATAGATTTCTGCATCTCGGTAAATTGATTAAACCATGTGATGAATGGATACTGAAACACTCAGCCAGGAGGAAAACACACGGGACAGGAGCAATGATGTCATCGAGGAGGGTGGGGAACATGGGAACAGACTGTTCTGGAAGAATCGGAGAGCCCTGGAAGACTGCAGTCAAACCCGCAGTGATTTAATCTCTACTATCGCTCACACTAAGGTCAAGATACTCTCTAATGGGTAAAGGTCGGGGAAGGTCCATCAAAAAATGCTTGGCATTGATGTTCAAAACTGGACTACATCTTTAATAATAAAGGTTTCAAAGGGGTTTCCAGAGCAATGCCACAGAAGAAACATTTTTGTTTACCCAAATAACCTTTCAAAGAACAGTTAAAAAAACTTTTTATTGAAAATTGAAAATGTTCCATGGATATTAAAAGATCTTCATAGAAACGTAGATACCAATAATTGATTAAAGTGATTAAATTACAGATTTTAAATCGGCAACTAAATCTGAAATAAACTGCCCCAGGAGAGTGGTCTTATGCTCAGATAGGGCTTAAAAAGCTTATTTGTCAGGCTCTGAGATTGAATGTAAACGCACGCTTTACACGAATACACATGCAAATCTGACTAAATCTCCTATGAGAACTTGCAATGTTGAAAAAATAACAAAAAATGTCAATTCTGCATGTTCATGGAGTAAATATTTGTACACAGCTTTTTAAAAAAGAGCCAGGTAGCCAGTGTTTCTTGCTTGTTTGGCCAACCAGCACACAATTATGTCACTGACAGTTCCTATAGACTGTTTTAGACCCTACTCTCAAGTAGAAGCTAATCTAGTTCTCTCAAACTGAGTTTCCAGAACAGAACTGGCTAGTTCCTTGTTTCTGTGGTTCAAACACCAAAAAGGGCTACCCTATAGTTAGGAACTATGAAAAGGTTTCTTTGGGAAGAAAGCCCCTCAAGACAAACATGATGACTTTCTTTCAAGTGACCTTAAAAAGAAATGTTAATGTTATACAAATATTAATGAAAGTCGGGTTTGTCAAGCTCCAACATGAAAAATAAATAAATAAAACTTATTCCACACATTTGAAGTCTTCAAAAAATGTCTTGGTGCTGAAATGTACAGTAATCATTATTCACTAGCTCATTTTTAGGTGGAACTGTCTCTATAAGGAAGCCTGCTATATTAGTTTAGGGTTAAGTTTATCAGACATGTTTGGAATATATATATATGATATGTGATACCAAGAACTAGTCAACCATTCTAACTTTTAATTTTTATTTTAGATTTTTTTCCCCTTGTAAAGCACACAGAGCATGTATTTTTTATTTGTAACATTTAATTTATTTTTCCAAAAATAATAATTAAAAAAAAGTCTTAAAGACATTAAGCCCTGAAAGGCTCTGAAGCCCCACAAATGAATACATTCAGCCAACGAAGCATCGAGGAGTTTGATTCACCAGCGTACAGCAGGTGGACTGGAGATCATGTGGATATGAAGTTCAATTTGGGCCACAAGAAGCACCAGCCAAAACTCTGTAAGTGCAAATTCAAACAGATGGAGAGCGTGAATACTGCGGACAGTAATGCTGTTCCCCAAAATGACGTCACACACACACACACACACACACACATTCTCTCTCTCACACAAAACACAATTCATTCCTGAGCTCATGTACAATTTGCAAAAGCACAGAAAAATGCACATTTAAGCAATGCATAAAGAAAGTACAGTAATAATACACAAATGTTTTTGAGGGTCCTTAAAATTTTAACGTTCCTTATTGATTAAATGTGATTTTGTCTTGTGTATACCTTTTATACACTAAAAACTATACATTCAGATCATCTTAGAAACATTCATTATTACTTATAGGCTCATATGTCTCCATCAAAACTTCAAGTATTGATGAAATATAGTGCAGTACATACAGTACAGTACGCTGTGTACTGTGATATGTATATACAACATTTTAGTTCATATACAATGCAGAATATATACAGATACATGTTAAAAATCACCACTCAGATTTATGGGCACAATATCTTTGAAAGGTACAGGCATGTTTCATTTTTACGAACGTTAAATTAAAATGTAATTTTATAAAGTAATTCCCAGAACTCTCAGTGTCTTATGCGGTATACAGCATGCACGGTTTGATCAAAAAATATGAAGACAAATATGAAACACTAAATACCGGTTTTCACTTAAATGTGATAAAAATCTCAGAGTCTCATACTGTACTTTGGTGAAGACTGGTAATGTCAATCTGGCAAGGATGAGGAGCAACACAAGGCTATTAGTTCGGAGTCATATTCTTAACCGTCAAGCACTCTGGGAATTGTTTCATCTTGTACTATTAAACTTCATCTGGCAGCTCTCATTAAGTTGCAATGCTAGCAAATGCTAACAAAAACAAGGTTTGAATGGCTTGTCTTTCCATAACGAAAAAAACAAAGCAGAAGTAGCATAGTCTAATGTTTGGATTATAATTTGATTACATTTTGAATAGCTTAGTGGCTACTTATATAGCCATATTTTTGGCACATCCACAGAATGTTAAACATTAGTAGCTGTAGATACGTGCACCTGTTGAGAATCTCTTGTTTAACAAAGATCTAATTGAATTTAAACAGTGTTAATTACTTTTAAATAATAATAACAAATTATGACCTTGATTATTATGAATATGCTTATGCTACCATGAATGTCAATGATAAGAAAATGTTACAAAATCTGTTGGCTTATGATATTAAATGTTTTAGCAACAATGGTTCAATACTATAAATAGTAAAATCCGGGTGTATTTTTCAAAGCTTTTGAGTTATGCATAAGTCTAGCAGTTATATTTGGTGAAGCAGGTAATATCAGAAAAACTATTTGTTTAATGCAGCATAATAAAATTTATAGGTGAATTAAACTGAAACGCTGCAACTGATGCAAAATCATGGTATATTGCTTGTACCTTTGGATATTTTCAGTGAGCACACATACATCACCTAGATGTTTAAAAGACTTATCTACAAAGCATCTTGTTTTAAGTGTCATAAATACGTAATTCAACAAAAGACACATAGATAAAAGCGATACATAGATGATTTCTGTGACACACATGTGCTATCAGTGGTGTGAGCATTAGAGCAAAGATAAAGGATAAAGTCAGTCAATGTGTAACAAAATACGATTCAAGTTAGTATTTTGAAAATCCATCCTTAAATCCAAACTGGAAAAGTGGTGGAAAGAAATATAAACTGTAATATGTGAAGGAAGCTAATCCACACTCGTCTCATGAGCTACAAGCTAGACCAGTTCAGATCAGAAGTGTCTAGAAAGTCTGTGGAAAACAAGCTAGAGGAGTTGTGTTCATTCATATGAACCATCCCAGGCCCCTCCCCTCCAGTCCCGCCCATTCCAAGCTCCAGCCAATCCATGGGATCAGGGGCGGAGTCTATCAAGTCTGAATGCGAGTGACTGGAAAAACTCATGTCACATGTATCCATTGGGGAACGTGGGTGGTCTAGGATACTCGGTGTACTGAGCATTTGGTTGTGGAGGTCAACAATTAACGTCGTCGGTCCTCCTGGCTCCACTCCCAGCAAAGGTTTGCCAGTAGTGCTTTCCAGGAAATCTTCAAGACGCCCACCTCCTGTGTCACAGATGCTGTGCGTCTTAATTGAAGGAGGCTGAGGTTCTAAAATTAAAGTTCTAAGGGGCAAATCAGGAGGACGGGAAAGAGTGAGAGGGGAGGAGCTTGAGGAAAGGGGCGTGTTCGGCCGAAGCCTTTCGAGAACAGGATCAGGTGCGGCTTTGAAGTTCTCTGAGATTTCTGTAGGATGCAGGAAACAAAGAGTGTGAGCAGCTATATATGCTTCTCTCATCCGGCTCTTAAATGACAGTAAACATTGAAAATCACCTCCACGCTGAATTAGGATGTCAAACAAGTCGTCAATCTGCTGATTGCAGCCATTCTCCTGCAAGAACATCAACATCATTAGATACTGGCGTCTCGTTCAATTATCAGATCTTGGATCTGCTCCCCTAAATCCATGATATCGATCAAATGAAATGGGAAAACGAATCCTAAATCAGCCTCAAGTGGTGACTAATCGTGCATTTCAACACAAAAAGATGGGCAGAAACATTAATATGAAAAGAAAACAAGTTAATCTCACAGGGGAACAACAGAAATTCAACAGCAGATGGAAGAGAGATGAAGGACGAGACGGTACCTGATGACAAAGAGATATGGGTGAACACAAGGCGGAAGGAGAAAGGTCCAAACTCACACACATCTCCTCCTGACAGACAGATATGGATGCATATTAAATGTTTCGTTCTGTCATTATTTTCATGAAACACTAACAGATCAATTCTAATGAATTCATCTCCACCAAAACCTAACATATGCACCATAAAAGCAGCCCGTATTATTAATACACTATATTCCAAGTCTCCTGGAGTCTGAACTCCTGAATAGCAGTTGACCTGTGGTGCTTATTTTGATGTCTTTGGAGATTGACAGACCTGAACTATCTAGAAAAAACTGCATGAAAGTACTCCTTTTGTGCTCCAACTGAAAAATGACAACATAAAATGACAGAACGAGATGGGAAGAAACGCAGGTATAAAACAGAGGAGAGGTTTTAGAGTCAGATTTAGCAGGACTGGGAGGAATCATGATACCGTGCCAAACTTTCAAAACGGTTAACATGCATGTCTTAATAAAGGTCTTAAGACGTTAGCACAAACAAGCTGCACCCTATTTTTATCACAGACCTATAAATCCGTACTTCACTAACAGAATCTGTGCCATATAGCAGTCTAGACACAGCTCCTATTAGAATTCCTGCCTCGTATGACATAGATTTTGTTATTTTGTTTGAGAAAAGATTCTCTCTGGCCCCAAGACAGTCTTTACATGGAGCACAGACACAAACATAAGCTCTGCTCCAAAACCCTTTTTAGTACCTCTTTCCGGTTTTACACAGTCAACAGTTCTTAATCTTAGGTGTTCTGAGATCTCTCTGGCTCGAGGCATGCTTCACATCAGGCAGTGTTTCTTGTGAAGAGCAAACTCCACATCTGTGAGTGCTTTTGAATGGACTCCAGGTTTTTTTCATGATTCTGGTTAGAAGACTTTAGACTAGGGAATCTATATATATATTTTTTTGCTTGCTATGGATTAGAAAAAGCAGAAATTCAAACCTGATCCATATTTTTAATGACGGATGAAATTTTGAGGCTGTGTGCAAACTTGATTGACAACATGAGGTCTTATTTGTATTTAATGACCAAAAATGTCTGACGTGTGTAATGCAATGACTGCCAGCTAGCACTTTATCAACAAAATACATATCGAATAAGAAAATAAAATTATTAATTTGTTAAAAAATATTCGTACTGACCCCACACTTTTAAATGGTAGCATTTTGTTTCTAATTAAACCAAACAGTCGATTTAAATTAAAAAAATTCAGTTCATATACTTTTTCCACATTTGAACTTCTATACAACGATGTACATTGCAAGGCACAGTAATGTAAAAAGATGTCTAACACACCAGGTTTTTGGAATAGATGTTTAATACCTACACAAACCAAACACTTACGTTGTTGTTGTTGTTGGGAGATGAGGGGACGGGTTCGGTGTTGTTCGTGGAGTCCACTGAGGAGAAGAACGGTTGGATATTGGCTGGTGATGAGATTGATGTGCAGCTTGATGCTTTATAATTGGTTGTCACATTTAGGTCTGGCTTTAGTGCCTGTCAAAGTAAAAACATGCATCTCAATTAGTCCCAATGTTAATGGGCTAATAGCCCATGCCTGCAGCCCTCATTTAAAAACCAGTGACAGTGATTAGTCATTAACATTTTAATAAGTGGGTTTAAAAGTCTCATAACAGTGTTCAATGACTTGTCAGGAATAAGTGATGCCACTTTATACATATCATTAATTTATATGGAGGAATGATGGCGGTATTCTGCAAAAATCCTTCCCTATATAGCTGTCTCAATTAACATTAACAGCTTAAAAAATGAATGTGGTGACTGAACAAGAAGTGAAATCAGCTGAGATTCCCAGTATTTGATCAGACGGACAAAATGTAAGACATTTATACATTAAATAATAAGGCCATGTATGCATTGCATATTCAAAACTGTATTCTGTTTCACGCACTTTAAAAAAAATACAAAAAGTGCGTGAAAACAGCAATAAAGTGTTTTTGTACTAACCTTTTTGATTGGCTGTTTTAAAATGACGGTTTGTATGGGCTGTTCTGATTGGTTGTTTTTGTTAAGGAATTCAGTCGCTGATTGGTTGGGAAACATGGTGGGTGTAGACTGAAGTCTCTGAAAATGACATAAACATCAATGATTACATAATAATTACATAGATTTGACATCTCTGAGCACTGAGGCACGAGTGTAATCTGATTGGTTACTTTGCCCTGTGTGTGGCGGCCTCTGGTTGGTGCCTCTGTGTTTTGATTGGACCGTGTTAGCAGGAACTGGTTGCCGTTGCTGTCGGTCACTACGGTGGGGGTGGAGTTTGAGTTCAGTACATCCACCGGGAATGAAGAAACAGGACTTGACTGCTGCTTGGTAAGAGCTTGAGCCAACTGCTGGAAAATTGGAAAAGAAGAAAGGTTAGCAAGAAAACATGAGATGTGCCATGAATTTCCATTACAATAAAAGTTCAGGGTCTGACTTCTGCTGTGCTACAAACATAACCCCAGGAGGCTGAGATGTAGTGCTAGTGTGTCAAGGGAAATAGTGTAAAAAGTTTTTCAGAAACGATTTAAAAGGTACTCTGAAAATACAGTGTCAACCAGCATTGCCAGGTCTGCATATAACCCCCCCCAGCCCAAATAATACTGAAAAATAATAACTAAATCACACCCAAACACATTCCAGGGGATCAAAACTGCACCATGTTCCTGGCAGTCAACACTAAATAACTCCACCAGAATAAAGCCTTTACTTTTTTGTGATTTTATGTGTTTTTATCTTTTTTTTTTTTCTTCTTCTTCTTCTTCTTTTTTTTATTTATTTAAGACTTTTTTTTCACAGATCAGAGATGACAAGAAGTGGGAGAGAGAGGGGATGAGACAGGGTGCTTCAATCGGTTCTGAACTTAGAATGTCCCACAAGGCCATTGGTGCAGACTTTTATATTTTATATATATTTTATTAACTTTTTTATTGCTTTGTTTTTATTGATTTCCAGTAATTGGTGTGTGGAAAAAGTAGCTGTAAAGGCAACATTTTTAAGTTTTTAACCTAAAATTTTCAATTCAATTTAATTTACAAAAAATGGCTTGTTTTAAACTCGGCCTTTGCAAAGGGATTTACTTTTGGAACTGTTCTTTCAATGACTTGACATAGGCGAAAGTGTTAACGTTTCAGGCAATCAATCTCAAAAAGGAAATAGGACTGACTTGTTTTTGTTGGGTCTGCTGTTGTTTTTGTGTCTCCCTCTTTCTCCGATGTACTGGTTGCTGTAGGTTGCGCTGATTCTGTTGCATTATGAGCTGCTGCTGCTCCTGCTCCAGGTCTATTGAAGCTACTATTCTTTGCGTCTGCATCTGCTCTGCCTGCAAGAACACCTGCATCTCTGTCACCATCTTGCTCTCCTCCATCACCTCTATGACCTCTTCCTTTACAGTGGCTCTGATCACATCCATAGTGACTCCAGGAAGCACCACGTGCTTGCCCTTCAGCTGCGAGCGCAGAGATTCGACCAGCTGCTGTTTCTGCAGCAGCATGCGCGTGAGCTCCTGAATGCGTCGGTCCTTCTCCTGCAGCATCTGGTCCTTGTCTACAGGGGGGGCAGCAGACTGGGACAGCAGACAACAGGAGGACGGAGACATCCGGCTGCCGGGCTCCTCTTTAATGCAGACTGTGGCAGGGAGAGGAGGAGAAGGTTGCAAGGAGAGCTGGGTAAGAGGAGAGGTTACCTGAAAGGGACAGGAATGGCAAATACATAAATATTAAGAGCTATTCAAAATCTCCAAACTCATTAAGGGAATAGTTACAGTATATAATTGTATGAACGTAACAAATCTGTATTTCGAGCCACAAGTGTGCAATTAGTTGATGGATGCACAGTTTCAATTGCTGCCTTGCTGTACAGCTACATAAAAATACAACTTTACTAGTATGTTCAAATAGAAAAATAAATACAAGTAAAATAATTGATTGCTATGAATTGTATTTGTTAAATAAGTACTGTACATTTACTGCAAAGCTGGTATGATTTTTTTTTTTTCATTCTAATATAGATTTTTAACCAAATAAACAAATATAAATAGCAATCAATTTTATATTTACATCATACAAAGATGTAAAAAATTACTGACTTTATTACTTTTATCATCATCATTATTATTTTTTTTTTGATGCTTTTTAAACATTATCAAAATAAATTATTTTACAAATTATTTCAAGATTATTACTTTTTTTCCCCATCAAAATATTTTATTAAAACTATTTTATAGATTATTAGCCCAACAGAATTTCAAGAAAACTATAGTAGGATGCCTGAAGTCTAAACTTACTGTTCAAATATCAATTATCAGACCAAGAGATCTTATTATAAACGAAGTATGGCAACCTTTTCCTGTTTGCAGCAGTGTAGCCTCAAGCTCAGATCTGAATGTTTTGTGGCGAGTGAACACTCAGAGGTGACATGAAGCTTTGACACATGCATCAGCCTCTAGCTGTTGTGGTGCAATGCTTCACTGGGCACTTCCACAGCAGACACAGGGTAAGCTTATCTGTAAATGTCACTTTTTACACACTTGATAACGTTTCACAACTGCTTATCCTGAAGTTATCCATTTTTATCTGTTCGAAGACTAGTAGCACAAAAGCACAGGAGACATTTACCATTTCCCCAAAAGCATCTCCATTACAGCTGGTTTCATCTGGGCTCATTCCAGTCGATGAGCGCTCCGAGTGGGCGGGGGAAACTGGAGGGGAGGAGCTAGTGCTGCCAAACTGCATTATCTGAGGTGCTGTCATCTGAGCCCCGCCCCTTTCTGCAGCAGCAGCGAATGGGAAGGAAGCAACCCCCATGCTCCTGTCTGCTAATTGGATGGAGGAAGAGATTCCTCCGACTACAGGGGCTGGTGGTGTGCCGGTTTTAGATGTTGTTGGTGCGATGGTGCCACCGTTCTGCTCGTGAAAATTCTTCAGCCGCTCAATAAGGTCGTTTTTGGTGCCTGAGACAGTTAAGCCCCGCACTTTTAACTCCTGCTTCAGCTCTGCCACCTGCAGGAAGTGAAGACAATGACAGGATGTGACAGGAGTTCATTAGTCAGTGATCAGTAATGACTTTATCCCACGGTTTCACAGACAAGGCTTAAGCCTAGTCCCAGACTAAAATTTAAATCTGAGCTGTTTTTAACTGAAACACACTTGCACTGATTTATCTTAAAATATAACCATGCCAAAATGGACACTGGTGATGTTTTTTTCTAAGGCAGGTTTATAAAAATTACTTAAAATGTCCTAATTGAGCTAAAGACCAATTCTGCCTAGTCTAAACCCTGTCTGTGAAACTAGGCATAAGAGTAATTAATATAGCAGGGAATCAACCTTCAACTCATCCAGGTTAGGAGGCAGGGGTGCTATTTTAATTCCGATTGCAGCGGTCTGCTGATTCGGATTAGTGGATGTTGAATGAGGGGGCGTGTCATTTTTGGATTGTGATGGGCCATTGGCTGAGGAAGGCTGCTGATCAGCAGGAGGCCTAAATAAAATGTAGAGAAGTTATAATGTTAATTGCTGACAAATACAAGTTAAACATTCAAAAAATATAATATAAATTATAAATAATTACAAATATATATTGATATTATAAATATTTCAGAGCTGAGCAATGATTAATTGAGATTAAATCACATCCAAAATAAAAGTTTTATATGTGTGTGTACTGTGTATATTTAATATAAACACACACAAATACAATATATATATTTAAAATAATTATGTGTATTTACATGTACATTATTCATATAATTTATGATATATATTAATATATTATATATATAAACAACTTATTTTTCTTAAATATATACATGCATGAGTTTGTATTTATATACAGTATACATAATAAATACACATCACACACACACACATTATGTAAACAAAATCTTTTATATTGGATGTGATTAATTGTTGCCCATCACTAGAATATTTATAAATTTAGTTTACTTTTATTCATTAAAGATGCAGTCGATTGATCAAAAGTGACAGTAATTTCTAATGTTACAAAAGACTATTTTACTTTTGAACTTCTTATTTATTAAATAAACCTGAAATAAGGCTTAATTGTTTTTACAAAAATATGAAGCAGCACAACATTTTTGTGTATAACAATTTTTTTAAAACTGTAATGATATTTTATAATATTACTGCTTTTTAGAGTATTTTTTGATTAAAAGCAGCACAACAGATTTCATTCAAAAACATTACAAAAATCTTATTTTATTTGTTCAAAAGAAATACTAAATTGAAAAAAAAAAAAATATACACACACACACAAAATACTTAACATCTACTTGTAACATTCAATACATAAAATGCGTAAGTTTTTTGTAATCTTTTATATGCTTTCTTGAAATTAAAATACACAGAATTACAAAAACTACATATGTAGACAATATAACAGTGTTTCGCACACATAGATGAATCTGTGGCGGTGCGCACAAACGCAAACTGACGCAATGACGTCACATACGTATGCTAATTAATGTGACGTCGCCTGCCGCCACAAGTCTATCAAAATCCTGTGGGAAACACTGTATAATAAATGTGTGTCATATCTTACTTGGGTGGAGCAGGCAGGATAGTGTGGTAGTTGTAGTTCTGCTGCTGTTGGTTGATGATCTGCAGCTGGAGGAAGAGCTGCTGTTGATAGAGAAGTTTGGCGTAGGAGGAGTCGAGCAGAGGTGGAGGCTCACGCTCAGGTTTCTGGTCTGGAGGAACATACTGGTGATACTTCAGCTTCTTCACCTTGGGTTTGTTGTCCCTCACCTTCTTAGAGCGCTGAGCAGGGCGCTCACTACCCACTTTACCACCCTACAACACACAGAAGGACATTAGCATGCAAAAGGATTCATCTTGTGGCATTATCGCATTTGTGCAAGAGTTTAAAACTGCAGTTCAAGATGCCCTGGGTTATAAGAGGAACTGTCACCTTTTGTAGTGCAGGAGCTTGCTTGTGGCCTGTTGTTCCATTGGTTAATTTCTGCTGAGGGGCGGGACCAGCTGTGTTTGGCAGAGGTGGAGGAGGAGGAGGAGGAGGAGGAGGAGGAGGGGGTGGCACCTGAGAAAATCCAGAGAAGCACATGAACTTGAGGAACTCCATTGTGTGTGCGTGACTGCATTCAGAGAGAGAGTGTGTGTGAGTGAGTGTGTGTGTGTGTGTAAATGCAACAACAGGACCAAAACATTAATGTGTGCAGATGATCAAGTGTGATTACATGCATGCTTGTTAGCAGAAGTGTGTGTGTGAATGTGTCTGTGTAAGAGCTGAACGAAGATGGTGAGCACTGCAAATAATTCAGGGCTCTTGAGAGCTGAGCGAGCACCACGAGCTACACGAAGACTTCAAAGTGTGTGTGATATTCTGATGATGACAGATTATTAGCTTGTTAACTTTAGAGGGGATTTACTCAAACTGCCCAGATCTGTGCAGGTTAAAATAAAAGTTGAGACCACCTGTTTAAGACACCTATGTATTTTACATACCTCTGATACAGTTTGAAGTATTTTATTATTATAATTATTATTACTATTAATTTATATTGAACTAGCTTTTTTCTTATTTTCCCATAGATTATTCATATTTAACAAGAAAAAATGTAGCTTGAAGAAAAGAGATTTATCATTCCATGTATTCAGAAAGGGTTAGGAATGTTATGTGCTTTTGATTTTCGATATTTATATTTAGCTTTATTTTTAATTCAGTTGTTATTACATACTTTAATTTAATAATCTTTATTTCAAATAATGAAAACGTTTTTTGACTATTTGCTTGTGAACATTAAAATATAGCTTTATAAACAGGGAAATTAATCTGAAATTAACATTTTGCATATCGCAACTAACTTAAAAAAAGTTTTTTAAGTGTGCAAAGTGATACAGCACCTGTTTGGCTGTGTTTTCATTGGCCGGTATCTCAGGAGGAGAAGGTAAGAGTCCTGGGCCGAGGGGAGAGTCCTGATGGAGTGTCTGCTCGGGTGAGAACGCATCACTGCTTTCCTCATCGAACGAAGAGCTCTCCGCTTCTACTTTTGAAAACTCCGTCTCTGAGGGAGAAAACGTATAATAAATGAAGGATAATTAGAATACAACATAAAACGTTTTCAAATTCTCTGAAGAAAGCATACGTTTACAAATGTTAACCTCACTGCCACAATGTGGTTTTATGTTACTATATGAGTGTGCACAGGCTCAAGTTCTGTTCATTTTCAATTTATTTGTAGTTTTGCATTTTAAAAAAGGTTTATTTTCAGCATTGTGCATTTGCTTTCTGTTCTGCCAGGTCTTTGATTAGTCAAGTAACCGTCTCCTTAACCAGCTGCTTGAATTAAAATGTCATTTATACCCACAGCTCAAATATATGGGACTTCTAATATTTATTTCAAACTAATAAATGAATGGGAAAGGTCGCACTGCTTCCACTGCACTAATATTGTCGCAGAGTGAATAATAAAACCTTTAAACTGCAGTGCATGATATTTATATTTAATTTGAGCGTGTTCTGAGCGCGTGGCTTTATGCAGATAATCATAAACTCTCTAATAAGGTTATTTAGAGATTAAAACAGTTTAAGGCATTCTGTGCAAATGTCTTTCAGCATTCCTTCACTGTGCTGCATTGTGTGACGCGGCATAAACTTCACGGTTAATCGACTCGCGCCGCCACAGAGCGGCGTATTCTGTATGAACACCAATGTAAATTCCCCTCTAATTAATTTAACTTGGTGTTTGACGCTCAGCAATCTCATTACCATAACTCTGCATTAAATTATCACCCTCTGCAGCGCTGCAGGAACGTGGAGGGATATAAATATGAAGATGAATGCGCACACACCGCTAATGATGCGCTGGATTGAGCACTGAAGAGCCCGTGTGTGTGGATGTAGATTGAGGGGAAGAAGGGAATGATCCAGAGGAAATGATATGTGAGAGGAATATAAATGTATATTTTTTTAATCGGCCAAATTATATAGATGATATAATGCTAATATATTTACGGCAGCAACAACTAAACAACAAAACTGATAATGACAGTAATCAGCAACTCATTTCTTAAACCGTTAACACTAAATATATGCTTTTTCTTTAGGATTTTTATTTGGGTCAAATATGTTTTTATATAAAGGTGCTCAATAGAAAGCACATCAAATGTTAGTAAAGTGTCTAATTTTGATGTTTCAGAAAAGTTTTTGGAGATTAAAATATAAACATTTGGTTGAAATAATATTACATTATCAATTAGCGTTACACAATATATTTATGTAAAAGAATGTATGATTTTTACATGCTTAATTTAACTTGTAGGTATTAAAATATATCAAAGAATAAGTGAGCGTATTCAATTTTCTTGTGTTTTAAATTAGTAAAACATTCTTACTGGCAAATGGGCAAAACCTTGGAGGTCAATTTTTAAAATGTAAAATTACAACCAGAAAGTATTTGGAAAAGTAAAAGTAATTAATCTTTTAATATCTTAAAATGATTTTTGTGGTAAATATGCTTGACAAAACTGTTATACCAGATGACATTTTAGTAGGTGTCTAAATCAGGGAAAAATTTATTATATTTATATTTATATTTTATTTATAAAAATTAAACAAAAACGCAACTAAATTAATTTTTTTTTTTACTATTTAAAGCAGTATTACACTTTTTTATGCTTAAACCCTTTTTCATCGTTGATCCATTTATATTAATTTACACTTATTTATAGTTAATATTATTTCTTTACTTGCATAATTTGCAGAATATATCAGTTTAAATATTGATAATAAAATAGATTATTAACAAAATTGTTAGTCCATATTACAAACATTGCAATAGAAGTTAACAAAAAAACATACATAACAGATCAAATTAATATATAGCAATTAAATTAATTAAAACTGTACTGACACAAAGGGAAGCTACTTCTCAGGTTAAACTGTACAGTACAATTTAGTAAAGTGTGTGTAATATCACGTTTAATGCTTGAATTCAGTACCTATGATGGCTTGTTTGAGGCTGCTGTGCACTGGAAGGATGTTTTTGTGAATGAGCTCCATCGGACCGGGCCGTTGGGAGATTTTATCGTTCAGATCGTCCGCTAGACGAGCTCGTTTCAGCAGCAGCTGCTTGGCCTGTAGAGACGGCTCTGCTAATGTCTCTGTATACAGGAAGTACATACAGTTTAAAAAAAAAAACACACACATGCAAAATCAGCCACACATTGCTCATTTTCATATTTTACAGTTTTAACTGTATGTTAAAATTGTACCCACCACATTTCAAATAAATGCTTTTAAACCTGCATCCAAAATGACACACTTCTCTACTGTACAGTAGCTGATAAACACTGTGAGAAGTATTTTTGATTAGGTGAAAAAGTCCCTGCTATTTCTGGTGAGATTTTGAAATATGTATACAGCTGACTTTCTACAGCTAAGATTAAGAGCATGAGACTGCTCACATACTACACAGAACATATCTTTTAAACAGTCGCTAAGTAATCGCTTATTCCAAAGAAATACCTACTCTGAAATTATGCAGCCATAGTCTTTCTCTGAGGTGTGTGTGTGTGTGTGTGTGTAAACTGACCTTCAAGAATGTGCATCCTGACCAGCTCTGACCTCTCGGGACGGCTGCGGATCTTTCGCTTCAGGTAGTCTTCAGTCTGAGATACAAGAGGAAAGTAGAAGAAATAAAGTTGTAGAGTTTATTTTAGCTTGACGTGGAAAGAAAAAAAAAACAATCTGTGAAGGACTTACCCGAGCTCGTTCTAAACTTCGCCTCTGCTCATGAAAGGATGCAGAACTTTTCAGTGCTGGAAGGCAAAAAGAAACGAAGAGATAAGACTATTAAATCCAAAGCTGATGTAAAATTGTATAACGTTTCTCTTAAAGGAGCTGTGAGGACAGAAAACATTTTTCGGCAAATGAGAAAAATCATAAATAGCAAACTCGTTATCTGCGTCGTGCAGATTACAGGAAACATCTTTACAGCAGTGAGGTGCAAATACTTTTCAGCTTGTTTTGAATCAGGTAAAAAAGTTATTTTTGTATTTAAAAAAAAAAAAAAAAAAAAAAGATACAGAGAGAGAAAAAGGATGCTTGTTAAAAGAGCTTGATACAGGAACAACATATTACTCTGAACCTCATAATATTGCAACAAGCAGTTTAATCCAGCAGGTTCACAGTCTTGAGTGTGTGTTTCTGCCTCGTATTTAATACACCTTGAAACACAGCTTTGGTTCACAGTTGTCAGCACACCACGTCTCCCGAGACCGGAAGCAAAGCCCGCTGCTAATACAGACAACTACAGAGTTATGAACATTTATCTGGGTGGTTTGCTGGACAGTCTGTAAAATTATTTCTAAACATTTTCTACATTTATATTTTCAAATATACATATATTTAAACAAATGATGTTGTAATAAAATAAAGGGGAAAAAATTGATTGAGAAAACCATCACAGTGTACGTGTGAATACATACATTTATGTATGTTTACTTTTGTTTAAACTTTAGTTTTATATACATATATATATATATATAATATATTTATTACACAATATAACTACACATTATGTTTTATTACTAACATGTAAAATCACTTTCAGTCCTTGTTGATTGAAAATATATTTTTATAAAACGCCTGATCTATATCCATATCTATATCAAAGCCTGATAGCTATGGATATACAGTAGATATGGCGTATACCTACAACTACACCATTTTTAGTAACATTTTTAATAATGGAAATGCTTTTTGTTCCTGCTTTTCTATTGCATACTGCAAATTTGTTTTGTTTCCATCTGTTCATTTTTTAAATGTTTTACTAATTAAGAAAAAAAGGTAAATCATTTACAAAAATATGTCAAATCAATTCTGCTACTGTATGTACAGTATACGTGCTTTTTATGAATTAAAATTCAGACAAATGTACAATTTAAGAGATAAATGCAGTGATCAAAAAAAGAGTGGCCTGGAAAAAGGCGAGAAAAAAGATGAGTAGCTGTCAGAGGAGATTCTGGTCAGAGTGGTAGACATACTGCAACACACAAGCGCCTTTCACGTCACCGCTTCCACACACTATGCCCTTTAACCCTGACCAGCAACAACACATAATGCAGATATGTGCCTGAAGTGTGAGAGAAAGAGAAAGAAATGATGAGGTTAGTGTGAAAAACTACTTGACGTGATGCCTCATAGTCATCTTCAGCTCTAACACCCCATTAAACTCCATCCGCCATCTTGATACTAGGGATTCATTATATCACCACGGTCGCATTATCTGACAGAAAATCTTGAACAGGCCAATTATTAAAGCTATTATGCATTTAATGAGGATCCTACATTCACAATGGTCCTCCACAGTCAAAGACACGGCCCTGTTTGTTGTTTATCTGCAGATGAGAAATTACTACCAAGGCTGAAAAGGTGAAAATAAGGACACAGGCAGTAAGTGTAAGAAACCTCGTATGCATTTGCACTGCATTTGTAGAAGTCTGCGGTGGCTTTTTTAGAGAATCCAATGATTTCATGTCATTTTAGCTTATGTAATCAGAACTTGTGCAGAAAGTCCCTGTAACCACATCCCCATCAAGATTCAGGTTCAAATCTTCAGATGTCCTTTCTCAACTGCATGCTGGATAGGAGATTCATCGAGCTGATAACGCAAATGTAAGTGTAAAACAATATAACTAGAACTGTTGACTAAATCACTTACAAAACAGCGTTATCAGCATCCACACATACTAACAATGCATGCACAAATTTCATTCACTGCTCCTGAAACCTGCCTTCACTAGACAGCCCTGAAAAACCTAATGATATCATTTAGCAATTTTATTTTGGTAGCACAAAAATACAGACACAAAGTAAAAATTCAATAACATTAGAACAAGCAAGACTAAGTCAAAAATATTCAATGAAATATAATGAATTGATCTAAATTAAAATAACATACAATAACAATAAATAATAATAATAAACTCACAATGGTTGTCAATATTATACATACTGCACATAATGTTTATATATATATTTAAGTCAAAAACACTTGTTGTCCCTACTTTTATGTATTATACAAGACGATTTTAATTAGTATGTTTAAATTAGTATACAGTACATTAAAATCAGTACATGAACATTTTAAGACACCCTAAAAGGGTTAGTTCACCCCCAAATGAAAATTCTTTCATTAATTACTCAACCTCATGTCGTTTCAAACCCATAAGATCTTCGCTCATCTTCAGAACACAAATTAATAGAGCTGAAATCGGAGAGCTATCTGACCCTCCACAGACAGCAACACAACTGAAATGATCCCAGATCCAGAAACATCGTAAAAGCATCTGTAAATCAGTCCACGTGACATCAGTGGATCAACTTAGGTTTTGCGCAAAGAAAACAAAAATAACAATTTATTCAACCATTTTTCTCACCCGACTTAGTCTTCCGCCATTTTATGGAGTGTCACAACGCAGCGCATGCGTACGCTTTCACATGTGTGGCATAATCAGCCTTGTTTACATCCAGGGGAAAGCACGCACATGTACGTAATCTGCGCCTAGCGGATACTCCTTTGCTAAAGTAGGGAAATGTTGTTTCCTTTGAAACTACATTTCCCAGAGGCTTACGCGACACATACGTCCTACGACATCTGCCAGGACTGTTTCCACAGTCGGAGAAGTGGAGGAAAATTGTTCTTTCATTTACAATACGGATATTTTTCGTAAAAAAAAGCATGGATTCACTATAGGCGTCCTTTATTCACCCCCAGGAGATGTGTGAGGGATGTTTTATTATAAATATGTGCACATTATTTCATGTCTTCCGAAGTGTAACAGCCATCACCCATTTAAACCCATTCAAAGGCCTTTTGAGCAAACAATCAAATGAAATACACAACCTGGCCTGTTCTTCTGAGCTCTGATGCTTCAAAGGTCAAACTGTCCTTGTTGTGAAGGCTGTAAGGATGGGTTTTAATGGGGGAAGCATTCATTTGAGAGTAGAAGATGGCAGCTCAGTCGAGCCAGATAAGAGCGAAAGAGTGCATTCAAGTTGACAGGAAATGCAAGCCAGCACAGGAAGTGAAAGGGAGAAGACAGTGAAAGTGAAGCTCAGGAATACTTTAAAAGTGTAGATACACATTTGCACATTTGCTGGTTGCTCTTCCTTCCCGTTGGGATCCATATTTAGATCTAGACAGTTATTGGGTGAGTGCTGTAAAGATCCCCTAGGTTGCCATCTGCTGTCATTGCTGTTTATTTCTATCTTGGACAGACCCTTTCTAACCAAACGACTTTCTATATTCTCTCTTCAGAGTATCCAGTTTGCTTCACATAATCAAAAGGATTTGAAGAGCAAATGGCTTTGATGATTATAGCAGACGTCTGACTTTTACTAACAGATATAATGGGAAACATGACATATATTTAAATACACTGCTTATACTGGCTAAACTGAGTGTGTGTGTGTGTGTATGTTTATGCACAACACACCCAAATGAAGAGCATGGCTAACCATGCACTTACTCTGACTAATAGTGCGCTAAATATCTCCATCTTAGACTACGATTTAAAGCAATTGAAACATTTAGATTTCAATTTGAATTCTTAAACTAAATCTTTATCTGCATGTATGCTTTAACATTGAAATAAAAATGCCATGAAATTAATTTCTCACCTATTTAAGTGATATTGGGTGAGTAGTGACATTTTATGCATTGAATTAAAGTAATAATAATACATCTAAAAAAACTAAAATAATAATAATTTAAAAAATTAAAAATAAATAATAAATATTTATTTAAAATAATTAAAATAAAAGACAATTTTTTTTAAACAGAAACAAATAAAGAATGCCTGGAACACACAATGTGATTTGAGGAGGCTAATTGAAGAAAGTCAGAGCCAGTCTGAAGATTAAAGCTGACCGATTGCAAAGGAATTCAGGTAGTGTATGCTCGAAGACATTTTTTGTAGGGTTCATATGTTTTTGCTTCACACTTTGATTCCATCCAGTTGGAAGTTATCAAACGTTATCAAAATCTGTTCGGATTTTAAAAGTTTTCCAACCTTAAGACTGTTGTAATCAGAATCTTCAGGGCAGTTGTCAATAAATCAACATGACGGATAATATAGGAAGCTAAAAGATAACTTATCAAGATATCTGACAATTAAGGAAATGTCTAAGAAACAGCTTCTTGGACAGTATTTTCTATGGGATGACTGTTGCTGGCTGAACAGTGTTGACAGTCAGTCAGTGTGCCAAATGAGATGCTGATATCAGCAGACACTGGGTTCAAACTGGATCACAGACGCTGGAAGATATTATGGGTCCAGTATGAAGCTTTACATAAAACTACTTAGAGGAACCATCACCTTATTTGAACCCTCTGCTTCTGCTTTTCTGGCTTTCATTTCTTTTTCTTTTTCAGATGATTCTAAGAAGAGATCTTATGCAAGATTTCAGTCCTTCCATTATTGGTGTGCTTCCTTAAAGGGCCAGTCACTAGGGCTGCCCGATTAACCTTTATCACATCGCTATTGAGGTTTTAACTCCCGCAATAACCTAACCTAAATGCAACGTTTTAGCTAGTCCAGATCTCTCAAGTAATACATGGTATCTGCATATTTGAGAGAATGAAATTAGATCAAGTCTCTAAATACTAAACATGCATTTTCTATTCAGATGCACATGAAGGGTCAGAGTAAAGGTCTGTTTCAAGCTCTTTAACTTCCAGCATCAATCTGATCATTTGGATTACACAGCTATTGTTTCTCCAGCAGATGCCCCAAAAGGTTAAGTCTAATATTTTTGGTGTAGGAGTAAAGTTAGAGATGGGAGGACGGCACATGCTTGCAGCTAACTGGATACATGTTTCTGGCGTTTGTAACTTGGAAACAAAAAAAGGTCAGATTCTGTTCGCCAATCATTAATAAATGCTGTTAATCTCAGAGCTGAGCAAAATAAAATAAAATAAAATGTTGTTGTTCTCCTTAAAATATAGAAACACTGCTCCTACTTTTTTTCTTGTATATTTTAGTTACTTGCATTAATTCAATTTGTAACGTGGATGGAAAAACCTTTAAAGTGAATGAGTTAAATTATGAGTAATGAAAGACTCTCAAACGATTTGTTTAATTATGAATGTTTCCCATTTTTGATCAATTCAATTTAAAGCAGTGTTTGTGAGCTTTTAACACTCCTAGTGGCAAACAATAATTTTGCATTTTCATTCAGACCAATGTGGAAAATTATGTTCTCCTATGTCTGCTTGCGCAATAAGTGGGCGGACAGGCAATATGCTAATGCTTCATGTTGACGTCAACATGAAACTATTAAAAAAATATATATATATCTTGGCATACATTCTAAAAACAACTTGTTTCAATGATTTCGAGTCGATTTTCTTTTCTCTTCTTTTGAGAGACAAAAACTTTATACACGGTGCACTTTCAGATTTAAAACTTAGCAGGATGTTTTAATTCACTTAATTAATCTTACACACTGCATGAAAGCTTATTTTTAAAAATCCATAATAGGGGCACTTTAAGTTCATAATGGTCCTATTCTACAAAATACTTCACTGTAATGTTTTATTTTAAATGTTCTGAAAGGCTTCTAAAGTAATCATGAACCTTTAAGCGTCAAAAGTGCTGCATTGTTTTAAACCATGCATCCTGTGTGAGCCAACTTTACTGTTAAAGTCTCAGTTAAGTGTCAACTATATGCTTTACATAAACGCCTACAGAGACACTATGATGAGGTGACTCAAACTTCTCGCCTGACAAAACTCGTCAACCACTACAAAAAGTGTAACTGTCCTGACGCGTGCTGGTCATTTGCACTGATACTAAAATGAGCCTAGACCCAAACGACTTAAACAGAAGCGGATTGTATCAAATGTTCTGCATTTCAGATGATCTTAGCTTTGAATAGTAACCTAAACTTGAGGTTTACCTTGAGATATTAAATATAATTAGGTAATTCTTATATAAGATTCCTGGTGAGTGAGAACAGGTTTATAAAAAAGTAAGATCTGTTGAGTAATTTGGGCTAAGCTACTTTAAAGCTTTGACTTTAAAAACAACTTACCCGGTACTTGTTTTACTCAAATCATCATGCAATCTATCTTTTACATTTCAACTCATTTAAAATCAAATCATGCATCTCCAGCCAACGCTAGACGGAAACCTTTTTGTTAAAACTAAGCATTTAGACATCATCGGAATAGTGATGACCTGACGGTTAAGATCGAAATGTACTTTGTTTGGAGATGAATGGGCCGACCTTTCATGCTCAGAGAAAAACCACAACGCAAAAGGAAGCTCGACTATCTCATGTTTACCAAACCAACTCAGCATCTTAGACAGGATGAGGGAGACTAGCTATACCTACTACGTCTAACCACAAGGCATCTACATTTTTACCCAGATTCACATAAAGATGAAAACCAAGAACCAGGTGCAGGATGAATCTTGCTCAAGGAAGCGAAATGCTTTCAAAATCACACCAAAGGAAGAGTCGGGATGTGCTACAAAACATTTGAGATCCTCAATCTAAACTCTAACAGAACTGCCTGGTAACAACAGATTATCAACTAGTACTAGAAGAGGGTGAGAGCTTCTTACGTGGCATGATCCCCTGGTTAACCAGTTCTTCTCGAGTCCGTCTCTGCTGAAGTTTGATTTGGAGCACTAGAAGAAAACAAGAAATCAAGATGAAGACATTTAGTCAACAATCAAGGATGAAAATTGGGCAAAATTGCTAATTTAACTCGTTGACTGCGCAACGGGTTTACGAATACTTGTTCTTGGGACATAATTTGCACTGTTACACAACAATAGATCGATGTGTTGGTTGGTTACAGGAGAGCAAAATCGACTATGCACATCAGATATGCACAAACATAAATGCAACGAAACATTTCATAGAGTTTAAATGCAGTAAAACAGATCAGAGTGCGAGTCTGAGGCTAACAAACCGGTCTTGTTGCAATGAAAACAGTTTAACCTCTCAAAACAGAAGCACATCTGAAAGTTACTGTGAGGAAATTACTACACTGTAGTTCATTACTGTTCAATATTTGCATGTTCCCGGAGACGGCACACTATAGACAGAAGAAAATACAGCATGACAGAAGTCACATAAGTTGATAAAATACCCGGCAAGCAGCTCGATTTGTCTCCTTCATCCTCCTCTCGAACAAGCTCTTCCTGACAGCCGGCAGAGAGCTTATCAGTCAGAGAGGAGAGAGTACAGAGTACAACATACTTCCTCTTCCTGTTTCTTCATTCGATTTGAAACAGAAGTGTGCGAGATGTTTCCACGACTTACCACAGGAAGAAAGCCTGTCAATTCTTTTAAATGAGTGTTTGAATCTAAATAGCAGGCTAAAAAGCACATATAAAAAAACATCCTGGCACATCTACGGTGTTAAAATGCAAAAATACAGCAGCAGCTAGAGGTTGCTAGAGGTTACATGTTTATATTATTATTTTAAGCAAACATCTTTACAGGTTATCTGGGTTTGGACTGAAACCTCAAAAGGTCAAGTCACAACTAAATATTTGTTTGATCAAGTGATTTACCAGTTAAACCACAACTTTGAGTCAGCACAGCGCTCATATTTAAATTCTAATAATTGAATTACGCAAAGAAATATCAAATATCTAAGGCCACCAAAACAGAAAGTCAAGACACTATCTCTTCCACTAGAAGAAACAGCAACAGTATTGCAGTTAAAAGACGCTTGCTGCGTGTCAGACTTATTTATTTAAATATTTCTGGTGGGTAAAAATATAAAGCCCCAGAATTGTATTTTGGTATCATCCCGCTTCAAACATCTACAAGAACGCGAAACCAAGCTGTTCATGTAACGAACATGTGACTAAATACCGCTACCGAAGCGTTGGGCCCTGTTAGATTAATAACCTGATACAAGGCTAAATCGAGCCATCTCTCGCTGTGGTTTTGGTTCTCGCATCTGACATTTGACACATTTGCTCCTCAGCGTCATCATTAACCATGAGGCATAGAGTCAGCATGTATGAATTGAAATGTTAGAGGAATCACAATAAGAGCTATCAGAACAGGCGTCAATCATATAAACAGATATTTAAGCAATTTTGTCGAGAAATGTTACAAAATATGTATTATATATGTGAAATTTAGAAAATATATTTATGGAACACCTTTATTTCACATTTTATCTTAATTTTTACATTATCTATGATTTTTGGCATAAATAAAAATACACTGCATTGTTGGCTATAACTACAAATATACCCCTGCAACTTAAGACTGGTTTTGTGCTTCAGGGTCATATACACACACACACATATATATATATATATAATATAAAATACATGTTATATAAAGTATTGATATGAACACACATGATAATTAATAATACTCTTAATATCAATAGTAAATCAACCCATATTTCTATAAATTAGGTCTTGCACAAGTATGAGAAATGTATAAAATGTCAGTCTTCACTGTGAAACATCTGATGGCAATGATATGTGTTTGTGACGTCAACTGGTAGCATAGTTTCAGATAAAATCGCTTTACAAAAGCATTCTATCACTTATCTGTTATCTCGTATATAAAAGCCTGTTTTTGACCATGGCTGATGTTGTTGAGGTCTGAACCTGTCAGCACGGGTTAATTTATGAACTAAGGGCCTATAACACCTGTTCACTGCTGTTTGTGTTGGGGAACAGAGCCAGTGCTGCACCTGTTGCACTGCTAAATTGTGATCTGGCTTTAGGTCATCGCAACAGCTGATGGGCTGCTGAATTTTGATCTGGTGTGAGGTCACTAAAGGTGAAACTGAGATGGCTGGCAGGAGGTGTGCGCAAGCGTTTACGGAGGACAGCGGTGCTAACATACAAGCTAAACCTCAATGTTGTGCGTTTTGTCGCACCCACTGTAAGCAGGAGAATTGAGGCCGATGACTCATAATTGCAGTATTAGTGATCTAAAGTTAATCTGGGAAAACTGTGTATGTGTGAGTTTTCCTTCAGTGTCAGAGTGACATACTGCAGCACAAACCACTGCCAGAACACATCATCCACATTGATATAACAGTGTAATGTCATCCTCAGAGACCTGAAGAGTGAGAACAAAGGCAGAAAATAAAGGGATGCACATCCTAACTAAGCTCTATCAGGCTCTAACTTCTGCTCTTTCAAATAAAATGTTGAAAAACGCTGCAAGATGCTGCTAAATAATCCATTTACTATAGTTTAACACAGTTTAATGTAGTTTTTTGTTTTTTTATTGTATTGTATTTACTTATATTGTTTCACGTTTACATAAAACATATACAATTTATTTGTAAATATGTGATCATTTAATGATGCAGTAATATATATATTCAGAATATTCTTTCTTAAATATAAGATGTATAATGCATGTCATGTCAAGTGATGTAATATACATTTTTTTTATGTGTAATGATAATCTACATACAGATATGTACATAATGATAGACATTTTAATATGTACACACATACATATATATAGTGGGCTCATTAAGTATTTGATCACCTTGTGATTTTGATTTTGTGAATTTTCAGCACAGGTGCATTTCCACTGTGAGAGACAGAATCTTAATCACTTGCTTATCAGCCAGATTTCTGATCCTCAAAGACCTGTTATTTAGCTTTTAAATAGTCCAGCTACACTCTGCTCGTGATTCTAAATTAGTAGCACCTGTTTGAGGTCGTTAGCTGTCATTAAAGACACCTGTGCACCCCGCAATCAGCCAAAGTCTAAAGCTGCGTCCGAAATCGCATACTGCTTAAGTAGGTACTACATTTAAAACCGAACCTACTACTCGACCGTTAAAACAG
>JAUMHP010000043.1:14978944-15015438 GCA_032361065.1 Enteromius trimaculatus
ACAACCCTTAAACAAAAAGAAATAACGTTACTAAAAGTAATTACAAAAGTCATTCATTGTTAACCTACTTTAAGTTAGTATTTAGTGAGCTTGTATAAAGGGAACAAAATGTAACTCGTGACAACATTTTTTTCCAGAACACGTACATTTTCTAGGAAAAAGTACAACATTGTGAATATGACCTTTAGTTACATAACAAAGAAAAGGGGCATTCTACTTGGAGAAAAAGTGTGTGTGTGTGGTGTAGAGTTATATGATCTCACTGCAACAGAAAAAAACCAGCGGTAACACAAACTCTGCTGCAAGCATTTTAAGCAGATGACAAACACCATTGCCATGGTAACATGTTATAACACTTCATATACAGAAAGAGAAACACAAGTAGCATCTCTGCAGTGACAGATTGGGAAGGTATCTAGCATAACATCACTCCAACACTGAGTCGCATATTCAGTCACAGCCACATCTGCTAATGAGGTGCACCATTTCCAACAATCAGCTGCCGTTTCAGAATGTCTGCAATATCTGGAACACCTCGATGTCATCGAGAGATCATTTTAGAATGTCTGCAATGCCACATCTAAAATTTTAGAATGTTAAAAAAAAATAAAGGAACAAGTAATCATTACATTTTTGAATGTAAAGGGAAAAATTGTCTGCAACATCTAGAACATTTGAACGTTCCAAACACAAACAAACAAAAACAAAAAGGATAATTCTACATGTATCCACAATGTATGTGTAAAATTTAGGAAGTGTAGAAAAAAATGTAACGAAACTCACTTCTTTAAGAACTCTTTTTGTACTACAGTGTAATCATTAAATCACAGATTTCTCTTCTTTCAGAGAATTTAATATAAACCTCTCAACTTTCTCAGTAAAACGAAGTCCGCTTCCATCAGAACTGATCTCAAGTTACAAAAATCCCTTTTCAAAAAAAAAAAAAGAAAGAAAACAAGTTGAGTGTCAGATCATATTACCTTGCTTTTTAATAAAAGGGAAAGTGCATGGTTAATTCTGCTATTTTACTGAGAAGTTGCAAACAACAAAGCTGCAAACTCAAGCACAGCAGTTCAGCTTTTTCTTCATTTGAGTCTAATTAGGTATTTTATATATAAATAAAATAAATACTACATTAATAAGGGAGTTCTATTAGTGAATTCTATTGATTAAGTGGGGCTTTTTATTGAGCTCTTAAAAAAACAGAAAGTTGTAATAAAACAAACAATTTGTTGCAGAATAAGAGAATTGGTTTTGATAGAAAGATTGTCAGGGGTTTTCAGAAATGCATTTCTCTCTACAGGGTTTGAATACAGAGCAGATAACAGCTTAGTCATGTGCAGAGTGAGTCACACAAACACACTTCGTTCTCATCAGGCCCTCTGAGCAAAACAGTGCTGCTGGAATCTATCGCCATGGTGATGAATGATGTCATAATTGGGAAAAGATGATTGACAGGTGCATTCTGTTTACATCTCAGTTTCTCAACACCGCAATTGCTTTGCAAAGTCATTGATTTTTCCCTAGTTTCCTTTTGTTTCTTCCCTTTTGTTTGGTTCACAGAAGATTTCTGGGTAGTAAAACTACAAACATGAGTGGGAGTATTTTGTGGTGAGTTAAATGTGCTGAGAGTGATGATGAACAGAGGGAAGTGTTGGGAAAAGGGACCGCAGAATTCTCACATGTACTGATGGAGACATAAAGCTGCAAAAGTGGTTTGACATCTTAAGAAATGTTAGAATAATACACACACACACACACACACACACACACATACATATATGATTAATCGCATCCAAAATAAAAGTTTTTGTTCTCATGATACACAAGCTTGTACTGTTTATATTTATTGTCTATTTATGTAAACACACACACATAGAGTAGAGGTGTGACGAGCCACATCCCACGAGACGAGACTTTTTGACTTTTTAATCCTCAATGGTAAAATACTGTATATTGGGAAAAAAATAATTTTTGTTTTAGGTGCTTTTTGTAATGAAATTAAACTATTTTAATGAATTACATGCGAACACCGCAAAATATTTTGCCACAAACTGACAGGCAAGTAATTAACAATAAATAACAAAAAAAAAAAAACAATAGTATAAATAAATAAAAACAAATAACACAAATATTCCTTTAAAAGCAGGGTACGTTACGTCATTAGAACGGCCGCACACCCTGTGTGCGTACAGGCAGTTTTTTGAGACTGCACGGACCACAGTCCGCGTACAACAAAAGAGTGCAAGTCGTGGCATTGTACATGCATCGAGCGACGTTCAGTGTCAGGTCTCATACAATCAGGCATAGCGCGAAACGGACTCATGTGGAGTGTGACGTGTTGCATTGCCCCGCCCCGTGTGACGTCACACTATTGAGCATGGCACAATTGCTAACTTTTTAAGCATACACAAAATACTCGTGGAAATGCATGTTATCCTATGCATAAAATCTCATTAGTTTTGCATTTAATAAAACTGTTTAAATAAACAATATCAGAAGCAGCTTATCTCCATCTGCCATCCTCAACAGTTCCACACCACCACTTTGCTTGGGCCGCGCGTGTGTGATGTCACACGGGGCGGGGCAATGCAACACGTCACACTCCACCTGAGTCTCACGCCTGAGTCCGTTTCGGCTATGACCTTTTGTCTAACGCCTTTTAATCTGAGTCCGTTTCGCCCTATGCCTGATTGTACGAGACCTGACACTGAACGCCGTTTTTTTCCCGAGACCTGAAGCCTTTTAGTCTAAGTCACGATGCCTTTTGGTCCATTGACAAAGACCTTTGAGTCTGAGGCATGACGCATTTTCATTTTATGACGGAGGTCTAAGGATGTCCTAAAATGTACACCGCACACATTATAAATAGAACGCGGCAGCAGTTTCCTGCCGGATATTTGTTGACCAGTCGAGATCACACCCCTAACATAAAATATATATTTTTACAATATTTTAAATATTTTAAACATATTTATATTAATATTATTTATAAATATTTTAATGTATAAACAAAGTTATATTACATACATATATGTATATATATAAACCTGCTCTTTCTGGTTTCTTGAATCTAATTGTCTGATAGTTATGCGATATTGGAGTCCATCATAGCTCCTCGTCCTCTTCACGTTTGCCGAAGTTGTCATATTTCTAATAGCGGGTGTCATGACGGACACTTGCCATTAGAAACACATATATATATATATATATATATAACTGTGCAGTTGAACACTACACTCACTCACGTTAATCATGGATGATGATACAGACTTTGCTATACACTTAGACTAAATGTATATAATTTATTGATCATTATGGGAAACTGATGCTCCAGTGCTGGGAACACATTGCACTTACTGACATCATAATCGTACATGACTGCTAACTCCAGGCAGAGATTACAGTCTTTCCAATACACTGTTTTATCACCTCCCAGCCAACTAATCTTTTAAATCCAATTAAAGTCACAAATTTTGGGGTTTTGGGCTACTTTTTAGAGTGAGGAATGGGATCAGGCTCTGACATAAACCCCAAACATCCAGCATTAACACCAGGGCTCAACGTGTGTTAGGTTTTGACTCAACTTTTAAAAAAGTGGTTTCATTCAGGTCTTTAAATTGTCAAACCGGGGGCAGGTTTCTTATTTTGGCTTTCGTGGTCAGTCCGTTTGCCTTTATCTGGGTCAGAATGCAAAACACCATTCCCTCTGGGAGGACTGCTCTGGCCGAAGGCACTTAGATGGTTTTTCAGTTTACCAAGCTAAACAAGTGAGGCATAGACAAGGCAACAGTTTAAGACTACACACTTCACCCAAAACATGAGGTCACTGGGTCAGAATATCATGCTGCGTGCCTGGTGCCTCTGCAAAGTGGCAGCTGGCTAATCCACGCCAGGTGCAGCCAGGCCAACTGCTTGGTACTCAACCAAGTGCCACACATTGCCAACTGACTTTCAATCGCACAGTCAAGCAGACTAAGACTGAAATACAGCAGATCACAAAAACAAAATAGCTTGTAAATGGCGTATCATTTTAACTTTGACTACTAGGCTATATGGCTACCGAATCTGTAATTATAGTGGACAGCATTTCACACATATGTAATTTAGTTAGTACTGTAACATGTAGCATGAAGTGAACATCTTACAATATAGAGGATGTAAAAACAGCTTCTGAGAAGTGCAGGGAACATCAGGGTTTGGGGAATTGCGTATGCAGCAACAAAATAAACACGAGCAGATGTGAGGGGGGAAATACCCAGTGGTGTTTACGAGTAGGTGCTTGTGATTCAGTTACCTGATTTATTTCCTGCTCAAAAAAGTCCAGCGTAATTCCATGTCAGATGTGTGCCACCATTACCTTGAAGAAAAGAAGAAAAAATAGCTAATAAAACGACAGCTATAAGCATTTTTATATTAGTTCGGTCAAACAATTAATTGCATCCAAAATAAAAGTTTGCATAAAATGCACTCAATATTTAATAATTATTATTTATTTGTATTATATAAATATGCATGCATTTCAATCCATGATAGGTTCTCTTTACAATTTACCCTTTTCTTTTTTAGCTCGAAATGATATAATACAACTACATCATTTCCTAAACCTAGAAAATGAGTTTAAGCAGTTTGCACAGAAGTTCATCCACGCTAGCCAGCCAGACAGCATTGTTGCTGCAAATTCTGATTAGTCACCAAGATAATGTGAAACACTTCACACAAAGCCAAACGTTCAAGTCTGCAAGGAATAAAACTGCAAGCAGAAGAAAAAAAATGTTCAGCATCAACCATGTTATTTTAGCATACTACTAAAGTATGAACTGATATTTTGAATAAGCTTTTATTTGTATATTTTCCATTTTCAAATTGTAGTACTTTCTTAATGTATTTTGTCGCTATAAGTTTTGTTTTTTATTATATATTTCTTTATAGATTTAGTAGCGCTGCCAAACGATTTATCATGATTAATCAAATCCAAAGTAAAAGTTTTTGTTTAGGCTACATAATATATTTGTGTGTACTGTGTATATAAACACACGCGGCATATATTTTGAAAATATTTACATGAATATAAATATATGGCCTATATGTAAATGCATACAATTTATATTACATATAAATATATTTAATATATAAATATTTTATGTCAGTTTTATTTTAATGACCTACAGATTTTTTTCTTTTTAAGTTTTAGTTAACAAAAACAACATTGGTATCAACAGACCTTAAACGATCTCACACTGGCCTTTGTTGAGCCCTATATTTGTACTTCTTAAAACGCATACATTTTTGT
Source organism: Enteromius trimaculatus (assembly GCA_032361065.1). Taxonomy (NCBI): domain Eukaryota; kingdom Metazoa; phylum Chordata; class Actinopteri; order Cypriniformes; family Cyprinidae; genus Enteromius; species Enteromius trimaculatus. The sequence continues at coordinate 14,984,238 of JAUMHP010000043.1, forward strand.
TGCACAGAGGAATGTTAAAGGCTCAATAAAAGCACCATCAACAGCATGCCACAGAAAATCATTTTGACTCATGCTTCAGTACTAACACGGGCCGCACAAAGATACCAGAAGAGGACCGTAAACATGCACAGAAATCCACGCCGATAAACCATAACCATAAGTTCATCCAGCTACAACAGCAGTTCCACCAGACCATTTAGACAACCCAAACACCACATAAGAATTAAGTGCTTTATCAAAAGTACAAGTTGCACATTTCTGCTGTTGATAAAATCGAACTTGTTTTGAACCCGGAACATTCCTTTGAAACCTGAGCTGCAAGACAAAAAGAATGAAAGTGAGATTGACTAAAAGAACACAGACATAAGAGACACGAGGACTGTCGCTTTTAGAAATTTAAGCTGCTTTATGTCAGTCTCCTTTGTGAGATAAAGCAGAAGTTTGAGTTCCATTTGACCCACTTTATTTTGGCACTATGAATCATAAGCTGACCTAATTCATACACACACAAGTCATGCTTGTTGATCATAAACAATGTTATTACTGTGTATATGTAAATTATGGTGTAGTCATGTTTCCATCAGGCAGTTAAAATGCTGATGTGACAGAAAGAGCGATCAATAAGTCACATGCATCATGCAATACATCTCAAGACATCTCTTACAACAGAACCTAGAACCCTAACAAACCCAAAAAACAAGTACTAACGTTAATGCAAAACAGGATATTACATTATTGTTTATAAAGCTATAATGCAGTTTGTAGTTCAAATGCATCTTTATGACCATCAGCTTCAACCAGATAAAAGGAGTCTGATGGAAATACCATGGTACTCTAACACACCTTGGTACAGCATTCATACACTGTGGCATTCACATGGTAGGACAACACCTTAATGCAAAAGTGCAGAAAACATGATATTACCATGACCATACCTTACTGCATTTAACCCAAAGGCAAAGTAACACACTTTAAAAGGCTGTAAATAACATGTTAAGAGCTGCCATAACACGCCAACCCGCCTGATGACAGATGCATGCAGTAAAAGAATAAAAATACCAAGTCATGATGCATGTTACATAACAGTCCCACCTTCACAGCATCAGGACCACAAGCACCCTCCCGTGCCCACTGTGGCCAAGGTGACCTGTATCCTTTACAACCTTCAGTCCAACGCTTGACAGCCCCGAAAACATGCTGTCTCACCTAGCAAGTGACCTGGCAAGAAAACTCAGGCCATGTGCTTGCTGTTCCCAACTACACAGTACAACTTCCAGCAAGCTTATAATGCAATATTAAACACCCTGAAAGCCTTCCAATAAACGAGTGCGCCTGCACAGCGACCGCGTCTCACACCAAGTCTTAAAAATTATAAGTTTTACAGTTGTCTTACTTTACAGGGCTTGATCCATCCCATCTATTGGTATTCCACTGGTCTGCACTTCACTAATCGTTTCCGATATCCAGTAAACTTCAACCGGAACCCCGCCTGTTTTCAGGACCCATCCAATAGTGGGCGAGTACTCTAAAGAATGGCATTGAGGATAGCCAATAGGTTGACTCAGATGACTTCCGCGAACATATTTAGCCAATTACTTCGCAGCTCGGTGTTCTCGGTGGAACAAGTGGACCAATTAGAATGCTCACCGTTTGTTGTGGAACGCTCAGCGTTGAGATTCTACATTATTTTTGATACAGTAAAACATTCATATTAATTAAATTGGTTTTAATTAAATTGGTTTTCATTTAAATACCATTCTTTAGAGTGTACAACTGTCTTTATTAACACAAAAACATTTTTTGTTTAGGTTTTTTGTTGTTGTTTTTTCTCACAGTGGAGGATTAGGCTCTCTGAGCACACATGCAACGGCTGAAAGAAGACAATTAATCGCCTAACAACGTTAGTAATAATAATAATTTGTATTATAAGTAAAAATATTTCTAAATTACTTGGATTTATTTTTATAAAAAAAAAAATTACTAAATCATTGGGGACACAGAAAGTTATATTTGCTGTTGTGAGTTCTGTTTTGTTGAAGTACAGCACAAAAAGAAGGATCTTACTGCCTCCTGGAGGCCAATTTATGCAATTGTCTGTTTCTGACCCCATTATTGAAAGCAAAGGTAACCTATTATTGCTTCTATTGAAAGCAAAAGTAAAATAAATAAATAAAATAAAAGCATATATACATAAACATACACGTATATATTCAATGTTATACCACATTATCATACCACACAATCAATTATTTTATTGCAGAATAATTTTAAACATCTTTTATGTGACATCAATTATAAAAATCTGTTGTAAGCAGTCATTAAAGAATAATCTTTTTTTTTTTTTTCTGACCCTGGATGCATGATTATCAATAAATATTTCCATTTATCTATTAATTTAATAGAATCACTGACATTCAGTAACAAACATCCACATTTTACTTTCTTAAACCTTCTGTGTGAAACATTCACAATTCAGACATGATGAAGCTTGGGAAGTTGATTCATCCTCTTATCAAGATAGATTGAAGAAAAAAGAAATACATTTTTATGTCTGTAAACATTTTAAGCATTAAAAAGTCCATCACGGTCTCAGTGGCTTTGTGTTGTCAAGTAAAATAAAGTATCACTTACACAGAACCAGAAAACTACTCTGGATTTTTTTTTTTGTTTGATAAACAGCATCAATGCAAGAAGGCTAATCTAAAATCAGGTTGACAGCAATGATCTTACAAAAAAGATCTGTCAGGTGCATTATTTTCTTTTTTTTGACAGTATGTAAACCAGTCTAGACTTATTGAAATTCACAAACAAAACTAGTTCATATTTTAAATGAAATATTCTTTAAAAACGACATTAAATACTGACCAAGGTATAGACCTATTAAGGCAATTTTCCATTAAAGAGTACATATTGCATTAATTAACCGGGAAAATTATTTATATTAATGCTCTATCAATCAAAGTTTGGACACACTTTCTCTTTCTTTTAGTATTTTCTGAATAATAGCAAAGCCATTAAACTATAAAATAATACAAATGAGAATTATACAAAAACTTAAAAGGAGCACAAATTAAAAATGTTCTATATGTCGTGATCTTGACATAGCCACATTATATACCCAGTGTATACAGTAAAACTTCTATGAATCAGTGTTATTCAGTATTATGTACATACTAGCTATAGTTTTATATTTTAATATTAATGTTTAAGTGTTTGTTTTCTATGTAGCTTTTTAGTTTTAGTAGTTTGTGTACTTAGCTACTTACTTCGGTTAGCTGTCAAAGCAACATTTCTCATTTTTGTTTTAATTCTCTCCCCTAATATTAATATTTATTATTTATATTTAATTTATTTCAAGTCAAGTGTGTCTAAACCTTTGTGTCTAAACAGTGTTCCTGTTTATTTTAATAATTTATAAAAAAAATCCAGTGAGATAATAAACGGCCCGTGAGAGGTCAGTGCGCCGTCACTGTGCGTCTGACCCCCATGACCCTGAAGGTGGTGCTGGCGATCTTCTCGTACAGTAAGAACATCAGTGCTGCGGTGAGGACCGTCTGAAGCAGCTTTGCCTCCAGGCCTTTAAACAATCCCAACAGGCCCCACTTCCTGCAGTAAATCAATCAACAAACATCTCAGTCTGAGTCCAGATGTCACCAGAAGCCAATGAAACACTTGACAATAACTTGTGTGACAGCTACTGAAAATAATGAACTGCAGAGTGAAATATATTTGCACTGAACAGGCAAAATCAGGTCAGGTGAAATGTGCGTGTTGTTCTACCTGACTCTGTTGATCAGCAGATGCATGACAGCTCTCAGGCTGTTCAGGAGTTTGGGCTGATCTGCGGGCTGCCCGTGCTGTCCAAACTGAGAAATGAGAACCACAGAGAAAACAAACATTATTACCCGAACGCAAACAAAACTAAAGCTTCAGAAAAAGTGTGGTTCTCCGGTTTCATCTAAAACAGGAGATCTGAACTAATGGATGCAAATAATAAAACTAACCTAACCATATAACCATGCACAGTTTAGAGAATGAACAGGGGCTCACAAAAGGGAGGAAAAAACTTGTTTTTCAGAGGGAGGAAAGAACCTCGTCACGTCGTAATGGATCCAGTGTGTGTTAAATGTGACCCTGGAGCACAAAACCAGTCTTAAAGGAGTAGTTCCCCCCAAAAACGAAAATTGTGTCATCATTTATTCACCCTTGCGTAGTTTTAAATCTGTATGAATTACTTTGTTCGGCCAGACACAAAGAAAAATATTTTTAAGCGAGGCTGTTTTGCTCACCATTGACTTCCATAGTATGGAAAACAAAAATATGGACGTCAGCGGTGACCCAAAACAGGAACTATTCCTGTAAGTAGCACAAGTATATTTGCAGCAATACACTGTGTGGGTCAAAATGATCCATTTTACTTTTATGTCAAAAATCATTAGGATTTTAAGTAAAGATCACGTTCCGTGAAGATATATTGTTCATTTTCTACTGTAAGTATAGGCTATCAAAAACATGTTTGATCAGTAATATGCATTGCTGAGAACTGGTTTTAAAGGTGATTTTTTTGCACCATCAGATTCCAGATTTTTAAATAGCTGTGTCTCGAAATATTGTCCCGTCTTAAACACACATCAATGTAAATATTATTTATTCAGCTTTTACATGATATATATAGATCTCAGTTAAAAATAAAAAAAATAAAAAATCAACCCTTATGACTGCCACAAATGCTCTCCTACTCGTCGCTTAATAAAAGCGTCTGCTAAATGAAACGTATCTAATTACCAGGTTCTGCTGTTGTCTTTTGTTGCGTCGTGCTGCTCGCATCTGGAGTAGAATAATTCTTTCTCAATATAGCAAATTTGTTTTGCGCTTATCATACTTTGACATATTTTAGTAAAGCTCCAATTAGCATTCTATAGAGAAGTTATTATACAAACATGAATTTGCTTTCTACATTAAGTACATAATCACATCACCTGAAAGCTGCCCCCATACTATTAAAATGGCTGCTACGCCCCTGACCACTTTCTAATATATACAATCTATATATCTATCATAGCTTTTAGACATACAGTATACGGAAGGACAGTATATTAAATAAGCGTCCTTAAGCAAAAACAGTTGAGAAACAATACTCCAGTATTCCAGTCTTACCCGTAGAACAGACTGAACTGTCTGCAGAGGGTAGGTTATGGTAGTTGCCACAGCCTTGGCAATGGCTCCAATGAGAAACACCTCCAACGAGGAGAGCTATAAACAATCAAACGGGAAAATAGTGAAAAATAGTCAAGTTAAACAACGATGAGTCTGTCTTTATGATAACAAGTCGTCATAGGAGACACAACATTTGTGCATTTACATTGCAGCTGTGTTAACACAAAACCCACTATATGTTTCCTTGTAAATAAAAAAACCCAACAACATCAAACTGAAACCCTGGCAGTGACATCATCCATGGTTACCAAGGACTTACATAACCATATTTCTATGTTGCTATGGTAACACTTCTGGTATGGTTATGCACATCTACGACCACACGTGGGGTCGTTTACTCGTACTCGACAGATGCTTGCACACGAACACTAAATGGGCGAAGTATCATCTGCATGCTTTTAAACGCTGTAGTTACTGTTTCCCTGGCAACAGAGATCTTGACTCGTCTGTTCGACTCATCTGTTCATTCATATGTTGCCATAATTGTGCATGCAGAGAGATAATTCAAAGGTTTTACATTACTGCATTAGCTTTAATATTGCAAAAGGATTTTAGTAGATTATGAACCCTAAAAACTGTTCTGGGACCAGCAGCCTGCTCAGACCTCTCTGTGGACGCCCCTCATGAGCTGCCTCTTCAGACCCTCGTAGATCATGAACTGCACGGCTGGATTGAGCACCAGCAGCAGGGAGGGGAACGTCCCGTTCCATAACGCACCCACTCCTTCCTGCTGCACGATCTGCGCAAACGCATCTAAAGAGAGACGGATCACCTCATATCATCACTGGACACACACTTGAATTAAAGCAAGATTGTGTACGCCACCTTTAAAAATTACCAATGATTCCATTGTAGTGCGTGGGCTGTATGTCTTCATTTCTGAATTTGGCCCCCTGCAGTTTCAGTCTGGTATTGACTACCCAGAGCGGAGTGGTCACAAGAACATTCACTACACCTGAAGGTAGACAGAAACGTTTAGCAGATATGAAGGTATTCGCAAGAGCCACTGACTTCCATAGTAGGGACATAAATACTACGAAAGTCAGTGGGGACCTTGGTTACCTTACTGCTTGGTTTATTCACAACATTCTTTAAAATATCTTATTTGGTGATAAAAGAAGATAAAAAAGTAAATAAAGTAAATTATCAATTGTAATAATAAATAAGATAAACTGACAAAAAAAAGAAAAATGCTTAATATTTTACTGTAAATCATGATACCTTTTTTTTAAAGGATTCACTTTTGATCAATTGAAAGCATTATAGACAAATAACTGTATTAACTTGCTTTTCGTTATCTTTTTGATCACGCTTACCTCTAACTTTTGAATGGTACCCAATAATGATTGCCACAGCAAAAAATAAATAAATAAAACTCTTTTACAGCTTTTAATAATTGCTATAATAATTAACTAAATTAATGTTTGCAATGAAGATAACTCAAAACATGTAACACAAAAAGTACTCTAAAGATGAATTCTGCTGCATATAATCCACATTCATACATTTCTGTTTAAATACTGGTTGCACAAATTATATACACTGGCATTCAAAAGTTTGGGATCAGTAAGATTTTTTTAATGCTCAACAAGGCTGTATCTATTTGACTAAAAACAAATGATTTTTTAAAATATATATTTACAAAATTACAAAAATCACAAAATAAATAAATACATTGCAATAATGTATTTATCTATTTTGTGATTTTTGTAATTTTGTGTTACTTATATATATATATATATATATATATATTTAAATACACTGATACACTGTATACATATTATTTAAAAGTTTGGGGTCAGTAATTTTGTTATAAAGAAGAGTGTTTATTACAAACAGAAATTTTGTGTTTGGGGAAATTTTATTAAATTATTTTTTTTAAATAAATGTTAACTTTTATTTAGCAAGAATATGTTAAATGGATGAAAATTTACAGTAAAGACATATTGCTAGAAAATATTTCTAATTTAATTAAAAACTGTTCTTTTTAACGGTCAGAATCAAAGAAAAATATAAGAGTTTCAACACTGATGACAAATCAGCAACCAGAATGCATCACAAAGATAAACCATTTTTTAAGTCTATTAAAATAAGTTACCAATTTTAGAAATTGCTAAAATATTCCCCAATATTACTGTTTTTTCTGCATTTTTGATTAAATAAAATGTATTTCATTCATTTTATTTTAATCATGCATAATAAAAGCAGCCTTGATGTATTAAAACTACTTTTGAACAGCAATGTATGAAAGAAACTTTTGCATTTTTGATCATTTTAAGTTTTTGAAAAAAGCAAACCTGCAGCAATGCCAAATATGAGGTCTCGTCCTGGTGTTGACCTCTGACCTTGCAGCCAGGTGGCCTTCAGACTATGAAAACAATAGAAGTAGATGAAGTTTGAGCAGCAGAGGCTGCAGATCACTGGAAACCAGCCTCTATATGGAGCTAACCTGAAGGGAATAGTGTTTAAAAAAACAAGGTTATGCTTGCAACCTGAAATCAAATAGATAATGACACAAAACAAAGAGATGCGTCCGAAATAACTTACAGACCCTCCTCCTTGATGATCTCTGACAGAATGGCTGGGGTAGATTTGGCTTTCCGTTTGTCATCAACTGCACAGAAGGAGACAGAAACATGGTCATGTATTTTAAAACGCTTACAAAAGTAAAGTCAGCAGGAAAATAAATGTATGCGTTTCCCTTTTTACCTTGCAGCCTGAGTCGAGCTGTGTCAAGAGGAAAGAAAACAGTCATTGCTGTTACACTGCCCTAAAAACAACAACAAAATACAACTTTAAAATACAAAACACTAATTTTAATATAGTCAAGGGATTATCCTGGGGATACATAAATATATATTCTATACTATATAATATAAAACATTATATTATATTACATTAATATATTAAATATATTATATGTTGTGTTCTAGCATATAACATATTTTTTGTGATGATATAAGTACTGCTATATTCATATTAAACTAAAAAAATATGAAGTGAAACATATTAAATATTGAAAATATTGTGAAAAACATTATCTCGCATATCACTGTATAAAATACTGTATATCCTGTATAACATGTTGACTTTAAAGGTCAGCGTGTTTAAAGCAAATAAGAAAGCCGCATTTTATTTCATTTTTTCTGGTTAGTTTTTTAATTTCGTCACGAGCAGGTAGAGGTCAGGAGTATAGACAGATACGAGTGCATGTGTCATCATTTAAAAGCCGTAACTGTTTAAATAAAAATTAAAAACCCTACAGTTGTTATGAAGCGCTGTGTTTTTACCATCGCACCGGAGACTGCATGCACGAGACTCTCGTATGAAAACACATCCAGGAGTTTCAGATCTTTCGAGCCCATCCTCGGAAACTCAAAGATGCTATTTCAAAGTGTCTTTATTTACTTTACTGAGCTAAGAAGCAAATACTATTATTTATCTGTGGAGGTTTGAGGATTATACACAGCTCGAGAGAAGAGAGTTCCCTGGAACGTCCACTTCCGGGTCCGGCTTAGCCAATGAAAACGCTTGTAGGAATTTCCTCCACGATGATTGGAGAAAAGTTGCACTTGACCTTAGAACCTGTAGCCAATCAGAAACGTTAACCGCTACCTCACAATTAAAAAAAAGGGGGAATCGAAAATGTACTTACTTTGTTTTCGCTGAGTAGACGTTTAACAGGGGGTGTCTGTCTGAGATGTGGTTAAGTTTCTCTTTCAGTTCGTTATAAAACAGTCACACGAAATACTCAGTCTCTTCTTTATTAGAATATGCGTTATCAAGTACTACGTATCATCTGCCATAGCGAAAAAAAACATTAATTAATTAATTAATAGTCATGTTAACAATAACGATATATATATATATATATTTTTTTCCTTTGTAAATTTATTTATTTAAAAAAAAAATTAAATTTACAAAGTAAAATCGAGTGGGAAAAACGAGAATTTTATTAGTCTATACATAGTCAATGGTCACCTATTATTAGATATTAGATTACAGATATTGTAAAATGCAGTCACAGCTCAGACTACAGTGAAATGTAGCATTTCTTCCAGGTGTGTTTCCAATGGTGTAATCTACTCTATTACTGTTTGAAAACTAACCCCCACTTTCAAGGCTGGAGGGGCATTTTTCATTGGAACAGAAAAAGACATGCCAAACAAATTCTATATACTCGACTAACATGTTGAACTAGTCCTGTGCCTCAATGAAACCCTTGTCAGTGAAGTGAACAGATCTTTCAACAAGACCAGCCCTCTACCTGAAGTCGATACCTGTGTGGATTACACCTTCCTTCAAACAGAAATACTCTTCACTGCACAGAAGAAACCTGCATATTTCCTGCAGAGACTCTTCACATGCAAGTGTGTCAGTGCTGATCACCACAAATATGTAGGCTATTATAGATGAACAGGTTAAAAGCCCGAAACTTCATTTAACTGTGGTAAGTCATTTTCTTTTCTCCTTGATGTTGATGCAGAGTGAGACTTTTCACACTGTACATAACAGATCTGGGACCGTTTGCTTGTTTTAGGCATCTTGCAAATGTTCCTAAAGTTTATGCTTAAAATGAGATTAGTGCAATAATATATGAACAAGACAAAAATACTTATGACATTATGTTGTGTGATACTTTAAATTCTTTATTCTTTAAATCAGAAATTAATGACTCTTCGTGATACCATGGACAGTAAGAAGTCAGATGAAGAGATAGAGAACTCTGGGGAAGATGAGAATGATTCTGCATTGGATTCATCAACCACCTGTGAGTATGTATATCTAAAATAGGCTATATATAACTAAATAACACCAAACAATGTTCACATTTTACAAAGCCAAACTATTATAGCACTATTACTACAATATTTATATATCAATATACAATGTCTATTACACTCAATCAGTTACTTTATTCACAGACGCAACACATGAAACACTGTATGAAAATATGCCGAACATAGAGGAAACCAATTCAACTGCATCAACAAATGAAGATGGTGATAATTTAAAGCATCAACTTTTTAAAACCCTTTTGCTGAGTGTTTTCTTTCAGTTAGCACATGTTTTATATTTTATTTGTTTATTTTAGAAATGATTGGTTGTAGGCCTCAGTGACTTTGAGTGAAACAGAAATAAATAATAAATAGTGGGTAATATTAGCAATGTTAACTCAAAAACTTGATCAGTGAGGCCAATAATTAATCTCTTCCAAAAAAAAAAACTGTACAAACCTGTGCTAACTGAACGAAAACAATTGCGTTTTGGTGATAAAATATAGCATAGGGCCTAAAGAAATATTTACATGCATTTTTTGTAAGATAAAAAATACACCAAAAATTATCCTTTTTTAATTAAGATTATTATTAGCCTATTAATAAATATGTAATTTAACAATTGTCATGAACGATGACTAAAACATTTTTAAGCCTCTTAAGCATTTGTCTTAAACAGATCACATAAGATTTGGAATGATTTATAATGACTATAGGGTTAAATAGTTATCTTAAACTATTTTTCGTGTGATTAAAACCTTGATATTTTATGATTTGGCAGAGGAGTTGCGCATCATGCTGCTGGGAGCGAGAGGGTCTGGAAAAAGCTCCACCGGGAACACCATCCTCAAGTGCAACGCTTTTAAGTCAGACATGCAGCTGAGCAGAGTCACACATATCTGTGAAAGAGCATCTGGAAACATCAACGACCGGCCCGTGGCCATAATCGACACGCCGGGTCTGAACAGGGTCGGTCGCACGGAGAGGCAAGTGACCCGAGAGATCCTAAAGTCTATCTCTCTGTATGCTCCAGGACCACACGTGTTTCTGCTGGTCATGCCTGTTGGGAACTTAACTAATGATGACAAAAGCATGCATAAACTCATCGAGAGCATGTTTGGGAAGACGATCTGGAAGTACACTATCATCGTGTTCACGCACGGAGATCGTCTTGAGGGAAAGGCGCCAAATGACATCATCGCGTGTTCGGACGAGGGGCTCCGGAGTTTCATCCATCAGTGCAGCGGCGGGTTCCTGTTCTTCAATAACAAGGACACCACAAACTACGAGTCCGCGACAGAACTCTTGAAGAAGGTCGAGACCCTCGTGGCCATCAACGGAAAGAGCTGCTACACGCTGTCTTTTTATCCGGCCTCGGAGAGGAAGATCAGGAAGAACATGGAGAAGATTTTAGAGAAGAGAAAGGAGAAGATTGCAGAGAAGGAGAGAGAGCTGGTGATATACTGTAAAACTGAGCAAGAGGTGGAGAGAAAAAAGAGAGAACTATGGAGAATAGAAGAAGAGGATGCAAGAAAAAAGGCTGCCAAACAAAATATCTGTCTAGCCAAACGATCATCAGGCCAGAAGTGTTCCGCCTAGAAACTCGTGATAATTATTGGACAAAAACTGTGTGATTACACACAGGTTCTTGTCTGTGTGAAATGATTCGTGTAGGCAATGGACCCTTTTTTGACCGGGGTTTCTCCGCAGCGGAAGTCGTCATAGTTGGGTTAACTTGAAAAGCAGTGAATGGGATGGTACCACAAATATATTTTTTTGCATTCCAATTTGCTCAAATAGCAAAAGAAAAAAACTCCACGATAGTGTTTTAATGACTTCCAATAAAAAGAAAAACTAAATAAATAAATAAATAGAGACTGATAACGGCAGTCAAAAGAGAGAATAATGTGAAATGTCCCGTCCCTCTCATAGACGCTGCATTAGAAACACCCTCACATTAGCGTAACCTATTTTTTTGTAATTTGATGCAAATATGATAATTCAAAGAATGTTTTTTATGGGTATACTTTATTTTTTAAATCCTTAAAAACTTCTTTTTTTTTAAACTAAGGATTTACGATGCTGATGACCGTTAAACGCGTCATCACAGTCTTGTGATGGGCCCATTGTATAAAAACATGGCAAAAATGACTGAGACTTTGCTTTATTATTATTATTATAGGGATTTTTTTTATTGCTAAATTGATATGCCAAGTTTAGTCCACCTGAGAGGTTATATTTATTCCATTAATTCTTTAATGTCATTTGTTAAATTACTAGAATACCTGATAAAAAAAATACATAGTAAAAAAAGAAACTTTTACATATGCTAATGAAAAATATAAACTGATTTTTATTTTTATCTTCATTTAATAATTTCTCTTTACAGCTATAAATATTGATCAAAATGTTTTTTATTTACATTTTAAATATTCCAAGAAGTTTTCCCCCTTCAGTTTCGATGAATTACTGCACCAAATCCTGCATCAATAAAAATATATAAAAAATAAAGAGTGTTCAATGGTTTCATTTGGAGGCAATAACTCAAATCATTGTGTTGGCCAGATTCCAAGAACTTAAACAGCTATGGCGTCTTTCTCCTCCCTCTTGTGTTTCAGACAAATGGTTCCTTTCCTTCTGTCTGACATGCTCTTTCTTTTGAACCTCTTAAGGTGGATGAGTACATACCAAAGTGCTCCAGTAACACAGTGGTTTGACTACATGCTCTGGTTACTTCCACATCATGAGGCTCCCGTGTCAGCACTGCCCTCCCCTGGACAACAGGCACAGTATATACTGAGCCGAGCTGCATGTAAAGTATTCACAGTAATAGACTATATATATTTATTTATATATAGTACCATTCAGAGGGTCATGAAAAAAGACAAGAAGCATTCAGCAGCTTGTCAGGATGTTTTAATGAGTTGTCATTTTACCAATCCCTAATCCAAAGTGACTCGCAAAGTATAGTATATTTGTGTGCACTGTATATTATGTATATAAATATAATATTTACATGTATATATTTGTATAATTTAATAATGTAAATATATTTATGTAAACATAACAAATATTTCTCAAATATATACTGTACGTGCATGGGTGTGTGTTTACATATACATAATAAATATACACAGATACATATACTGTGTGAACAAAAATTTTATTTTGTATGCAATTAATCAAAATCTTTTATGTGAAAATAAATATATACACACACACACACACATATACATTTGTGAGTCACACATACTGTACACTACAAATTAATTATTTTATTATTATTTTTTTTTTTTTAGGGCTATGCTTAAGGATATTTTAGTTTGGTTAGTATTATTAAATATTATATACAGTACATGCATAGCTCTGAATTGAATTTGAAGGAAAAACACATTTTGAAAATAGCAACAGATGGCAATCAGAGATAACACTGTTCGATGGTTGTTGTTTTTTTCGTTCTTGACTCGTGAGCTCACAGGTGTTATCTCAGTATGCACTTCCTGAAAACAAATCACACATCACTTCCTGACTTACCACAAGAAATGCTTAACACAGTCATATACAAACCTCGGAATAGCACTGTTTGGCACTTAACTTATGTGAATAACTTCAGAATTCAACAGAGATTTCTGTAATTTGTCTCTCTTTGTATAAATAATATAATAAAGCTCATGCCACTCTGCCGTTTGCTCGGCATATCTTAGAAATGTTCCAGATAACAGTGGATGTGTCTGAATGGATGAAAGAGTAAAGAACTATGAACAACCCTGACCTTATCAACCCTTTAACTCAATAGTGTCTTCATGCTTAAAACTACTGAAATATTTCGCGTATCTCTAAGATGTTTATGTCTTTTTTATCATCTAACTGCCTGTTAGATGCCTTCTCATTGGGCTTGAGCAACCCTTTAAAGGCACTGGTTAAACAGGATTCTCAGTCATTCTCAGCGGTGAAGGAACTCATACTCTGTGGATCACAATCATAAGCATCGGCTCTGACCTGTGAGTATTTTCATTTATACATTTGTAGATATTAAAAATGGCAGTTGAGTCTTAGACACTGAGGTTTAATATTAAATTTGTTTATAAAACAGAGCAATGAGTTCAGAAGAGAAGCTGTGGGACAGTCTGAAGGCTGAAATAGACAAAGAAACATTTGAACTGGACTCGACACTGGGTTGTGAGTTACCAATTCATATCTGAATCAATTCATTCAAATCATTCTAAAAAGTATTTCATAAAAAGACATTCATTCTCACTAATAATGAATATAATTATTATCTTCTGTAGCTGAAATTGATGAACTATATGAAAATGTAAGAACAAACTCAAAATCACCAAGTTTGCATGGTAAGCCAAATAAATTGTAATTATCATTACCAAAATGTTATTATCATTAAATAATTATCTGGCTTTATCTGGTTTAGATTTCCAAGACTTTAAGACAATTTCGAAGTCACCCTCCTTGTATGGTAAGTTAGCTATTCAACTCTGGCCTTAAATAGAAATAAATCTTTGCTAAGCAGGCTCAGCAGAGAAGCAGACGATGACCATTGCACATGAAATCACTCCAATCCATAAATACCAAACACAAAATGTCAAGAGGACAGACACGAGATAAAGAAGAACCAACTCATCAGATCAGAATACCAAGAATGCCCAAAAGTGATACTAACAAGGGTTTGCTAAGTCATAAGTGCTATTTGATAGCATTTTAAGCATAAGAGCATTCCTGACAGAACAAAACATTTTTTTTGGCAAACCCCAAAGGTTGCAGAATGCTATAAAATGTACTCTAAAGGAAATAATACCTTTTTGTAATGCCAGTTTGAAATGCTTTAATTGAGAGCTCACTCAATATGTAAGAGTCTTATTAGTATAGTATTATGTCATTAGTTTAGCAATATGCTAACATCTCTAGTGAATTTTGGTTAGGATGCTCCTTTACAAGCTGAGCTGTCTATGTAGAAAGCAGACAGTAAATCTTCTTATTTAGGTTTAGAACTAAAGTCATGTTTTCTTATAGGAGTGAATTTAGTGTTTATTCCCAACCACTAAGTTATGCAGTAATATTACTTGAGTTATTTATGTTTGACATAGAGTGAAATCAGTAAGAAACAAGTGTGAACAATAAGAGTTTCAGTCAGTATTCTGGAGAAGGTGACCTCTAGTGGCAGGAAGGTGGTATAACTGTTAATCACTTCGATCATATCCTCATCATAAAATGATATATCTTCATGTAGTTCCAAACCTAAATGACTTTCATTCCTTTGTGGAACACAAAATAACAGCATTGGATCCTATTGACTTCCATAGGATGAAAAATAAACACAACGGATTTTGTTTTCTTTTTTTAACTTTCCATTTAAAGGAATAGTCATATCGTTTTAACCTGCGTGACATGATGTTCTTCCAGCTGAAGCTGAGGCAGAGGAGTTGCGCATCATGTTACTGGGTGCGAGAGGGTCTGGAAAAAGCTCCACCGGGAACACCATCCTCAGAGGTAACGTCTTCAACACGGACATGCAGCTGAGCAGAGTCACACATATCTGTGAAAGAGCATCTGGAAACATCAACGGACGACCCGTGGCCATAATCGACACGCCAGGTCTGATTAAGATCCATCGAATGGAGAAGGAAGTCATCAGGGAGATCATGAAATCTGTCTCTCTCTATAAACCAGGACCACATGTGTTTCTGCTGGTTCAGCCGTTGGGAAACTTAACCAAAGAGGACAAGAACATGCATAAATTAATCCAGAACATGTTCGGGAAGAGCGTCTGGAATTACACGGTTGTTCTGTTCACACACGGAGATCGACTAGAGGGGAAAACGCCAAATGATGTGATTGCCAGCTCGGACATAGACCTCAGAGACTTCATCCGCACATGCAGCGGTGGATTTGTGTTCTTCAATAACAAGAACCTGGGAAACTTTGAGCAAGTGACCAAACTTCTGGAGAAGGTCGATACCTTGGTGGCCATCAATGGCAGAAGCTGCTACACGACGTCGTTTTACCCGAACTCAGAGAGAAAGATACGTGAAAAACAAGAGAAGATTCTGGAGGAGAGACAGGAAGACATTGCACGAAAGGAGAGAGAGCTGGAGGAGAATTATGAAGATAAGGAGGAGTTAGAGAGGAAAAAACGTGAGCTCTGGAGAGAGGAAGAGGAAGATGCACGGAGACTAGCTGAAAATCCACCAAGACGCAAAACTCTGACAGCGGGTCTTGCCAGAGCCCCCTCATCTATTACAAGATCACAGATCACTCTTTAATCAAACCATTTTAGGAACTGTTCAGGAACTTTCTCATGAGGGATGGAGATATAATATTCCCTCTGGGTTATGATCTATATACATGTTACACTGTTCAGGTTTTGTTTTGTGCTGTTTTGCTTAAATACTTTGTTAATTTTGTTTTCAGGTAATATTTTTTTTTGTCATTGAATAACCCACTGCATTTAACTCACTACAGAAGTTTAATTTAACTGAAAATACCGCAATGTTCCCATGATTCTCTTATGGAAATGTCATAATTATTAGACATCTGCTAGTAGGCTCTCGGTCAAGAAAGACAAATTGAGCAATTGCTTTTAAAGGTTTATTTTTTGCAAGAAAGGTTCACAATCAAACAGATATAGCACCCTGCTGAATGTGACAAAGGAGGGAGACATCAGCTTTATATCTCTTTGCACACTCAAGGTTACAAACTAAAGACAGCTGGTGTTTCCATAAAAGGACAAAGACAGAAAAACACTTCTATAGATCATCTCTTCTAGACACCCCGGACCTATATTTTCGGCTTTTCTTGACCCCCTAGGTAACTTCCGTGACGCCAGTGGGGTTCCCAATCCCCGGTCACTCCCTACCCGGCACAAGGCCTATTCAGCATTCCACTACCTGATGTTTTTCATAAGACATATATATCCCATAATCTGTAGACATTACCTAATTAATTGTTCTATGCTATAAAAAATAGAAATACCAATGTAATATGTGTGCTGTAATTCTGTTACTGGAGGATTTAATGTGTCTTTATCTGTGAGTCTCTGTTGGTGACTGGTTACAACAGTAAAATGGTCTTGGAGGATTTCAGACTTTATAATGGACTGCTTCTCTTTACAAAAGTGTTAAATTTGTAATCTAAAACTTAAAAGAATAAAAGAAAGAAAGAATTAAAAGGAAAAAAGAAAACAAATTGACCTTAAAACAAAATTCTTACCTTAAAATTGTTTTTGTCTTATAATTAATTTACTCTAAGAAACATTATTTTCAAAAGGCTCAAGAGAACTATCTTAAACAATTACTGAATTAAACAGTGCTGCCCTTCATTGCAATTTATTGCAAAATAATAATGTGTTGGACTGTACAGATAATGTCAGTAAAAACTACAGTTACAAAAATTAAACAAAACTTCTAACATCAAACATCGAAGTTAAGTAATTGTATACATGATCATTTCTCTCTAAAATAATTACAAATTTTGTATAATTTTAATTACAGTATAATAAAATCTCCCTATAAAAAAGCCTGTAAGTGGTAAGAACAATAAAACCTTTGGCGATAAGCTCCAGGCTGTATGAGACACTATGGTTCCTGTTTTTTTAGTTTATTTAAAAACTTAAGACCGCGATTAAACTTAGAGGTATTTCTCCAAACTCTCCAGGGCTTGCTCTTTTGTGTAGGATCTCCATTCAATTGGAATTGTACCACTGCCATTGAATGTTTTGCTGTAATATTCCTCCAAATCAGTCTGGAATCGACACACAAACCACTTCCAGTATGGCAGCTCTGAGAGATCAGGCGTGATGGACCAGTTTGCATACTCTGGACCTGCTGTTCTGTACTCCTTCCATAAAACTGTCTCATCTGAGTTAAGGTTTGGGAAAAAGTAATGTGTGTCACTTGCAACTGAAGATGTGCAGAAGTCCAAGCAAAGGTTAGTTGTACCTCTGTAAATCATCCCTCTCATCCCACAATTACGATGGAAGGGAGCAATGTGATCTCCTGGATGGTCCTCCATTGTGTTAACACAGACAACTTTACAGAAGGGACACTGAACCCAGCAGCACTGGCAGAAATGGTCAATCAAAATCTCACCTGGTGGTTTCCAGGATATTGTCATTTCAATATCAGAGACATTTGTTAAGTGTCTGTTCAACTCATCTATTATGGGACGAAGTTCTCTTTTCACAACCTCTTCCAGAAGTTCAAAGTCAGTGATGTCCTGACAGCAGTCACCAGTGAGGTGTTCTTTATTGTATTCAAGCTCGTCTTTCAGAGAGCCTGAGAATATATCCAGCCACATATTGGCATCTCCAGCTGTACTTAAGACTTCAGCGGTTGCTCTTTCTGCAGCCGTGATGACACACTGCTCCTTGTGTCTGATGTTCCCCTTGATCATTGCAAGAGTTGAGGGGTTACCCTCTGTTATGTATGCTCTAACTTCACGTTGAATGAAATCTTCGAAGTGGTTCTTGGGATGATGAATGTATTCCATGAATTTGTAAAACTCCTCTTCCTCTGCAAGTGCTTTCAGAATGTGTTTCTCCAGGTTTGACCTGTTGCCTTTGAAAGCTGAAATATTTGTGCGCATCTCTCCAGCTAGATCATTTGCGGTCTTGTTGTAGACACTCTGGAGAATGGGTTCTTTCAGCTCACTACAAATCAAGGCTCCAAATACTGCAGCAGATGTTGCACCTTTACAGAATCCCTGGAAGACCCTGTAGTATTCTGGTTTCTTTCTTTCTAAATAAACCCAGGGATCATTAGTCGCTCTGAAAACCTGATAAAGTTCTCCAAACCTCCTACCTGCCTGAAGGCATGCATACAGTGTCAAATCAACAATGAACTCTTTCTTGAATTCATAATTTGCATGCATGCACTTGTGTCCTCCAACAGTATATTTTACAACTTTAGCAATTTCTTGTAAATAAGTTAAATGATATCCAATTTTTGCAACTGATTTTGACTTCACCATGTTCTCAGTTTGACGAATGACATTGTGCATCAGTTGTTTTATTGACTCTTGTTCTTCTGTTGGTAACAGTTGAGAGTTAATAGAATTCCAGTTTGCTTTTTTGATGGGATTTACATATATGGTTAAATCAGGCAGATGAACGATGTTTTCAAACTTATCTAATCTGTCACGCACAAGTGCTTCTTCATACATTTCATTTAGGATCGTAATTTTGTCATGTGCTATATTGATTTCTTTAAAAGGTGGAACATCTGCCATCAACTCAGAGACCCACTTTTCCCAAACTGAATCAAATAGTCTTCTCAGCTCATTCTCATCAAGAGCCTCATGCTTATGACTAAACGCAAGCTCTTTGCTCTTCTCCAAGAGTCTTCTTTCACGCAGGGTTTTCTCTTTAACCAGTTTGGTGAGAGCTTCCCTTTGAGAGAGGATGTTCTCTAATTTTGTTTTTGCATCCCTTACAAGCTCCCCATACATGTGCTTGATTTTTTCTTCAAATTTCAGTTTCCATTGAATCAGCATCTCCTTTTCCTTGTGTTCGTTGAAGTAATGTTTCATGGAACTTTTCACCTCTTCAAGGGTCTTTGCCATTGCCTCTTCAAGTTCTCTACTCTCGATTTTATGCAGTTTCCTGTTGTTGATTCTGTTGTGCAGTTTGTCTTCAATCTCCAGCATGGCACTTCTGAGACTCCAAGTCCAATTTGCGTACTCCTCCTCCAATTTCCTGTATGTTACAATTTCCAAAGTATTCTTGAAGCTGAAAACAAAGTTTTCATTCAGAAGCGCATTCCAGAGGTCTCCAATGCGATCTCTGAACTGTGCCAGTGTGACACCCTTACTTTTTGAGGCATGAGACAGAATAGCGCTCTTAAGCTCCTGGACATTTTCACTGTAACATGGATTGGGCGGTGCCATGGGTGGGCTGCCCTCCCACAGCTGGGCAAAATACCTCACATCAGTCTTTACATCAAATTTAATGACATCGCTGAAGCATTCTGCATCACAGACTTCTTCTTTAGCGGCTAGTTGAGTCATCTCATCGAGTTTCTCCTGCAAGCGCCTTTTTCCTACCATGTTCTTCTCCCCTGCTGTGATGTCTCCAACGTTCTGATGCACGAACATGCAGCTAGGATTCAGTCGTACCTTCCTCATCCTTAGGAAGGCTTGAACAACAATCTGAAGGATGTCCTGCATCTCAGCTGGATTCTCACCAAAGATATTGATTAGAGTCATGTTTCCAAGACCAACAACAAACGTTGCCATTTCATTATCATGATTTCTTGTTGACCTGCCAGCCAACTCCAGAGCACGAAGACCCTCAGTGTCTACAACAAGAATGTAGTCAAAGTTGGACTGTTTTCTTAGTTCTTCAGACACCTTGATCAGCTGCATGAAGGCTCCTCTGGTGCATCTTCCAGCGCTCACTGCAAACTGCAGTCCAAACATGGCATTCAGCATGGTGGACTTCCCGGTGCTCTGAATCCCTAAAACAGACAGGACAAAGACTCTTTGGTCTCCCAGGATTTTGATTATTTCATTTAAAACTGCTTTAACCCAAATCAGAGGCACATGAGCTGCATCACCGTCCATCAGCTCCAGTGGGTATCCAGAGATCATGAGCTCTGCTACAATTCGCGGTAGAGATCTGACATCTAGTTTACATCTAGATCCTGCATTTTTGTTCACAGATACATCGGATTCATATATCTGGCCAATTTCACGAAGTATATGCTCCAAGCCAAACGTTGCTGCATTCAGTTTCTCAGAGAGCATCTCTAGTTGTGATTGTTCTGCTGTGAAATATTCAGATTTATCATGTTTCTTTTTCAAATCCAATACTTTTGACCATTTTTCATCATATTTATGATGAAGCATGGAGAGGTCTTCTGATGTGTACTCATCCAGGAATATCCCAAGCCATTTAAGGAAATATATCTTCTCGTCAAAATTTTGGGAATTAATTTTTTCAATAAAAAAGTTCATAAAATTACTGATGCCAGATGCTACCTGCTGCTCTCGGATTTTGTGCATTTCTTTTTGTTTTTGGCTGTTATACATTTCGATGTTATCCCCTTGAGGTCGATGTAGTTCTTTGTTCTTTAGACACCAGTCGTGCCACAGTTTTCCCTGACAAGGCAGAAATGTCTCTTTGATTTTGCACAGTTCCTTTCTCTCCAGTAGTTTTATCATCCACTCTGCTGTCTTCTTTCCCCCTTTGCAGTCTTCATCATCTTCATCTACTTTGAGTCCTGTGTGTTTGCCCATATTCGTAAGTTTAAAAACTGACAGTGGCTTTGAGAGGCAGTCTTTGATGGCTCTTCTGACATCTTCAGATATATCTGATTTATTTCTTTGTTTCAGGCCAATTTTATATTTGCCTTCCTGTATCTTGGAAACGCCCGAGTCATCTTCAGTCAAAAGGCAAATAAGAGGCTTTTTGCTGCTGTAGAGCTTTTCCACAATTGCCATGCTTTTGTCACTCTTATCATGATTTGGCAAAAGCACTACATTTATTGAGGACTCTTCAGTCAGAATTTTTAGCTGTGACTCATTAGCTTGAGCATCACCATGAAGATTACAGAATGCAACACAGTCGGTGAATTTATCATTTTTATCTCCAGATGGACAGTACCAGGCGATCTCAACCACTCCATCCATGAGCAGGTTGGATCTGGTGCTTCCACTACAGTGTCTGTGAAAGAATGTGGTATGCCGTTCATTGATCAGGCTGTTCATTAATTCAGATTTGGATGCAGAAACTTCAGAGAACCTAAAAAATGCAACCATGGGTGTTTCAGTCTTGTAGACAGTTTGATTTTTGCTTATGTTTCTTTTGTGTGACTTCCAGCTTTTCTTGATTTGTCGGAAGGTCCACATGGGAAATTCAATCTCTTGGGTGAATGGATTGGGAACAAGCAGAGGAAGAGCATACTGACACTGTGAGAGTTTTGTTACCATGAGCTGACGAAGGAAATTATCTGCATAGAGGTACACAATCATCTGAATATCCATTGGGTGAATGGGTTGGCTTCTACTGGCTTCATTTGCTTGTTCAAATGGAGACCTCTTGAAAATTTTCTCAAAAGCATTGGTCTTTCCTGTATCTAAAACCATGGTTCTTTGTGTGTTAAACACTTCCCTGGGTTTTTCTTTTACTGGGATGTATCTTGCTCTGTAATCTGTTATCAGTAGTCTTTGAATATATGTTTGAACCAAATTACTCTCCCCACAAGGTTCATGCCTCTGTAATGAAGATTCAAATACTTGCAGAAAGGCGTGTGACTTTATTTTGCTCTGGTACTTGCCCAAGAGATTAAGCCTACCAACGAGTTGATGGATTTGATGGATGCTTTTCTGCTTGTTGCTTTCTTCATATTGGTCTAGCCCCACCACTCCATGCTCATTGCCTTTACCCTGATTAATTAGAAAACAGTTGCTCATATCTCATATTCATATTTAATCTAATCAATTTAAATGTATTCAATTTATGTGAAAAGTCTAATCAATGAAGTTTAAAAATAGTGCATGTCAGTGCAATAAAAATGAAATTGCATAGTTCACCCAAAAATGAAAATTAATGAATCATTAATTACTTAGCATCATGTAACACCTGTGAGGCCTTCATTCATCTTAGGAACAAAAATAAGGATATTTTTGATGAAATCTGAGAGTTTTCCCTTCATAGACAGTAAGGGTTCTACCAGGCACAGAAACATAGTAAGGACATCATTACAATAGCTCAGGTCACATCACACAGTGATTCAACAGTAATTTCACAAGTTTGCGCTTCCTAATGATAACAATTTTAGGCATTTTTTGGTGTGCTGTCCAGAGGGCTAGCCTGGAGGTCGGCGAACACTGAGCCCTAGTTGTTTGAACCCTAGCGAGGGCTGAGCTCTGGGCGCTCCTAGCGAGGGCTGGGCGTCCGACTCAAACACCGCTTGCCCCCTGGTACTGTAGGAAGATGCGGAATGAGGCGGAGAAGGGGTGAAGGAAGGATAGGTAACGAGATGTGGAAGGGAAGGAAGCGGGCTTATTTAAGGCAAAGGCTTAGGATTTTGGGATTAGGACAGTGGTTTTCACTGTAATGTCGTACAAGCACAACACCCCCCCCCCTACATTTTGTATGTCTGCCTTGTCAGACACACTTGCAGTCTCTACTAACTAGCTGATGAGTTGAATCAGCTGTGTCTGAGACATGCAAAATGTGCAGGGCAGGGGTGCTTGGGTCTGAAAACCACTGGATTAGGAAATGCGGTTCCAGCCGCGGCTGGTCATGCGTACACGCTCCTCCCGAAATATGTTTATCAACAGCACTTTATGAAGCTACAAAAGTACAAGATATAAAAAAAAAAAGACGTGATGATTTCCTTTTTCCAGAGTCTGTCTGCCACCGTTAACGAGAGAAGCAAAACACAGCTCTCAGATTTCATCAAAAATATCATAACTTTTGTTCCGAGGACGAACAAAGGTCTTACAGATTTGTAATGGCATAGTGACGAGTAATAAATGACAGAATTTCCATTTTCAGGTGAACTATCCCTTTCACCTGTAATCTGTGAAAAGGAAAAATGTATATAATCAATTTATATAAATGTTTTATATTTTCATACATCATTTTAATTTCATATGTTGCTATGTATTTAGTGTATTTGTGACATGAATTTTTATTTACCTCACTATTGCCTGGTTCCATTTGAAATTGACTGCCTAAAAATAAGAAGCCAAAACAGTAGAGAAATCAAAGGCTTCCTGCGTGTAAACATTTGTTATAAATCAATCATATAAAACCTATTGATGAACTGATACTATGCTTTATTTTCTAAATATTTTTTAACAAAGAAACTATTACAGAAATCTTCCATGATACTATTTCTCTGATAGGAAAAGGAGGTATAAAATGTTTAATCATACTTACTGTCTGATGCAAAGTCACTTCTTTGTTTTTTGATGGTAGCTGTAACAGAAATTCTACCTGTTGTTATATAATTCTATCATTAATTACAATTGCTCAACACATGCTGCTTACTTAAGCAAACCAAAAGAGCAGCATGTGTAATCATTAAATCTTGAATTCTGGAAGTCTTTAATTAACGTCTTAAATTAGTCAGCTGTTTGTTAATTATGTAGGCTATAACATAATTATGCTATTGGAGTTGGGCTGCAACAAATGATTCGATAATCGAGAATGACTAATCA
This sequence comes from Enteromius trimaculatus, assembly GCA_032361065.1. Lineage (NCBI taxonomy): Eukaryota > Metazoa > Chordata > Actinopteri > Cypriniformes > Cyprinidae > Enteromius > Enteromius trimaculatus. The sequence goes on from JAUMHP010000043.1 coordinate 15,008,411, forward strand.
ACTAATCATCAATTATTTCATTGATTATTTAGCTTTTACAATTTGTTAAAATATTGAGTTTAATTCAACTCAATTTTTAATGAAAGAAGTGCTTGAGTTTCCTCTTTGTGATGAAACACTTATTTTATTCCTCAATTGTAAGTCACTTTGGGAAAATAAATCATCTGCTTAATGAATAAATTCATGGATAAAAACTAGATTTAGAAATAAGTCCTGTTTAACTGTGTTTAATATTTATAATATCTGTCAGTACAAATTAGTTAATTGTCCTCCATCCTGGTATGCATTGAAACAAAATGGAAGTTAAAACGAAATGGCACTTACTCTCTTGGAATGACTCATTACTCTTTCTTTTCCTTGGTCCTGATTCCTGATAATGCGCAGACGTTTCTGTACTGTCTTTATTATTACTCTTTGAGAAGAGAGAACCTGGTACACAAAAATATAATACTCTAGATTACATGTGCAAAGACAAAAGACAATGTGTTCAATGGATAGGTCATTAACATGATTATTATGGATTTGTTTTTTTACCCATAATACCCATGTACTACAGTAGATCAGACCGATCCCTTATCCAGCTTAAATCAGGATAACTGCAACACAGAGCGATGTGACACAACCAGAAAAAGTGAGGCAAAGGCAAAAAATAAAATAAAAATCTGATGCAAGTCACAAAATGAAAAGCTGATTTACAAAAAGATGGTTCATACTTTATAAACCGATAAATACATCCAATACACAATATGGTGTGCAGCTGTATGCATTACTATGTGTCACATGATATTAATTCAATTCAACTCTGTCATCTGCGTACAACCTGAGGGCATCCTGAGCTTCCCTTATTTTTATTGGTAATGTTTGAGGGTGTGTATTTGTATCCCTTACTGTTTGTTGATGACGTGTACTATATTTGCTGACAGAGGGCCCTCTAGAAAGCAGATTGTTTGACCTAATAGCCTGTTTCGGATATCAAAGGTAAACATGACAAATGTTTAAAAAACATTTTAATGAATGCCTAATATTTATTTTTTGTATTTTTAATTTGATCCATTCTAGAAACTTATGCTCGTGGCGTTGAAATTGCCCTAGTTACTTCTGTACTGTAGTCACTTACTTAGGTATTTGGTTTTTGTGTGTTTCTATTATTTATTTTGCATTTGTTTTTTTCAAATATGGTTTAGAAATACCAATAAAAAAGCACGTGAGCTTACGACTTGAAAACTTTTATAATTTCTAAAATGTTTAAAAAAAATAACCAATCCAAACCAAAACAACAACAACAAAAAAACAACAATTGCCCCCCCCACGTGATAAATAAATTGCAGTCTAGTTTATATAAAGTATCGTTAGGGTAACTTAGGATGTTCAAAATGATATATAACAACAAACGTACCGTCTGATGATCCAGAGTCTGATCTCATCTCATTCACCTCAAATAGCACACTGAGGCTGAAATGAAACTTAGAGTAACGAAACGAAAGGAGGACTTACGCTTACCATTTTTTCAGCTTTTGTCAGAACCGCCAGGGCTGGGCGAAGTGAGCCTTCATAAACTTTCTCTTTTGTGTCTACTTTGTTACAAGCAAATTACATTTGCATTTCAATGCGTGTATTCAAGTGCGGGAAAACGCCTCCATACTGTTTTTCCCAAAACAACCACTTCATAAAGTCAGGACATATATTTGTTGCTGTTATGGGCTGCGTTGACAATAACAAAAAAAGAACATCCTATTTAGGCCTATATCAAATGTTATTTTGACCCTAGCCTGTGGAGTAAAACGCCCCCCAGTGGACATGTCTTAAATACTGTATTACAGAAACATCAAATCCTTTGTTTTTCCATCAATTATATTCCAACTAGGTGGTTGCATGAAAAATGTTAGGACTGATTAAAATGTTAGGGGGTGATTAAAATTAAATTATCTCTATTTACTATAATAAGTATAAAACTATACTACTATCTAAAACTGTGATAAGTATTCTGGACATGTAACTTTTGTTTCTTAGAAAAAAAATATGACATTTGAAAAATATGCATTTCATTAGGACATGTATTTCCAGACATTGGCATTAGAAACTGACATTAGAAATCAATTGCAGGACTGCAATTTTATAAAAGAATTGTTTATTTTATTTGAATAGCAGGAAATGGAGGAACATCCTACATTGGTATCTCCTGACTTATTTAGTGCCATATTTTTTTTGACAGGATCAAAAGAGAGGTGAGGGATAGAAGTGTAGATCTGATTGAAAATCTAACTATAATAACAACAACAGATGAAACATTCACAAAAAGAATATAAAGTAATACTTTTGGCATATTTAATAACCTGAAACACACATATATTCTCTTTTTCTATTTTATGAGAAAATGTATTATTGTCAAACTGAAACTCTTATTTACCTTAATAAGAATAATACTAATAAATATTCCCCACCTCACCATGTTCAAAGCAAAAACAACAGCAGCAACAACAAAAAAAACTGTTTTGAAACCAATCATGTAAATGATATACTTGGTATTTTGTGGTGAGTGGAATGCATTGTGAGTAATTGTTCATAACCTTTGTGATGCTGTATAAATATTTTTTGTACTGTATTTATACAAAGGACTTCATTTTAGGACTTGATGTTACAGGGGTTTAAAGACTGTTTCAAACAGTTCCTTAAGCCTAGACGTCATTCTACTGAAGTCGTTATCCTACAGGAAGAGAAATGGAAAAAATGACTGAATTTAGCCAATGGAAAAAAAGACATAAATTGATGAGCTATATTATCAAACTCACTCTGTTGGTGGTGCAGTGGTGGAAAACATATTCAATAGCTTTGATAAACTCTTGCACTGTTTGATAGTCATTATTCTCCAAGTTCAGCTTCACTCTGCCCAGCATCATGGGACCACAGATGTTCTCACTGTATCCTGGACCCTGGACAGCAGCAGTGTAGACGTCACATGCATGTACAAGCGCTTTAAATATTTAAATGATCCAGAACAGGTCAGACACACAACGGCAGATGAGATTTACATTGACGCAGGGGTCAGTCATGCACTCACGTAGCAGGCGTAACAGCAGGTACTGGCAGTGCTACAACAAACAACAAACATAGCTTGAAATGTTTTGGACACCGTTGACTTCCATTACACGGGTTAAAGAATTTGCAGAAACTTTACCAGTGTGTACTGAGAGACCGGACTGCTCAAAACATCCTGTTGGGTCCTTTGAGTAGAACTTTTCACGTTCTTCATCACACAAAAAGTGCAGCTCCACTGGCTTCTGTTCAAACAATCACACAGTGTTACTCAAAGGCACATGTTTAGTCTGTCTAATCCAGCATGTTTTCTCTCTCTCTCTCACCCAGATGAGTCTCCGTGTACAGCTGGTATGTGACAGTGTGAATGAAAAGCTCGTGGACACGTGTCACAACACACGAGATCTCCGCCAGAGTTACATTCGAAACACACGTCATCATTCAGCTGGGACAAGAGTTCATACAGAAAGAAACTATACTGTTATGGAGCACATTGTTGAAATCATTTCAAATGCTAGCAGTTCTGATGAGTTCTGGTGGTCTTTGACTGTAACTGTGAGTGATGTTGTCTTACTAGGTTCTGATCCGGTTCTTGGCAGATCTCACAATCACAGTTGACTGCATGTGGTTCCAAAGCTCTTTTCTGTAAATATGTAAGATTAGTATTGGGTATACTGCAAAAACATTTGTTCAGACCCTGCCATGCCAAAAGACAGCATTCATTCATGCATATAATGAAAAAGAAAAATATGGAATGCAATGGCTACCAGCATTCAACTGAGGAAAACAATTCTGTCAAATTATTCTACTAACCCTAAACCTACCCTAACTGTCTGAGAGTTCATAGGATTTAACAAAGTTAAAGGACCCTCACAGGGTTATCGTGGCATCATATGATTGCCTTTTTTGTTGACAGCCACTGTATGTTTCACTGAATTGAATCAATTTCAATTTGAAATGTCCTATTACCGCTATGAGCTTCCCAAGAGGCACTCCATGGGACACAATGTCTTTCTTCCATGTTCCCTCTGGTTTGCTCAATTTGATGAAGTCCTCAGGCGACAGCCAGAAGTTCTCTGTTCTTATGCATTTCCCACAGTGCCCTGAGATAGAGACAATACTGAGTGCAAAAGTCTTTGTACCAATTCCGTCAAGCAGTGACTTTACATGCATTGTTAATATGTAAGAGAAAAGCAATATGGGACTCGGCCTACAAATACCCTGATAGTGCCTTTTGTGGAGGTGTCAGATAACAAAAGTGAGCGAAATATACCTTCAGCAAGATATTTCAGGTTTTGCCGAAATGTAGGCAGAGTCACATATTTCCAGTGAGCCTGGCTTGTGAGAAACAGATAACTTCTGTCTTCAAATGCTGTATAGTTGTGCATGTAAAACATTGACAATATATAAAAATCCATAACAACTGTTCCAAAAGCATTTCCACTCACACACCTGTGGAAAATCGATATTTGTGTAGAATGCCAGAATCAGAACCACAGGTAACAGGTAGGACTGGACCTTCAAAGACGCTCATGTCAATAGCTTCGTCATCATCATTATTGCCATCATCAGCATCATCATGATTGTCTTCAATCTTTTTATGTGATTCTACAACAAATACACAAATATTTACTGAACAGAATATCATTTCTTTCTTTTCTGGATGACTGTTGTAATGATCTTATTCAAAAAAAAAAAAAAATGAAAATGTATGCCCATTTACTCACCCTGTTTTTTCAAACCCACATGGCTTTTATTCTTCTGTAGAACATAAAAGGAGGAATCTTGATACTGTAGCACTTTATTTTAACTACGTAAAAACTACAGTAGGTACTAACTCTGAACCTATCCCTAAACCTGGCCCTACCCCATGTAGTTACCTTATATTAACATTACTTTCTTTACACTGTAAGTACTCAAGTACAAGTACAGTAAAATAAAAAGCAAACAAAATCCCTCATAAAGGCACAATATGTAAGATTTTTGTTATAAAAAATCCAAAAACAACTTGCACAGTGTTATACATTTCATGCAGTTGTGTACTTACGTCATCTCAAAAGTACTGTAGCATTTGTGAAGTTAAATAATGAACCGTCCCTGTTCATTGTCGCCTATCAATGATGCAATATCCGCACTATCCTCGGTTTCAATCCTATGAATGCTACGGCAACACACGAGGACAAATGCAGAAGTGGTAGTTATTTATTGTGCATTTCCACATTCTGATTAAACTCTCCACAATCCCAAAAAAACGGAGATGTATGCAAACTGAGGAAGATATAGGATTTTCGAAATGGTGAGAGCTTCGCGAAAACCTCGGACTGGCGTGTGATTTAATAGACGGGTAAGCAAATATATATTGTTTATTGTGTAAGTAATAGTCAAGTACAGGTGATTAAACAGATATAAATGAGCTTATCATCTGTGAACATGATTTGTGAAAACGACATCTCCCAGTGTTCCACGCTCCGTCATTGCATCATAGAATTTCACCTCTAGCGGCGAAAACTTACATATTGTGCCTTTGAAAGCTTTTGGCTTATAAAGGTTAAGTCTTTCATGCAATCCGATCTACAACAGTCGAAAAACAACCAAACCTTTTCATCCTGAACCCTGCTTTTTTTAAAGGTTGTAGCTGGAAGAAATCCATCCTATAAACAGATAAAAACAAAGACAGAATTTGTCATAAACGTATTTATACTGTATATGATACTGTAGTATTTGTTTATATTATCTGCATTGAATCCATTTTTTTTGTTAAAAAAAATTGTTTAATTTGCAATTTTTAGGATAATTTGGAACTGACCAATCACCAAGTCCATATTAACCAACAAATAAATAAATAAAGTGCAGTGCAATGGTTAAAACTGTTATTGAAACCAGCACCTCTATGAGTCTCTGGAGTGGAATCCCACTGCAAAGGATGCTGGTCCTCCACTTCTTGTTCTTCTCCTTCATACCAAACCTCTCAAACTCGGTGGGCTTGAACCATTGGTCCTCACTGAAGATGCACTTCTGCTCTGAAGACAGAAAAATGATCTATGATCAACAACTACTGGAATGACTTTGTTTCATCTGGATGTTCCAAATGAACTAGAATTAGAATGCTGGGACACTCATAAACATCGCTCAATTCTTCAACATGCACCTACTGTCATAATACTTCTTCAAATGCAGGACACCCTCTTTATAGCCACATGTAACAGGAAGTTGAGACTTGTTTCGAGTGTTTTTTAACCCTGGAGATGTTTCTGAAACAAGTAAAATCAATATCGGTTAGGTAACATTAAAGAAAAAAAACGTCTTAAGATATTTGACAGTGTTAAAATGTGCATCTCATGTTATTTGGAAGAACTGCTACTTTGTTACTTTTTTGTCATTATATTAGTACAAATATTTTCTGGACTTACTAGGGCAGTTTTGTCTCTTGACTTGTTTCTTCTTCTTAGGTTTAGAATGGGAGGACGACCCCGTCTGCTTTCTCTTCTTACAGCGTTTCTTCATCCTCCTCTATTTCATCGCTTCATTTCTGCAAGTCCGTCAGATTCTAGAATTATCTAAAAATATAATTTCATGAAGAAGACCATCGTCATCCTCAGCATTATTTGAACACCAGGAAGTGGACGTGTTCCTCCATGTTGTTCCTCCATGTTGAGTCGTCCACAAGCATCGAAACTGAAAGCTGCTTCCTCGTCTAGTGCCTGCACCTGAATGAAATTAAACTGTCAGAAAACATTCACACAAGGATATAATTTTTTTGGGCTAATCCAGATAACGTAACTAGTTTTACTAACCTTTTAACTGAATCAGTGCTGTTAACGGGTTAACTTAATTAATTAAGAAAAACAACGCGATAAAAGTATTTTAACGCACTGACAGACATACAGAACAGCAACTCCCTTAATGCAGGTCAGAAATTCACGATATTTGAGCAAATGTGTCAAATATTTCTGTTATGATAAGCGATATCATACAAGCAGCGAAAGCAATATCAG
>JAUMHP010000043.1:15026222-15036639 GCA_032361065.1 Enteromius trimaculatus
GATTCAGGGCTCTCAGGCATAAGACCCAGTCTGTCGATACGACATACGTCGTAGTGTACGACAGACAAGGGAACCAAAAACAAGGTGCAATAGTGATCAAAGTTCTTCAAAGAATAAAAATTATTAAAGAGAGAGAAAGAGCTTACTAACTTTTTACTGACGGTTCCTGTTCTGTGCCAAAACGGAAAGGATTGGATTAAAGCAATGCTTCATATGTTAATAGAGGATATATGGGCACATTTTCAACTGCATCAAAAGTGATTTTAAAATATAATAGCGTGATAACTTACTGGATCATTGTCAGATGATAAAATAATACAAATTATAAAAAAGGTCAAAAATATTAAAACTGATTTCAGTGACAATGTACAAATGTCATTAGGTAGAATTACAACATATAAATATGGTTTATGTTTTATGGCTCATGCAAATGGTATTGTATAAAATACCTCTTCAACTGACTCCATCAGTTGATCAACTTGGACAAGCAAACTATTTTCCATTTTAAGACAAAATAGTTAATTTGTTCATAAAGATGTCAAATAAATTGAAACCTTAGCTAAATACATACATGTAGAGTTTCAGTAATTTAACTTTGAAAGTCATTTAATGGCTTGTAATAGATGCTACTCGTCCACTTCTGATGCTCTTCGCCCTCAAAACCATTTCCATTGAATCGATATTCTTACATGAAAGACACTTCTCTCCTGAAGTCAGAGAAACATTATACAGAAACATTATACGGTGTGTTTTTATATATAAAAAACTGGTGTATTTAATACTCACTTTTGCTTCAGAGTTTTAAATCATTAAATCAAGTCATGTGTGACTTGGTACGCCTGTTTTCACTGGATATGTGGTTGGAAAGTGGCTTTGTGATGTTACTCAGTTTTCCTTCAGATCACATTCTGGCTTTGGCTGCTTCTTCATTGGTTCAGAATTTTTCTCAAGTCTTTGAGGTTCAAATGTTATGTCACATTTAGTTCACTTGATTGATATAGGGGGAAAAAAAAGATTAGTAACATGTTTGCCATTGATAAAACGCATACTAAAGTGCTATAAGTCTATGGCTATACTGGCAACTGTATGGTTAGTATGGCTGTCATTTTCAGCAGAAGACAGAAACTCATACTGTACAGGCTTGCTACAATTTCAGTATGAGTAAATGAAAGTATTTTCAATCTCTTAAGGGAAACCTCCTGTGTAGTACAAACAGCTTGTTGAATTTACTCACCACACCTGTCATCTAGTATAAGTATATCTGCATTCCAGATGAGTCACTTGAAGACAAATTATACTTTACAATATTTGCATAAGAAAACAAAAGGTTACATAAGGAACTTTGTTAACAGTTATTTCTATCTTTTGCGGTAGCATGTGCCTCCAAACAAAAGAAAGTGAATTAAATTTCTTTCATTTATTCCTGCTTAAAATGCAAAGACATCTATACCTTAACAATTTGTATACTAATGTCCAAAATAAGAACGCAAACATCTGACTCTGTATAAAGCTGCACTGTTTAATGCTGTGTGTTTGGTGGGGCTGCCTTTTTTTCTTTACAATGGATGGAGGAACAGATCAGATTCTGCAGATGATTGCCCAAACCACGCTGCACACAAACATGGCAGGCACAAGTGTCAGGTGTACGAGCCACACCCCCTCCATAAGACACCTAAACACACACACACACAGACTAAGCTGGGACATGACACTCTAAGAAGTACTCAAGACAATAACCTCCAAACAGAGACAGGGACTAAAAATGTGGAATTTACATTGATCAGTGAAGAGTTTGCACCTTTTGGAGAAAGATAGTTAATTAGCATGAAAGACACTGGGAAAGGGCACACTTTATAGTAAAGAAAACCTCTCTAAACTCTCATTCCACTTCAAGATATTCTTTGATTCGTCTTTTTCAAAACACACCCTTAGCTCTATTTTTCTCATTCGCAGAAGAGAGCATTTTAATTGCTAATGCACAATTTCACAGTGACACACGATCTCACAAAGACTTGTGAAATAAAATGAGACTAGAGAACAATAAGAGATGTAGAACAGTTAACGCTGTCAGATAGCTCTCCTTGCTTTTGTTCTTTCACTGTAAAAAACTAATGATGGGTCACGATGCTCTGTTCTTTTGTGGTTTGTGGCTGTGTTTCAGCTCTAGAAGCACTATATGGCTTCCTCAAACCATGCCCTGGATCGATGAAACCAAGTTTAGCTTCATCTATCTAGGCATCTGAAAGTCTTTTAATTTTGTTGCTATTTTACATTTCATGTAATATCTTTTATCACTTCTACTACTTCGATTTCCTCTCTTTCTTACAGATAAACATGGCATAACCTCCTTCAGCTCCACTGAACCACACCTTGCAGCAGGTTAGAGAATTCAATTTGTTTACTTAAAATCAGAAAGGAAGAGAAACACAGACTGCATTCATTTAATTTAGTATTATTTAATTAATGTTTTTTAATTTACACATGAATTTCTGAATTTGACTTGTATGAAGTGGTGAACAAAAACAAAAAAACAGAAAGAATTTTTTAGGAAAGAATTAGAGAACAGACGGCACTAGTAAAAAACAAACAAAAAAAAAAGTCAGCACAATAGCAGAATCCTGCACAGCAGATGGTCTGTGAGCCATCATCGAATGAGGCATTTATACATATCTATGGATATACTATACATGCATTTTTTTTTTTAAATCATAACATCTGAGACCACAAGTTCTGCTTCTGCTACATCGACAAGACTTAAACAAAGATAAAAGGGGATATGGAAGAAATAATCAGGGATTATTAATCATCAGCAAGTGTTTTTAAATGTTGTTGAAAGTCTTCTATATTCAATAAGGCCACATTTATTTTATTATGTTTTTTGTAAATCAGGGGTTGGCTAACCTATAAAAAAAAAAAAAAAAAAAAAAAAAAAGTAATATGTATTTCATCCTAAGGAAAGTTCAAATCTACTAACATATTTACTGACAGATAACTTAAGCCTACTGATATAAAATTAAACTTTTTTTTTTTTTGATTATCACTTCTTGTGCACAATGCATATATAATTTATCTTAATATAATATATCTTATTAATAATCCTAAAATGCATGTTTATGTCCTGTTTAATCTCAGACTGTAGTTTTTCACTCGTCATGTTTTTAATCATGTCATTACAACTTCTGTGATTTGCTCCTCCTTGACTGAGGAGTGAATCTGGGGCTGTTCAAGAACAGCAGGAGTTATACTGATGTATTGAGGCAGTGTGTTTTCTGACTGTTTTTCCACCAGCTTCTTCAAAGACAAATCAATTGATTTCAGGGTGTTGTTGATGGTATTAAACTGGTTTGCCAGAAATTCAAATAGCTGCATCTGGCCTGTCTCTTCAGAAGCAACAGGGTTCTGCCATTCAGCAGGAGAATCACTGAAGTTCAGCTGAGCTGCTGCTGCTTCATCTGTGGTCTGACCAGGCTCCTCTACCACAGGAGATACTGCAGGTTCTGTAGCATCAGTGGGAGGTGCAGGTGAATCTTAGTTTGGGGAAGATAGTCAAAGATAGTAAAGGAAAACATTTACTTTCATTTTGGTATCACTCACTTAAATAAAATTTAATGGTCAACCTATTCTAACCAACACTTAGTTCAGGGCTGATCCTTCATGGTCAAATTAAGATCAATAAACTATACAAATGCTAAATCTCAGATTAAGAGATATTAATCATGATAGAAGGAAATAACTGATCTCACTTACCTCTATCATTCCCAGGTCCTGTATGTTCTATGATCTTTTTGGTAACAGTTTCAGTTAAATTTACAGGTTCCCTCCTGTTCTGTGGCAAAAAGAAATGACAAGATTTAAGTAATGCTTTCTGTAAGAAACAATCAGGGAATTACCATCAGCAAGTGTTTTTAAATGTTGTTGAAAGCCTTCTATATTCAATAAGACTACATTTAATTAATTAAAAGTACAATATATTAATATACAGCATGTTCAAATAATTTATTCCTGTGATGGGAGAGACTCCAGTCTTCAGTGTCACATCCCATCAGAAATCATTTTAATATGCTGATTTGGTGCATAAGAAACATTTCTTCTTATTATTGTTATTATCATAAATTTTTAAAACGGTCATGCTGCTTTATTTTTGTGTGTAAATCAGGGTTGGCTACCCTAGTAAAAAAAAAAAAGTTATACATGTATTTCATCCTAAGTATAGTTCATATCAACTAACATATTTACTGACAGATAACTTGAGGCCTACTGATATAAAATTTATTAAACTTTTTTTGGATTATTACTTGATGTGCACAATGCATATATAATATATCTTAATATATCTTATTAATAAGCTTAAAATGCATGTTTAGGTCACATTTAATGAGGATTGTGTAATATTGCTCTTTAAATGCAAAATATTGAAAGTGTCCCTAAGGTATCCTTGCTATAGTTTCACTTTAGCACAATGAAATATGCTAAGTATGTCTATAACTGGACTTCAGGACTACTTCCACACAATTAGAGTGCTTCAAGTACAAAATTAGTTGTTCCAATTTAGCAGACTTTAAGTATATCAGTTTAGTATACTTAAAGCACAATTGCATGGCATTTTATTAAATACATACATATGACAATGTATTTGTAGCATACTAAGAATAAAATAAATGTACTTCAACTACATTAAGTATATTTATTTTTGACTAGGGTACTTCTAGTAAGTGTGGAAACACTGGCATGCAGAGGGATAATCTCTGGCACACAAGCAATAGAAGGAATAGTCACACAGCCTGTAAGAAGCTATAAATACTATTACATTGTTAGAAATAGCCTAGACTTGTCTAGAGATGTGTGTGGCCCTGGCAAACAATTTGGGAGACTGCTGCGCATACGAAGCATTTCAGATCAATGCTACTTATTTTAATGCTATTAAAATGCTATAAACAAACCAAAATATCTAAAATTCAAGAAGGTCTGAATGGCTGCTGACTCCTTTTGTAAACCATTTTCTCAAGATTCTTTGATGAATAAAAAGTTCAAAAGAACAGCATTTATTTTAATTTGATTTATTTTGTAAGATTATAAAGTTTAAATGATCAATTTAATTCATCCTCACAAAATAAAATTATTTAAAAATATCTTACTGACCACAAACATCTGAACAGCAGTGTGTATTCCCTAATGTCAATACTAATTTCTATTACAATTTATCCGTGCATGCACATTGCTTAGTCGGTATCTTAACCCATTTTTTCTCACCAGTTTGACTCTTTCAGCAACAGATATGGACTCATCTGAAGAACTGTCTGTATGGGGCAGAAATAATTCACTTTTCTATATCAACAGGTTATGATCAATAAATGGAGTGAAAGTGAACCAGAGATCAACAGCAGTGAAATTAGCAGTTGTGTGCTGTAAATATGCTAAACTTGCTGCTTGCAGACTGTTTCTACTTTTTGTACACAGATATTTTTTTTAATACATTTGAAAGCTTTTCACTCCACTGAACTTGTTAATTTAGAAAATGTCTAGATGAATTTGCAATGGAAATGTTCATGCAAACCTACCCGGCTGAATCGTTCCCTTCATCACGGTGTCCTCTTCATTTCCACACACAGGTATTTTATTACTATTTCTGTGATTGTTTTCCTTACTACCAGTTAAATCTAGGCAGAATATATATATTTTTTAGGATTAAATGTAAAGAAGTCATTGTTCTACTAAACAGATACCTCTTAAAGAGTTAATAAAGACACTATTTTCCTACGTTTTGTGTGGTTGAGTGTTTTCCTTCTTGTCACATTGTGCTGAGATGATGAGTCTGCACCACATATATCTGTCTGAGTCACATAATAATAATTTTAAAAAATTACATATCCGAGTAATTCTGCATAATGATTTATCAATGGTATGCTAATGTTACAATCAATCCTTAAACCGAATAGACTACAATATGAACACACACACACACATTATATATATATACACACACACACATACAAAAATATAAATATATATATACAAACAAACACATAAATATTGTTTATGTTTTGTGGCTTGTAGTGTTCTAGTTTGTTTGCAGTGGTTGACATACCTGTATAGATGACTTCCTCAGACATCCATACTGTGGCAGACACTTACTCTAAGATGGATAAATAACTGATTCATTACAATTAGATTTACTTAAAGGGTTAAATGAACATTTTGTCATTAATCACCTTAAATCAAACCTTTAATAGCTTTGTTCATCTTCAGAACACAATATAAGATATTTTTATAGAAAACCGGAGGCTTGTGACTGTCCCATTGACTGGCAAAAGTATGAAAGACATCATCTGCCATCAGTGGTTCAACCGTAATATTATGAAGCTACGAGAATACTTTTTTTGTATGGAAAGAAAACAAAAATAAAGACTTTATCCAAAGATTCGGGCACCATAACGTCCACACAGCACCATTTTGGACAGCATCCGGTGTTTTAGACGCAATGGAAAGATACATCTTGTTTGTGTATTTACACTTTGATTTGTACAAACAGCATATCTTCCCATTGCGTCTAACACAGAAATGTGTACGCTGATTATGTGCACCGGATACTGTCCAAAGTCGTTATTTTTGTTTTCTCTCCATACAAAAAGTATTCTGGTAGCTTCATAAGGTTACGGTGGACCACTGATAGCAGATGGAGCATTCAGGTGACATCTTTCATACTTCTCTGCACCTTGACAGTCCTAATTGTTTGCAGTCAATGGGACAGTCACACAAGGCTTCCGGTTTTAATCCTAAATATCAGAAATTGTCTTCCGAAGACTAGCAAAGCTTTAATGTATTTAGAACGTGTTGTGAAACGATGTGGGGGGGTAAGGGATTAATAACATTTTCATTTTGGGGTGAAGTAACCCTTTAAAATCATACGAGGACTTGTAAAATTTAGGAAAATAAAAATGAAAGTTGAAGCCTTACACCATCTGCACACACATACCTGTATGAGTTTCTCTAATTGCACTTGAAGGCCATTTGATGAATTGTAATAGATGCTACTCTTCCACTTCTTGTTATTCTCTTTTCCTCCAAACTTCTCAAACTGTCTGGGCGTAAACCAATGCCCTTTACATAAAACACACTTCTCTCCTGAAGACAGACACACATCATAAAGAACATATGAATAGTTCAAGTCATTAAAACAGCACTTCCTTCTAAAGCTAAGTTTGCATTTTAATTTCTTTCTGACAATGTGAGATAAAATGTTCATAATCTCAATACTTACCATTCTCATACCTTTTTTTGTGTATAAGACCAGTCATTTTTCCACAACGGACACTTAGTTTTGTCTTTTTTCTAGCCTCCTGGAAGATTTCACCCAGGTCTAGACATTAAAAAGGAAAGGATTCTGCTTTTTAGACTTATATTATTATCATTATTTTTATTTATTTTTTATTTTTATACATTGCACTCCTTTTCATACACAATATATGATTGAAATTTAATTCGGCATTAAATGCCAGCATTTATATATCTGCTGAATTAACCTTGACTTGCTGTGCTTTAATGTAGTCTTTAAGCATAAAAACACATTTTAATTGTCTGAAGTTTTGCTGACAGTTTCCCCGCCTATATTTGCTCCAGCCATGAGTACCTGGACTGCTATTACTTTCAGCTTTTTTCTTGTTGAAATGTGTTCCTTTCTCCTTGTCATCTTGTTGCCTAATCTTTCTTCTCCCTCTTTGGTTTCCTTTACTTTGATCCATGTCACTCATCCGGTCAGATCCCGAAGAGCTGTCCAAATCCTGCTGTGAGTCTATAGATGATTTACCATCCATCTCCCTTGGTTCTCTAAACCACAGTCATCATTTCGCAGGAACATCATAACAACACTCAGACGACACAGAAACAAAACTGAAACTTACCTCGTGGACTTTTTGTTTTTGCATAAAAGAAAAGAAACTGGAAATGAAAAAGTATCAGATTATAAATCTCTCTCAAGCAGATACATTGGAAACATTTAGCTACAGTATATTAGCATAGGCTGTTCACCTAACCACACCTGTCATATTCCTGATACGTCTCTCCAGTTGCAACAACAATACACATAACTTACTTCTAAGAAATGCATTTTTACACGTTAATGTTCATTTAATTATAAGTTGTAAACAAACAACAGAGAGCAGCTGGTGACGTACCCGGTGATGTTTAAGGTTAGTGAGCGGATAAACGCAGCTTTCGACTCCAGAGTTATTAGCGCGCGCATGCGTGAGCTACACTGACGAGAAGTGGGGGAAATTACAGATATGTGCGTATAATATATTTGCAGTATTATTAGGCAATGTTTCTTTTACTCTAATATTAATTCTGATCTGATACGCATTTGAGCGTTTTTGCAACAGGGCGTAATTTATTATATATTTCTAAAATAATAACACGTGACATCTCTACTTTTACAACGGGAAAGCAAAATTAAGCATAAAACACCCCAAACGGTAACAGGCAAATTAGCTTTGCAATTAAGCTCAGCCTGTATACTGCAACTTTTATAGGGCTAACTAATTAAAATAATTTTAAGTATTGAAAATGAAATTGATGTACTTGTATCACGCCACCCTTTTAAACTAGCACTTCTCCACAAGATATTTTAGTAAGCTAGTTACTATGGACCCACATTAGGGCAATTTCCAAGTGCGTAAATGTAGTTTGTTTTTGTTTTTTTAATAAATTCAAGGTATTGTATCCAATGGTGTATGTTTGGACCTGTTTGTTAGAACACACCAGAAAGGGTGTCCGGACTGTTTTAAACCATTTTATTTTTGCCATTACATTACGTATAAGATACCTGGACACTGACAGTGAAAGGTCTGTATAAAAACAGAATAGCAGAGGTTCTGTACAACACTGCCACCTGCATCCCATATTGAGAAAAACAATGTCCGCTGCAATGGAAAGATAGTTTTTTTTACAGCAATCCTTAAATAATACATATCCTCCAAACCACTTGTTCTATGTAGAGTCCCAGGATATTATCATCTTTTATACATTGTAATATAAGTAGATCCAATCAATTAATTACAAAATAAACATGATTATGAGTGATCAAAAGTGATAATGGGTACAGAAAGTATTCAGACCCCCTTACATTTTTCACTCTTTGTCATATTGCAGCCATTTTCTGAAATCATTTAAGTTATTTTTTCCCCTCAATGTAAACACAGCACCCCATTTTGACAGGAAACAGAATTGTTGACATTTTTGCAGATTTTTAAAAAAAGAAAAACTTAAATACCACATGGTCCACAGTACCACAGTATTTAGCAGAAGCACCCTTTTGATCGAATAGAGTCTTTTTGGGAAAGATTTTTCACACCTGAATTTAGGGATCCTCTGCCATTCCTCCTTGCAGATCCTCTCCAGTTCTGTCAAGTTGGATGGTAAACGTTGGTGGACAGCCATTTTTAGGTCTCATCAGAGATGCTCAATTGGGTTTAAGTCAGAGCTCTGGCTGGGCCATTCAAGAACAGTCACAGAGTTGTTGTGAAGCCACAAATTTTTTATAATTATTATTATAACAACTGTGTGCTAAGGGTCATTGTCTTGTTGAAAAGTAAACTTTCTCTAAATTTGCTCTGACATGCATTGTGAGCTATAACATCTTATATAGTAAGGTGTGTGGCTTTCCTAATCAAGTCCAATCAGTATAATCAAACACAGCTGGACTCAAATGAAGGTGTAGAACCATCTCAAGGATGATCAGAAGAAATGGACAGCACCGGAGTTAAATATATGAGTGTCACAGGACCATGTGATATTTCAGTTTTTCCTTTTTAATAAATCTGCAAAAATGTCAACAGTTCTGTTTTCTGTCAATATGGGGTGCTGTGTGTACATTGAGGGAAAAAATGAACTTAAATGATGTTAGCAAATGGCTGCAATATACTGTAACAGAGTAAAAAAAAAAAGGGGGTCTGAATACTTTCCGTACCCACTGTACATTTGGCTGTTACCAATCCCACCCAAAGACAAAGCATTTTTATATTTTACCATTCATGATGTTATATTTTATTTTAACTGCATATAGAGGATTGAAACATCAATGCCGTTTTGTTTTAACTGTGACACAAAAGCAACTGAAATAAAATAAAACTAAGACAACAACAAAAAAACAACAACTGTAAAAGATTACCAAAAGATGTTAACTTTCTTGGCTACTGCATTTTAAAACCAAACCTGTATAATAATTATCTAGTAAAATATATATATATTTTTAATCATAACCTCTCAGATCACAGTTCTGCTTCCTCAGTACTACTACTAATTTTTTTAGTGTCAAACTTTAGTCTAATTTACAGATTTAAACTGTACTGTGATTTGCTCCTCCTTGACTGAGGAGTGAATCTGGGGCTGTTCAAGAACAGCAGGAGTTATACTGATGTATTGA
>JAUMHP010000043.1:15036739-15050592 GCA_032361065.1 Enteromius trimaculatus
AGGCTCCTCTACCACAGGAGATACTGCAGGTTCTGTAGCATCAGTGGGAGGTGCAGGTGAATCTTAGTTTGGGGAAGGACAAAGAGATAGGATAAGATAACACAAAGTCTGAAAATTAAAACCCAAAGGAAAAAATTAATTTCAGTACCACTCAGTAACAGACACTGGTAAGAGTCTATAAATAAAACTATAAATAATCTTATCATAACAAGAAGCTAAAACAACACACATGAAAGTGACCAAAGACAATCTAATAAAACATGGTATGACAAACTCAAAGTTCAAAATAAGAGAAAATAAAAGAGCTCACTAACCTCTAGCGCTAGCAGTAGATTCTACCGGTTCTGTGATCTTTTTACTGATAGTTTGACCTAAAATCACAGATTCTCTCCTGTTCTGTGCCAAAAAAAGAATAAGATTAAAACAATGCTTTATTAATGGATGATATGTCGGCACAGGAACTGGATACATATCAGAAACTGATGGAGAACGCGAAAGATAAAGTTAATTATTTTGATTAATTTGATTTATTTAGTTATTTGAAATATAATAAAAGTCCTCAGACTGTGAGCAGAGCATGTCATAATATCATACATTTCCATTTATATCCATCAAATATACATACTGATACATCATACACTAAACTCAAATCTCCACAACAGGATAAATAACATTGATCAATAAATACACGTCTCACCATTTTGACTCTCTCAGCAACAGATGCAGACTCATCTGAAGAACTGTCTGGTAGAAAACAAACATGAACCATAAACTTTTTTAGGGTCAATGTAGATGACCACATAAAAGAGAAACACTAACAATGGGAGATAAAGCTCTCTGGTAATTTAGACTTAGCCAAACATGTGCAAAATGTCCTTACGCAAGTATATAGTGGGGATGAGAGAACAGAAGAACAGGTAATAAACAGTAGATGGTGTGATGGTGAGACAGAGATCACAAAGTATATGTCTGAAATTAAAAACTCACCCGGCTGGATTGTTTTCTTTTCAATTCCACACACAGGTATTTCCACAGTCTTGGAAAACAGCCTTTTCCAGGACTCTGGAAAACCTTTTAAGTTAATTAATTCACTCCTGGTTGTTACATTTTGCACTGAGCTTAGACCGTCTTTATCTGTCTGTGTCACCTACGGTAAAATACAGTGGTGGTGATTTTAAAACTTCTCAGCGTGATATTAGTAACTTAATGGATCATTTGCAATTCAAATGTAACAAAAATGTAAGTTGATTCATAACCCACAGAATACAATCATTGTTGTGAGGCTACAACACTACAACATATGAATATCATATACCTGTCTAATAGACTCCCTCAGTTGTCCAAACTCTGAAAGACACTCATTCTAGAAGAAAAAGCAAAGTTAATTCAAATAAGATAAAGCTCACATAAGTTCATAAAAATGTCAAATAAACTCAGACCTCACACTAGGTCAATGTTTCTCATCGCTGGTCTACGGTGCCCCCCCAAACACCTCACATTTTGTATGCCTCCCCTCTCTGACAAACCCATTTCTTTTAATGAGCTGTTGGGGACGACAAGGACCAGTGTTGAGAAACACTGCATTAACTGAATACATACTTTTATGAGTTTCTGTAATCTAAGTTGTTGAAGGCCATTTGATGACTTGTAATAGATGCTACTCTTCCACTTCTTGTGATGCCCTTTTCCTCCCAACTCCTCAAACTGTCCGGGACTAAACCATCTCCCTTTACATAAAATACACTTCTCTCCTGAAGACAGAGAAACATTATGCATGACATTTAAACAGAGTGCACATATTTGAAACAATACATTCTTGTTTGTTAAAGCAGGCAGTAGGAAAGAGATACTTTGGCACTTAGCCATGCAGTCTGCATTTACAAACATCTGTGAAAAAAAACTGGGTGGTTCTTAAAAGCTCAGTGCAATAAAGTGTGGTCCTGTGATAGGATGCCACCTTTGCAATAAGGCGGTTTGTGAAATTGCATCCCTGCTAGTTATTCCACTGTCGGCTGTAAGCGAAGCGTTTAGGAGCAGCAACACAGAGCAAAGACCATGTAAAATCAGAGCGGATTGTCAAGTGCTGAGGAACATGGGTTAGTCTGATGACAGAGTCTGGGTTGGTGGATACCAGGAGAACATTACTTGACCAACTGCAAGTTCAGTGGAGGAGGAATAATGTGTTGAGGAGCATTGCGCATAAACATGGGTCTGTTTTCTAGGATTTAGCCCAGGCCCTTTGTTTCCAGTGAAGGGAAAACGTAATGTTTCAGCATAAGACTTTTTGTGAAATGCTTTGCTTCCAACTAAGTGGGAACAGTTTGAGGTAGGCTCTTTTCTGATTCATAAAGATACCAGTGAAGACTTGCCGGTTAGAGTTGCCCTGAAGGCATGGAAAGTACCATGCACACTGCCACACAATGTCTCTACTGGAAGAATGGCCAAACATTTCTACAGGAAAACTACTTATCAGTAAAGTTATTTTAATATAGCTGAAGCTGTTAGAATTTTAAAAGGGGGAACCAACTTCCTATTAATGTAATTAAAAAATCAATGTGTAATGTACCTCAAGTGTCTCAATACTTTTGTACATGCAGTGTATTTTATATTAAGTGACAGACTCTCACATTAGTTAAATCTGATTTCAATCTGCATTTTCATTTCTCTCTCACATGTGAAAAAGAACTATTTTTGGTTGCAAAACTTACCATTTTCATATTTTAGTTTGTACAGACAACCTGTCATTTTTCCACAACGAACCGCCAACTGTTTCTTTTTTCGGACTTCTTGAAAGACATCTGTAAGGTCTACCTCTAAAAAAAAAAAAAAAACAGAATAAAAGAACATTTTCTCAGAATACAATAATAAAAAAATTGTTCAAAATGACTCTTTAGACCTAAACAAATATAAACACACCAAAAAATATCTAGAATATGTTCAGCATTAATTTAGGGGGAAAGTATTAAAGCATTAATTACCGGTGTCATTTTTAATCTTGCTCTGCCTATTTGAACTGGATATTTGGTGGGAAAATGGCCTCTTGTTGTTACTCTGCTTGAAGCTTCTTTGCCTTTTAATTTTTTCTTTTATCTCCCTTCTGTCATCTTCATTAAAGTCAGTTTCTGAGCAGTTTACCTTCAGTTCACATTCTGGCTTAGTCTGCTTCACAACTGATTCAGCACTCATCTTCTTCAGGTCTGTGAGGGGCAAATGTTGTCATACTGGATTTTCTAATGAATCTTAGCTCTACTTCATAAATGGTGCCAATGCTGGCAATGGTCTTGACGTGGTTTTATAATCTTTTTAAAAACATGAACAATCTAAGGATCACAGATCATTTCAAGAATCAAAGTAAAAGTAAAAATATATATATTCTAGGTAGCCTATTTTTATGCTTACCTGTAAGCCTAGAGTTTTTACTTCTGGCTTTTTTCTTTTTGCTGCTATTTTGTTGATTCATTTTTCTTTTCCCCCCTTGTTTTCCTTTCTGTTTTCCCACCTTGTTCATCCATTCAGATTTAAATGTGCTGGACCAATCCTGCTCTGAATCGGTAAATAACTCTTCATCCATCTCCTGTAGAACGACAAGCATTTATTAATTTTTTTGTGCGCTTTGTATTGCTTGGATGCCGTTTTAGTGCCACAAAAAAAAAAATTCAATTGAAAAGTATGAAATTAAAGTCTTAATATTTTTTAATTAAAGTCGAAATATTCTGTGAATTAAGTCAAAATACTACGAGATTAAAGTCAAAATAATATGAGATTCAAAGTTGAAATACTACGAGATTAAAGTCGGCCTAGATTGGGAGCACCCGGAAATATTCCAAATGACATGCTACAAATAACAAATATATATAATACAGCAAACTGATCAGTAAAGAGCTCGAACAACACATTACTGTAAGACACCATTTGTGTTTCGCTATAAAACTGAAAGATGAGACTTATCTTATTGCTATTGGGTGGCGCACTATAACGAATCCAAATGGAATATTATTTTCAAGCATATTGTCCCCACGAATATTACACATGGTATCATTTCTGCTAATAATCCCACATAAATGCCTTGGTTTATTAAAAAGGGTTAAAGCTACAGAACCCCCTCAAGGAAATGTAGAGTGTGCGGCTGATGTTAAGATCAAAAAGTTGTTCCTGTTCAGTCTTTTAATAAATATATTAAGCAGTTTCCGCGAGTCCTTAGATCTCAGTAAGATGAACCAGCTGCTCTGACGCAACTATATTAAAATATGCCTAAATTCCTGTGGCCTTCTCTCAATCCAGGCCACTTGCAAGTGCACTATACTAAATATTATAACTTTCATTTCAAAGATTTAAATTCTTGAAACATTACGACTTTTATTCTCGTAATATTACGACTTTAATCTCTTAGTTTTAGATTTTTTATTTTTTTTGTGGCACTAAAACCCAGTATAATGTTGCAATGTATAATATATACAGTATAATGCATAAACATTTTTATAATGTACTATATAATCACTTGAACTGTGAATATGTGAGAGTAAGCCAAAATGAATACAATGAATAAACGAAATACGTATGAATTCATTTGAATGTATAGCTAACAGTTCAGGTAAATCCATGCATATTTTCTATTAAATTGCTTATATGCAGATGCCTTTGATAAACACTCACTGTCATAAACATCAAAATAAACAAATAAACTAGGACTAGCCATAGATTAAAACTATAGTATATTTTAGTATTAGGGTATTTATACGTGCTTTTTAAAGAAAATAAAAAAACAACATAAATCAAAATTTTTCCCCCTTGTTTATGCACACTTGGAGGTTCTCGTGGCGCGTTTTGAATAGAATAAGATCTTTTAACTTCTAACGTTTTTTATTTTGCAACGAGTCTTGCGTTTAGATACCTCTAGCACGTGCCTATATTAGAAAAACAACAGAGAAGCAGTGCAGTCATGCAAACAAACACAGATACTGCTCTTGGACTGTTTGTTTTTTGAGGGATTAACAATAGAAAAAGGCCCGAAGCATTCACGTAATATATGTTCTCTCAAAACGCTTCTGTGGGTGCATTTTGTTTTAAAAACAGTAACAAGCTTCAAAGCACACTATATTTGGACCGGGAAACACTCTTTAGGAAGTTAATATAACAAATCGCCAATCAGCATCCTTTGGAAAACAGCTGTCTTGTCTACACACATTCAAATATTAACAGCAATAGGCATTAGCTTGGTAGTTACCTCAAACTCTTCGGATACAGCGGTGTGTTGAGAAATTTCGTCCGACTGTAAGTAGAGAAATTGGGCGGAGAAGCACGAGGAGGGGGCGTGGCGTGCATGACTGAAAAGAATGTGCGGTATATTTTCGCTTCGGCTGGTATTTAAATCATTATTCATGTTTTAAATAATTTAATGATTTTTCTTTATTTATACATTGTGCCCCAGTAAAACAGGCGGGATGGGTTAACCAAAAAGTCTGGGTTAGGTTTCAAACCTGTCGTTTCTTCTGCTGAAAACAAATGCTATTTTGAAGAATGTTGTTGGTAGCATTGACTTCCAATGATATGAAAACACATATACGAACGTCAATGCTATCTGTTTGGTTGTGAACATTCTTTAAAATATGTTTTGTTTTCATCAAATAAACAGCTTTGTAAAAACCTCTCATTTTGGGGTGAACAATCCCAAGATGAAAACCAAGGTGACAGAAATTGAATTTGACCATCTAAGTATATCTACATCCCAGATGAGTCCGTCAAAGACAATTATACTTGATACATAACCCCCCAGAAATTACAGAAAACAAAATATAATACTATTAATAATTGTCAAATATATAGATTCTTGAAATGTTTACATAAACGTATTGATTTATTTATATGCATATAAAAATACAGCTGAACAATTAACTGCAAATGAGTAAAACAATTACATTTAAACATAAATACTTATTTAAAATATAATTAAAATCAATTGTACAATAATTACCTAATAATAATAATAATAATATATTATATTTATTGACAACTTCAGATCACAGTTTTGCTTCCTCAGTGTTTGGCTCCTTCTTGACTAAGGAGTGAATCTGGAGATTTTCAAAAACAGTAGGAATTAGACATATTGTGGGAAGTGTGTCTTGTGACTGTTTTTCCACCAGCTTCTTTAAAGACAAATCAATTGATTTTAGGGTCTTGTTTATGGTATTAAATTGATTTCCCAGAAATTTAATTAACTGCATCTGGCCTGTCTTCTCAGTCTCTTCAGCAGCACCAGAAGCTCTGAAGTTCAGCTGAGCTGCTGCTTCATCTGTGGGCTGATCGGCCTCCTCTACAACAGAAGATACTGAAGGTTCTGTAGCATCAGCAGGAGAATCACTGAAGTTCAGCTGAGCTGCTGCTTCTGCTGTTGCTTCATCTGTGGGCTGATCGGCCTCATCTACGACAGAAGATACTGAAGGTTCTGTTGCATCAGCAGGAGATTCACCGATGTTCAGCAAAGCTGCTGCTGCTTCATCTGTGGGCTGATCAGCCTCTTCTACAACAGAAGATACTGCAGGTTCTGTAGCATCAGTGGTAGAATCACTGAAGTTCAGCTGAGCTGCTGCTTCATCTGTGGGCTGATCTGCCTCCTCTACAACAGAAGATATTGAAGGTTCTGTAGCATCAGCAGGAGATTCACCGATGTTCAGCAAAGCTGCTGCTGCTTCATCTGTGGGCTGATCAGCCTCTTCTACAACAGAAGATACCGCAGGTTCTGTAGCATCAGTGGTAGAATCACTGAAGTTCAGCTGAGCTGCTGTTGCTGCTTCATCTGTGGGCTGATAGGCCTCCTTTACAACAGTAGACACTGAAGGTTCTGTTGTATCAGTGGGAGAATCACTACAGTTCAGCTGAGCTGCTGCTTCTGCTTCATCTGTGGGCTGATCGGCCTCATCTACGACAGAAGATACTGAAGGTTCTGTAGCATCAGTGGTAGAATCACTGATGTTCAGCAGAGCTGCTGCTGCTTCATCTGTGGGCTGATCGGCCTCATCTACGACAGAAGATACTGAAAGTTCTGTAGCATCAGTGGAAGAATCACTGAAGTTCAGCTGAGTTGCTGCTGCTTCACCCGCTGCTTCATCTTGGGTCTGATCAGCCTCATCTATGAGAGTAGATAACGAAGGTTCTGTAGCATCAGTGGAAGGTGTAGGTGAATCTTGGTTTGGGAAGGACAAAGGGATAAATCATGAGTATAATGCACACATAAACACAAGCAAGTTCTTCAAAGTCAGAAATTGTAAAATACAAAGGAAAAAACTAATATTAGTATACCACTCAGAAATTTAGTAATAGACACTGAGTTTTCAAATGCCAGTGGATACTGTTCAACTATGAATATTCTTATTCTAATGAGAAGCAAAAACAAGAGATGAGAAAGTAACGAAAAGTCTTCTTAGTCTCATAAAAATATTAGTTCAAAATTCCCAATAAGGAATACAATAAAATAGTACTAAATCATAATATATATATATATATATATATAATAAAAGAGCTCACTAACCTGTAGCACTGGCAGTAGATTCTACCGGTTGTGTGATCTTTTTACTGATAGTTTGAGCTAAAATCACAGATTCTCTGTTCTGTGCCTATAAAAAAGGGAAAAGATAAAAGCAATCATTAATGGAGGATATGTCAGCACAGTAATTGGGTAATTAGAAAAAAAATAGAAAGTTAGTTATTTGGGTTATTGTACATATGTAATTATTTTTATGTAATGACTCCCTCAGAATATGAGCAGAATTGTAAATTTATTCTTATGTTAAACTACAGAAAATGTAGCACAGTCTATTGTTATGACATCCTGTCAGTAATAATATATTTCCATTTATACATCATCATGCATTCGCTAAACCGAACTCTACAAAATAGAATACACATAATTATAATTTACATTTGATCAATACATGTACATCTCACCATTTTGACAAACTCTTCTGAGGAAAGGTCTGTATGTGGTAGAAAAAAACATTTTAGGGTCAATGAAGATGACCATATAAAAGGCAGAAAAATTAACAATAAGAGAAAAAGCTCTTTGGTGATCTAGACTCAGCAACCTGGCCTAATATGTGGAAAATATCTTTAAGCAATTATAGTGAGCATTAAAGAACTGAAGAACAGGAATGTATATTCATGTATATGTATATTCAAACTCACTCAGCTGGAATGCCTCCCCTTCAATTCGACACAAATGTATTTCCAAACTCTTGGAAAACAATCTGTAGTTTCTTTTCTGTGTCACCTATGGTAAAATATAATGATAGTAATTTTAAAACATTTCGGCATGATAATAACTTAATGGATTTTCTCAAAAGTAATCTACTGTATAGAGCCAAAAAAGTCAAGAACATCAAAGTGGATTTGTAATTGACAGAATACAATTACTGTTATGAAGCTGAACTACAACATATGAAAATGGTTCGTGTTTTATGGCTTATGGGCTTATAACTTGCATTGGTACTGTATATACAAAATACCTCTCTTGACTCCCTCAGTTGTCCTGATTCGGCAGGCTCTGTAGCGTCAGTGGGGGGTGCAGGTGAATCTTGGTTTGGGGAAGGACAAAGAGATAAATCATGAGGACTGAGTGACAGCACACACAAACACAAACAGGTTAGACAAAGTCTTAAATGGTAAAAAAATTAAGAGAGGAGAGAGAGAAAAAAAAATTATATATATATATATATATACTGAATTTGATAATGTTCAATACTGAAGAAAAAACAACAACATCTATCTGTCCCAAAGTCTGCTACTGTCCAGGAGCCTCCAGAGCAGGAGACAGCAGTGACCCTGTCTATGATTCAGTTCCAGGGCGCACTACAGAATCTCCTGAGACGGTGGCATGAACTCCAGCTTGTCCCAAGGCGGTGGCATCTGCTGCAACACCTACAGAGGTAGCCACTTCTGGTGCAGCGGTGGTGTCCACCTCAGCTCCTCTCAAGATGCTGCCCAATATATGAACTCTCTGTATGTCCAGCTATGGCCAGGAGGCCATTTATGAACGCTCTGCCAGTCCGGCCACAGCCAAGGTTAACCTCTCTGTTCCACATCTAATTCACCTTGCTGGTCATCTGCCTTACTAGCTCCATGTTAGAGGACGTCTGCTCTGCTGTGGAAGTCATCTGCTCCACCATAAGGATATTCAAACCTGTCTTCTCTGCTGTGGTGCCTATTAGCCCACCTGCTTAACCCTGGTGGTCTTCAGCCTTCCGTGTTCTGCTGGCTCTGCAATGGCTTCCTGCTATGCTGGTTCCACCTTGGCTATTTGCTCTTCCTCAGTCCCCAGATCCTCCTCTTCCTGCAGAGGGACATGGCCTTCTGACACTCTCCTGTTCGACCTCCACTTCACCTCCGTCCTGGACTTAAGTCTGTTCCTGTTTAGGATCCTCTGCATACTCTTTGAGCATCTATTATGCCTAGTTAATTTGTACTTTTGTTACTGTATTCCTAGCCATTTCTAAAACCAAAAATATGATTAAGTGTATTCTTGTGCTCCGAATTACAGAATGTAACCCAAGGTCCTCACAGTTTCATAAAAATATAGCATTCTAGAAATCATAAAGTTAAAAAAAAAAAAAAGTAGAATAATATATAGAAGTTAAAAGAGCTCACTAACCTCTAGCTCTGGCAGCAAATTCTACCACTTCTGCAATCTTTTTTTTATGGACAGTTCTAGCTAAAGTGACGGATTCTCTTCTGTTCTGTGCCAAAAAAGGAGATAAGATTAAATTAATGCCTGATTTGCTAATGGAGGATATGTGGGTACAGTAAATGGGTACATTACAGTAACTGAGGGAGAAGGTGAATTATAAAGTTAGTTATTTGGGTAATTGTACTGTACATATTTAGTTATTTTTTATGACTTCCTCAGAATATGCTATAATAATTTACAATTGATCAATATATGCACAGCTCACCTTTTTGACTCTTTCAGCAACAGATATAGACTCATCTGTATCTGGTAGAAAACAAAAATAAACCGTAAACATTTTTAGGGTCAATGCAGATCAAAGAATACGAACGTCAGTGCAACAGTGCAAAACATCCTCGAGCAATTATAGAAAATAAAAGAGCTCTCTAACCTCTAGCAATGGCAAAATATTCTTGAGCTGAACCTACAGTTTCTCTCCTGTTCTGTGCCAAAAAGGAAGGATAATATTAAAACAGTGATTCATGTATTAATGAAGGATATGTGGGCGATTATGTACATTTCAGTAAGTGAGGGAGAAGGTAAAATAGAAAGTTATTTGGGTTATTTCAGCACTTCTCAATTCCAGTCCTTGCGCAATAATTTACAATTGATCACTACATGGCCATCTCACCTTTTTGACTCTCTCAGCAACAGATACAGACTCATCTGAAGAACTGTCTGCATGTGGTAGAAAACAAACATGAACCATAAACATTTTAGGGTCAATGTAGATGACCACATAAAAAGATAGAAACACAAACAATTAGAAAAAAAGGCTATTCGGCAATCTAGAGTCAGTAAACTGGCTTAATATTTGCAAAACGTATTTTAGCAAGTATAGCGGGGAACAGAAAACTGAAGAACGGGTAATAAACTGTAAATGATGTGATGTTGAGACAGACAACTAATAGTAGAATCTAAAATGCAAATGTTCATTCATCCTCACCCAGCTGTATCGTTTCCTCTTCAAATCCACACACAGGTTTTTCCCGAGTCTTGGAGAACAATCTTTTACGGTACTCGCTCTGTGTCACCTAATGTAAAATATGATGGTAATGACTTTAAACACTTCAGCATGACAATATGTTAATGCACCATTGTCTAAAGTAACATTTAAAGTGAGAAAAAAAATAAATAAAAAAGAGTTTGTTTATAATCCACAGATCAGCGTTGTGAGGCTGAACTGGTTTACTCCATGGCTTATGGGCTTAGCTTGAGCACAAATTACTATTTTAATTGAATTATTTTAAATTATAGAATATTATGCACGACCTACTGCTGTTATGACATTCTGTCAGTAATAATAGCAATAATAACAATATAAATGAATATATATCCATTTATTGCTATAAATTGTTACCATATGCTAAACCAAAGACTATAGAATACCCAAGACTTGTCACTCAAATAGTTTTCTATCTGTCAGTCACTAGTTATATCGTGACATTAGGGGTTTACTCTGGATCTTCTCTGATTTTAAGAGAAGACGGCAATGAAATTTGGCTAGTGGATTTTGCATACATATGGGTATAAAGAGGCAACAGGTGCATCCACTCATTCAGATATTTGCTTTGGAGCTGAGTTGGTGAATGAATTTCAACTGCACAAAGCAGTTTCCGTTCTTTGATAGAGAACGTGATATACCAATAATATAACATCTCCATTCCCTCCATTAGGCAATGCAACCAAGATGGGGGAAAAATACAAGACTCAATATAGCCACTCTATCAAACGAAGCCCCAATGTCTGCGTCTGTGAAGTAGACCCAATCCCTAATCAGTAAAATCAGCGCTTTACTACAGCTTGCCATTAAAAGTCCCAGTTGCTATAGAAACAGTAAGCATTCTAAAACGTTCGCCTATAGGACTGTGCATGTGCACTGGATGGTATAACCTGAAAAATAAGCCTTTTTATCACAATTTGAGAAAAAAACAACAAAAAAAAAACAACATTTATGACACAGTTGTTGCCAGATTTCAATTTAGCAGAATTGGATGTTTCCCCATTCAAAGAGATAGGAGCTGCACTTTGCATGCCCGTTAATAATTTACAATTGATCAATACATGCACATCTCACCATTTTGACTTCTACAGCAACAGATACAGACTCATCTGAAGAACTGTCTGTAAAGAAAACAAACATAAACCATAAAAATTATTAGGGTCAGCGTACAGTAGATGACCACATAAAAAACAGAAACACTGAAATGTAAAACCAAAAGCTCAGCAATGTGGCTTAATGTGTGCAAAATGCCCTCAAGCAAGTATAGTGGGGATCAGAGAACTGAAGAACAGGTAATAAAAAGTAGTGTGATGTCGAGACGAAATCAGATTACTAATGGTAGATCAATAACTTATGAATCTGAAATGCAAATATTGACTCAAACTCACCCAGCTGGATTATTTCACCGTCAATTCTAGGTGTTTTCAGAGTCCTGGAAAACAATCTTTTACCGGTTTCTGTCGGTGTCACCTATTGTAAAATAGTGGTAATAATGGTAGTTGTTTTAAAACATTTCTCCAAGATGATAATTTAATTAGTAATTGTAAAAAGTAATTTATAGAGCCAAAAATATCAAAGTTAAATCATATGAATATGGGTGGTATATACAAAATACCTCTCTAACTGATTCCCTGAGCTGTCCAAATTCTGAAAGGCACCCATTCTGTGAGAAAAAGGGAAAGTTCAAAGAAATGAGGTTCACATGTTCATAAAGATGACAAATAAATTCAGAAGTTACACTAGCTGTGAACATACTTGTATGAGTTTCTGTAATCTAACTTGTTGAAGGCCATTTGATGACTTGTAATAGATGCTGCTCTTCCACTTCTTGTTATGCCCTCTTCCTGCAAACCTCTCAAACTGTCCGGGACTAAACCATTTCTCTTTACATGAAATACACTTCTCTCCTAAAGACAGAGAAACATGAGAAACATACAGAACATAGGGTGCACATATGGAAAATAACAAATGCCAAGACATACATTTTATACATATATAAAATAAAAACTGGTGTATTATTCACTTAAATATATATGGTCCTGTCCACAAAAACAAATTAATTTTCAAAACCACAGCTTTGTGAGAGAAAGCATTTATAAAATTTTAAATATGGATATTTTTCTTGTTAAAATGCATTAAATCACTGCAGGGGACCTTTATTCACCCCTGAAGTTGAGTGATTTTTCAACCTTCAGTTGAAACGCTTACAGTGATGTCAGTCCCTGTTGGTGTAATAGTCAAGTAATGCTTTTGTACATACAGTGTGTGCATGTATTTATTTTTTAAGTGACACTCTACATTAGTTCATAATTTTAATCTGACTTTAAGAACAACATCTGCAATTTAATTTCTATCTCACAATGTGAAAAATAAAATAAATAATCCTTTTTCCTCCCAAAGCTTACCATTGTTATATTTTATTCTGTAAAGACAACCTGTCATTTTCCCACAATGGACAGCCAACTCTTCCTTGTTTCTGACCTCTTGAAAGACATCTGTTAAGTCTACCCCTTTAAAAACAGAAAAAGAAAATTCTTAGGATATATTTATAGAGAAACAGACCAAAAGTATTCTTCAGATCAATGAAAAAATGTCAAAATGCTTGACATTATTGGATTTGCTAATGCACCTCAGCTTACTTCATCTTTATCTAAATGATTTCAGTGCTGTCAGTTATCTTGCGCTGTCAAAGCTTGCTAAAACATGAATGATCTAAAGATCACTGACTGATTAAAAATCAAAGTAAAATGTCATTTTATGCTTACCTGGAAACCTAGCGTTTTTACTTCTGGCTTTTTTCTTCTTGTTACCATTTTGTTGATTCTTCTTTCTTTTTACCCCTTGTTTTCCTTTTATTTTTTCCATCTCACTTGTCCAGTCAGATTCTGATGAGCTGCTCCAATCCTGCTCTGAATCTGTGAATAATTCATCACGCATCCTCTGTGGCAGAGTCATTGTTTATGTCAATGATTTTTAGCGATCAGATGCCTTTGATCATAAACACATGCTATGTCATAAAAATAACTATACATACAGTACATAAAACAAAACAGATTTTAGTAGCTACTTTAATAGGTTGATATATTAACATTATATCAGGTAATGAAATTATGGTATTTCACTGTAAATGTAACT
>JAUMHP010000043.1:15057503-15069121 GCA_032361065.1 Enteromius trimaculatus
CGGATTAGTGAGCTCATAGTTAGCGCGATGATCTCATCTTGGATGTCTCATTTGATCTCGGATGTTTTAAGCAACGTGCGAAGAACGAGCCCCTGAAGTGCCATCCAGAGCTGGCACATCCAGCTGATCGTGACAATAAGGGGGTGGGCCGGTCGGATAAAGAATTTTCCCGGTGGATTTTAGCGCCCCACTCCGCCCCTGTTTAGAACTGTAACAATCATATAACACGTGTGTCACAACTGCTTGTTTATGTGTGAGGTTAAATCCATAGCACATCACTCTTTCACTTGGTTGTACTCCATTTTGCAGTGAACATTTCCCGGCTACACTGTACATATATCTGTAGCTGTATATTTGATCTGTATTATTGATTTTGGGTCTGTTGAATAAAACTTTTTTTTATTGCATTGCCTTTGTGTCATTATTTTGGTGGTTGAAAGGAAATCAGTGTGAGGATGTAAAATGGACGTGTTTTTGATGTCAGTTTAATTAGCATTTTTGACTTGTTTTTAATAGTAAGTGGTTATTTTCCCCACAGTATTATAAAACGAAAACATTTATAGTGACTTTCATAATGATTCAGATTCAGATTCCAATTCCTTTACGAGATGAGGTTCATACTCCTTCAGCAAACTGTAGAATTCTGCACAAGCTCTTTTAGAGTTAAGAGCACCCAACAACACTCTCATTTGCTTTTGACGTGGTTTTGTAACATCAACTTTACTGTGAATTTCCTCTGTTATCATGCGTTTGAGCTGCAGACTGTCAGCAATCTCCATCACTGATGAAACTCTCTTAATGAGTTGGCATCTGTGTTTGTTCACAAATTCAGGTTCTGATTAAAACAAACAAAAAGTATCTTTATTAAACTTTTTAAAAAGCTTTGTGTGCAACAGAAAAAAATGCAACAGCTTCTGCAACTGATTTCGTACCTCTGAGACTTCTGTGAGCTGGGAGTTCTACACACTGGCCTGATGTTACAAATGAAATAGAAGAATCAGTCGCAAAAACCTTATAAAAGTGCTTCAGAGATCATAATATTCTATTCAGTTTCTACCAGAATGTTAAAATAACACTAAAACCATAAGTTTTATATTACGTTTCTACAATACATTAATTTCCTACACAGCTACTTTTCAATGATTGTATTATACAAAGCTCTATACACATAAACTTGAATTATTGTAAAAACAACACCATCTTTACCCTGTCAAAATCATCTGTTTTCATCAGGCCATTCTAGTCCATGCTGCTTTAAATGCTAATGAGCTCTGCTGACCCCGCCCCTCTCTTCAGTGTTGTGACAAGCGAATTGTAAACATCAGCAGCGAAACTGGCTAATTAGCACAACTCAACTGTTAATAGGAAGCAACTTGTCTTCCCCTGTACTGGATTCGACACAATGACAGACTGATGACAACTCATTCAGGGCGGGTCTAAGGTAAGATGGTCTTGTCAACCAACTACTGTGGGAGGGGCCTGTGCAGTATACATCATTCTCTGATTTTTATCATAGAACGAATGTGTACACACACTTTCAACACATTTGTGTTCAAGTTAAATCTGTTTTTACTCACAGGTTAAAGCTATTTTAAAGCTGCTTTCATGTATATGCTTTTGATATTTCTAACTGGTGTTACAATTACACTCAACTTCATATCCATGATTAATTCAAGCATTGCTAGCAACAATTATGTGTGTCAGTTATTCATTACCTTTGAGAGGGATTCGCCGTGGAACCCACACTCTTAATCCATCAGTGTTATCCATAAGACTTAGCTTGACCT
Source organism: Enteromius trimaculatus (assembly GCA_032361065.1). NCBI lineage: Eukaryota > Metazoa > Chordata > Actinopteri > Cypriniformes > Cyprinidae > Enteromius > Enteromius trimaculatus. The sequence continues at coordinate 15,059,291 of JAUMHP010000043.1, forward strand.
CCTTATGTCTGATATTCACAAACACTTCAAATGTGGGATGATAGTTTGGACCAAAATTAAACTCAAACTTCTCAGTCTGAAAAACAAGAACAAGACTATGAAAGGAATTCATAGGCAGAAAAAAACCAAAAGGCCTGAAAAATAAATTAATATTTGTGCTGAAATGTGCTAAACAACAAGAAGAAAATACAACTAAAGATACTTCAGTGACATTATTAGAGACATTAATGGAATAGTTTACTTAAAAATGTCAATTTAGCAATTATTAACTCATCCTGATATTGATGGGGTTTTTTCTTATTGTCTCTATAATTATAGTTAAAGTTCCCCTATTACGCCATTTCAAATATGATCGTTCATGCAGTGGTTAACATTCATGTTTTTGATAACACCTCAGAAGTGCATCTCACTTTAATTATAACAGAACATATTGTAGAGATTTTTTCAACTAAAAATAATGAATGATGAATAATAAAGTAAATATGATGTTACCGCTGGCTGCACTGTAGATCCCTTTGGTTGACAACACAGACGGTATTGTGTTCCCGGGATGAGACAACACTTTGAACTGGTTTTAATATGTGTGTTCTCTGTGTGCTGGTCCTTGACCTTAAGAAGAGGATGAGTTTAGAAAGATGCGGTGTAGGCCAGCAAGAACCTAGGTAACAAAAATGTTCCTGCCCCAACATAATGAGACAAAATCCTCCTCAAATAATACTAAACAGCCTTTTTACCCCTTTAAGAAGTTTAACTTTAAGGCAGGGGCAATTCCTCAGAGATTCCTCCTCAAAAAGGGAAAAAAACAATTGTACAAAAAACGTGGGTGGATTCAAATGAAAGCTATTATTATAATCCATGGTCATACAGGCAAAGGTGATCACAATGGCAAATAGGGCAATAGAGAAGAGGCAGAATCAAGGTTGGTGTCACAAACAGATATCGGGGCCGGCAGAAAACAATCTAACAGTGCAGGGAAAGCAGTCCAAACTCAAAACACAGAAAAGCAACATGGAAAAAGCTCAGAAGTGACAGCTAGGCAAATCAAGACTTCGCATTGAGCTGGTGTGAAAGTCTGGCTTTTATGCTGAGTGTTAATAAGTGTTTGGGTGTGGTGATGAGTAGCAGGTGCTTGATTAGTCCACGTGTGAGTGATCAGATGGTGGCGTGATTTTGCAATGGATGTTGGGTAATGTAGTCCGGGTGACAGTCTGAGAGTTAGTGGTGATGGGGCAGAGTTCATAAACCAAATCATAGCATTATGATTGATTGTGATTTCTCATTCATGAATCAGTCTGATTGAGCAATATGATGGTATTAATAAGAAAATTGATAACAAAAATATAAGAAAACAATTGCTACACTTAGATATAATTGTTTGGTAACACTTTACACTAAGGTAATAAACATTAGTCAACATTTACAGTAAAAATCTAGTTAATGTTTATTTCAGCATTATTAAAATCACAGGTTGTGTTTGTTAACATTATATAATGCACTGTGAGCTAACATGAATAAAAAATGAACAGCCGTATTTTTATTAACTAGCTTTAAAAGACCACTGATTGAACCACTGATGTCACATCACGGATAATTCCGTGGTAGGCTAATTATGTGATCATTTTTTACTTTCAAGTAACATTCAGTTTGTCAAGACCAGTTTTTAGTATTATATAATCATTAAAACAAAATGTAGCCATACCTCTGACACTGGAACATTCCATGGGAGCAAATGGACATCCAGTATGTTTTCGTCCTCTCTCACAGTTACTGGTCGCAGAAAGACAAGTACTTGGGCATTGACCGGGGAAGGAGGAAAGATCATCCTTTTTATTAGCCCAAAGATGGAGAGATCTTTGATGTCAATTACTACATGAGCTTTAGTCACTTTAAGTGGATTCATTATCGCTACATTACCACCAGTGAAATGTGCTACAGCTAAACAATCCATGTCATCCTCTGTAAAAAACAAAAAAATTGTAGATAATTATTAAATTGTATTATAATTATATGCATCCATTACATTTAGCCTGTAAAAATGATGTATACCTGAGAATATTTCACAGTGTGGGAGGTGCAGTCCTGAGATTGAACCATTTAAACAGTTAATGTCGTACAAGGGTCCTGCAGGCTGCATCTCACCCAAACCATCTAACAGACGAGGATCCCATGAGTCAGTGTTATAACACACCTGTCCTTCACCATCCATCACAAACACAAGGCTGGTCAGACTGCAACGAAACTGACCAACATGTGGACACAGAAACCTGAAGGACAGAACACTTTCACGTTATCAACTAGTTATAGCTTGCATCTTTTATTATATGACAGTACAGCGTGTGGATCATTGTTTTAGTAGTAAGGGTTCAATACCTGTATATATTTTTGTGTTTGTCTTTGCCACTTCCCTTAAGTATTTCCGGAAAGAACCTTTCTGCAATTTCTGACAACTAAGTAAAGGAAAAAACATTGGCACCAAAAGTTTAAGAAGGGGGTCCAAAATGATCTCACACTAAAGCAATTTTTATGGGTAAATACAATACAATAGAAAATATCAATTATAAAAAACAACAACAACAACAATAGTTCAGCATCTAGGAAATAGATAACGTTTTCTACATGATATGATTGTGAGGTCAGCTTTCTAAGCTCACATAAAAGACAAATGGCATTTTATTGGTTATGAATAAAGTCTTCTTTGATTAGTAAAACTCGGCAGCCCTGAAAAGAGTTTTGCTAAGTGCTGCTAACTGTCTTCATGAAAAAGCTGCAGGATTCTGGTGAAGCCTGCCGCTTATCTCCCACTTCAAAATGGATTGAGCTTGCGATTGTCGCATATACCGTGTACATGTAGTACAGCTTGATGGGGAGGGTTCACTCGCACATTTAATTAAGAACTACAGTATATAGCAATGCAGAGCAATGTTTTTACATAAAAATGGTAGAATCCTGGGAACTTTATCATCATTTGTGTGCTGTCATGGTCACAGTATTAGAAAGGACCATGCATGGTCAGAGCGCTACACACAAGGTTTTAATATATGGGTTAAATCAATATCATATAGAAATACATAAAATTATCATTTCTACTACTTCATCAGATACAAGCAGGCGCAGTTCCAGAATCAAATCAAAGAGGGTGCTTCTGAAATTTGTGAGAAAATATACATTTTGAATAACGAAAAGTAGTTTGTGTTTGCTTATCCTATTCATCAGTGTTTGAATCATTTAAGAAACTGCATTTCCTGTATGAATGAAAATGAGCGATGAATGGACGCAAAAGACCCTCACTGCACTGGAAAGATAGCATTACAAAAAAAGATGTACAGTGTTAAACACCAATTAAGACATGTATTGCATCGACCCATTGTCCTATGAGGAATTTCACATTTCTAAATTGTATCTCTGAAAGACTTGTAAAAGAGAGCTGTCATTGGATACTGAAGATTTTTCTGAACTCTCCCTCAAACATTTGCTTCAGCTTGGCACCCATCATTCGGCTACACTTATTGTCCTGTAAAGAACAAGAGGACAAAGTACAAAATAAAATCTGTCAAAAATCAAATGTCCTCTTGTAAAGTTAATCATCTCAACAACAATCATCAATAATGTCCGATATATGTGTAAACATTAGATTGCAACTTCATTTCATATCAATCTGTTATGTGGTGATTTATTAATTATGTAACATGTTTCCGTGAACTTTACCCTATTGAACGTGCTGCAGTTGCTGAAAAGGAGCTGAAAATCAGAGACGAACGCTTGTACCGTCTGATACTGTCCGCTTTCCAACTTCTGCTTTATTCTGTCCAGCCACATCGGCTGAGTTATGAACTCAGAGTATCTGGGCACCTGGAAGTCATTTTATATTTGGTTTTGATGCATTATAAATTTGAAGTCATATGTTTTATAACTTCTATTGTATTTACAGTATAAACTTTTTTTTACATTAAACTAAGGCATGAAAAGAGTATAATTCTGATGTTGGGTCACATGTAAAATTCAGCAAGGATAACAAAGAACACAATCTCACTGTTGGTCGTGGATCCTTAACAAACACCTTCTGGATGTCCTCTCTGTACACACATAACAGCAGGTAGTGGCAGTGCTAAAGATGACAAATAACACACATATCCACAATTACGCCCATAAAGAATTATTCTGTTTCTAAACATGCTGAGCAGGATATGTACTGTAGGCAGCAGTTAAAGGCATTAAATGCTGTTACAAATTGTGAGCACCTTTTATGGTTATGGTTATCTTCTATTTTAAGATGCTGAATTTACCAGTTTGTACTGAGACACTGGGGCATCAAAAGCTTCTTGTTCAGACATGTTCTGAGTGGGGTCACACCACTGTCGATTGTTTCTTAATACGCAGAAGGTACAAATCCATTCCCTGCAAGCAAACACACATACAGTATACAGTGTAAAGCACACTTAGTGATTTAATGATATTTGATTTTCAGCTTTAATGATTTCTGTTATGTTTGTCTCTCTCACTCAGGCGAGCCTCCGTGTACAGCTGGTAGGTGACAGTCTAAATGAAATGCTCGTGGGCACTCGTCACAACACACGAGACGTCCCTCAGAGCGACACACATAACACTCGTCGTCGTTGTTCTGATCCATCTAGTCAGAGAACGACACGACACAACATTTTACCATCGTCACAGAAATAACCTCAAATGCATTTGGCTCTTCTTGTTTTAGTATATGGGAATTTAACCACAGCAAGTCTTCCACTGCAAAAGGAAAAACCAGGGAATTTTTATTTTTTATTTTCAAAACCATTAAGGGAAAAGAATAAAAAAAAATGGTGAATACAGGTTTAGAACCAATGAAAAAAATCTAAACAATATAAAAATAAACAAAATAAAAATGATATATAAAATAAAACTTTATTCAATGAGAAAAAATATATATTATCATTTACTCAATGATATTAATGTCAATTAATGCACAGTTGAGTTTAAAAGTTTCAACTGTCTTTCAGAATCTGCTAAGTGTAAATTATTTTACCAAAATGAGAGGGATCATACAAAATTTATATTTATTGTATATTCAGTACTGTCCTGAATAAGATATGCACATAAAATATGTTTACATATAGTCCACAAGAGAAAATAATAGTTTAATTTATAAAAAATGACCCCAGTTATTTTTTATAATTTAACAACTACCATTTTGTAGATTCTGAACGGGGGATATAAATATTTGACCTCAACTGTACACATTTAAAATACTTAAGAATATATGCTAATAACAAATTATTTTTATGATGACTGTTTATGATAAAGTATTTTAGATAAAGATGTTTCTCACCATGTCTTGCTCTCTAGTACTGCATTTCACACACTCACACAGAAGAGAATGGATGCGCAGGATTTGTTTCTATAAATTACAAACAAGCAAACAAATGCATAATTAAATAATCATACATTTATACGCTACAGTACCTCTCCCATTTGTTACCTTTATTAAAAAGTTGAGTGTTTTTCCATGGCACAGTATATCTTTCTTCCAGTGTCCATCAGTGAGAGTCAGTTCCTGCTTTACAAATTCTTTTGGAGTGTACCATGTTTCCTCAGTACGAATACACTTCCCACGACTCCCTGCAACACAACATAAACATAAATACTTCCCACTCAAACCTTCAACAAACAATCAGTGCAGTAACATACCTGAGGCAAACCTGTATTTGTACAGATGCCCAGTAAATGAACCACAGGTGACTGGTAAAGAGGGAGCCTGGAAAACAGACAGATCTGCCATGTCTTCTTCTTCCTCTTCCTCCTCCTCTTCGTCAGCTCTCTCCCTTAACTCTGTTCCTCCTCCCTGCTCCTGGAAATCTGAAAAACCGAAGCCTGTTTCTGAGTCAAGAGGAATAAAACACATTGCATTCAGACAGATAGCAGAGAGTGTGTGAATGAGTGAGTGATGCTGGGTACTCCTGATTTTGCTGAGTTCGGTATGTTCCTAGGTTAACATATTTTTCAACATATTTGTGACCCTGGAACAACATTTTATTCCAAAAATTTAGTTTTGACCATATCTCTACACCTAAGCCTAACCCTAACCATGAGTAATGCCTAAAATCTGAGGAAATGATAGATGAATGACACTGATGCACAAGCACCAAACACTGACTGTAAGCCTAAACTTCACAAAAACTATAAACTTTTCTCAAATCTGATTGGCTAATCACAATGTTGTTCCAGGGTCACGGCGAACTCAGCTAAATCAGGTTCTGCCTGGGTACTCACCTGCACTGGTCTTCTTGTTAGAACTGACAGGAAACCTTTTATTCATGTTCTGCAGGAAGGAACAACACAAATGAATGTCAAATGAGCAAAACCTGACATTGCACATAGAGAGACAACATACTTTTTTAACACCGGTTTTCTTTTTACTCTTCCTCTGTGGACACTGAAGATGCCCCTCCTGAAAAAAACAAATAAATAAAAAAGTGATCACACATGTATATCAGGGGTCTGCTGTCTTGAATAAACCTTATGTTATAAATCTAAAGGGCTGATGCTAGGGCTGATACATTTTCTCAAAGACAAACTAATGCTGTAAAAGTCAGCTGGTACTATATTATAATATTGCGAGTTACTAATGTGTATACTTAAATTATTATTTTTTTTTTAATAGCACTAAACTTATAACACTGACTTTACAATTATGAATTATTATTCATATTATTATTTAAATATAAACATTTAAATGTTGGCTATCGATCGTATACTTGATGGAGTTATTCAAACAAAGTAGGCCAAAGAAAAAACTGCATAAAAAAAAGCCAGTCCAGAGTTTACAACTCACAATTGTGAGAAAAAAAGTCACAATTATATTTTTTTTACATTTGTTTCATATTCACTGACGGAAACAGACTTCTGTAACAAGCAATATGAATGCTCCTGAGCTAAATTTCAAATGCCCCACATATGGGTTTGAATACTTATGCAATGAAATCCTTAGGGGTCCATGGCCATTTTCCAAATCATCCTTATCCCTTGGTAAATATGAGCAATGGTGACTTTGAAAATAAAACTGCATTGTTTATGGTTTTGATTTTTCATTCAAAAATTTTACAAAATTCTAACCTATCATTGAAGTAAAACAATTGAAAATGGGGAGAAGAACTCATGATGAAATAAATGTTTTTCCCCAATACATGTTAAGCCACAATTATTGGCACCCATTCATTGCTACGGCCTTTTCCCACGATAACAGCTCTGAGTTTTCTCCTGTAATGCCTGAAGAGTTTAGAGAACACCTGATAAGAGAAAAGAGACCATTCCATCATCCAGAATCTCTCCAGATCCTTCAGAATACCAGCTCCATGATGGTGCTTCTCCTCTTTACTTCACCTCACTCATTTTCTGCAGGGTTCAGATGAGAGGACTGGGACAGATAAGATTTCTAACGGAGTGAGTGAATTATTGATTTGTTATCTGTTTGTATTTGATAGAAGTGAGTGAGGAGAATTTTTCTTAAACCCTCCTTGCCGTGTATTAGGATGATAGAGACACACGTCCACTTCCAGGCAGTATCATAACATTTTATGTTGATTGGAAATTCTTAATTATTTCCCTAATAGTGGAAATAGTCGTTTTCACCACTCTAGCTCGTTTCTTAAAGCCAGTTCACCAATTGGTGAAGCTCAATTATCTTTTGCTGCACATCATAAATATATTATTTGCTTTTTTTCTCTCATTGTGTTGATGATAAAGGGAATTTGGGCTTTGTTTTCCCTCCTATATATTTCTGAGAAACAAGAAACCATGGATATTTTCACGTTCATAATCACCCTGGAGTGGTCAGAGTTGTGAATATGAATGGGAATATACTTCAGAGATATTTTTCTCATAAAAAATTCTAGGGGTGCCAATAATTGTGGTCAACAAATATCGGAGAAAAACATTTATTTAATCACAAGAATGTCTCCTTATTTTCAATTTTTTACATTTAAATGTACTTTAATGATAGATTAGAATTTTTTGAATGAAAGATCAAAAGGATAAACAATTTTCACAGCCACCTTTGCTCAGATTTACCAAGGGTGACATTATTAGTGGAGGGCACTGTATATATATGTATATATTGGCAAAGATGTTAAAATATGTTAAAGTTATTATATAGTGACTAAATATTTATTAAAATAGTAAAAGATCATTAAAAATAACTAAATAAAAAGTATTTGTGCAGTGTACTATAAGTTTAAAGAAAACCCAAGGACCATTTCCAAATCCTTGTTTTTACAAAGATCACAACAATCTGTAAGTGTTTGCATTACTTACTTTGATGAGATTCTTAAGTGGAATCTCTCTACAGCGGATGCTGAATTTCCAGTTTTTGTACTTTTCCTTCCCCCCAAACTTCTCAAAATGATTTGGGGTAAACCAGCACCTCTCTGAAAGAATACACTTCTCCCCTAGAAAAGAGACAAAGAAAGGATGCATTCAGACCAAACACTCCACCCTCCCATACAAAGTATAATAAATAATACTGTAATAAAATTAAATAATAGAAACACATAGTGATGGTGAACCTTTGGCCAGTTTGTCCCGATAAAGAACGCCTTCTTTATCCCCACAGGTTACAGGCAGCTGAGTTTTATACAAAGGCCACGTCCAAATCTCCTGCTTGTCTCCTTTCTTCACAGGAGATGCTGAGAAAGAGAGAGAAGACGACACAGATCAGGAGAGAGTAAAATTACAGAAACAGGACATCAGGCACCAGGAAACACAGTGTTATTTTAGCATCACAGAGATAATATAGCTTTTATTAATATTTCAAATGAATTTTAAGTTTTATATTTTCGTAATACTAAATAAACCTAAAATAAAATGTTATGTATATATATACATATATACAGTGAGGTCATTCAATTTATTTGGCAATTACTGTGTCAAATAAGTATTTGATCACTTGAGTCAAAAAATGTTAATATTTGGTACAGAAGGCTTTGTTAACAATTACAGAGGTCAAACGGTTCCTAGTTCTTCAACAGGTTTACGCACACACTGCAGGAGGGATTCTGGCTCACTCCTCAATACAGATCTTCTCTAGATCTGTGAGAGTTTCAGCTCCCTCCAAAGATTTTCTATTGGATTTATGTCTAGAGACTGGCTAGGCCACTCCAGAACCTTGATTTGCTTCTTACGGAGTCACTCCATGGTTTTCCTGGCTGTGTGCTTTGGGTCATTGTCATGTTAGAAGACCCAGCCACCACCCTTTCAACATCTTTAATGTTCTGACTGAGGGAAGGCTTCCAGCCCCATGCTTCACTGTAGGTATGGTATTATTGGGATGATACTCATAATTCTTCTTCCTCCAAATACGGCGAATGGAGTTAAGACTAAAAAGTTCTACTTTGGTCTCATCTGACCACAGATCCAGATGCTCCCTGGCAAGCTTCAGATGGGCCTGGACATGGGCTGACTTAAACAGGGGAACCTTCAGTGTGAGGCAAGATTTTAAACCATGACGTCTTAGTGTATAACTGATAGTAGCCTTGGAAACGAAGGTCCCAGCCCTCTTCACAGCATTGACCAGCTCCTCCCGTGTAGTTCTGGGCTGATTCTTCACGATTCTTAGCATCATTTATACCCCACCAGGAAAGATCTTCCGTGGGGCCCCAGTCCGAGGGACGTTGACGGTCATCATTAGCCTTTTCCATTTTCTGACAATTGCTCCAACAGTTGTTCTTTTTCACCAAGCTACTTGGAATTTGCCCCGTAGCCCTTTCCCGCTTTGTGAAGGTCTACGATTCTGTCTCTTGTGTCTTTTGACAGCTCTTTGGTTTTGCCCATGTTGCTACTTAGACT
>JAUMHP010000043.1:15074885-15105333 GCA_032361065.1 Enteromius trimaculatus
CATCTTTGGGATGTGGTGGAACGGGAGCTTCGTGCCCTGGATGTGCATCCCACAAATCTCCATCAACTACAAGATGCAATCCTATCAATATGGGCCAACATTTCTGAAGAATGCTTTCAGCACCTTGTTGAATCAATGCCGCGTAGAATTAAGGCAGTTCTGAAGGCGAAAGGGGGTCAAACACCGTATTAGTATGGTGTTCATAATAATCCTTTAGGCGAGTATGAGGTCAATAAAAAAGGAAAGCTGTCTCCAATGAAGAGCAAGATTATTTGACTCAAAAGGCTTTTTGTTTTTTTGGATTAATGTACACGATGTACACTTTACCATGAAAAAAAATAATGATTCATTTCTGAATGAAAAATAAAATTTAGTTAAAAAAGGGTAGGGCTGCACTTTTAGCCACTTTTAACTGACCATTAAAATGAGTGTGGCAAACCAGAATTCATTCATTCATTTTATAATTTTAAAGAACAGTGAGGAATGAAATGTTTAATAGAGAGGAATTTGAAAATAAGATGGATTCAAAATTAAATAAGAGTAGGTAAGTTTGATGAAAGATTACATAGGCAAAAGTGTTCTTTGGAATAATGTGCTATAATGAATTGCACACAGTAAGACCAACATGGTAAAAGAAAGTAAATAGCACAGGAAGAAAAAAAACAAAACGCATTTCTTAATGAGGTCCTGCTGTCAGTTGCAATCAACTCCATAGGTTCAATAAAAATGTTTTAAAAAAGTTAACAAAACTCCTTGAAATCTGTGTTTATGGCTTAAAATTGAAGCCTTTAAAAAGTAAGACAGGAAAAGAGTGATCTGAAGAAGTCACGAAAATCTAATTTACTCTAATAATTTCATCTAATTTCACACAAAAAACACACACTCACACACATTCACGCATGTCAAGTCAAATAGGGCTGCATAGTTAGGACAGATCCGTGAGTATAAATATCTCACAGTGGTGATTTGTGAGCAGGAAGAAGCATCAGGAGCATTTCCAAACGCATACGGCCAGACTTCCCCCAAAGAACATGTAGAGCAGGTTCCTGACTTCATGGCTCACCTCGAACCCAAACCCCTCACCGATCACCACATGCCACGAACTGCCAAACTTCTTATCCATGGACTCTTTGATCATCTTGGCAGCACTCTGAAAATAGAGTGAAAGCATGTAGGCTACTGGAGCAGTCCAGATGGCCAGACTGTGAGCATGTGAAGCATCCTGACTCAGTACTAGACGAAAACACAGAGCCCAACCCCACCTGTGTGACCTGGGGAGTACATTTATCTGAAAGCCTGTGCTTCATAACAAAAGCACTCTCGCACACGCACACTCAAACCTGACTGACCTCATTGTTGGAAGCAAATTTCTCACAGGCTGTGACACAAAGCTCCATAGTCTCCACACGCATCTCCTCTGGCATATCTGTGTGCTGCAGATGAAAACAACACCACATATTCTATTCAAGCTCTTACAGGTGAAACTGAATTATAAAGAAAACTGAAAAATCATGGGTCAGTAAGATTTCAACTTTTTTCTTTATCATATATATGATCATTTGAACAAAAGTGACAGACTTTTACCTCGTATATATATATATATATATATATATAGACACACATATATATATATATATATACACACATATATATATATATATATGACCCAAGATGACAAAATAAGTCTTAAGTCGCTGGTGTATATTTGTAGCAATAGCCAAAAACATAAAAAAAAAACAAAAAAAAAAAACATTGGGTCAAAATTAGAGGATTTTCTTTTTTGCTAAAAATCATTAGGATATTAAGTAAAGAATATCTTCCATGAAGATATTTTGTAAATTTCCTACAATAAATATATTAAAAATATTTTTTGATTAGTAATAAGCATTGCTAAGAACTTAATTTGGACAACTTTAAAGGTGACTTTCTCAGTATTTCGTTTTTTTTTTTTTGCACCCTCAGATTCCAGATTTGGAAAGATTATTTCAGATGATATATAAATCTCAATTACGAAAAATGTACACTTGTGACTGGTTTCGATCATGTGATACTGCAGACTGAAGCAATGATATTGAAAATTCAGCTTTATCATCAAAGGAATAAATTACATTTTTACAAACATTCTAATAGAAAACAATTATTATGAACTGAAAAATGTTTCACATTATTAAGGTTTTATTGTATTTTAGATCAAACAAATGCAGCCTTGGTTAGCATAAGAGACCTGAACGTTTGAACGGTTATGTTGATGTTAAATACAATAAAGTTAAGATCTATTAAACACGTTAAAAGAAATGCACAACCCATGTTGCATTGATCAAAGCAGTACAATATATCAACATTTCACCTATTATGCTAGTTATGCTAGGTGAATAGAACTTTTTTCTTTTTGGTAATTCAGCTGGATAGTGGCCCTTATTTTGAAGCTCTGTGAACCAGATATGTGTTCATCTGAAAGAAGAAAGTTATATAAACCTAGGATGGCTTGGAGAGGAGTAGTTTATGGTGTAATTTTCATTTTTGGGTGAAATATTCCCCTAAGACTGTTACCTGTCCCAAATAAAGAAGCAGTGCAAATATTAGCTTGAGAAAAAAAGGAGGGTAAATAGATGTTTAAAATCTCATGTTTTGAAAAGGATGGAAAAGGGAGCAATTTGAGTGATCTAATATAAACAAACACATCCATAACTGGTTATTTCTATCTAGGTCACAGCAGCAGTCGAGCTGCACCCACCCTGATGAGTGGAAAGCTTTGCAGTCTTTTGTAGTCGGCATCCTCTTTTTTACCATCTCCGGTTTCTGCCATCCTTTCCTTTACTAAAGAGAGACAGAAGGATTAGTCCTGTCTGATGAAAAGAAAAATTCTGAACATTAGGTCAAAACTCACCCATTTTTAGCACCGGCAAGGAGAATGAAGATACATTTGTTTTTCCATGAACAAAAGTAAATGTGGAGAGATTGATAACTATAAAACATGGTTTCTGAAAGATCATGTGACACTGAAGACTGGAGGAATGACTCCTAAAATTACATCTTAGCCATCACAAGAATACCTTGTTTTTAACGCAACACTAAAATAAAATAAAAAAACTTTTCATAATTATAATAACATTTAACAATATCACATTATTTTTTGTTTGATTTCCAAAAACATTTTATTTAACTTTTAGGCCTATTTAACTTAATCGAAAATGTTTTTTTTTCCTAATTTGTGACTGTAAACATCTTAGCATTACATTTGCAATGTTTGCATAAGATGTATACTTGTGTAAAAATGTTTATGTTAAATCCCATGTCATGTAGCGTTACATTGTCAGTAACTGTAAAAGTATTTCACAACATTATAAATTACAAAATAAACACGAAAATAAATTGAGCAAAGGGGCAACAGAACCAGAACTGAACCAGAATTCTACACACTTAATAACATTCAAAATAGATACCAAAATTGTGGGAAAATACATATGTTTTCCGTGTTTACCGCGTCATTATCTAAAAAACCCGGATTAATTAGTATTAAGATAAACAAATTATCGAGTAAGCGTTTGTTTTTAGCATCTCTAGGCTAGCGTTAGCGTGCTAGCTCGACTCCATCACTCCTCGACTTGAAACGCTACAACTGATAGACAACCGGAAGAAATGGAGAAATGCAAACGTGCAAATCATTTAAAGCTCGGAGAAATTTAATTTTTAACAGCATAGCTCAATTACATACCGCTTTTTAGCGCTGTACACAGACACGTTCCTCTACTAGTGTTGTCATGGAGACACACCGGCCTTGGCAACCTCCGAACCACGTGACCTATTTATTTCCGCCTCCGTCCACATCTTTCTTATATGTATCCTTTGACACAATGCCATGACACTGGACATATCATGTTTCTTTCCCTTTCTCCTTTTATTTGTCTATACATTTATTTATTGTTTTATTTATTTATTTGTATTTTCATGATTCGTCTGGGTGTTTAAGAATAGCCCTCTGTATGTATTTCAGTACGAAAAAAACTGAAAGTGTGTTTTTGTGTTAAAATAAGGTCAGTCAAATTTTGGTGCACCACATTACAATGGCATTAAAGCTTTTCGTTTCACTCGTGAATGGTCGGAGAAATAGGGCAGAAAGGTAATCCGGGAATTACGACATTTTGGAGATTAAGGAAACTACTAAATGTGGGCCACCCACCTCAGTAAAGTGTGTGTGTCTCATCCCGGGACAACACGTCTAAAAAGCTGATTGAAAACCTAATGTGATCTAGAATATAATAAATTCAACCAAAGATCTGATCGTGATTGTTTACAATTGCTCACGCGTCTTTGGTTTTTTTTGTTGGTCCACGTGCAGATGTTATTGAGCGGGCTGCCATCAGCACCCACACCGCCAACACAGATAACAGTATTTCATAATAGACACTAGAGGTTAAAAGACCTCCTACACATCTTTCCCAGGAATCATATACTTCTCCACAGGGGATGCTGGTTTGTCTGTTGTTCGGGGGCTTTTGGTACTTTTTTCTGCACCTTCAAATACTTTGCTGGCACTTTTAAAGCTGTATAAACCTCACAGTAGCAAACAGTCTCGAGTTTCTCAGCTGACGTATTAGGATGATACTCTGCATGAACATGCTTTGCTTTCTTGCCTGATTTTGAATTTTGATGAGGAAAAGGCATTTTAATTGTTCTCTGAACATGTGAATATGTTCGACCAAAAGTTTTTATTTTCTCATTATTTACTCACTTTTTCCTTCTTCTGTTCAACATTAAATCTATTTTGAAGAATATGGGTAACTAAACAGTTAATAGACTCCACTGACTGACTGGAAGAACAATTACTGTGAAAGTCAGTGGGGACACATCAACACTGTGGTTACACACATTTTCCAAAATGTATGCAAGAGAAATCAATGCAAAGCGGTTTTAGACCAAGTTTTACTATCCCATTATCCATTGACAATTTCTTTACCTAATTTTGCTTTTGTTTACCCTGCACTAGAACAAAATTCAGAGAGAAGAGGAAAAAGAACAAGAAACATAAATAATAATAAAAGCTTGGGTTCTATATTAGCAGAACCTTTTGGTAACCTCTAGACCTCCTTTAAAAAACACATCCAGACTTATTCGTCTGTGCATCTGGGGTACAGAGATGGATTTAGCTAAAGCATGCTGGGATTGTTTTAATGCTCTGAGACAGCAAAAATAGACAGACAGAGACAGATGCACATATACTCAGAGAGCTGGGTCAGGTGAATTTGTCGGCTGAGGCACAGATGATGAAAGATCTAGTACTCTCTGTCTAATCTACTCATACAATGGATAAACTGAAAAAGACAGAGTGAATTAAAAATTCAGCAACTAAACACACACTTACATGTCCTTTTTTTAGCGTGACCAAGCTGTGGTGATCACAAAATTGTAATGTTTTCAGAATGAAATCACATTTTAAATAGTTATTTGAACAAAGACTATTTGAACAAATGCACAAAATCTGGTTCTTGCCTGAAATCTGGTACCTACCTAAAATACGCATATCACATTCAGATAATGTGTACACGGATGAAAGGAGCTAATAAACAGAAATACTGCACAACCTCTTGAGAAACATTTTACATTCTCTCACATCTTGGCTACATCTCCTGCTTCAGTAGAACACACATGGAACAAAAACAACACCTAGAGAGAGAGGGAGAGAGAAACGAGAGCTCTGGTGCTCGGTGTGCTGTATATTTTAATTCTCATTTTCATCTTAGATTTAAACACATTTGATCTCCATTTCAACACAGACAAAGACAGAATGCAAGAAATGAACATTACAGGACAGAAGAAGAAGATTTTAAAAAATGTAAATGAGTAAATCCTCAGTGTAGAAAAATGTTCAAGCAAAACGAGAGAACTTTATATCCAACGTCCAAGGTAATTCTTCAAAAACAAATATATTCCATAAAAGGTAACAATCATTTGCAATCCATTCTTTCTGAATAAAGCTTGTGCATGTACATTAAGAGAATTTAACATCACAAAATGACCACTGAATGCAAACAAACAGGCATTGCACTAACAACAGCAAATACACTATACATCCAAAAGAAGATATATTTAGTGCCGAGACATTTTCGAAAAGACAGTTTCCAACCATTATGATCATATTGTGCAGTTCAATCAAATGGCCATCAAATTGGATTCTCAAACCACATGCTTATAAAACAACTGTTTGCACCAAAATGGAACAACATCCATAATAATCTCAATTCTGTCCATAAGTGTGTATGCGTGTGTGTGTGTGTGTGTGTATATATATATATATAATGATTGCGTGGAACAACATTCTTGTGTTTGACAAGGCCACAAAGCAGGCATTTTCCAGCCTGCTGCATTTTACATAAATAATACACTGAGTAAAATCCACATAAAGCATATCATATGTGCAGCGTAATTTACATAAGCTCCCAGATGCCTATTCAGTCACAGTTATAGATAGATAGATAGATAGATAGATAGATAGATAGATAGATAGATAGATAGATAGATAGAGGAATGTACATATAGTGGTGAGTATTATACATTCATTATAAGGAATGTTTGCTGCTTTTTGTTTTTACAAGTGTTATTTAGTTGAATAGATCTTTGTATAAATCTATATAGGCTGTACATGCTAATTTCTCAGCATGAGAAGATATTTGTTTGTATGTAGAGATTTGCAGTTTAACACTGAAAACTCAGAAAGCATGATACTGTAGATGCCACATTGTAAAGGGTTTCAAAACCATGGCTTTAAAGGTTAACATAGTTATTGTATAAAATATTGCTAAAGTATTCATCCCCCTTTTCGGTCTGTTCGTTCTAATTCAATGTGATGGAGTTAAAGGGATTTTAATGGAGAAGAATTCAACCAGGACTGCTCTGACCAATAGGATTCAGTCCGCTGGAGTGATCACCATAGAAACAGTGCGATTCAAAAACATCTAAAAATAAAAAATAAAAAAGATCAAACATACACAAAAAAACCCTAGTATATAAAAATGGCAGAATAAAAGCAAACAACTTCCCAGCTGTGTGAGTGTGTTTTTTCTAAGCTAATTTCAATCAAATAGACTGTATAAATAACAAGAAATCTGAATGAGTATGCAAATACTTGCTTTGAACTCTGGGAAAAAAAATATGCTTTTATCAGGCACCGAGCCTGAAGATCCCACATCAAATGTTTACACTGATGTTTGCCACTAAGATGTTCAACAAGGTATCACTAGTAAATAAGATGTAAATAATGTAAACAGAGAGATGCTTTCCCACGCAAAACTCGCCCCTATGATGCAAAAGTGTCATGGTTTGCTGTCAGGGCATTGCTATAAGATTGCAAAGCTGTTCTGAATGTCTTGAGTACATTGCTATTTGGAAAGGAGCTTGTAAAACTGGATATGATATTCTGGTCCCTAGATTTGGTGGTTTGTCCAAATAAAGTCATAGTCACATTATTGTCAGAAAACTTTGACAAACTTTTACTGGCAATAACGATCCATTGTATATAGCATGAAGACCACCTCATAGTCACTTACAAACTAATCCGTTTTCTCTTGGAGAAACAATGGTAAACATGACCACAACTTCCAGGAACAGTTCCCTCAATAATATCCTTTAGAGTCATCATTTACTCACCCACAAGTTGTTCCAAACCTGTATGAGTTTCTATCTCTTTTTGAGCACAAAAGATGATATTTTAAAGTCAACTGTTTGGTTACACACATTTTTCGAAATATCCTCTATTATATGTTCATTTAGGTTTGGAACGACATGAAGGTGAGAAAATGCTGACAGAACGTTCATTTTTAGCTGGCTTGCCCTTTAAAGTCTAGAATATCTGAATCCATTTTATCATCTGCCAAGTAAAAAGCACAGGTTTGATTGCTTTGAAAAATAAGAGCACAGTTCTCCTCAACAAGCCACTTGATTTGAGGTATCATTCTTGTTCGTAGCACAAACGGCGTGGGACGAGTTATGCGTTGTTTAACACTTGGGGTTAGTGGTTTGTTCAAATCACTAACCCTGAACACTAATGATAGTTAGACATGTTTCAAACTCTGCCTTAAAGAAAACAACATGACCATGGTGTGGTGCTTTGCTCTCTGGTCAATCTTTGCTATGTCTGAACACCCTGTCTTTGACTCTCTGACCCTCATCAGGAGGCCATCACTGCCTGGCGCTGGTGCGATGCTCACAATGATCGGCTGGTTGTTTGGTGACTCCTCCGAAAACCTCCACCTCACGGCTGGTCCATGGGACTACATTACCCAGCATCCCCGTGCTGCAGTGGGCAAGAGCAGAGAGCTCCATGTGTGAAAGGGGCCGGTCCCACATGTTGAAATCAGACACCTCTCCCACCATAGCCCGCGACGCCTCGAAACGAAGACCATCCATTGAGCTCTGCAGCAGACAGGAAATACATTGGATTTTTTTTTAAATCATAAATTATACAAAGATTGATGGTATTTCACAAGACAATATTATTTCCATTATTCTACTTAAAAAATCGTACATGCATAATATGAATTGCACAGTCCTCATTGGCTTTTTTCTTTTTTTAATTGTTCGTGGAATTTACTTCACAAATAATTATTCATATTGTTCAGCAAATTATATAATATTGTTTTTAATATTAAAAATCATATTAAAAAAATTCTCATTCATTCAAATCAAGTAGTTTTTTAGTAAAACATGTTTTCACTATTAATTATTTATTTATATACTGTATTACCAGCCTTTACACTTTTACGATAATCCCAATTAAATAATTACTGTATGTGCTTCAACTCTGCTCTATACTTCAGATACAATAAATACATAAATGCCATTATTTATAGTGTAGCTTATTGTGCATTAAAGCTAATTAAATCCTGTTTTAAAGACAACACATAAGTAAGAAGCCACAACTGATGACTTTGAAGTTGGAATTTCATTACACCCATACATTGACTTTCTCAGAAGCATAATGTGGTTCTTGTTAAACTGATTTATCAAGGAAAAAAATAAAAACTTTCCTCAAGGAGGAATCATTGCATCTCAGTGTTTTTGTAAAATTAATATTTTGCCACAAAAAACTCAACGGCATTTTAAATTCAAACGATGATAAAAACAGCAAAACTTCATTTGACCGTGTCTGAAATAGAGGAACCTTTTTATTTTAGCTCCAGCGATACATTTGGTTCTTAAAAATGTGATATGGCATTTGTTCTAAAATGTCTTTCGATTCTGATATTAAAAAAAAAAAAAGTGCGGTCCTAGAAACAGTCAGTGATGTACAAAATGAAACATCTCTGGAAAAGTGTTTTTTCTTTTAATTTTGTTTATCATAGTCAGTCCATAGCTTAAAAGCCTTAGACTACTTATAACAACATGGACCAGAGGATAACTTTAAGCTCTACTGGGTCTAATGAAAGGATAAGTACGCTGGAGTTTAACGAGAGAGGGATGAAAAGGGCAGGAAAACATAAAGGAAAGGATAAAAATGTGTGAATGTGTGAATGCCAAATGCTGCTCATCTTGACCTACCACCGTCTGGCAACCTGTCACAATGGCCAAAATCTGACGTACCTGTTCTTGGCCAAGTATGAGAGTTCCTCCCGGTCGGATGCTGTGACGGGTTGCCAGGTCATTTCCTTCAAGCTTTAGTTTGCCCCCTAAGTAGGCATGCCACGCTCCGGTTCTCCGGTTCCAGCTCACACACATATGCTGCCATCTGCCCACTGTTAAGTTCAGAGGTATCGGTGCCACCTACAGGATGGAGGATCAAAAAATACTCAAATTACTATCCAAAGACTGAGCCTGCGATCCAGCCGGCACTTTAGAAAGAAAGCCTGACAGATTATCTGGCCGTCCACTATTACAACTCAAACACGAGCAAAACAATTCAATCGCTTTAGCAGACAGTAAGAGCAGTCAGAGGTCAAACTGAGCATCTGTTCATCTTTGGATAAAAACATCCCTTAAAATCTAGAACGAAATTCATCTTCCTTTGAAAGGCTGTTCACACAGTAACTGTAATATCTATACAAGTTCATTAATCATTCTAATTACGTAAGAATAGGAAAGATTTTTGAATGACAAATAATAAAAACATTGGCAGCCAATCAGAATACACCCAATTTAAAAACATTTTAGTGGAACAGTTCATGCTAACATTACACTCTGTCGGATGATTATTGTTCTTGGGCCTTTAAGTTCAATATTACGGCTCGAACTCCAATATGCTGCTTTTACCGTTTTTTTCTATGTACTGTACACCATAATCAAATAAAGTGCTTTCAGTATTACAGTGCCACGACACTGCATCTATAGCTCAACCAGTTCAGTCTGGCTGCAAAACCAAGGACTCCTAAGCTTTTCATTTCATTGAATCAACAACAAACAGTGTACCAATGTAGTTTGAATCTTCAGTGAATGACTCTTATGAGCCCATTCTTTTAAATGCGTTCAAAAAACAAATCTAAAACAAACGGCACAACCAGTATTGTCAAATTCCTAAAGAAATTATGAGCCAATTCATTTTAAGCTATCAAAAACATCCACAATGAGCGCCATTGACCGATCCCTGAATGAATTACTCTTACGAGCCGATTCTTTATAGTGAATAAGACACACACAGCGCATCACTGAATGAACACTCCCAATTAATCAGTTATTTTTTGTATCAAAACATAAAACTTCAAGAATCAAGAAGTAATTGACTTAAACTTATGCGCCAGCAGTATTTTGTAATGATAAAATTATCGAACGCTGTTATGTGAAATATAACATTAATCAAAATATGGATTCAATACAGTTGGAATCATTCATGTCTTCACATGATTGTCAGATGCTCTACCTCATTATTAATGATGAGCTCAATGGGTCCATGAACCAACTGCTGAAGCACAAACTCGTGGCTCTGGTCAGAAACAGCATAAGAAACTACTGTTCCCAAGACGCTCTTTGCAGGCTTGATCCACATGCAGACAGTCAGAGCGTGGAGGGCTGGGATTTCCTGCTTTACAGTGGCATACATGGAAGTGCTGCGTACAGGGAACGAGAGCCTGTAACCTTCCGGAAACTTGTTCTCTGAGAGACCTGATAGAATAATGTGAGGAGAAGAAGAAAAGAGAAACAGAGAGAGAATGAAGATCTGTGATCTGCTGTCGAATACCACAGAAATCAACGTGACTAAAATATTCCTCAGGTTTTACAGTGAAAATGAATAACTAATTCGATCTTCTAGTACCACTTCTAAAAGGATGATTTGGCAACAGCTTATGTGGTAAACATATACAGAACAACAAAAGTATAAGCTGCTTTTGAGGCATAGAGCTTAAGTTGTTTTAAACTCTGAATTATTGTCATTCATTTATGTTACGCATTCCTTTTGTCCATCCACAGAATGAAAAATCGTCCAATATTTCGTCTCATGTTGTTTTAAAACAGTAAAGAATGTATATTGGAGAATGCTAAGACCAGACTACAATAGGTCCCTCTGACTTCCACTATATAGACCAAAAATAAATAAAACATTGCAGCATAACAACGGACAGATGGACTGGACTGTGTGTTTGTTGGGCATTATGGAACTCTTAACTTCTCATATACTGTACGTAGAAAACTGTACATTTATGGCATTTAGCTTTTAATGTTGTCATTTTTGTAAAAATAAATAAATAAATAAATAATAATAATAATCAATATAATTTTATTTTAATTTATTTTTACATCTACCAGGGGTGTGATGAGTTGGAGTGGGTTCTAAATTTGCACAGTTGCTTTTGTCTTATATTACCTTTCCTATAAAAAATTCAATAAACATGTTAACAAAAAATAAATAAAAACCCACTGCAACATACATTCTTCTTTTTTATTCTACAGCAGAAGAAAAATAAAATCGTACAGTTATAACAAACTGTGAGAGTCAGTAAACACTGACGCAGTTGTCATTTTTGGCTGAACTGTCCCTTTAAGAAGCTCTTAGTAAAACGGGTGTTTTTAATCAATATTATTTCTGGCAGTAAATCTGACCTCTGCCTCACCTTTCTCCAAGCTGCTTATTCTCTGGTGTACAGTGTCCAGTCCATAGTCAATATGCTCTTGATGTTTCTGTGTCTCTTTCCGCAGCGCTTTCCTTTCTTCCTCCAGCAGTTTTATCTTTCTCTTCAGTTCTCCTTCTAGTTCCTCCACTCGTCTCTGTGCTGCTGCCATCGGCTTACGAGCAGCACCTGCTGCTTTCTGTGAGCTTGTGTCTGTGTGATTGAACGCTGGTGCTGCCATTTCAGTCTGTAAAAAGACACCGACATATAACTTTAATGTGAAGTCAATATTTTATAACTATTTGATGCTCTTGTCCTGTGCATGGTGACGTAAGAACCACACATAAACAATTATGATTGTTAATATATTTTGTTTATGCATCAAACCCTGACCAAATTTAAGATTTCATGAAAACGTCCATCATGCTAAATGTTCATCCTAAATACAAATTCTGTCATTACCCTCAGTTTGTTGCGAACCTTTTTTTTTTCGTCAGCTAAACTCAAAAGAAGAAGCTTTGACAAATATAGCGTTTCTGGTCCGCATTGACTTCCACTGTCGTTACTATGGAAGTCAGTGGGGACCAGCAATGTTTGGTATTTAACAGCTTTTGTATTTAGACAAAGAAAGAAACCATACAGTTTGGTGAGTAACAGAATTTGCATTTTTCGGGGGTTAACTAGGCTATCCCTTTAGGTATAGGCCAATTACAAAGCATCACAATACAGTAGCACATTTCCCCAGTTGCATGGGATAACAAATTCTATTCTATTCTGGGGAAAACCTCACAGTCATCTGTATCAGCTAGCTTGCAGAGCTGTCATTCACAGCTGCAGGAGTCCATAATATGCTTTCAGTGGAGTGTCATGTTTCTCATCTCTCCCCTGCTGTCACACATGCTGTAGGCTAGTCACTGATTGGAGAATACCAAAAATAGGCTATTCGTGGTTTACACTCTGAAACATAACTACTGTTTACCGTTTCATTTTCTTTTCATGTAAAATATAGGCTATTTACTACCGTTATGCTTTATTTACGTTATGCCTTCTATGTCAATATTTAACTCCATTAGACGTTAGATTTGGGTTAGATGGAGGTTAATCAGATGCTCTAGAGGTGGTCCTGATGATGGAGGTGTAATTTGTTTCTTCTATGGCCTCATAATCCATAAAAACTGCACACGTAGCCTGTATTTCCATGGAAACCCAATCAGGGAGGCGCATCTAGAGCACGGCGATAAATCACGGCAGAGGCGCGCGATCGTACGTGAGCTGAAACGCAAACGATCTCCTCACAGGAGAGATGAAGTTCACAGCACACTGCAGCACATTTACCGACGCGTTCAAAAGCACAGATATAAAGATCACCTCACTGATCGCGTCCATCAACAGGCCAGAGCCAGTCTCTAACATCTAGCACCTGGTTTAGCCTATTATATTAACAGGTCAGTGGCGCGCTCATTTCAATTAGCCTATTTTAAATAGGAATAACTAATTTTTTTATTTTAATTTTTTTTTTTTTGAGTTAAAACAGATGTAGCCTACAGCGATCGGGAAAAGGGGAACGTCTCATTAAGTATTTAGTTCTTTTAAAAAAAATAACAAATAGCCTATCTATAAAAAACTGTATGAAACAAAAACTTATCCATCTGATAAAAGCCAGTGTGACGTCACATACATGCATGTGACTTTTATATTTCTACATGACACATTAACATATTTTGACATTTTATAAAAAGGTAGGAAAAAGTACAAACAGAGCAACTGTAGGAAAATCTTGTTAAAAATTATAGGCCAAATATTTTGTATTAGGCTAAATGTTTTATTGAATGTTTATAAATGTATATATATATATATATATATATATATATATATATATGAGATACGACTTATTTATTTATAAATGTGAAACCAACATGATTGCAAACATTTGTGATAGATTTCCCAATTGTTTCATCTCAGCCATCCTTAGCTATTTGTTATCGACCCATAAAACTGTTGTTGATTGTACAATATCTCAAGGTCTTGCGCCTGCCTTACCTCCAGTTTCTCAATGCGGTCTTTCATTTGAGTTATTGCATGCACCAGCTCCTCCATCGCAAGACTGGTCCGCATCGAGGACCCAGCATCGTCCCGCATCATGAGTTGCTCCTTATTCTCTTTCCGCGCATCCCCGAGTCCCACGCTCCGTTCCAGGACCCTGCGTCCCTTCAAGCCACTCTCGCATTCCGAGAGCTTTCCCGTTAGCTCCCGTATGGTTCTCTGATCGGTGAGGATCTCATCCTTCTGCTGCAGGACGGTCTGCCGGAGCTCCTCGGCGGTGGTACGCAGGTACCCCCAGTCCTCTCCCGCGTATAACGACGGGTCGTCCGCTTGTTGCTGAAAGTTTTTGGGGTTGCACTCACCGGCAGGGACAGGGGTGCAGATGAGTCTGCTGTAGGTGACCTGCTGCTCGCTGCCTCCGGTTCCTAGTCCCGTTAAACCGTAGAAGGTTGGCGCCTCCGGTCCTCCTCGTTCCCTGCTGCTCGCATCGGTACCGTGAAGAGCGTCCAGCGGTCCTGCTCTGGCCACGGACCCGGTGGAAAAGGTCTTCCTGGTTGCGTCCGGGGAGAGAGAGTGGTTGTCAGCTAGGGGCTGCGCTCCGGCCGCGGATGCCGGCGGAGATCCGCTGTGAACCGCGGCGATGATGCATATAACCGCTCCGATAAACGCCACCATCCCGGCGGCCAAAATGACAACGATGAACTTCAGGGTGGCGGTTAAAAAAATCAGTGATGGTAAGAAAAAAAAAAAGATAACGGGGAGATATGAACCTTAAGAGAGAACTAAGTTCATCAGCGCTCGAAATCAACAGCTTTTCTCCGTAATGTGCCTGTCCGCGCGCAGGACGCGTCTCTCTATGTCTCCATCTCGGTATTACCGTGGGGACAACAAGAGGTGGGCTTAGCTACACATCAGGGGTGGGCTACACTTGCGAGAGAGGTGGAGACAGCACCCGCCTCATGTCAGACCAATGTGAGCTAGACTTGCAGCACAGAGTTCTGCGTCGGTCTAACCACAGCTCTCATCCATACTAACTATCCATTCTATAGGACGACTGGGGAAATTTAATTAGGTTATGATCTAAAACATTGTTTTAAAAAGCTTTAGAATTATAAAATTCTGCCATCATTTACTCAACCTTGTTCCAAATCAGTATGAGCGAGTATAAACACAAGATATTTTGTAGAGTGTTGATAGTCAAACAAATTGGACGGTAGCACTGACTTCCGTAGAATTGATCATTTCTATATTATTGCTTTCTCGGAATGTCTTCTTTTTTATAAGAAATATATGTTAACACACAAAAAAACTATTTATTAAATATTGTCTATCTATCCATATATATATATATATGGATAGCCTATATATATATATATATATATATATATCCTGTATGTGTGTGTGTTTAAGTTAGGAATACAAATGAAAAAGTATATATTTAGTATGCAAAACGTATGGTTTCATCAGTGCTGTTAGATTTTGAATAAGAATTTTGAACATTCTCACATCAAATATTCAAAATATATCAACATTTCTAAAAATATATAGTTTATGAAAACCAAAAAGAGATGGCACAATTATATTAGATTAGATTCAACTTTATCGTCTAATAAGACTTTATCATCAAGAAAAGAAACTTTCGATGGTATGTTTAATTGGTTTATGAAAGCTACGAGAATAATAAATTAATTCATAATACAAAAGGGTAATTGCAACATATTTTCATAAACATATTTGCAATTGTGAGGGGGAAAGAAATAAGAATAATGAGATGAAGTAACAATGACCCTTTCTTTATTTTGTGGTAAAAACACAAAAAACTGATTTTTCTTCAGAATTCAGAAGAAAAAAAAAACAATTCTAAGTTTAAATCTCACAATTCCAAAATAAATTTAAATAAATACATTAAATCTAATTTGTGAGGAAAGCTTTTTAATTACTTGAAATTTCTAACAATAAAAAAAAGTAAAAATGTTTGGGTTTTTTTGTAATTTCTATAATGTGTCAACATATTTGTACTCCCTCCTGTCCTCATTAATGAGCATCCCAGCAGGTAAGTGTAAAAACCTTGGAATCCCCCCCGATCCCACACTGTCCCTGGTGAAGCGTGAAATCACCCGAGCACAGATTAGTGTCCTGGATAAGCATGACCTCATCATTTCACGTGCAACAAGTCTACGAGGTCACCCTTTTATGTGTAATCCACCTCCACACACACACACACCACGCGTGAGGAGGATGAGAAAAATCGTGCATAAGAGACCCAGGCCGACAGCAGAAGATTAACACAGATTTATATAAATAATCCCTAACTATGAATGTTTTATGTGGGGATTTCTGTCTTTCTGGAGGCTTTACGTTATGTCAAACTTTAAATAAGGAATAGTGGATGGTGGCTCCAATTCCAATTCAGCTGTTTTTGCCCAGCTCCCAAACACTCTGGATTAGAGATTCAGTGAAGGAAGACAGGCTGTCAGATTCTTTTATCTATCTGGGAAGAGGTGCTTAAAAATGGCTCTTTTTTATTTCAAAATCTCCTTGATTAAAATAGCGTCGTGCTGGTGTTATTGCATAATGAAGTCACATCCAATGAGTTCAGAGACGTTTGAGTGGATCAAAGTGAACAGGAAATGTTTTAAACGCGTATGAATTCATTCTCTTATTGCTGTTACATAATCAGAAAAGACGATCTAGTCACCCTCTCCTCTCACTGCCACCATAATTCTCATCTAGAAAATGAACATGTTCCCTGCTCTGTCACTTAAAACATCAGCCATGATTTTCTAAATTACCGTTCTCTGTGAATCCCCAGTAAATTGAATGATTACACTTCTGTTATTGAGATTTATTGACCACAAGTACAGCCTTATGGCCCTGGATTTGATTCACTGCGTTCAGTGGAGCTTGCGGTTGCCAGCTGCCGTTTTGTAAAAATGTGGTAAGAGAGGGAGTACTATTCCTGATTTCATTAAAGCTAAAGTGTGACAGCAGTCTAAGAACGGAGTGCGTGACTCTAAAACAGAAAGACTGATCGTGCTGTGTTAGAAACACTAAGAAGGCCACTGCCTTGAGATGAGTCTGAGAACAATTGAATTTAAAAGTAGTTGTTCAACGACATTCAGTAGCATAACAGGTTATGCAATATTACCCTAACCTTAAAATATGGGCATAGATATAATGCATTTTCACTTTAATCCTCAATGTAGAAATTAAGTGTCCTCACGAGTAATGGCATATTTAAAAAAAAAAAAACCTCTTCCTTTTCAGGGAATAGATTGTTGCTGTTCCTTTTGTGTTTTAGTGCTGCCCTCTAGTGGGCATTAACATTAGAGTCCTGTGGAAATCCCACCAGACTTAGAAAGGTGGGAGGAGCTTATAACGAGGGTGAAACCACTGGACAACGAACCATAGACAAGAGATCGTAAATTTAGACATTTTTCGATGTTGTAATGAGAGGACAATTTATAATGTTGCCTTAAATGAGACTGGTTCAGTGTGGCCTAGCTATTTCTGCACAGAATATGGCTGCTGTATGCTAGTGTTTCAAAACTAATATTGCCTTATTCTCTTACTCTAAGTGCAGATAAAACTACTCCATGTGAACTTTGATTCTTTAGTGTAGGTATTTGTTTTTAATTTAGGCAGAGTAGAAGTGCCAAATCACTGTTACTTTGATCTCTAATAGAAAATAAATATATTAAGAACATGATCTGTGCTCTTTTAAATTAGCTCAATGGTCATGATTTAGACTGTAAGAAATGTGTGTTGAGTGTGTTTTGACACAAAATGGTAAACGCTGTGGAAAACCTGGAGGACTATATGTGAGCAACATGAGAGACCTCTGGAGCTGTTCTGTATAGAGACGATCAGACTCCTGTGTGTCCAATCTGCACTGTGACAGACCACAGGAACCACAACACTGTCCATCTGGTGCAGGAGAGTGAGGAGAACACGGCACGAGCTACAGCTAATGTTTTTTTTTCAATATATAACATTTTTCAAAAACTTTTTTTTTTTTTTTTTTCAAAAACAGAAAATCTATAAGTGATTAAATGTGTGTCCATTTATGTTTACAGACTCAAGTGTTGAAGACACAAGCGGATGACTCAGGACAGAATGAACAGGATTCAAGACATCAAACACAAAAAAATATTTATTATTGATTTATCTTCACTATATTCACTAAATATTATAAGGCTTAAAGAAGCTCCTAACTTGCAGATTAAGGAGAAAATTAAAAAAAAAAATAGTGGGCATGTCATTCTTAAATTTAGGACTCCTAAATTTAGGTTAATAGTACTGAAGAGGACTCCTAAATCAATAAGAGCAACTCACAACTATTATAAAATGGATGTTGCTGGCAATCTGTCTCGGAATATAAACATTTTAAAACAGAATTTTAAAATCTTTATTTAAATGTAGCAAGTAGCATTTCTTAAAAAAACAAAACTTTATTTGAATACGGCAGAATAACATTGCGCTCTGCAATATTTCTATTAATAAATCTCTGACAGAGACCCCCCATGTCCTGTCAGCCAATCACTGTGCCTATTTAGTAATAGGGGTGCACATCTTAAGTAAATGCGCCCCCCTTACTCTTAGCTTAAGATTTCTCGCTATTCCTTAGTAAAAAGTAAAAGTAAAAAGTTTGTTTCGGCAGCTCTGTGAATAGGTTTTAAAGAGGAATCGTTTTTTTGCGCAAAGAAAACAAAAAGAACATCATTTACTGTAACATTCTTCTCCTGTGAACTGATGTCTTAAAGCCATTTTAGAGAGCATCACTACATATAGGTATGCTTTCCTCCTGGCGTAAACAACCGCAGATTATGTTCAGGTGCATACTTTCCCCCAGATGTAAACAAGGCTGATTATGTCGAACACATTAAAGCGTACGTATGCATTTATTTAAAATGGCGAAAGTCACAGGAGAAAAATGGTAGAGAAATTATGTTCCTTTTGTTTTCTTTGTGTAAAAAAAGTATTCTCCTAACCCTTTAAGAGCTAAACATTTTTTACTTCTATTTAGGGGAATTCTTAGTAGTAAGATGAAAATGTTTTGTGAATACCGGCCCTGGGCATCGTAAGCTTAAGTACATAGCTCAAGTACGATCAACATAGGCTTGGAATACTTTTGGAGAACACAGCCCAGAATAGTTTGATTTGCTTTCTAAATCAAGGTGTTAAATTGCAAATAAAAATGTAATCTGTACATGGATCTTTTTTAGCAAAAAAAGTTCTTCACAGCTCTGATGCTCTCCATTGAGCTGCTGGAAAAGCAGAAATCCGCAGAGAAACAGGAGGAAGAGCTTATTGAAGAGCTGCAAAAGGAGATCCCTGAAAGACGCAGCTCTCACACACTGACAAGATCACCTCCACCTCATACAGGTCTGTGTCCAGAGAAAATGTAGAAAATCTGAGGACAAATCTGTTCTTAATCTTATCTCCTCCTGTAGAATTACTCATCCATGTGCAGACCTTAGTGGCCTGATATCAGTGTTAACACTCCCTTGAGTCTGAACACCATCTGAGCAGCTCTGTCTCCGCTGCAGCAGACTCCAGATGAGAAACTCAGTCAAACTGGTAACTAAATATTTATATTTATACATTTGCAGTTCTTGCATTACATGGGAAATCAGTTCATGAATTGTTAGCATCATGCTCTACTGTTTGATTTGAGCATTTTATGAAGAAAATTAAGGGAGAAATGAAACTTAACACGCCTAATGTCACAATTTCCTGCTGCAAAATACTAAAATTAGCCTAGATATAATCTGAGAGTATCATTGTTTTTAAAATACCACAATCAAGATGCACTAAATTCTTTGATAATACATATGGGACTGATCATCTTTTATTATCATTTGTTTGATATACACAGATCTCTTACTTTCACAAGTAATAATAGTTCATAATCCTAATAGTTCTTATTATTTCACAAATAATAAAGTCTTTAAAAACATCAAAATCTTCTTTCTTTCACAGTGGACGTGACTCCGGATCCTGATACAGCTCATTCTGACCTCATCCTGTCTGATGATGGAAAACAAGCGAGCTGTGGAAACATTAAGCGTGCTGTCCCAGACAAACCGCAGAGATTTGATTACTTTTATTGGGGAAAGAGGGATTCTCCTCTGGGAGATTTTATTTTGAGGTGCAGGTGATGAATCTGTCGAAAGGAGAGGGGCCATCACATTGACACCTCAGAATGGATGCTGGTCTATATGGCTGAGGAGTGAGGATGTATACAAGGCAAACTCTATCTTTTGCCCATCGTGAAACTATGATGGTAAAACCTCCGCCCCACTGATCATCTCACCTGTCAGTTACAATGAATGAATGTACACCTCATTTATGAAAAAACAATATAAAAAAAGGAAATTGTATATTTGTATCTTGTATATTTGAGAAATATCACAGGCGCAACCATAGTGCTGGTCTATCTGATATGTCATCTGTCTGTCTGTATGTAGGCCCGTTGTGTGTAACGCACCTCTTCTTGCCGGTTGTGGTGCCCAAAGTGTTTCTTTTGGTATTGCAGCCTCTGTGTTGTCTTTCAAGAGCAGGTTTTTTCCCAGTGTATTCAGAGGGCAGACAACAAGACGATCAAGGGTTGATGCATACGGTTTGAGATAAAAATGAAATCGAGCTAAAATCCTGCAACATCGCATAGAGCACCTTTAATTGTACTTTTAATTGCAAGTAAGTACAAATTCATGAAAGAATGTACTAAATGACATTACCTAAATAAACTTTACCTCAGTAAAGTAAAACAATGTCTGGTCTGCAGAATACGCTGATCATATTCTATCGTGTGTAATATCTATTTCCTGTATTGACGTGATCAATGCACACAAATGAAAACTGCATAATTAACAAAATCACAAATGCAACTTCTTTATTAAAACAGGGTCAGTGAGTTTAGCTACACTTCTACTTCAAAGACGGTACAAAAATTGCCATGATTTTCAACATTTTGTCAATTACAAATCTGTACACAATACATAATCAAAGCAATGAAAAATAATTACTGTTTTGCTGTGGCCAGTATAGAATAAAAACAAAGCATGAAGTTATTATATAAAAATTATTATTTACAACAAAAACGGCCAATTTGAAAGGACATTGAATGCATAAATCATTCACATAATCATCACCGGCTGACAAGCGGTTTCAAACAAATGGTAAAAAAAAAAAAGGTTCACACAAGGTTTATTTACACTGAAAACAATCACCATGGAGTTTATAACCCAGAGCATATACTAATTTCTCTCACACAATTATAATTGAAGCCCGATCAATGTCAAACTACACTGAACAGAGCAGAAGTTACACAGTGAACTAAAGGCCCATTCTCAAACATTTGGGTCAATAATGTTCTGCGCATATTCTGTGTGCTTTACAAGTCTGACACTACAGATGTGGTTGAATGTTGGCCTGATAGTTGTGCCTGAAAGTTTGAAGGTCTTATGTAGCTAGTCCAGTATATTAGCCGATTATAAGGTGTTTGGTTGATGTAGCATGAAAACTAGTTTGAAACTTTCCATTGAAATCTATAGGATATGCAATAGTCTTAAGAAATCAAGGAAGTGGAGTATGAAAGGAAGTGGGAACAGTCTGTGGACTGTGATGGATCTGCTGGATGTGGTATAAACACAGTATAAGTACAGTACAGTATAATAGTACAATACTGGCTTTGTCAAGGCAACATAACAAAAAGTTTAACACAATGCATTGTATATAAAAGTAATGGGGAAGTCATTTCCATTGTGGCGTACGTGAAACAAGAGCTGCACGCTCTTTCTAAGAAATTAATGCCACATATTCAAACTTCACTCAAATGAATCCCACCAAAATAAGAACGATGAATGATCAGTTTGTAAATATTTACATATTCAAAAACTTCGTTTGCACAAAGGCACGAGTGCATTAACAATTAAACTTTTTAAATAACACGAACATGAAAACATGCATTCTAAGTGCTCAGGAATTTCCAATCACTCAAATTTGCCATTGGAAAAAAAGAAAAAGAATATGCCTAAACAAACAACTCCATAAAAACTTGCATTATGCAGCTCAACGAGAGAGTGTGTGTCCTTAAAACATCTTCATCATGGAGGTTTGAGCTAAACTGTCAGCAGATGTGGAGGAATAGTAAGAGTCAGGATTCAGCGGGATAAACAGAATGATGCCCTGAACTCAGAGCCAATCTCCTGACGGGGATTTTGAGAGGAAATCTTCATTCTCAGTCCCTTTCCATGCATCAAGTCTTGGAGTGCTGGTTAAGTGGGATTACAAGGAAAGGCCATAGGGATCAGAAGATTCAGTGTTTGCGGAAAATATCAGGGCTTTAGGACCAACAATGATGGTGTAAGCTGCAGAGAGCGGGACTGTGAGCTTGAGCTTGATGACATAAATAGAAATTCATAAGCAATACATAATACAAAGGGAACAAAAACACACTGTTAACCTACTCTGAAACAGACTGAAAATGCAATTAACACATTAATAAGAGTGCACAATGAATTTTAAATAGCAACATCACATAAATTAAGGTTAATTAATGTAATCTAGAGCAGCGCTTCTGGCTATTCATTTTTGAGTCAATCAAATATGGGATATAAATGGCTTGTTAGACATTGAGAACAAGGCACACCAAAAACAAAAGGGAAACTGCTCTATGAGCTCATTTTATGACCCTAAACACTGTGTTTGGCCACAGAAAATGTTTCCATATCAATGACATCACCATCCACTTTATCAAGCCAGTGTGTTTCGCTTGTGCCTCTTCTTATTTAAAATCTGACACTGGCTTGCATCAAGCCCCAAGCCCATGGGGTTTAAACTTCAGTTCTCATTAAAGCCTAACTGGAGGGTAGAGACCGTTCCAACCACATCAGGATTAAATCAAAAGCTCGCTTTTCCCAGAAGGCTCTTCTGCAAAGTCTAAGCAAATACTCTTTCTCTGGACTCAAAGTCGCAGACTCCGCACTCTCTCTGCTGAGATTTATATATCCCTGTCGATAAAGAGAGAGCAGGATGATACTTTTGAGTGATGACTAAGCGACATTTGTGATCGAACTGGGATGGACTTCATATGATATCAAAGCTTTTAGAATCGAGTCTCTTCTACAAAACTGCACTTCAGTTACAGACAAAAGAGATGAATTTGAACAAATTTGTCTTTAACGAGATAGAAAATGACATTGACATAAACAAACTAGCCATTAAATAATAGTTAATGTTCCTTGTCAGTCTGGTAACACAGATTTCCAGCTGAATGAATTGGGGGAAATCTAAAGAAAGCACAGAAGGAGCTCACTGCCTACAGGCTTAGATTTCTGGAGTTGAACGTTGAGCATTAAATCTTCATTTTAGCTTAGCAACAACATTCTCTCTCCTTCTCTCACCTGAGAATTTCTTACTGTATAACTATTAACAGAAACCTTGGCGAAAGGGATAGTGGGTAGGACAGCACTATAAACACTAAAACATACACGTTTGACACAGATGGTTGAGTTGTTGACCACAGATGTTGTTATTCTGCTTCATTATGAAGGAATGGGGATGCTTACAGGTGGAGGTGTTTGTGTCAGGAGTCCTGCCATGTGCCAAAGCCTAACTATAAATAAAAATAACCAGGGTCCAGAAAGAACTGACGGGTGAATTGAAAAAGTTTTATAGCTATAAATATTTCTGCATTCTGCTGTTGTAATGACAATGTGGTTGTTTTCCTTTTGAATTACTGCAGGTAATTTTACCAAACATCGCCCTGTTAAAGGTCAATAGATTACCAGCCAAGTTTACTTGTAATTCTGTAAAGTTGGACCCTAAAATATACTTTTAATATAATACATAACAAAAAAGGTCATAAATCGAGCCCCCAGTTGTGGTTTACAGCGCAATTAAAATGGTATTGATGCTATACATAATACATTCATAACTCAGAAATAATTGAAAATGCCACAGTAAATAGACTCCAGTATGGAACCGAGTATGAAGATGCAGATAATACTTTTTTTATACTGCTGTTCAAAAGTTTAGGATCAGTATAATTGGTACTTTTAAGCAAGGATGCTATAAATTGATGAAAAATTTACAAGTACATTGTAACAAAAATATATATTTTTAACTTTATATTCAATGAAGAATCTTGCAAATATGCATATAAAAAAAAAAAACCTTATGCAACAACCATTTTTAACACTTATATGGACAAGAAATATTTCCTGAGCACCAAATTAGGATGATTTATAAAAAAAAACATGTGACAGTGAACAAAAACTGTTGTAATGGCTGCTAAAAAGTCACATTTGCCAGCATAGAAATAAATATATTTTTAAAATGTTAAAATAAAATTCTAATAACATTTAACAATACTGTTTGTACTTGTGCTTGTAAAATAAAACAAATAAATAAAAATCTTACCAACACCAAACCTTTGAACAGCAGTGTATTCCAAACCAAACCAGTCAGTATATAGTGAATAAATACCATACAGGAAGTTGCTTGGCACATCTTTAAAGAAGCTATTGTTGAGCAAATTTATCCTTAGAAAAGTCCATGTGTTCAGATTACACACAGTGAGCCAGGAGACATTCTTTCATGGTTATTTAAGTCATGGCACAGTGTTGTAGAGTGGACAGCTTGGCCACAACTTTTAGCAAAGACTCACCAGGCAGCAGAAACTGTAAACAAATTACTAACAAACCTCCTAAAATCCTTTCTGAAGGCTGGAAGGTGCTGTATCTGTGTTGGCCTCACTCATGTTTTGTTGGGGTGGTGCTTTGGCTGTTTTGTGTCGTGCTGAGCTGATGTATTTTTAGGGTAGCAGGGAGGAGAAGTAGCGGACGGCGGATGACAGAACTCTTTGATCGTGACGGTGAAGAGGTTAGCTGTAATGTCCGTGACGACCACATTGGCACATCGCGAAGTCATGTCAGGACGCCAGTCCAAATCTTCCTCTTCCTCTGACGGTTCCTCGGACACGGGCACCTCTGGAACCTTGAGTGGACGGCGGCCAGAGAAGGGATGGTGTCGCCGTAATCGCCTGTCCATTTCATGAGGTACGGAAAGGTCCAGGATATGTTCATTATCTTCTGAGGATGACGAGGCAGAGGACGATGAAGAAAACATGGGAGAAGATGGAAGAGCAGAAGGACCCGAGCTGTTTTTGGATGCTACAGGTTGAGGGCCGAGTTTGTGAAGGGCAGGATCTTGGGACTTGGTTGCAGAGGCTTTGGGTGGCAATGAGGCATGCTGGGATTGGGTTTGTTGCGGGGAGGGTGGCTCGCCGTCAGAGACTTCAGAGCTTGAGTTTGACGGAGGCAGAGTTTGACCTTTGGACGTGTCCACTTTTGAACTTTGGGAGGAAGAGAGATTGGTATTCATGTTATTACGACTCTCTCCACTTTGAGTTTGATCTGTATTTTTCAGGGAGTGAGAATCAAAGAGTTTTCCGAAAACAGGAAACCCAGAACTTCTAATGGGGGTCTGGATTCCTCGGTAGGACCCCTCTCCAAATTGCCTGTTTTTCCCAATCACCCTGTTCCGGGAGGGAATCTTCTGCCGCCCAAAATGGGACTGCTGGGCAGAGGGCACATGTGTCCTTCTAGCAACTCCGCCATTCCCAGCCTTGTCGACCACTTTGAGGTTCAGAATGACCCGTCCTTTCTTCACTTCCCTGGGTTTGACTTTACGATTTAGAATACGGACAGTTTCTGAGAAAGGACTCACTGTCGGACGGGATGAAAAAGGATTGGAGGGGCCGACAGTTTGGTCTGGGCGGGGCAAGGGTCGACGTGCCATGCGATGGCAGCGGTGAATGTCTTTCTTCAGTTTGGGCTGAGCGGTGCCCGACTGCAGTTTAGCGTTGGAAGGGGCGGTCGGGGTGTAGGACGGTACTGCCAAGGGCGGAGGGAGTTTGGAATGCTGCTGAGGACGAGTGTGCTTGAACTCTGGGACTCGGGAGGATGTCTCTGCAACCTGTGCTCTCGACTAAATAATTTGGAGAAGTAAAAAAAATATTAATTTCTTAAAGATTTAGTGTACCAAAAAAAATCAGCTTATTTCTGACAGCCGTGGTGCTGCTTTATCTTCTAAAATCTTCATATTTTTAACAGATTTCATGCAATCATGTATTTAAATTATGCATGAATATTTAAAAAAACATGCAATCTCTGTGTGAGATATGTGATAGTTCTTATTTCAATATAAATCTAAAAAATGTTTTGTATTAAAGTAGAAGCAGATTATAAATACAAATATCACATGGAATTAAATAGCAAGAACTTTAAGTAACACATTTTTATTCATATAAAAGCAACAGAACTGAAATTATATCATGTTCATCAGTAGCACAGCACATGATCGAGAATAACGTGATATCTGCCTTTGATCTTGTAGGTCTCTGTTCCACTTCCAGAGGTCAGAACTGTCCACCTTGCCTGCGCTTATTTCACTCCTTCCCACACTGCAGCCGCCTTCTCTCGACTACACTTCTAGGCACGGCGAGGAGCATCTCAAACAAGCCTAACGTTTTAGCTTTAGCAAGAACCAACTAAGTTTGTTTTTGAGAGTCACGCAAGAGCTTTTGCGAAAACCAATGCAGGTTTGTTTTGGAAAGTCATGCATAATAGACTTGTCAAAGATGCCTCGCCTGAAAACTAAGCGAAAGTAGGCGGATGCGGTGAGGGGAGGAGTGAAATAAGTGCAGGCAAGAAGGACAGTTCTTACCTTTTGAAGTGTAACAAGTGGAGCAGACGACAATGAGATCAAAGGCAGATATCGAGCTATTCTCACTCCAGTGCTGTGATGCTGATAAATACGATATTATTTCACTTTTCACTGTAGCTTTTATGTAAATATAAATATGATAAACCTGCTGTTTAATTCCGTACAAAATGTATTTTACACTTTTTTGAAATATGACAACAATTACATATCTCACACAGACATAGTGTTTGGAAATATTCATGTATGATTTCACATACAATCAGTTTAAGAAGAAGCAACTGCTCTCGACCCAACACATGCTCAGCATGACATCAGAGCAAGGCGGACGTAACTCAAGACACTTTTTCAATCTGCATTTGTCTTGTGATGATTACAGGTGATCAGTTCTGTGCAGATTTTGCTTATCTCAAGCAAGCCTAATGACAAGCTTTTTTCCCAATGAGGATATGTGTAAAGCAAGAACATTCCAGCCTCTGTTTGCAATATTTCATGTGCTCTATGCAAGCGGTTTGATCAGGGTTTATACGTAAATTAAAGCCTAAATGAAATCTGTTCAAAGCAAACTTCATAAGATTTCGATTAAACGGCTTGATTCCTATGAATATCTCCTCAGTCTCTTTACGAACATCAAACTTGTGCCTGCCCTGCATTGACTAGAGGTCTACATTCCCATGAGACCTGAGAGGCGCATAACATGTTTTGGATTTTTCAAGGTATGCAAGCAGGCGGAGAAAAAAAATGTGTCTACCGCAAAATATAAATATCTAAATAAGAAATGCTCACTGATTTCGGGCAGTATATGACAGCAATAGAAAGAGCCCTGCTTTTGCTTGCAGTGACAAGGTCAGAAGCATCACGTGTGCAAACTGAGTAAAAAAAGCCTACAACACCTGAGGGAGAGAAAATAATACTGAAACAGGACTGAAATATCCACATAGAGCTCTGCACGTGGGATTTTAGGTGAAGCTACTTTTTTA
The DNA here is from genome assembly GCA_032361065.1 of Enteromius trimaculatus. Taxonomy (NCBI): domain Eukaryota; kingdom Metazoa; phylum Chordata; class Actinopteri; order Cypriniformes; family Cyprinidae; genus Enteromius; species Enteromius trimaculatus. The sequence continues at coordinate 15,102,670 of JAUMHP010000043.1, forward strand.
AAGCGGAAAATGAATTCTGCTTAGACTTCTATTCTCGACTTTCATTGGAAGGACAGAAATTGCTCATGTTTCGTTAATAACCCCTTAATTTGTGTTTAGAAGATAAACAACAGCTTTATGGATTGGAAATGACAAAATGGGAATATAGAGAGAATTTTACTTTTGGAATAACTTAATATTTTAAGCATATTTCCAAAATAAATTACCTAGATGACTTTGCACACCACAAAATGTATTAATTTTCAGTCAGATGGTATTGCTGACGTACCTTCAGAAGCAATGTTTTAGGTTTCGGGCCTCTCTTTTTAGGTCCATACATCTCCTGCTCCCGCTCTCTGTGTAGAAATATGAGTTGTTTAAAAGAGTTGATGATTATGTCGGTGTCTGCACCGTTTGTGTCAGTTTCAAACACCCTCTGAGCAAAAGCATGACTACAAAGTTTTACTTCAGACTGTGTATTCATGTGATGTGGCTGCAGATGCCTGTGTGAACGCTTCCTGTGGGTATGCAGGAAAGACTCGATCTAGCTCTGAATCAGGGAGACCACTTCAAACAGAAGCACTAACTGTCACAAACGAATTTAACGCTCACGATCGCATGAGTTGACATTTTGTGTATTTCCTTTAGGTATGTTAATCAGGAGGAAAAAATCATTTCGCAACAATAAAACACACAACTCACTTTTGTTCAAACGCTGCAACGAGTCGTTCATCGAGGATGTTCTCCTCAGGTTCCCATGTGCTATACCTGCAAAATATACAGATCGCTTAACATACATGACTTTTAAGTTACGCAAAACTTAACTAATGAATTAAATTTCTGTTCTTACTTTATTGCCCATCCTTTCCATTTCACTAGGTACTCCATCCGTCCCTATAGAAAAGACCGATTAGATTCAGTTCCCAACACTTCTGGCAGATATATTTTATTGACGGAATATTTAATTAAGATCTCTCTGTCCTTATTTACTCTCTGTCCCGTGGTTGAACAGATGTAGAACATGAATAGATATTATTTAACAATATTTGCACTGTTCGCTCAATACAAATAATGCTTCAGAGTTCAAAAACGCAGTGTAAATATATCACAAAAGTAGACTAGTCCATATCTATTAAATCTTCAGACAGTTTCTTCTATTTGGGGCTGTGAAGTAGTCGTATGACAAAACTATTTTAAGACTCTAAAGGACTTGAGGTACACTCGTGGACTTCATTTAAGATGCCTCTTGCCTCTTCCCACTAAAAAAAAGGAAGTCGTGTAAACTTGGAGGAGCGTAAATGTTGACAAAACGCATCAAATTAGAGAAAACTAACGTACTCCTTTACATAAGCCTGACGACATATGAAAAATATGTCCATTCAGTAATGAACTCAATCAAATACACGCGCATGCGTAGTCTAACACAATAAACAAAAAGTTCTTTCACGTATTTAGTATCAGGGGATGCTGGTCATTTGACAACCAATATTTTGTTCCGCACTGGTCCCAGGGGGAAAAAAAATCGCCTGTCTTACTGAAAACAAAAACAAACAGCGAGTTACACGCAAAACGAGTGGTTGCTACGCGACGCGACGCCACAGATATGCTATAGAACGTAAACATTCTATTAAAAATGTACGAAACTCAACCCATAAACGCGCTGTTTGGCTGATTTTAACGCACTGCAAAGAGCTCCTCGGTTTAAGCTATAGCTCTAGCGTTCTAGTTAGTGTAGCGTCGCGTCGCACTCCTGCAGTGTCGATGGGGTGTCAGACGAACCGGCCTTTGTCAAAAATTTGCACTCCGGGCAGACACAAAAAAAGCTAACGCGCTAACAGTACCAGCTCCAGCTGCTGTCGCTCTAATCTAAACGACCTTACACAATACACGGAGCACAAAATCAACAACTCTGTCAAATTAGTGCCCTAAAAAACAAATGCACGCACAAATGCGACTAATACGAGCGGTTTTATGATTGCATAGGAAAGCATGGTGCTCTATTGCAATTCAGTGCACTGCGCTAGGTCCACAAGACTGAAGTTAGTGCGTCTGTAGGCCGCAGGGAAAGGAAATAAAACGAGCTTTAATAATAAACACACTGACCTTACGGATCCGGCGCTTCAGGATGGCCTCAGCAGCAAACACTCGGTCCCCTGCCGCAGACAGCTCCATCTTTAGTGGGACAGCAGAGACGGGTTCTTCCGCGGAAGCGATGGAGAGATCCTGCGCCGTGGAGAAGTGAACCTAACGCGCGCGCGAGCGCCTCAAACACAGCGGCCCATACAAGAATACACTTACTGATCTACAGATAATAGACATTAGGGGGAATAGAGAAAAAAACAACAATGCTCGTCAAAGAACAATTATCATACCAATCTATCTATCTATCTTTCGATCTGTCTGTCTGTATGTCTAATTATACATGAATGTTAGTGCATTTAATATGTGTAATTTGATTATATTAATTTTTATTTAAAAATCATTATATAGAATTTTTATTATTTAATAGCTGTACTACATAAATATTACTAGGCTATACTTTGCATGTACTATTTATGTAACCTTATTAAATACTTATTATTATATATGGATAATTATCTATCTATGTATCTATCTGTCTGTCTTTCAGTATACTTAATGTGTATAGTTTTATTTTCTTATATTATAAATTTCTAAATCATAATA
>JAUMHP010000043.1:15128402-15149725 GCA_032361065.1 Enteromius trimaculatus
CCCGGGCTTACTGCGCACACGCACGTCAATATTGCATTCTATTTTCTCACCCTGAACAACAATATTTAATGTGTCTTTGTTACTGTAAGGGTAGGTTTAGGGTTGGGGTAGGTGTAGGCATTAATAAAACACAAAATAATAGGTAGAAAAAATATATTCATTGTCGGTTTCCAGTAGCTGTATACATTATAGTCAAAACCGCGAATATAACTCAATTACTATATTTGTATTACTGTAAGGGTAGGTTTAGGGTTGAGGTATGTGTTGACATTATTAAAATATAATTTGACATGATGTCCATCGGCCATTGCTAAACTGTGCATGTGTTTAGCCATGAACAAAAAAACCCCTAAATCTGCCATTTTTACAGCTATGACAGACACAGAGACAGTATCAGTATCAAGGGCAGTAGAGCATTACTCTGCTTCTTACAGTGGTTCAGATATTGCAACATAAATCTACACAAACACTCACACACTCATACACAGTTGCTTTACACTCTAGTGACCAGCCTGAGCCTGAGGCAAAAACAGCGCGCTTAATGCCTCATAGAGAACTACAGTATGGAAGAGAGAGAGGACTTACATCTCATGGTCGTACAGGACGTAAATGAAAGTAATGAGCTATACATGCAGACACACACAAACACACGCACGCACACACACACACACACAGTAATACTGTAATAATGGCCTCTTACTGTAATTGCCCTGAGCTCTGTGGGTATTAAAGCACTGTTCGGCCTAATTAAGTCACTTCACTCCACACCACACCATGACCATTTCTGTCTTCTGGCTATCCTAGAATTCACTGACTTTGAGCGGTACAGTACATGTTTGTGCCTTGTCTGTTTTTGCAAGGAGCAAAATGACCTTCAAAATTGCTGTGTGCCCTCAGGATTGGTGAGTTTGATTGGTCTGGCACAAATGACAAGGATTCTGGTTGGTTCTTGGTTTCTAGAGAATATTGAGATCATTGTGGTTGTTTTTGCATGTATGTGATATAGAAAATATTCCTGAGCATCTAAATGCATACACTCCAAATATTCACATTAGAGGTCATTAAGATTACTCTTACATCATGTTAGAAACCTGCTTCTGCCATAGAATAAAAATAGAAATATATATAATAAAGTGTGACTCTTGGTTAGTTTATATCTCACAATTCTGTTATATTTATAAATCAAAATTAAACATTTTTTTTATTGCAAAAAAGTAATCGTATCCTTTTTCCCCTGACAATTCTTACTTTTTGTTCTCAAAAAGTCACATAAACTAATAACTAAAAGAATTAAAGTCAGAATTATGTTGGAAAAAGTTGAAATTTTAGCTTTTTATTTATTTATTTAATTGCAAAAACAAGTTTCCATATTAAAGAGATGGTGATCACCCACTGAAGGGGTAAAAACTGTAACACTTTAGAATAAGAAATGCTTATTCACTATTAACTACCCTTTCCCTTAATACATGCCTAATTTGCTGTTTCTTAATAGTTAGTAAGGTAGTTGTGAAATTTAGGTATTTGGTGGAATACCTAGAATAAGGTATTAATATTTGCTTACTAATAATAAATGGCTAGTAATATGCATGCTAATATGAAGTGTTATAAAAGTGTATAAAGTGACACTTTATATTTTTGAAAAACATTCATTGTAAAGACGATGTGAACTACCCCTTCAAGCATGCATTTGATTCAGCTAGAAAGGAAGCAAATTTATTTGTGCATGTGAATCATTGCCATTGGTTCTGTGAGAGTAGGGGGGTCAGAGTACAGGATAATAAGGCTAATTATATCTCTGAGGACAAATCAAAACTAATCTTGATTCAGCGGGGGACCAAATCGCAGTTAGTACTGACTCAAAGGCAGTATCCTTAACCTCTGGAACTCTATCAGACAAAAAGGACTTGGGAAATTTTTCTGCTCCCCACAGGGGGAAGACATGAAATCCTACTGGTCGCCAGACTGAAGCTGCGAGTTCATAACGGCTGTTGTGACTTCTATTATTTTGCCCTTTAGGTGCAAGCGTCCCTTGAGATCAAGTGGATTTCTGAGATGACAAAGCAGAGATACTGTAACTGAAAACCGCAATTCAGTGAAAAGCAAAGGAACGCGCTCTCCCTCTCCTTTTCTGCTGACTGAATGAATTGAACTGATTGACCTCTGCAATACAAACAGAAAGAGAATAAGTCTGCATGTGCTGCATAATATATATATATATATATATATATATATATATATATATGTATATGTGTGTGTGTGTGTAAACTAATACTTTATTCAACTAGGACACTTTAAATTAATCAAAAGTGACGGTAAAGTGACAGACCTTCATAAATGTTTCAAAAGATTTCCATTGCAAGCAAATGCTGTTCTTTTATTAAACTTTCTATTCATCAAATAACACTGAAAAAGGTAGCAGAGTTTCCACAAAAAAATATTAAGCTGCTCTTTGCAACATTGATAATAATAAGAAATGTTTGTAAGCATCAAATCAGCATAGTAGAGTAATTTCTGAAGGAAATGTAATGGAAATTATTATTTTTTAAATATACAAAAATAAGAAGCTGGACAGGTTAAATAGTCATCTCCCCTCTGCAGACATAATGAAAAAACTTAAAAATTGCTATGAACAGGCTGGACGGATACTTGCTCATCAGTTGGGGCAAAGGACCGTCAATCAGACCATTCCAGCAATCGATGAGCTGGGTTAAAAAAATACTGATAGCTTAAAAATTAATTAATGTTTTAAAAACTTCTATCAGTCACTGTACACCTCTGACTTGTACGAGGACGACTCCTCGCTGGAGTTTTTTTTTTTTTTTTTGAAAGTGTACGTGTTCCTTCCATAGATCCAGAATCGACTGCTGAATTGGAGGAGTTGACGAAATAACATCAGCAATAAGATCTATGCAAAGGGACCGGATGGATCCCCAATAGATTTCTTCAAAAAATTCAGCTCTCTGCTTTATTGTTATCAGTCTTTGAAGAATCACTTTCAGTGAAATCTTTACCACCAACCATGCGTCAAGCAGTTATTTCTTTAAGTCTCAAAAAAGATAAGAATCCTCTTGAGTGTAGCTCATTCCGTCTAATCTCACTTCTTAATACAGATGCCAAGGTTTTGGCTAAGGTCCTTGCCCGTTGTTTAAAAGCCTTTTTAACTCTTGTGAGGGAAATGGATGCACACAACATGAAAATGAGAGGAAGGGAACTTACCTTTACCTTTGTCATACATTTATTTCATGTTTTTTTTTTATTCTCTTTATGGACATTTGATTATATATTGTCTTAAGATCTGGTGTTCTTTTTGTTGTTGTTTTTTTTTGTATTTTTCTTATTTTTATTCTCTATAATGTGAAAACAAATAAAAAAACCTTGAACAAAAATATATGAAAATAAATGGTCGTAATTTTAAATTGTAATAATATCTTACAATATTTCTATTTTAGCCATAGATATATATGCACCTAGATGGCTTATTAACAATACTGTTTCTATGGGCCGTATAGTAAACAATGAATACTCGAAAGATGCCACAATCCTGCAGAGAACGGCTCAAGAGTTCTGTGCGAACCTACAGTATGATGAATGACGTCAAGTTCACCATTCCACATCTATGTGCCTAGTGCGATCCAATATGACGTCTATACATGTCAATGGTTCTAACTATGTGAATGTTTTGCAAATAACATAATTTTGGGAGGATCGCTGAACGAGTTAATCACGCACAGCTGGCAGCCCTTGTGAATTCTCACCCAATCTAATCATTTCCCCTTCACTATAAATATCCCAACTTCCCTTCTCCCGCATCTCTCTTTTGTACACCCCACCTCCGCCCCTTCTCCACCTTTTTTCCATTTTGATTCACGTCTTCCGGGGGTCAGATGGAAATCGAGCCGAACTCTTGCCCACGCTAGGGTTCAAACCATTAGGTTTTGGGGTTCGCCGTTCTCCCGGCTCGCTCCCCAGACAGCACACCAAATTCGCTAATTCGTCAACTACGAGGAGCGCGTGAACTCTTGAAATTTTTTATTAAATCAATGCAGCCTTGGTGAGTATAAATGCCTTCTTTCAAGAAATGTACGATTCTCCAGAGCTCAGCTGCTTTTAAAAGAATATGTTCAAATTTAGGGCACATCGCTGTGTATTTAAGAACACCCAGAAAGCTAAATAAAGAACAGTGCAAGTAACAGGATAAGACAGAGTGAGTCCGTTTTAGACTGGTCTCCCAGTGGACTTCCGCCACAGCGCTGACCTCATTTAGGAGGTCAGGGATTGGTTAATTGAAGGTGTGACTCCTGGTGCGACACAGTGACCTCAGCGTCAGTCTAAAGTTAGACATTTTCCTCGCCGAACCACAAGCCGGAGCTTTACTCACCTTAAAATGCTAAAAAAAAGCTTAGAATAGATCAGTCGCACGGATTTGGCTCAGCTTAGCCAAGATACCAAAGTCTGCAATGAGAAGAGATATCAGTAAACAAAAGTATCGTAAAAGTGAGTCTTCTGAGGCTACATGATAGATTTGCATAATTACTGAGCAAATTATTTAATGTAATGTAAATGCGGAAAGGTAAGAGAATAAGACAAAAACAGGAAGGCTAGAGATACAGCACATATTCCCACATGTTCAAACAGCTGCTTTTTCTACAGATATATAAATTAGCGCCAATGCAGAATACACTGCCACAACAAATAATGATTTATCTCATGTTTATCTTTCTTGCGCTGATATTAACATGCCGGCTAATGGGTCTGCGTGCCTGTCCATTAGCATGCAGTTCAATTCTGAGTGGATAATTAGCAGGTGTTTTAGCATTATGGATAAAATCCAAATCAGATGAACACACAAACACACGGCTTAGCATCCAACACACACACACATAATAATGTCAAACACTCCCGACACCCACACAATGTCACTGACAAGGACACAAACAAGAGAGCGGGATTTGTTTCTTCATAATGGTGACTGATCCATCATAAACACATAACCAGGTTACAGCAAACCCAACTGAAGGCCGGTGAGATAAAAGCACCACTAAAAATATTAAATATTACACAGAAAACAATAATCAGAAAAACAGTCTAAAATGATTGTATAATGTTCATGAAACATGAAACCGATGGTTGCTCAGAGCACAGATGAAGTTGGTCGTACTGTTTTCATCTTTAATATTTGGTGTGGCCACTTTTTGGTATAATTGTATACATTTTAATAATATTAAGTCTTATATATAGTTATTTAAAAAATGTTAAATACTTCACTGGTTATCAACCATAACACAAACATTACGACCTTATTAATACTGGAAAGTAAGCCCAAACCTATGACCCATCCTTAATGGGAACTTCATAAATTAAACGAGTCTGATGAAGTAAAACTAGACTGAAATCAAATTCATTAGTGCGTACTGCAGCGGCCTGCTGCAAGAGCTAAGAGCAGAGGTAGTTATCAGACCGTTTGACATTGAACGAGCATGTGATCAGGCATAAATGGTTAAAGGGAATCTAAACTTGAATTTGTGGGAAATCTAGTGGTTCTGACAGCTCAAATATTGAGCTATGACTCAGAATCAGCCTCTTGCTTTGTGAATGTGACTGGAAGCAGAAAGCTGTGATGCTCTTCTGTATCAGCAGCTGTTCAACGCATGTGGCCGCAAATGTGCTTCTGTATGAGCGTACATTCAAACAGATGTGTACGTGCAGTCAACAACATCAGGAACATGACTTACTTTCTAACATAGAATGTAAAGGTGAAAGTTTTTGAAACCACTTCAGTAATTTTATGATCCTTTTCACCTCTGTTAACTAAAGACTTTGTCATACGGGTATGAAGTGACATGAATGTGAGTAAACAATGCATATCTGCACCATATCCTCCGAATCACAAGTCACTTCAGCTTTAATTAGTATGCACACGTAGTTCTGATGAGACATCGGCCGTAATTGCTTTGATCGTTTTACGCGAGGCCTGTAATGCGGGGCTGAAATACCGCAGACCACACAAAGTCTTGAATCAATTAATCTATCATTTCAAGACTGTCACAACAGTACAGCGCATTAATTAATCTCCAGAAAGCCTCAATGAATGATGTGTGTGTGTGAGAAAGAGAGAGAGAGAAAACGTAAGCTAGACAGATCGCGAGAGATAGGTGGCTGTTGAGTTTCATCTAAAAGCTGCCCACGTACGAGAGAAATTCAAACATACACACACCATCCCACACACACCAGCATTACATTCTCTATCTGCCAATACTCAATTAGTGTCAGCTGTCCAATCTTGACTGCTCTCGCATCCAAAAACACACACATACGCAATTACACAGAAACACACACACATACAAACTCAGTGTCTATCTGTTCATCCAAGACAGTATGAGCAAACACACATATTCAAAGCTCACACAGCTAATGGCCCTTAACTATACCAAACAAACATCACATACCTGTAAATTAAAAGACACAAAAGAGAAAATGTGTCATATTCACTGTTTACATCTTCTATGAGGGCAAATGTTTAAGTTTAAGTTAGGGTGAGTCATTTATTACTCATCCCAATGTCGTTCCAAAACCATAAAGATTAAGATATTAACCCTTAAAGACCTGGAGCGTTTTTGGGCAGCCTGACACACCTGCACTTTTCTCTGTTTTTTCAGACCTATTCTAGCAGTTAGCATCATATAGTATCATTATAAACAGGAGAACTTGAAAAAATTAAATCTAGATCATTTAAATTCAAAATTTTTCTTCATTTGTTTCTAAGAATTAATGAATTTATTGAATTTTAAACAACAATTTGGCGTTTTTTTTTACTATGTACTCAAACAGAAACTCCTGAAGTTTCGATTTTGTTTTCTCTAGAAAGTTGTATCTGGTTGTTTTACACTATAATGAAAGCAATTGCACAAATTGTCTTCTTCAACAAAAATACAAGCAGTGCAAATGATTCACAAACTACACACGACATGAGTAAAAAATATACATAGTGCAACATAAAAAAATTGTGCAAAAAACTTTTTTGAACCATAAAAGTACATAATATAAGCACTGAATGGGTGATCCGCTGACTGTATCTGCATCAGAATGATTTTACTGGGACTCGCGGCGCGAATACCTAAATTCCAGTGCTTTATCTGATGTGCACCGCTGTTTCATCCTTGTTTTTGTTTGATGTCAAAATACTATGTTGTGTGTTTTTCTGGGCTTTTTCAGGGAGTGCTGTCATGCTAATGTGTTATTCTGTGTTCATTTTCATGCACGCACAACATACTTTACTGTATGTATTTACTGTGTGTTACTGTCCACTGAGGTTCAGAAAGCTCTTGGATATCATCAAAAATATCTTTATTTGTGTTCAGAAGAAGAACAACGCTCTTGTGGCTTTGGAACAACATGAATGAATGCCAGAATTTTCATTTCTTGGTGAACTAACCCTTTATTTTGAGACCTAAAGTAGACTGTAGATTTCCTTCATTTGCAGAAACATCTCATACAAACCTTAATACGCTCTGAAACAATGTGAATTGTAACATATAAATTTGACTTTTACTGGTTTGGTGGACCAATGGTAGTGTTTAAAAAACAGTTAAACACAACCATTGGTTCTGTTAACTGACGTGCACCAGCAGGCATGTGATGGCTGCGGTGAGTGCATTAAGTCCACAAGGACGTACAAAGCTTTAAATGTCATTTTAGGTTTTGGAAGGAAGCTCAGAAGGACTTTTAGGGCTCCAGAACAGTTCTTTACCAGTCTGTGAAGCATTATGTCACCAAAACAGTGTGGACTCACAGATGGACTGCACCTCTGGGACAGAATTGTTCCATTTGATGCCGCTAGCTGCGTAGAAATTAAACATTTCACCCTTAAATCAAGACGACAGCATGCAGGAATGCACCAGTGAATATAGAGGAAAAGAAAGACTAGTTCAAGGAACTACACAGTTTAAACTGGTGAACAGTGAACCTCTGGTGAACACTTAATTCAGTCAGAAGGGTTAAATAACCAAAAATGTGCAAGAGACTGAGCATGTGTGACTGATTTGGTCCATTAACCAGAGCAGGCAGTCTGCAGGAGTAATGCATCTTTCACTCACGCACACTTTGTGCCATCACTGCAGAATGGCTGAAATCTTTTTGCTATGCTATCCTTTTAGCTAACACGCTAACCCCATTCCAGCAGTCCCCACACACCCTGACAGCGTGCATCAGAGAGTATTTAAACCCAAAGACATATTACTGCAACAGGACAGGAGCAGCACTAATGCAGTCAAGCTCTCCGTCTCCTTCTGTGTCATTTCTACGAGTCTGTCTCTCCGTTTCTGTGCAATTGGACTTTATTAAAAGATGCACGTAGAGGTTTAGCTTACATTGTGACCGCAAGGATGATAAAAACCTGATATCACCAACATTGCAGGGACAGTCACCTTAATAAAATGACTATATAATGTCTTTAAGAACATCTAAACATACTAACAAGGTTTCTGTAAGGGTCACGTTTACTGTAGATATAGAACAGAAGTCAATGAAAAGTCCTTGAGTGCATTCATACGCTAAGAGATGCTCAATTATAAAAGTGACGTAAAGGTAAATCAACTGATGCAGATGGCATTACTATTGTGGAAATATTATTTGGCATTTATAGTAGAACATACGCGTTCAGAGAAGCAAATTACATAGAAATGACACTCCAAAATCAGAGATGGACAGAGAGAATCGCAAAAAGAACAATAGACAGATAAAATGACTGATAAACAGAATGTTAGAAAGAGATCTGGGGCTGGTTGCATAAAAGGTTATGACTAGTCTTAAAAGTTATTCAGCTAAATTTTTAAATTTTACATTTTTAAAGTTGAATCCAAAAAATAAAACGGATTACTCTTGGCTGACTGCTAGTCGGTCAGATTAGCTCTTAAGACACTGTCTTAACATGAACTGGCGCCTGTAGATAGATACATGTAGATAAATAGATAGATAGAGTGCGCTATGCTAAATTGACTTCATCATAGTGTTGAAGTTTAAATCGCTTTTTGATGAGCGAATAATCAAGTTCATCTGCATGTGTCTTCATAAAACTCTCCGCCACTCTTTTATCATTGTACAGTCCCGATTTCACTAGATTTGATCTATTACTTTTTCAGGAATGCTGCACAAGCTCTCTCCTATCACACACACAGAGACACAGTGCGGAGGGCTGGCAGAGCTCAGCTGTGGTTTGTGAATGGGATATTGCATGAAGATGATGTTGAAGCCACGCTGACTTTGATATGAGACGACCACCTCATTCTGCATCTTCTAACAATCTCAATCTTCCTCATACTTGATAACTGACCAATTTTGTCCCGGTTTTCATTGTACTTTCTGTCTCACTTCCTTTACAGCTCTCGCGCTTGTTCTCCTTTCTGTCCCCATCCCATCAAGCAGTTCCTTGTTTTGTCATCACATAAGTCTTCCCTGTGAGGTAGCAGAGCATGCCTGGAGTCTTACCCGCTGGAGAGTGAGCTGGAGTCCCAGGTTCAGCTGGAGGTTCAGGTCTGCAGAGGAACGAGACCGGCAACGCACAGACAGACAGCGAACCCGAAGTGGAGCTTGAGCACACCAAAGAGAGATAGAGAGAGGGAGAGAGATAGACAGAGAAGGAAAAAGAGAGAGACAGAGCAGGACAGAGACAGAACACTGAGTAGTTGGAGGTGAGATGAAGGGGAGAGAGAGAGTGTGAGAGGAAGATAAACGGACAGAGAGAGAGAAACTGAGGGAGAGACAGACAGAGAAGAGGAGGGGCTTAAATCGGAAAGGAGGGACCGTGCAATGCCGTAAGAAAAGCAATGAGAATCAATGAATGAATGAAGGACCAACTCAATGAATGAATGACAGAATAATAAAACGATCAATTAAATGAGCAAATTACCTAATGAACAAGGGAATAAACAAACGACAGAATAATAGACTTCAATGAGAGAAAGGACAATTGACAAAAAAAATTACTAAATGAATAAGATTTTGGTCATCTAATGATTACGAATGATAAAAAAAATAAATATGTGACACTGCGCCAAAAAAGCAGTGGGGTATATTTGTAGCAATAGCCAAAAATACATTGTATGAGTCAAAATTGTAATTGTACATAAAGATATTATGTAAAGATCATGTTCCATTAAGATATTTAGTAATATATATATGTAATATATACTGTAAACATTTAAAAACTTAAGTTTTGATTAGTAATATGCATTGCTAAGGAGGGTGCAGTTTTTTGGTGAACCCTGAGATTCCAGATTTTCAAATGGGTATATCTCGGCCAAATATTGTCCAATCCTAACAAACCTTAGATCAATGGAAAGTTTACTCAGCTTTCAGATGATATATAGAAAACCATAGAAATTTTGAAAGCATCAGATGAGATTTAGCACGGTCTCAACATGTCATAAAAGTTTTCAGTATGAACTCAAACTTAACTCTTCTAATTAATTCAAGATTATATGATATGAGCACCATGCTATCCACATTCATCTAATTTACTTAGTGTCTAAACTTACTTCTCCTAAGGAATTTTAGGAGGAAAATGTAATACTTTAATGAGAAGCTACTGAAAATCAAATCTCCTGAGATATGAAAGAACAATGCAGAAGGCTCTGAGCAAACCCAGAGGAAAATTATTTTTTGAGGAGGTGATGAAACACAAGGATTAATAAACGTTGCACACAAAAAAAAAGACAAAAAGTCGCTGAGCGCAGAAGACTGACTGGCAAACTCGAGGGACGAATTCCCAGGAGGGGCGCAGAGAGCAGCAAATGATTCCAAATCATAATAGGATGACCCAACGGCACAAACACAATTATTCCTAAATTGTATAAAGCATAAACAAGAGGCTGAATGTGTGCGCAAGTTTCAGGCAGAAATAAATGTCATTTGTCTTCAAGCATGTATATTGTGCCTGTTGCTGCCCGTCACAGTCCAGCAAACGTGCTCCAATGAGCCATACATCACTTTCTGTTCTTATCAAAGAGACTGTGGTGTCTGTATTCAAGAAATAATTCACCTAAAACAGAACATTTTATCATCATTTACTAGTGTTGTCCCAAACCTTAACAACTTTCATTTTTCATGTAAAACAGGAGGACGGTCAGGCTACAAAACAACAATAAAAGCATATTAAAGCTACCATAAAATAGTCCAAATGACTTGTGCTCTATATTCCTTGTCTTCTAAAGATAGATAAAGATATGATACATTTATGCGAGGATCTGCCTGGACTTGAATAAAAGCTCAAACTGTTGATATAAACATCACAATAATCCACATGGCTCTAATTCATCATATAGCATTAGCATTTTAACTGTCACTCCTAGTCAAAATACCTGTCTATATACCATAATGCATAATTTCCTTAAGTGCCCATCCCTGCCTCACTTGTTTAGAGCAGTTTGGACTGGTTTCACTTGAAAATGTCTTTGATCTGTGCATATTTCTCTCCTGATTCAACCGTGACAATGTTTTCATTGGATAAAGCAACATTATTGATGGACTTGGTCTGAAGTTAAAGCGTCATGAAACCCCAGACTACTTTTTCTGAGATTTTGACAGAGATGTTTTGTGTTTTGCACATCATAGAAGACAATGCTACCATCCGATCGTTTTAACTGTTGGAGAAAACTGGTGAAATTTAAGCTGTTTTTTCACTATTTTAATTTTCCTGCTTTAAAATCTTTATTGTGGTGATGTAATTATTCATGAGACTGCATGTTCTTATCTTATGAGAAGACGCTTCGCTTAATTAATCAAAACAGCATGTGTTGATTTGGTCAAAGCCTCAGAGAAACGGCTCTGTATTTGCTATAACAGACGCTTATGCTTCAGACGTGAGATTGCGTATATTTAATGTTCATGGATCGGAGGAAAGTTTGTGTATTTGAGTTTGCAACGGCACAGACGCGATTCACTTACTTAGTGAGCGTAACCGTTTTTACCGCTCAACTTGTCAAACGGCTTATAGAAAGGCAGCTGAACAAGCCTTAACATTTATCAGAGGTGCAACAGCAGTTCATATACACTGTACAGGCTTGCGATGCAGAGTATTGCAGGGTGCAACTAAACTGTCCGAATCCCAAGCTGTGCTTGTCTTCCATCTTCCCTCTCTGCGGAGCACCATGCTCGCTTTTTTAGCATTTTTTTTTAAACGTTTCACGATGGTTTTGTTTCTTGACTCTCAATTTGACAGCATCCATTCACTGCAAAGCATTCACTCGTCGAATTTAGGACCAGTTTCTTCTCAGTTATAATACGTCTCCTAGCAACAAGACACCATTTCTAAATGAGTTAGGCTTAGGGTTAGGGTTAGACAACTAACAACTTTAAAGTCTGGTAGTGTATGATCCTCACTTGTGTAGTGCGTGTTGTGTATTGTAGTCTTTAGTCTGTCAGAATAGGTTATAAAAACACAAAGCCAGTGCAGTTTACCATAACTTCTGGTAAACTGCATAAGGTAAAAAGCAGTTTTTATCCAAAACCGATCTGAATACGTGCAAACAGCGGAGGGGACAACAAACAAAGCAGAGGTGAACTTGAGAGCAGCGCAGGCCTTAGGGACCCCAAAACACTTAAAATGTATTTGAAGTGAGTGACAAAATCAGCGAGTGCCTTAAACAATCACAGGCAACATTTGCTTTTTTTAAAACAGTGTTTTTGGCCATTTATTCTTCACAAGAAAGATTTGTGCTGGGTTACTGAGTTTCTTTGGTGTTTATAAAAGAAAGCTTTTAGGCTGACAGCCAACACAGCTCCCAGATCAGCTAAACACTAATGACATTCAATATCACATAAAACTGTTCTGCAATCAACCTTCAAGTCAGATCAGAAATCTATACAGAGCACAGTTAAAGTTTACTTCAGCTGTTTAAAAGGACTAAATCTCACAATTAATGCACACAGGTTTAGCTAAGAATATTTTATACTCAGCTTGTATCAAATGTCAAGAAACCAACTCTTGATCTGGTGTAAAGAGTTTCAGACGTATTGACCCTGTGTGAGGGATGAATGAAGCCTTTTCTTCTGATATGATCCAGGAGAAAGCTGAAAGATTTACCAGAGCAACTTCAAATCTCACTTTCGCCTTTCCCTCAGTGAATTCATTCATTTAATGTGCATTAAGCTGATCCCTAAATCCATTTAGGCATGGAATAAAAGAGCAAATCATAATGAGCTCATCTTATCCAGCTCTCCACAAAACGCTTCACCAGCATCTCCAGCGAACCACCACTAGGGGCGGTTCAAAGCCTTTAACACATTTACTGCATCTGGAAATAAACTTTCAGGCAACAGTTGTCAGGAAGAAATCCTACAACAATCTTTCCTCATTTCAGTTAAGTTTTAAGCACACTTGAAATATCCCCAGTGATGTAAAGATTAATAAGTAAATGAATAGAGTCTAGCTGTCCTGAGAATACCTTGTACCTAACCAGGGCACAAATGCTTAGCTCTGTTAATGTGTGAGAAAATTAAGTCAATATTTCATGAATAAAGCCTAAACTTTAGCACTTAACCACTAGGGGATGGTTTTTTATGACCAGTATAAACAAGGCCCTAGCAGCAACCAGGTTTCTAGACAAGTCTGTGGTACTTGTATTATTGTTTTTCTCTAGCCTATCAAACAGCTCATGCCTGGGAGTTTTCCACACGGTACTGGGTTCAACTGGAGGTTCAGGTCTAAAGAAAGGAAGTAGACTAGCAACACAGACAGATAGCAAAGCAATCTCATTACATCTACAGTAAGAATCCACACAGCATATTGCACCTGCAAAACAAAGATTTAGTGTGACTAGCAATGATGTAAATTATTAAATCACTGCATTAGAATTTCAATGTCTTCGAGCAGCTCACTGGGATGAATATCAAAGCACAGAGAGGATGCAGTATCCTTTGGACATCCCATGGGAAATGTAGTCCATTCCAGCCTGCTGAAGAGTCAATTGTGCAGCTCTAGCATGAAGGACAAAGACTGCATAATTCCCTCTGGATCACACACACTAACGCTCTCAGTGCAACATCACAAACCGTGGCTTAAGCTTCTGAAGAATAGGAAAGGACACACTGCAACATAACATTACACCATTTTAGATCAACATTAATTGCTCCAAATGCTCTTGAATTTCTTGTAACACCGTGTCCTATCTACACATGACGCAACAAGCAATTCGGGTGCCCACACTAGATGCAACAGTAATAAGTCAAATTTCAAAAGCATGCATGGACGGGCTCCCTCTGGAAGCAGACTGCACTAGCAACAAAATGAATACATTTGTAACATAATTCAAAAAAATAAAAACTTTTTAACATCATTAAATGTTCATACTGAGTGATATACCGTCTTTGTTATGGAGTCCACTTGTTGGTTCACAACAGTTTTAACGTACATCTTTACTTATTACCATTTTATTTTCAAGATCTGAAATGTTGTTGCTTTTGGTATGGTCATAAAGGTATCACAAAATGATATTCAAACTCACATGTTTAACTTTAAATAAAAGCATTATTCACATATGTTCTAAAACAGAAATTTTGCATTTCGTCATCGTCTCGTCAGGTTCACTGAATTCACTTTGGTCGGGAGAAGATTTAGCAATTTTACTTTTCTACCTAAATTTCCTTTTTTAAATTATACATCTACAAAATGCAAAATAAAGAATGGCTATTGTGTTTTTGCTTTTGTCTGTTTGTACTTAATGTATAAAGGTTATGTAAACTGAATCACTATATGTTCTATGGTAATTGTACAATAATTAATATTTTGTACATGTAATTTATATAGTTTTATTTTACATTACAAAAGATTAATCATTTTATTCATTTCAACAAATTTACCATCAACACAGATACTGCATATCTTTTGTCTTTGGCTGTATCCATTGCATCCAACACATTTTCTCACTGAAACGCTCCCAACTCGGAAACTCTGGGTTTAAAGTACCCCTATTATGCCATTTTAAAGGTTGCTAATATTGTTTTCTGAGTCTCTTAAAACAGGTTTAAACGTATGCAAGGTCAAAAAACACTTTAGTTTTCTCCAACGATGCAAGATTTGAGTCTTACAATGTTTCTCTATGACGCTGAAACCTACCCATGTCCACTCTCTGTGCAATTAATACTCAACCGCCACTGGCTTACCAAACGGTCAGTTGTTTATTGCAGTATGTATGCAACCCAGATATGTACAGATGGTTGCCAGCCAGAATGGAGGTTTTACCGCCGCGGGTACCGCCGCTACAGTGCCTGTAGAATGCACTTGCAGCTGTTGACTGTCGAGTGGCACATTTTAGCAAACAGCCATTAGCTTTGCCTCGCTGATGTGTTATATTTGACGACAACAGTCAGCAGAAAATGAAAGAAGAAGAAAAACTGTAGTTAATATTCACAAATTGCAATTTAGTAGTCTACTTATGAAGTTATCTGTGTCTCTCAGAACAAAAAAAATTTAGTTTAGGCTATTTTGCATCAGAGCATTGAAAGTGGTAGCCTATGTTAGTAGGCCAGAAAACATACATGAATGTGTGAAATAAAAATATGATTATTATTAATATTCATTACAAGTACATTTTTTATGAATATTTGAAAATTAATTTGAATAAAACAGCAACAGTGTATTTTTTGTGATGCACACTTTTTTATTCGTTACCCATGCTTTATTTTGACAGAGAAGAAAGTATTGCGTGTTTTGTGAATTCTTTCCTTTATTTTAGTAAAATGTGAGACACTGTATTTCACTTCCATTATTAAGACCTAACTAAAATAAAAAACAAATAGATTAAACCTGCCACGATGTAGCTGAAATATTTAAAACTGATAAAAAGGGACGAATTATTAAAACAGCCGTTTAAACTCAAGTTCTCTCATTATAATCAACAAAGTGCACATTATTATACGTACAATTTAATACTTATTGTATCTTTACTATTTAATACAAAGATATTATTAAAACAAGTTACATCGCTACTGGAGAATGTAGTCTCCTCGTGTCTGCCGTTGCACTGTCGAGAACTGCTGTGCAAAATTCTAGACAGTGTCGCCGAAGATCCCAGTCTGGCAGATCGGGGCGCCAAGAAAACAAAACTTCTTGACGTCCTTCATTTCTGCCAGTTTGAGCCATAGATTATGCTCTTTGCCCACAATAGCGGACATCGCCTTCCCACGCCGTGACCTTTGTCGCCCAGTGAGCGAAGTTGTTCATCCTGCGCAGCTCCTGCATCAACCCTGGGTCAGTGCCTTGGCCTGGTGGACCTGCTGGATCGCCGTGGCATGTAAGGCAGAGGCAGCCTGACCAGCCGCACAGTACGCCTAAGCAGCAAGAGCTATCGTGTTCTACGGGGTCTGGAGGGGCGATTCCTCCAAGTGGCAGAATTCTGCGGGCACAAGTGCACCGCAACTGTCCTCTCCACTTGGGGAATGTCCACATATGTTAAATCTCGTGGCCATCATTCGAAGACAGGTAACAACTAGGGGTGTCAAAATTAATCGATTTTACGATGCATCGCGGTGCAGACGAGGACGATTCGGTATCGGTTCACTAATAGACCATAACCGGTTATGACGTACTCAAGCTTCTGATGTAATTTGCCACATACACGCTTTGTTGCAGTAGAATACAATGGCGCATTTTTTTCGCGCCCATGTTAACAGATGACAGCTTTCATACAGCACGCATCATCATAGTGCGCGCTTAAAGTAGCCGCACTCTCCCGGCTTTTGGCCAAAATCCGCCGAATATCAGGCTCAATAGCACAGGGGCGGACTTACCCATTAGGCATAAGACCAGTGTAAACGAGGATCGTTTTCGAAAACGCACTAGTGTAAACTAAGCACGCGTATAGATTTGATATTCGTCTGTACTGCTTTAGGGAGCGTCTGCAAATGTACATCTCAGTACTAAACGAAGTACAAATTTATACTAATTGCGTCTAATTTCACATGATATCACCGCTGTTGTCATTCTCTTATGTGTAGCCTGTTTGATTTTATCAGACAACGACTCTGTCACTGTTCTGTCACTGTTTCATATTCATCCCTATTTATGACAACAGAAGCACAAATATAAATCAATAAAAACATGTACTGAGAATTAAGCTGCATCAGAATACAGTATGTGGAAACATTAGGCTATGTGTAACCTAAAAAGGTTTGTCAGTAAATATAATAATTAATATAATAATGTATACTTCTGTCTACTTCTGTATCTCAACTGTAAATCAATTGCTATGTTGTCTAGACAACATGAAATAAAAGTGTCTGCTAAATGAATAAATGTAAATGTTAATGAAAGAATTATAATATGTAAATGAAAACTGTATAATCAATGGGCATAACTATGGGGCACCATTGTGCAGCATTAACTTTGACAGCAAAAAAAGAAACCTCAAGGTTGATTGAAGTAAATGTGTGAAAACGTTGGGCCCCATTTCTATATTTGCCTGAGGCCCCAAATTCACTAAATCCGCCCCTGCAGTTGCAGCACCACAGCGAGCCACAGTCTAAAAGTCAAGCAGCAATGTCTTGGCTTTGAGAAATCACAAGCTGATAATTGATGTCAGAAGAGAGCAATCCAACAGTGTCTCCCATTGCTCCTCTTAATGCTATTTTGGTTTGTAAATTATAATTTCACGTTTATGCATTTGTTCAAGAAGTGTGTTTTCATTGAGAAGGTAAAATTAAAGTTTCAGTTCATATATCTGACTGTTTGTGTTTATTAAAAATAAAATTGTATACATGTGAATTAAAATTGAAAATTGTGTATGCAGTGCATCGTGATATCGTTTAACGAACCGAATCGATGACATAATAATCGTAATCGAACCGAACCGTGAGACCATAGTAGGTTCACACCTCTAGTAACGACTGCACCCAAGAGGACACAGTTGGAACGGCATATTTGCCAAGGGGAATCGCTTAATCAACAGGGATGGAACTGATCGCATTGTCTTGCCACACAAATAGCCTCTGCTTTCTTCTTTCAACTTACGAATCAGGAAAGCAGCAGACATGCAGGCTCGGCTCTGAAGCAAGCATCTGATGAGTGGTTGCACATGTCGCCTATTTATACCCGTGTGACTGGGAGTGGCTCGGGATGCAAATTCCACTAGCCAAATTTTATCTGCATTTTCCCTTAATCAGAGCATATCAGGCCTCCGAACAACATAACTTGTGCTGACGAACAGTCAGGGAACCAATGTTACATCTCGTAAAAAGAGGGAGAATCTAAACCACAGAACTAATAGATAAGAAAAAAGTCCCAAATGTCCTGAATGAGAAAACTTTTCTTCTAATCATGAGAATGTGCTAACACCACAATAAAGAACTTATTAGCCAGACATTCTGCCTCAGCTGAGCTGACAGGAAGCAGACTCACTTCTGAAAGCATTACATCATATAGAAATTGCAACTTCTAAGGAACTTCTTGTTAGCAAGAGACTGCCGGGAAACAACTGCGTGTGTTCACTTGCATTAAAAGGAGGCATTCTGTTCAAGGATAAGAAACGTTTTCACACAGAACACTTTAACTGGTAATCTAAGATTAAAAAATAGACAGATATGTTCAGGGAAAAGCTCTAGGTGGCACTAAAGGGGCAAACTTTCATTTACTAATCACAATCGATCAGCTTTAATTCAGTTATGATAAGAGGGTCAGGGTGTGTCCTGTTAGATTTCTACAATATCTGGAAAAAGAATTAGCATTCGAAATGTATCTTTAATATCCACAGCGCTCAGTTGCTTTAAGGGCTCTTCTTGTTTGATACTGTCACAAAGTTTGATACTGTTAGCATTGTTAATGAAGACCTTTCTTATATTATAAAACAACACTAAATCACATTACACTGCTTTACTTTAAACTCTCGATTTATGTGGGGTAGAATACTTTAGTATGTCGTTTTTAGAGTTTAGTCCACAAACATTATTCCAAAAACAGGAAGTGAAAGTAATTTTGGGCCACACAACCATCCTACCTGTTCATAATGAGTCACTGTCATGTTTCAGAGTAGCACAACTTGAAATAAACTATATGAAAACAAACTAAAGGTTCAACCGCGGAAAAAGAGGTCCTGAAAACGTTAAAATAAGGAAGCTCTAACTTTGGCTTTCAAGTTTACACTGAAATATATGCAACACTCACACCAGGAAGTTGTGTTAAGAAGTCTAGAGAATGCAGACTTTCGAGAGAACTGTTTGAGAAAATCACACAAGGCTCTGAAGGAGAAAGGTAATCACAGGGTACAGACAAGGTTTTTGTCACGATCGCCAGCTGGAGTGCCCATGAACGCCATTAGAGGGCACTCCACCCTGGACTAAGCCATTGATTTCTGGACTTGATTTCCCATGTGTCCCTTGCCCCTCATGTCACCATGTCTTGTGCTACCTTTGTAAATGTGTCGTGTTTTTAATGGTTCCTTGTAATGTATGTCTTGTTCTCATTGGTTGGTCTTGTGTTCCCCTCTGTCTAGCTTAAAATAAGCTCTCAACCCTCTCGCTTACGCTGATTATTGTTTAGCCTATTCCTTGTTTTCTAGTTCCTGTGTTTTCCTTGCTTCACTGGGTTCTTGACCTTGGACTGTTTTCTAGTTTTTTTTATTGTTTGATGGCTGCCCTGACCCTCGCTACGTTATCGGATACACTCTTTTGTCTTTGCCTGGATTGTACAGTTTGCTGGTGTTTGACCACGTCTTGTTAATAAAGTATTGCACTTGGATCCCCACTCGAACCTCAGTCCCTTCATAAAAGTTATCTTGGAAAAAGAGGAACCAATAAGAAACATTTCTACTCCAGAGCACATGACTTCGAGACATTTTCTTCTGAATTGAGTCACAGATTTCAAAAACTCTCCTCTGACGTGTAATGTTACCCAAATGACTAAAAAGTGTTATAAATGTCTAGGTGGCAAGATCTTGTGAATGAAAGACAGTGGCTTCCTTTGTTAAACTGCAATGTGAAGTCAACACACACAAAATACTATAAAAATACTTGCTTCCTGCACACGCTCAGAGAATTATAAAAGGGTTTCTGATCATTTTATCTGCCTAAAAAACAAAAAAATTACAAAAGTAAGCAAAGCGTAAAGGGCTGTGAAAGGTGTGAGTCAAACGTACATCAAATTAGAAACAGGGGAATCCAGATATCAGTCATGTGTGAATATGCAAACTTTCACAGACAACGGTTCTGAGAAGGTATACTGCTCTGCAAATGAATACAATCCATCACAGTATGGGAAAAACTGAATAAAAAACCCAGACGGATCACATGTGAGCAGCCTCCTTTGTTTGACCTGGTTTTATCTGGTCCTGAGCTGGTATAAGTTGGTCCTATTGTTGTTGTCTTTTCCAAAACTGAAGTTTGTGACATTCAGTAATTAATTTAACTACACTGCATGGAAAATTCAAGGGCATCCACAGCTCATCTAAAGCATACATAATGCAAAAAAATATCAAGGGTTGGCTACAGTCAGATGGTTTTTGTATGGTTTTATGTAAATTCTGAGTCAGGCGGCCAGGGCTCTGCATGGACACAATATGATGTATAAAAGGTACAGAGCTTATAATAAGCAAGTAAACTGTGTCCCAACGCACAACTTTTGATTTGTTCTCTTTCTGTCCGCACGGAAATCCTAAACAAAAGTCTACACACATTTTTCACTATTTTCTGTCTTTTCTGTACAATAGATAATAGAGCTAATGCATGTGTTTTGAGTGTGTTTTTTCAAAGTGAGAAAAACCTCTTCCTGAAAAGTGACTACAGTAGTGTAAAAGTGTTTTATTGAATTGTGTGTGTACTCTATTTACGGCTACATCAATGAAGCACATGCTGTTGTACTTAGAAACACGCTGATGGAGGATTCCTCTGCTTATGCAATAGAAGTTGGCAAAACAAACCCATTTTTCTGATATGAATCAAATATTATAAGACATGTTTCCACTCATGACAATGCTGTGATCTATGCACAATCGTTCTGCTCATCTGTAAAAAAAAAAAAACAAAACTGTTTGCCTTTTCCCCCCACAATGTACGTCGTATCTTAACACGATCTCTCTTTATCTCTCTTTGTTTTCTTCTTTCATTTTTTTTCTTTTTAACATGTGGTCTGGCAGACAGTCATGCTTTTGACAAGTACAAGTAAAGGCTGACTGTCATTCGTCAAGTAAACAGAAATAACTGTTCCTGAAATGGCGATGGCATGACGAAAATAATAAAAATCATTGGACGACGAGCTTTATTTGGTGAGCTATCTATCTATCTATCTATCTATCTATCTATCTATCTATCTATCTATCTATCTATCTATCTATCTATCTATC
>JAUMHP010000043.1:15157626-15170749 GCA_032361065.1 Enteromius trimaculatus
GAATGTGAGTCGACTCTTGTTTTTGATAGACAATAACTTTATTTATCGTGCACTGTCAGCGTCACAACTTTGCAGATTCACATACAGCTACTTGACACACTGCATGAACAATAATTTTTGAATAAGCATAATAGGGGCACTTTAAGTATTATTCACCTGAAGGCAAAAAAAATGTCTATCAAATCTGTGCATCTTAGACATGATCTGATGTCATTAAACCTAATTCTGACCTTTGAACTCTTGTTTCAGATTCTGCAGTGCTGGATTCCTTGCAGTGCCACAATGACTACATGAGTTATGTACAGTGCAAATGGGAGGTCGATCCACAAATTCATCCACAAGAAAAAATGCCAACATTGTACTACAGGGACGAAGTTGATTATTTCGATGAAATGTAGGTAAAAAAAAAGAAACAAACAAACACACAATGAAAGAAATTCTACAACAAAGAAAATAACCATTTTCCTCTCTCTCCCTGTCTGTAGTGAGGAAACACCTTGTGACGCGAATGCATCCGGTGTGCTTTTATCTAATGGGAAAGTCTCTCACACGTGCCGCTATAAAACTGAGAGGTTTGGCCTTGGAACATCTCACAGTCTATACTTTAAAGTACCCTGTGAACCCAGAGTCACAACTCTCAAAGTTGAACAGCATGGTGAGTGTGTGTTTTTTGCATTTACCTTCTTAAGCATCTCTGGCATGGAAAAGTCTTTCACCGTTCTGTGTGCGTGTTTGATTTCAGGAAAAGTTTTGGCCCCAATTGATTTGACAGAGAGGCCATCTGATGGCGGAGGTCGTCTGCTGTCCTGGAGAAGCCCATATCCTGTGTCCTCAAATATCACAGGAACTCTTGTGTACCAGCTTCAGTATCGTGGATACATACATGACTGGACTGTGAGTAAACACAAACACACAGACACTGTTAATAATCATAAGAATAATAATAATCATTGTGCTTTATTTACCCCAAATGCATA
The DNA here is from genome assembly GCA_032361065.1 of Enteromius trimaculatus. Lineage (NCBI taxonomy): Eukaryota > Metazoa > Chordata > Actinopteri > Cypriniformes > Cyprinidae > Enteromius > Enteromius trimaculatus. Next base: position 15,158,604 of record JAUMHP010000043.1, read on the forward strand.
TTAGTAATTTGATATATTCTTAAATTACTAACATGCACACTTAGGTTTAGATCTTTAATTCAGTCATATGTTTCACTAAAATTGTGCAGATAAATATGAAATGTTATTTCAGAAATAATATTAATATACAAAAAGTAAAACTACTTTATACAAAAACTCATTCTCAAAACTTAAACTCATCTTATTCCTCAAGTACCACGATAGTTAAAATTACACCAAATCAGCATATTACAAATTCAGAATCTCGCTGACACTACACAAACTTTGTGTATGCATTTAAACGATTATTTAAATTAGTAAAATGCCAGTTTAGACTCCAAGTTTAAATGGCATTAAAGTTCAGGCACACTCGAATATTATCTGATAGGATATCTTGTGGATATCCTGTCTAGAACAATATCTGTTCCGAAGCGGCTCTGTTTCACTGTTGTATCAAACACCACAATCTGCCATTGTAATGACACATCATCACAACCTCAGACTTCACACGATTCCCACCTAAGATAAAGCCTCCACATGAAAGAGTGATGCTAGCGTTTTGAAACTGGAGACAGATCCACTGTCAAGATTTGGATGTATTTACATAGGCAAATGCTGGGCGCCTTATGTATTTATATAGGCAACAAGTTAGCAGAGCATAATTTGTTTACCGATTAAAGCGTTCCTGCACGTGCATGCTCCGTGTGTTACTGACATCTTATTATTTTGTAATGCGGAAGTTATTTTCTAATACGCGGGATTCATTAGGCCTATACTTAATTACGATAGTGAATAACACGAATAGGAAAACAATTAGGCTACTAGTTTGCAGTGTTACGGAGAATATCACACTGTTTCTGTATTCTCAATTTCAAGACTCGCACATAATACAGTGATTACCTTCTTGTTCATCTTCCGGTGTGATGCATTAATTAAAAGCAACATTGTCTGCGAATGTGAAATAGACAAGGTGTTAATGTTGAGTAGTAACGTACGCATTTGAAGAAATTGACAATATTAGTGAATCTACCACATGCAACACACGGCGCCGTTTACTTCCTGAGTGAACGAATCAGTTGAGTGAATGATTCAATGACTCGCTCGCATAGCCAGTCAACAGATTTGGCTCGTGAACAAATCAGTGTTTTAAATGAATAATTCAATGGCTCTGCACTCGAAATCTCAGTATGCGAAAAATGTATGTGTGTCTGAATACACATTTATAAAAGGATAGTAAGTACCCAGATAAAAAGTGCAAAGTAATACAGTAAATAAACACAGACATGTGTAAGTTAAATAAAGCTCTGTAAGAACTAAAATGTTTACTATGTTGTTACTATTTGACTATCTTGTTGAAGTGTTTCCCATCTATCAATTAATAGTTCTACATGGACTTCAGTCTTCACACCCACTTGAGCCAAATATATCTCATGTGTCATGGTCAAGTGAAGAGTGTTGGGACAGGCCAGACTGCATTCCATTTAATTTTTTAAGGCCCCTCCCTAGTTAGCTTTCCTCTGACTCAGTATCTCATTGATTATGTTGCATGGATGCCAAACAACCCTTACAATGGGCCAGAATAGAACATCCTGAACCCTTGAATACTCGGAATCAGCCATTTTTAACTGTTTGGTGCAGCATTTTATATGTATACAGGCATGGTGGGGTTGTTTTAAATGAAAAAAGAAAAAGAAAGAAATCATGTATTGTAGAGCTGTTTGAGGTAGGAGTGAATCAAACATGATATGCCGTGACATTACAATTGTGTTGCATAGTGCTATATGGAGCTATATGAAGTGTACATATGAAGTAGACTCCTTCCCTTTGTCAAAATCGAGGGCCTGAGGATCTGTTCAAATAAACTTCTCTTGTCCTCTTAAAAAGGAACAAGGTTTAAAATGACAGTGGGGATTCCCCTAAGGGGAAATGCGTAGGGATGTTTGCGAGTGTGTGACTAAAAGCAAAGTAGAACACGGCCCGGATTGCATTCTTACAACATACATTCCTAAAGCATATATTTTTTAACAGTCGCTAAATAATTACTTCGGCAAAAGAAGCACTCAAGAGAGTACACGTTTGCGGACACATTTCTTTTGTTTGTGAATGAATCTGTTTTTTCATTCTCCAGATTGTGGAAAACATCAATGCTTCTGAGTATTTGATTGAGAAGGACTCACTGTTGTCCGGTTACCATTACGAAGCCAAAGTGAGGGCGCGAGGTTCTGTGGGACTCTGGAGTGACTGGAGCCCCCTGGTGTCCTGGAAGACTCACAATGGTATTCTGCTTATATTTTGCCAGTAGCCAAGTATTTCCTTTTCACACAGCAAATACCTGAAGTTCATGACCTCTCACAGGTGGAGTCTTTAACCTGCAGTGCGTGATAGCGGGAGAAACAACTGTGATGTGTACCTGGCAAATTAAGACGGAACATTATCAGTTTATGTCTTATCATCTCTGGTGCAGGACTGGTGATAAGTGAGTTCTCCATCACAAACACACATGACTAACAACTGATCTCACATCATGTACACTAACAACTCTGTCTCTCCTGCAGTGCCTTCATTCGTTGTGAAGATCCTCAGCTGAAGTCGACAGACGCTGAGCTTTCTGAGTTCATGTGTTCAGTAAAAACCACTGACCCTAACCGGTTAACAGTGGAGCTGAGACCAGTGTACTATTCAAAAAATGTCCATACTGCAAAACACAGTAAGTTTTTTAAAATGTATAAATATTGTTTTTAGCAGAGCCTTGCCTTGCATGCAAGTGCTGCTATCTGGAGTTTGGGAGGAACACTAATGTTCGTTCTTCTTCTTTTCAAGTTAAACTTTCACAACCTGACCAGATTCATGTGAAGGAAGCCGATGACGTTTTCATACTGACGTGGTCTAAACCAGTTGTTTCTAAAGATATTCAGAATACTGGGTTCATCATCCAGCTAAATTTGACGACCAGCGAGGTGCGCTAGTTATCTTTCAGCATCTGTGCAGCGCTTACTAAATGTTTAACTGTAGCTGTGACTGATCACACGCTTGATTTCACTTTCTCTTTGTAGACCTCAAAAATATCTAACCTTTCTAAGACGGAGGACATACAAATTTCCTTTACGTCTCTAGAGCCTTCAGCTGAATACCAGGCCCAGATCAGATTAATGCCTAAACCTGTGGTGGATTATGTCATTGAGCCATCAGAATGGTCGCAGCCAGCAGTTTTCAAAACTAAGCCAGGTAACATTAATGATGATAAATTTGATTTAATTTGAGAAGAATTTTGATAATTTTTCAATGGCCCAGTTCACTACAGAGATGTGCTTTGGAACATTAATCTCACATTTAAAATGTTGTTTTCAATAATTAATTGTTCATTTTGTCCTTAATTTAAAATGTTAAATGAATTACTAAATCATTACTTCTTTCGGTTAACTAACATTAAATGCAATGAATTATACATTCGATTTACTTTATCTTAAGGTGCCTTTGTTACAGTGCATTAATACAGTTAAGTACTGAGTAATATTAAATAACTACGTACATGTATGGTAATTGTTGTGATTAGAGTTTGTCTTAGGGGTTGCGTGCATGTAATTAAAGATTATTATAATAGTAAATACATGTAACGTGTAACAGGGACACCTTAGAATAAAGTGTTATCTAAATTTGTTAACGTTAATAAAAATAAATGTTTTATTCATGTTACCTCAAGGCCATTAAATAATATTAACAGATTACACGTTTGATTTGAATAATTTAACATTAACATTTTTAACAAATTAACATTGACTTATATTAATAAATGTATAAGTATTTTTTTTTATTTATTAGTTAATGGTAACTAATGCAGTTCACTAATGTTGTATTCATTCATTCAGATGCTAGAAATTAAAAATAAATAATGTCCTTCTGTTTCCTGTGACTTTCCTGTGAATCAACTTCATGTGTACATAATTCATCACAAGCTTCTTTAAAAATAGCAAAGATGTAAGAAACAGAAAAGATCGGGAAACATCTTTGTGAAATTATTTATGCTTAGGACAAAAATCGTTGATACCCACAGGACAGAACTCAAAACGTGATGCATAAGAAAAACTCTTTGTGTGTTTATAGTTTCATCACCCATCAGCCTTGTAATCTACATTTTGACTGCCGTTGTTGTGGGCATTATTTTTTCCGTCACCTTGTACACCGGCCTGCCAGTCTTGCACAGGTGAATCTCACTAAACATCTGCATTCATGCATTTACGCATTCATCCGACATAGCATACACTAAAACCAAAATATTAATTTAATCATTTTATACATTCTCTGAAAATCATTACACTGTTTTTGGTACAGGAGCGTTTGCACACGTTTAGCGGTTTTTGCTTGTGTTTGTTTATTCATGCGTGTAATTCTGTAACAGGAGGATCAAGATATGGAAAGGATCGATTCCATCGCCCATAAAGAGCAAAGTGCTGGAAGGGATGATGAAGGTGAGTCTCCGCTAACTGATTTCAGAACAGTAAATGTTTAAGATGAATCTAAAGTTGATGCACAATTTATATAGCGTAGTGCACAGACTTCATGAATATTTATTTCAACACTACGGTCAAAAAGGATTTTTGAGTACACAAAAGATTAAATTATGGCATCATTTAGTACAGTTTTAAGACTAGTAATCGATTCTTCCAAATGACATCTAGTTATGTATTAAATAATTGTTTTCTATCATTCTCTCTTTCAGAAGACTTCCAGTGGATGGCCAAATCTCCAGAGCGGGAAAGAGACAACCTCCATCTGTGTACTACTGGCTGCAGACAATGTCAGTCTGTGCAAAAGCAGGTAAGCTCTGAATCAAACTACAGCGAATTGTCTTCACGAATATCAATATGTGATACTTTTATTTTAATTACTTTTATTCTTAGATTTTTCAGTTTTCATTTGAGTTGTTTTGGACATCTTGATTTATGAATCATCTTGAAATCATCATGATTTATATGATTTTTTTCCCCCCTTCCAGTTATTAAACTATTTTGTTTCATCTTTAGTGTTAGTGTTCGACTGAACGTGTGAAGTATTTGTATATTTTATTTTGTTATTCTAATTTAATTTTTAGCACTTTTACTGAAAAACAATGTTTAAGAGTTTTAGTTTTGCTTTTAGTTTTGCTTTTAGTTAATAATAGCAATACTTCTCTAAAACGGAAATGAAACCAACGAACGCCTCTTTTCTTTTCAAACCCTCAAACTTACTGTAAGTCGCATCATGGAAGTGGGTTCAAGTGTGTGCATCTGTATCTTAAATCTGCATGCCTGACAATATTTTTCTTGTACCCTTAACTTTGTGACAGTGTCTCTTGGGACCCGCCTTTGTTAAACAATGAAGATGGTGTTAAAATAGCAAGGTCAGGTGGCTCAAACCACTTGCACGCCTATGTGAGGGAAGCCATGTGCAAAGACAAATCAGGCTTGGACTTCAGCGGGCCTTATATTCTGTGCTGCGAGTCCTGCACCCACAACAAATTACCTGGAGGCTCTACAGACAAAGATCACAAATGCATGTGGGGAAAGTTAGACAGTTTTGCCCCAGAAAGTGACGGCTGCGTTGTAACTCCTCTCACCGTCATGCCAGCAACTCAAAACACAGACCCCGTCAACAGCCCGACTGCAAATCCTTCAGATCAACCCCCTGCATACACTCCCAGCCCAGACCAGGGTTGCATGGCCCTCCCTCATCCATCCGGCTATTTCACAATGCCATGTGTCGCCACAGGCTAGTCAGAGCCCAGAGGATATGTGATGATAATGCATTCTGGAACATAACAATCAAAAGACTCAACGGTTAAAAAAACAGAAGGGCCTGCAGAGAAGGAGCCAGAGATGGACATCCAGGGCTAAGCACAATGAATGGAGCACATTGAATGTAGTTCAGATCTTTTACTTTAGAAACAATGTCTAGCAACAGATGAATGTGGCTCATAATGAAAGGGGGTGAAAGACATTAGGACTTATTTAATTGAAGCTGTTGTGCTGTGACAGTCTCACCAACAGATGGCAGTGTTGCTTTAAAAGAATGAAATTTTTTTCTTTCCTCAGTGCAAACCATGGAAAGCAAACAACGCATTAGTCGAAAATGAATGTTTTTCCACAGGGCTTCCCATACTTACTGCCTTGAATGTTCCTTTTTCTTCACAGTTTTTGCACTTATTTCAGCCGTTGACAGCCTCGTTCACTAACGGGCCACGCAGGTATTTGTGCGCGGAATCTGCTTAAGGACGTTTTTACGCAGATATTACGAGATTCCAAAACCGACGGAATCCTCAAACACGCACAACAAATACATATATTAATTTGTTAAGGCAGTTTTAAACTGTATTAAAATTAACTAGCCTACAAAGGTTTGAAATATTTTGTGAATGAACAAATTAAATTAAACTTGGTCTTGTAATGTAGGCTAGTATAAAACAGTTTGCGGTGTTTAAAATTATTTTGAGAATAGTATTGATTCACACTAATATCATACCGTGCATGCTCTCAAGTGAGAGTCCACGAGAACTTGCCTGAGTCCCAGTGTGCATACTAGCCGTCCTTCATTTTATGTGTAGTATGCACATTGAGAGGGCTTGATTCAGTTTGGTTAAATGAGTAATTGACTTTTTTTTTTCTTGTGAATGGGGCACGTTTTTGTAATTTGTGTGTGTGTGTGTGTGCTGTTTTGGATTTTTGCGAACTTTAAGCTTTTTTCTTAGACATTTAAAATTAAATTTTGAAAATCTTTCTTTGACTTAGCTACATTGAAAATGCTGTTGTGTCATGCATCTAAACAAAACTATTTATGTTCTGAAAAAAAAAAAAAAAAGGTTGGTCATAAGCAGGCACAACCAAAAAAAAAAAAAAAGGCTTACTTATAGCTGCCTCTGGTTTCGGAGAATGTATTGAAAGAGTTTATTTTTTTATGCTGGTGTGATTACAAGCTACTCAAGCACATGGTAATAAAGATTTAGTTGAAGCTAGAGTGCCTCCTCGTACTCTTCTTCCATACACACGTAATTTTGGTGTCTGTTTATGTGTGTTTATCTCCGTCTCTCTCAGTGTTTCACACGTGTGTTTTTTGGCATGCTGGAGTTTGTGGAGTATGTCTGTATCATCGGTTTCACACAGAGCAGATGTGATTTATCGCAGACTAATCTACTTCACTCTGCACCTCATGATGGCCTTGTGTGTGTGAGATAGTGTGTGTATGTTTTAATTACACCAACATGAGTCACTAAAGAGTTACTAACAGTTAACTTCATATTTCCTCCTCACTGACACGGCCTTGACCTTGATGGTAGGACGTACAGTTATACCTTTTCCACAACATTCCTGTTAAATTCTGATCGAGCTCCTGAAAGCAGATACATTCCACGCAAAGACTTTAAGATCCATTGTTCGAGAATGAATGAGAAAAGTAAAGCCAACAGAGAGAGATACAGAGGCATGAAGAGAGAGGTGGGGATCTCGGTGGACAACATGTCCCCTTTGCTTTGTTGTTAATAAACAGGAAGCCTTCATAGAAACTATGGCCATACGAGGCCATTATGCAATTGAGCGGTCTCTATAAGAGCACTGCAATAATAAAGCTTCAAATACCTTCAGTGGTTCATAAAAGCTACAGCAAATACTAAACAATCAGATTTAGGCCTGGAGGATGTTAAAAGTGAAATAAGGCCCAGGCAATATTATTTTTGAGAATACTATTCTTTACAAGTTTTTAAATAATTCAGTTCATAAAACTATATGAAATAACACAGCACATGAATTCATTATAAAAATTACAATTACTTACGATTCCTCTATAACCATACCATAAAGCAGGGATACTATTTTATGAATTTAAAATGCATAAAAAGATCTTTCAAATGGTTTTACAGTAGACCTCAACACTTAGCATACTGTACAAAACACAAAAATCATCAACATATTGCAAAGAACTAGCAGCAATGGTGAAATCAACAACAACACAGTATTACGTCATAAAATGAAATAATAGCCATTTAACAGTAATCACATGTGTTTATGCTGTCATGCTTTCTGAGATACCAATTTCTTAATATCACTTTCCTCTTTTGGAATATCAAAGAAAAACTATAAATGCTTTGTTACAATTTGCACTGAGACCCTTGGATAAAAGGTTTGCATAAACACACCAAAGCAGCCCACTAAACCCAAGCAAAAGCAGAACTTTCATTTCCTGTTTGATAAAAAATTCTGTCCCTAAAGATTCGTTTATGCAAAACATGTTGGTTGCACATATGACTGCGCTACATCGTGAGTGTCTGTGCAACATCTGATTCCATCAATGCAAAGCTGTCCAAAAACGCTGCAGTGTCGCTCTCTGAGAGGTGACAAGGTCAAAGGTCACAATGAAGTTAAACTGTTCTTGTAAGTATTTAGTTAAAGGGACAAAAGCGAGGCACATTTAGCTTTTAAAAACACCGAATATGATTTATCGAAAGCGACTTGGGATCTTGTCTCGGAAACCAGGGGGAAATAAATATCGCCTGTCTGTTTGTAATCCTAACACACACTCAAACATAATCAACAGGCTTACTGCCCAACAGCTTTCTAGAAAAACTAAATTTTCAGATAATCTGTTTAGCTCAGTAGGCCTGCCCTCTGAGCTGACCTCTGACCTTTAGTGGTCTGCTCATGGAAGACCAATTCACCCAGCGGGACTGAAGTCAACCAGTGAATCAGAACCAAACTCTCAGCCGAAAGTCCCTGCATTCTCATTTAAATGATTACTATTTGTAAAGAAGAAAAAAAAAAAACTGACTGTACATCTAGTCAATAGTGAGACCGGTCTGTTTAATAATAATAAAAAAAAGTTTCCCAAGCCTTGCTGACTTGCATCCCAAAAGTGAACAGACAGTCAACATTCCATACAAAGAAAAATGTACAAATAAAAACGCAATATTATTGTATTTAATAAAATGCTTATTTATTAAATCAATTAACAAGCTCTCCGAACATTGAAAACTGCCTTATTGCGACAAGAGAACAAAAATTACGACTCTTCAATTCTTCTCTTTCGCATCACCCTATGTCCGTTTTGCCAAGTCTGCGGTTTTCCCATGGAATTTGGCTACTTTAACACTGTTCTTGCGGGATGTTTTTCCTGTCTGAAAGTTGAAGTGATTCCTATAACACGATATTTAACCCCTGGGATGTTAATTTTACAGCGGATCCCTGCTGAAAAGCTTATATTTCGAAGATATACAAAGTTTTTTTCACTTTTGACTCACTTTTGACTCAGTGGCTCAGGTAGTGCAGCTCATCCAGGATGGCACATCAATGTGAGCCGTGGCAAGAAGGTTTGCTGTGTCTGTCAGCGTAGTGTCCAGAGCGCTACCAGGAGACAGGCCAGTACATCAGGAGACGTGGAGGAGGCCGTAGGAGGGCAACAACTGAGCAGCAGCAGGGGTGTCTTGCTAATTGCCTATAAGTTCCACCTGTTGCCTATTCCATTTGCACAGCATCATGTGATATTGATCAATCAGTGTTGGGCAGTTTGATTTCACAGAAGTGTGATTGACTTGGAGCTACATTGTGTTGTTTAAGTGTTCCCTTTATTTTTTTAAACAGTGTAGTTAGGTAGTAGTCAGTTTAGGTATTGTGCAGGGTCGTGCAGAGACGTTTAACGGGGCGGGTGCTCAAAGTTAAAATAGAGGGCAGATAGTAGGCTAAACTTCAGTAACACATGTTCATGACGAACGTAATATGTAACGCTCCTCTACACTCCTCTCTCCATGACGGTAACTGTTACACTTTTATATAAAAAAGCGCTGCAAATGCAATATGTTGACAACAGGCATGCTCTTACGTTAATACTGAGAATTGGTCTAAATGCTAAACTGTTACCGTTATAGAAAATGAAGATATATTCACAATTTGATTCAGTTCACACATTTGAAAAATACATATTTTTCAAAGCAGCATGTTGAAAATGCACATTTCAGATATACAATAGGGTCCAGGTAAACTAATAATATCGCAAATCTGTGTTGCAAATAACGTCTGTTTTAAATAGTACAACATACACTACACTTGCCATGTTTGTGTTTGTTGATCACACAGAACCTGAATCAAGTGATGGACAGCAGAATATCAGCTGAGACGCACATCAGGGTAACAGCTGTACAGTCTGTGAGAGCATGCAAGACAAAAGCCGTCAGTCTCAGAAGGTCTGTGGCAGGAGGTTATTTGAGGCTCTGTGTCACACAAATATGCACAGAGATAAACATACAGTACACGCACACACAACCTCTCTCTCTCTCACACACACAAATATCTGCGGAAGAACGCACATTTTCACACACCCAAACCATGCACAGGCTCACACACAATAGATCAGATCTTTATCTGTCCAGGCAGCACACACCGTCTTCCTGTTATCTTATTTAAGGCCTTGTGGCATGTGCTCAAGCATTTATGTGTATGAAAATGGTACATTATTGATAAAACGGTTTGAGCTGTTCCTGACTGTACATCCATGCTGAAAAAAATTACCATCACAAAACGAGTAAATAATAGAAAATTATTTTCTAATGGTTCTAATGGTTAAAAGTTAATGATTTGTAATGTTTGTAATGGTATTTGTAAAGGAAACCATATTAAGCAGGGATGTCTTGTTCAGGTCTTTCATCTATGTTCTCTGAAACCAGTTTTTCTCAACACTAAAGAGAGTTTGCTTGCATTGAAAAAGGTTTTCTAAGATTTGTTGCAGTTCTCACCTAATTTAATCTAATACATGTTTTAATTGTACAAATCTTTGACATCCTTCTCTAAAAAGCACCATGTGACTGTAATACATATTTGACGTCACATAAAGCTCATGCAGACCAAAACGTACTGAAATATTTGTAGCATTTAAATGTAATGTTGTACATAAGAAGTGCATATTTTGTACTGTATTCATTTTATATGTATTAGTTTTGCTTCACACACACATTTTATTAGCTGTTAGCCTGATTTTCTTTAAATGTCACACACAATTTTAACATCAGCAGGTCTGTGCTTAGCATGACACTATCCAGTGTCCAGTGGCCTTACTGCCATTGAAAAGTGCTGTGGGTTTGTGGACGACCTGTGCACGTCTGTTTACATGTGTTATGCTAGCAGGCTAATGGAGGCTAAATCATGAAGAGGGAGGGTGCAAACTCTGCTCTGTTAGCATACGTGAGATTTATCAGCTCTTAGCGCTTTAACTCTTGCAAACACGGACGCTGAGTGCCTGTACATCATGCTTTTGCAGCAATAATAATAACAAACTTTATAGCACTTTCGCTTAAGTGTGCTTGGAGGACAACGAGTGCACTAGCGGAGAGGAATACGCCTTCTCATCCTCTCTGTCTTAAGGGTATCTTTCAGTATGTGACCTTTTATGGTTGCCAAATATTAGAGTGATTTTTATTTGCAAATATCTTTGCTTTGGCTTTAGCAATAATTGCTAGAGTAATACTGAAGCACGTAATATTTCAGTGATTGTTTTGCTCTTTCAGAGAAAATACATCTTCCTTTTGGAGTAATAAAAATGTATGAATGAAACCCTAGGAGTTAAAACAAATGGATTAAATAATTAATCATTTATAGCAACATCGTTTGCAACACAGCTGACTTTAAGAAGGCTAAAGTAGATGCCCCTGCGGAAAGAAAAACAGCATATGCTGGTTAGGTATGTTTTGATGCTGGAATGCTGGTTTAAGCTGGTTTTCAGCGGGTTTATGCTGATCCTTTAGTGGTTTATGCTGGTCACATGCTGGCAACGGACCAGCATAAACAAGCAAAATGACCAGCTTAAACCAGCATGTCAGCATACTTAACCAGCATATGCAGTTTTTTCACTGTAAGAAAAAAAATGGGGATTTTTTTCTGCCAAAACAGTTGACATTTCTCCATTTTAACTTGTGGTTAAGCATTTTTAAGCCATTGGATGACGCCAAACTGTCAGCAACAGCGGAGTGATATAATAGACCTTTCTCACAGAAACGCAATACGCAATCGCAGGGTATGCAGACTTCCTGTGCAACGTCAACACAGCAGAAAGCCGGGTAATTTAAAAATGGAGAGATTCGACAAAACGTATGGGTTACTTCCGTAACCCAGGTTCCCTTAGACATGGAACGAGTACTGCGTCTGATAAGACGCTATGGG
>JAUMHP010000043.1:15204609-15226331 GCA_032361065.1 Enteromius trimaculatus
ATGTGTATTAAAAGTCAACAAAGAAGACTGCTTAACTGAAGGCAAACTCTTGTCTCTCTCCTTCTTTATTGCCAAAAAAGACTATTCTCATCTGTTGAGTGGACTCCCAGGGTGGGGTCTGCAACACTTAAAATGATTTTCCACAACAAAGTATTGCTATATCCCAACTTCAGTTTGTGTAGAACCATTTCCATTTCTTGTGTAATTCATGTGACTTTCTGACATAACTATGGTTGGTTGTGGTTGGACCACAAACTCAGTTTTTTTTTCTTTTACATACAGCATACCATGTTTTCCACTTTCAATTATTTGTAGCCTTTATAATTTATTCTTAAATCAAAATACATTGACTGGTAGGCTACACAAAAAGTGGAATAAAAACGTACATCTTACCTAATGTAGAAGAATCCGCCTCTTTTTCAGATTTGTGTAGATGTCCACTAACTTCTCTCCTGGTAAATTTGCAATCAACTCATTTTCTATGCGCAGTAGGGAAAGATCGGAAAATCAGTCTTGAGTTCATCTGTGAAAAATGGCGACAGCGCTGTGATTAGAACGTTCAGTGCATCACGTCATTAACTGCTGAATTTAAATCTGCTCTCGCGCTTTTGCTGGCGCGAATATAATGCAAATAAAATGAGACAATGTGGGACAAAACATTATTTGTGTTTGACAAAATTGATTGGCTCTGGCCCCCCTAAACTCCACCTATGTTCACAGGGTTAAACGGCATGGCACAAGCTGATGTTGCATACACATTCAATAAGCTTGCTTCTCTAAATTTAAAAGGCTGGTTAGAATTGACTAGAATTGATCATTTCGTAGTGCACTTTTAGAGTTCCTCTGAAACACTCCACCTCCCCAGCTCCACTTATATAGATTTGCTACAGGTTATTATATATGCTATTTGTGTTGTGAAAATTAACAGAACAGTATCAGTGTATGCCATGGTAATAGTAAGGTCTTGTACTTGCTTTGCAACAACAGCAATAATCTACAGCAGCAGCAGCGTTCCAGATCTATTCAGCCAAGACCAAATACATTAACATTGTGCATCATATACATTACCATGCTAAAGTTGACATGATATCAAATCAAATTACACCAAGCATGTAGTCAGGACACCTAGGTCTAATTTTGGAGCCGATGTCCCACCAGAAGGTTTTAAAATGTCGTCTTACATAATGGAATAGTTCTTCATTATAATATCCACCTTGCTTCAGATTTCCAGTAACTGTTCCTTAAGGCATCTGGTCTGGGAAAAAGGTCACAGTATTCAAAGAAAAAGGTCTCAACCACACCATGGCATCTTGAAAAGGTTATCAGGGGATTGGATGAACATTCATTTGGACTTTTGGGGGGTTTTGTAACCTGATACAGGTTAAATAAATCACTGAAATTAATAGTTTTGGATTTTAACCAATAAAAATATTATATTAAGTAACCTTTTAATCACTGTTCTGTTACAAAACCTGGCTGTTCCACATCGAGCCAAACCAGCCATCTGTTGTGTGCAATGTGTGGAGCTTAAAATATTTTTTTCATATTTAAAAACAACATCAAATGGCAAACTAGTCTACAAGCGCACCTGTTAATAGCGACACCATCCACATTCCCAGGAACAGGACAGTACAGCATCCCGCATTGCAAAACTTCTTTGAACTGCTCTGTTTTCCCAGAGAGCAAAATGTGCTCATCTCAAAGCCACCAAAATCCAAGTGAAACCACCACCATGCCACACATCAAACATGAACGCACAGAGCCCGAGGCACAGCCGTTTCAAAGCACACATGCACCCTGTGTCTACCACTAAACAAGAGCCCCATCTACCCAGAGGACTTTGATGAACCACATGACTGCTTCACCCAAGCCAGAGAGGCCAGGAGCTTTAGATGTTTAAAAAGGAATATCTTACTCAGATACACCCATATTCTGCCCTCACTGGGTAATTATTGTTTATTGCGCCAACAACACCAGAAAAAGGAGAAAGATAGAGGCTCCGTTTAGTTAAACTGAGCAGAGTTTGAACTGAATCTTAAACACTTCATACCCTGAAGATAAAAGTTTGTTGTGCCCTGTCAAGGGTCCTTCAGAGGAAAACAGCATTATCCAGCATCACACTGGAAGATCTGACAGCCTGCCAAAAGTCAACAGCGGCATGTTTCAGTCTCATCTGTGTGTGGGTGAACAGAAAAGATCTTTATCAGTGACAGAGGTCATAAATGTCTATGTGTGATTATCTTTATCCATACGCCAACGATCATAATTATGTTGTCATTCTGTGCATTTCATCCTATCTCTCTTTTCACCCACTCTACAAAACCACTAAAATCACTTTTCTTACTCTCTCTCTCTCTATGCACCCCCATCGTTGTCTGGGTCTTTGACCCCAAAAAATCCCCACCTCCCAATCCAACACAATACCACTCCTCTATGTTGACTTGAGTTGAGCAGAGTTAACATTAGAAGGCTTGAGATGGGTTGGGTTTACTTAGAAACAGGTTAATAGTTCTCCTAAAAGTAAAGTCGACTTGGCGGATGTGACTTCAAATGAGAATATTTGAGTTTTGTTGACTTGAGACAATGCTTAGTTGAGGTGAGTTGGGCCCAACTAAACTGAAGTTCAAAACTGCTGAGAAACTCAACTAAAGTCCTCAGGAGGAGCGGTATTGTGTTGGACTGGGAGGTGGGGATTTTTAATGGGTCAAGTGCCGAGACGGCACAAGCTTTGGGGCCTAGAGAAAGGGGAAAAAAATGTATGGAGAGGGTAAAGACAGAGAAGAATGAATAATGCGCTTTAAGCAGACTAAAAATTTGGAAATGTTAGCATCGTTGCAAATCTTAGCGTCTTTCCTGGATTGTTTGTAGCCGACTTTAACTTTTTATCTCTGGTTATTGTAATTAGGCTGGAAAATTCTAAAGTTAGGATGAGAAAAACAAGAATCATAAACTGTTGCTGGTCACAGATCTTATTTCCTGCAATAATGCAGAAGTTGATGCTAGAGAAGTGAAAAGAACCTGATTTAGATCATTTCTGTTCACCCAAACACAGAAGAGAGCAACAATCTCCTCTCCTCAAATAAATCTCATTTACAGTCACAAATGTCTCGAAGTGTGTCGTCTGTGTTCTGGGGTCTGGTCGCATATAATTATATAATTAAGTCTTGTCTGATTGTTCTCTATAAG
Organism: Enteromius trimaculatus; assembly: GCA_032361065.1. Classification (NCBI taxonomy): domain Eukaryota; kingdom Metazoa; phylum Chordata; class Actinopteri; order Cypriniformes; family Cyprinidae; genus Enteromius; species Enteromius trimaculatus. The sequence goes on from JAUMHP010000043.1 coordinate 15,207,796, forward strand.
AGGGCAAAGGGGCCGTTTGAATGTGTATCTCAGCAATTAGGGACTTTTCAGAGTGTAGGAATGTGGTGTGCTTGGCATTTTTGAGCAAAAGGGCAGCTCTCTGCTTGAGAGTGCCAGCGCTGCGGGATGAGATCATGACTGGAGATGCCCACTCGCTGGAAACAGCGGCACGACTTTTGCTCCTTCGCTCCCTCTTTCCTAACAGCTGGGGGAATTCCAGACCTGTTAGATTATGGATCGAGGAGATTAAGGTTTTTAGGCCTAAATCAGATTTTATGCCTCTGTTGTGCTCCCGCCCTCAAAGCTGGAACATTTTAAACCCAACGAACCGACTCGCTTTCTTTTTTATTTTTTCTGCACTCTTGCTTTCTCTCTCAGGGCAGGATTTGGCTGTTTGCTGATAAGCCGCGTGTGTATGAGGTGGCGGGCAGGCCGTTTGCTTTGCAGATAGTACGGTATTGCTATTGTTGCCCAGCCGGAGTTGCACAAGGGATAAGAATAATCTGGAATAACGCAGACGTGAACAGAGATTACGGTCGAGGTGAAAGGCACGGTGGACCTGAGGCCTGCTACGCTTTTAAAACAAAGATTGAATAAACCCACGCTTGATAGACACACGGAGGCATTACATAAGAGCCAGCTAGACTTGATGCCCTTTAGCCAAACACAGCATTTACCCCATATCTAACACCAGAGCCCTTTGACTTAGCCTCTTTAATAAACGTCTGTTCAAGTCTGTGAAAAGGTCACAGTGATGCCATGTGTGAATTTCATGCTGGATAAAGATGGCAGTGCTTGGCTAAGTGAGTAAAGCAGGGACTGCGCTAGGCGCTAGAGTGTGAAATTGCATTTTATAATATATTAACTATTAGTACCAATAATATATAATATCATTGAATTATTAGTACCAATAAAATAGACAGACAGACAGACTACCCCACATCTATTACCGGTTTTGAATGACATACTCATATATTAAATATTACTCAAATATAAATATTAAAGATTTTGCGAAAAAAGTGTTTCAGTGTTTAGACAGCAGCGTTACTCAATTGACCCTATTCCCTTTAAAAACCCAAACCTAAACAAACAGACATCCAAAGAAGATTGAACACTGATCATGAAAGGATATTAAAATAGAAAAAAATAACAGATTCCCAGGACTCTGCAACATGCCTTTAAGTTCCCTTCATTTGCCCTCTGGTGTCCCTCTCTCTCTTTTTTGTTCTGTTATTCCCCACCCATTGAGAGCAATGTGTATGTGAAAGAATGTCACTGACTGCTCTCTGCTGCTGTTTCCCATCTGAAAATCATGTCCAACTGTGTTGTGTCCAAATTCACATCCATCTGACGGACTTGGCACAAGCTATGTGCAAGTCTACGAGCGAGACGTGTCTTGATGTTATGTCTCATTTTCACATTTCACCTAAAGTACGTTCACACTGTTTGAATGTGGGGCTTTTTAGCTAAAGACACAATTTGCATTTACCTGCGAGATGAACTCAGGCGAACGAGTCAAGCTAAAAGATCGACTCAGACCCAGAGCTCCCTCTGGTGTTTGCTTTATGTAAAAGCACGTTGTCACGTTAAAAAAATCAATAAATTATATACCATAAACTGCACACTCAGACTTTCATATAGTGGAATACACACTGACTGGAGATCAAAATTAGACTGTCTGTGAACACTTTTTCAGAAATTGTTTTCATTTTTATCACTCAAAATTTGAAAACTAACCCCCCAACTATCCCCAAACACGATACTCCGACCTCCACCTTTCACTGACTACTTCACATATTTGAGCTGCAGTCTTTCCACGGTTCAGTCATTTATGCCGGTTTCTTTCAATCTTCGTGGGCTAATGAATTCACTGCAGAAAGACTCACAACCACACCATTCTTCAAGTCAAGTCAACTCAAGGCACTTTTATTTATATATTAATATATATATATATATTAATATAATATATATATATTTGCATCATGCCAATCATGCTTCTTTTTAATTACAATCCAGCAGGGCCGTACAGTGATGATTAATGGGGCGGCTGCTCAAAATAAAAAATACAGGACAGCTAATAGGCTAAACAACAGCAACTTAACTTCATGATGATTCTAATATGTAATGCTTTGAAAAAGAAGGGCAATATCAACAAGTCACTCCCCTACACACCTCTCTCCATGACGGTAACTCTACTCTTTTATATAAAAGGGCTGCAAATGAACCAAACCCCCCCCCAATTTAACTTGAACATAAACACACATAATATCACTAATACAAAAACGCAACTGTCTTGCTTAAATGACACAAAAATAAGTAAACTCTAACAAAATACCCATGATGCACCGGGTGCAGAAGTCCGCTCATAACTAGCACGCTCTGCCCTCACGAGCAAGCATTGGTTTAATGGCAGTCATGTGACTGATGTGACCCAGATCCGTTTATTTAGAAATAAAAAATGAAATTAATAGTTACATTTTATTGTTGTGGGGCAAAGGCAGGGCTCCATACACACATACACATAAAAAAACAAAAAAAAAAAAAACAAGAAAAGGGCACTTGAGGCATCCAGGAGGAAAGTGGCGGGTGTCACTTTTAAGACAACCCTACAGCATACACACATGACCTCGGGAGACATCATAGCATATGTTACAATTTTAATTCTTAACTAAACGTTCCCAAAAAACTAACATAAATTAAACTTTTATCACTAAAGTGAACTTTGGACAAATTGGCTTAAACTAGTCTAAGACTAAATTGCATGTTTGAGCTGTCTCATATGAAAATATCTTGCTCTGACGTTTTTAAAACATGTGTCATTGTTTTGTGTTACGATGCACACCTGTAACATTTTCTTATTAGGCATATTTGCAAAAGTTGCTTAAATATTTTTAATTTAACTAATGCCTAGGCCTGGCTTAAGCTAAGCCCCGTTTGTGAAGACAAATTCTTACCCTGTTCAACATTGAACTGACAAGCAATTCCAGCTGCAGCGTTGAACCAATTCCACACTGATATTCTCCACATTACGCTGCCTATGCATTTGTATTACATGGACAAGCCTTAGATTTAAAGCTGCAATAATCTAGAAATCAGAGATTTGGAACGGCCAGCTTTTCTTGCAGTGGTTGAAAGGGTCATCCCTTCGTGCCTTCTCTGTCACATGGTTTCAGTCACCTTAAAATGGTCCGGTATTGTGCAATATCAGTGAAAAATAGAGGAATGCTAGTTTGCAAATGCGAGTTTGTCATATAATTAAGAAAATTAGCACCAGATGCCAGATTTACACAAATACTTCAGATGTACAGTACTGTGCAAAAGTATTAGACCACTAGTATTTTCACCAACAAAAAATGGTTGGTTATTTCCATCTTTTGCTTCAACAGTGATGCTATATAGAGCTAACGCAAAAAAAGAAAGTTTAAAGACAAACTTCTACAGATGGCACTTGTGTCTCTAGTGCATAAGGTCTAAAGAGGACAACATTTGGACAAACAACCACATAGATCTGCCTAGCAACTGAATAGAAATGCACTAAAGTGGGGCTAAACTGCTAGACCTACTACAAACCGAATTAAAATGACCACAATATCTGATATACTTCACATCGTACAATGTAACTTAGCAATTGTAATGTCAAATTTATTCACATTCAATAAAAGTTTTTTATAATGGTCGGATAGAATTAAATATTTATAACAGAATATATTTAATAACATTACAAAACAGTCCAAAGAGATCCATGCTGAGGTATAACTGTTACTTCACTAAAACAGTATACTGGAAAACTATAATTTCATCATAAAATACAATTTAACATCATGTAAATGTCAAATAAACGATATGCTTGTGAATTCAGCATAGCATTTTTGCAACATATAATTTATATTGTGAGATGTGGATTTGAACGGCGTCTTTTGTGTACTTCAGCGGAGTTGTGCAGGTTATGGTTCGCTGTGTCCACATTAACTTGTATCTGTCACAAACACAACTAGTGAATCTCCTGTAACGTCCACACACCATTAGGGTCACTGATGCTTTTCCTTCCCTTGTTCTGTACGGTGAGCTTGTGGCAGTCAATGTGTCTGAACTCTGCTGCAAATATCGCAAAGAGTGCAAAAAAACACATGACCAGAACCCACTCACATATGGCAGCTTCAGAGCGGAACCCTGTTTTATAGAGAACAAACACTGAGAAGACCTAAAGTTAAGGACAACAGAATGATTACTTTATATAATATGAAGTGAAAATGCAAGCATTGCATAACCAAAATGAGATATTGTATAATCTTTTAGAGCTGAAGGATACTGCCGATGACAAAGCAAGTGCACAGGCTGCAGAGGATGATGCGCACTGGCACCACCCACTTGCGGTCATGTGACGGCGGGCTGTAGTACGAAAGCCACGCCTGCATCCAGAAATAAACCAAACCCAGTAAGAAGGCCAAGAGCGCCCCAAACAGATGAGCCCCCTTCAGTACGGATTGCTAATAATGCAAAAACAATCACAATTAAGCAACAACACAATTTGCATTTAATCAACAACTTCTCTTCGTTTGCAGTCTGTATCCTGTACCTGGAAGTTTCCTAAAATGGAAATCCCAATGCTAGAGATGAAGCCCAGCACCAAACTGGCTGTGTTTAAATGAGACCCAGAACCCAAATCACGGACCTGCTGAAATCTGACTGTGACAATCCACAAAGCTACGGAAAGAGAAAGGGTTCACACAGAAGGCACAGTACATCAGACGCTTCTCTAAACAAGATCAGAGGGCTCACCCAACACACAGCATATGTTGCAGATCTGAGAAAACAGGCAGCTCTGGGGGTTGTAGGAGCCACATGTGCTGGAGGAAACAATATTCATTGATTTTCAATGTCATATTTTAAAATTCACATCCATTTATGTATTTCTGGCACTGGAATGGTTTACAGACAGAGTTACACAACGCTTTAAAATCATGAAGTAAAACTTCTTGTGGGAGCTGAAATCTATTATTACTTTTAGCTCAACAATTACCACGTTGTTTAAAGAATGTAACACTACTGTCAAAATATTTTACATGGCGCTAGCCTGACTAAGTCTATTTTTAGATACATACCTGATGAAAGGGAATTCTTTGGTTATATTAACAGTGTTATTGGACACAGCTATAGCATACCTGCAAACAAAAAAGTGCACAAGTAGTCAAACAAATGCATATTTTGTATTGATATCGGAAAGATATTGAGGATAAGAGAAATATTTGAAAAGAGTGAGAGAGACGTGAAGTAATACCCACACAGCCCACATCCCAATAGGCCCAAACACTGCCAGGGTGACAGGAAGCAACGCCCACGCCCACATGATGGACCAATCAGATCACCTGTAGAAAGACCATGTGTAACTTTACATAAAAACACACATTTATTAGCATATATTAATTTCACTGTGACATAGCAAACATTTTCACATCTTCACATGATATTCAACAAAGGCACAGAAAAGTGTCACGACATAGAGATGTAAAAATTATTAGGTACATTAATAATTATTAGATGAATACTTTAAATAATACATATTAGATTATTACAATAATTATGGGTTACGGATTATACATTCATAGGGAACTTCTGAATCAGAAGTCAACTCTAGATAAACACAATTAGGAAATATCTGCTGCTTAGATTTTTACAACCCCACCAATATAAGATATCAGTGTTTAAGGGAGGGTCAGGTTTTTACCATACACCAGATTACAGCAGTGTTTAAAAGTCAACTTTACTAAAGAATTAAAACATACTTTTCTGACTATTAAAGCCTCAAAACCAAAATCTATTCTGCCAGTTTTCCTTCAAATGACAAAGACTGGTATGCAGATGCTTCACTGGGAATTCATTTTACTGTCCGTCTCTCATATTTTCTCAGGCCAGCAATGTAGAATGGCATTCCCTTTTATACTTCTGTTCTTCTTTTCATTACTCTCATGGTTAAGTGTTCCTACCAAAAAGAACATGTGTTTGATATCATGTAAAAAGCAGTTTTCATGACAATTATAATAAAGATAATCTACTAGTCAGGGAGGGTTTATAAGCCTACAAGCCCATCAAACCATGTCAAAAGAGCCAATCTATTTTGGACTGTCTGTAATTTCTGTGAGCTTACTAAACGGACTATAAATGACCATAAATAAATATTATACATGTAAAATATGGTAGAGAAAAGAATCACCACTTAAGTGATTTTAGCATGCTAGCTGTAGATACAGTGATTAGCAAAGAATAATACAAAAAAGTGCTGTTTATGAAAGTAAACCTGCTTAAAGTGCTAAATCTTAACTTTGAGAAAAAGACCCAATTACACGGAAAGCAGACCGTAAGTTAACGTACCGTTCAAAAGTTTGGGTGAGTAATATTTATTTCTATATAGCAAGCCTATATATTTTCATTTAGCAAGTATACGTCATAATCAGAATATATGTTTAGGACTTCCTCATAAAAGTATTTTTATTAGAATGATTAAATCGACTCGTGAACTGCACATTGAATCTCTATGGCAAATGAGAAGAACCTCTTACCTCTCACCTACAACACTGCTTGTGTAGTACACGTGTGTGTTCACATTATATCACACACACACACCTGCTTTTACTGCTTTCAGATAGTGACCAAACAGTTAACTTCTGCTGGTCAAAGCAAACGTTAATCAACTCGCTGCATAAATGCATGCCATGCACAAAGAGCCCATGCCAAAAGAAAAATAACCATAGTCAATTATAGTAAATACTGTAGTGTTTTAAAAACATACTACAGTATATTTAAAAGTTCTTGAATTTGTTGGGGTAATACGTTATTGCTGTGGTAATACAAATAAAACATTAACCAATACTGTAGTAAGTTTAATACATTTTCTAAAAAAAAATATGCTTGCTTCGAGATAAGCGCTATCAGTTGCATTGAATTGAACAATACACTATAGTACAATGTAACTTACGGTATATATTACAGTACTTTACATTATGTAAGTACTGTAATATATACCGTATAATACCTTTACTATTATGGTTCAGGAACACTAGTGTTTACAGTAAATCACCATGGTATTTTTTTCACGTAAGAGTGTTCAAGGCGAACGTCAAAATGTGATTTTGAGACTCTCACCATGGGATGATTCCTGATTTTCAAGCACAAGAGTCGTGAAGTTTAAAAGGAATGGTGTCGGCACATAAAAACATCCAGCGAGAGGGTAAATACATCCAGTTGTTTAAATGGGCGACATCAGAGAGGAGTCGCAAGACAGTAGGCTAACGCACAAAAGGTTTAACTTATGTGTGACTATGGACTTTGCACCACTTTATAGCATTAGGACTACCTCAAGTCGATTTTCACACGTCATATTTCACATTTTGCACTACCTCATGAGTAACACAATTTAAACAAGTTACTAATCTGATGGCCCTTCATTACAGAAAGTTATTGCCATAGTAACGCAGAGACCCTTTATATACCTCACTTAAATCAGACAAAATATACACCCATATTCAGAAAAGTTCCTCTATATAGTTGTAATTAAATGTAATTTCTACATACTAAAATGATTATACATCTAACTTGAGGGAATTATTTGTCAAAATGGCACATAAAAGACCAGACAAATGATTGAACACCTTTTATTGTAATACTGTTCTGATGTGTCATATGCATTTGTTTCAGAGCTCTAATTCAATCTTGACATCCATTTTGCTCTTGTATGGTTCTACAGCAGGCCTGACCTCCTCAGACAAAAACCCTGTAACCTGAGACACAAAGAATGTGGAACATATTAGAGCTAATTCATAGAAACATAAAATGTGTGATAAACATTAGTAGCACAGCAGTGGAATGATATATGGGTGGATGTGTGTGTACCTGTTGTGGGGCTCGGCCGATGAAGGTTTTGGGGTCAAGGATGGAGTCCAGCTGTCCGAGTATAGGGTTGAAATATGGATCAGCCTGAACCCGAGCCAGCAGGTCATTATCTCCACCTTCCTGCTTGACTACAGCCGCAGCTTGCTGAGAGAGCACCCGAATCTTCTCGTGACAGTCCTGAGTGTGTTTGTAGAAGTTAGTGTTAAACTTCAGTTTCTTTCCTGCATGACAGTCTGCTGCACTTACAGAGAAATATGTACTGTGCAAGTAATTTACTCAAACCCATGGGTTGATTTGCCAAAGCTAAATTTAGTTACAAGACAAGATTTTTATGAATCACCTGTCTGTTTCCTCCAGCCTTCACCATCGCCATGATGATGTTTTCAGTAGCCATGAAGGGCAGCTCATGACGGATATGCCTCTCAATCACCTATTAAAAAAATAAAATAAATAAATAAAAGTAATAATAATAATAATAATAATAATAATAATAAAAGGAAAATAAGCAGTGCCGTTAATTTAATGATTTATGAAAGTTGTATTCTGTAGTTTGCCTTGCTTGCTGTTGTTAAATGGATGATTGATGTTAAAGGGAGATGTGTAAGATGACCTTGATTGTCATGAAAAGTGCCTATAAATAAAAATTAATTTATATTTAGAATTACTTGTACAGTTTGAGTAATTAGATCAAAAGTGACATGGACATATAATGTATAAACATTATTTTTTAACTTTAAATTTATCAAAGAATGTTCACATGTATCAATTCAGTTTCAATAAAAATGTTTCTTATGCAGTTATCAAATTAAAATTTCTAGTATCATGTCACACTGCAGTAATGATGCTGAAAATAAAAATATCAAAGAAATAAATTACATTTTAAAATATTTCATCAATAGAAAACCCTTAATTTTAAAAATTGCAATATTTTACAATCTATTTTTTTTTAACTGTATTTTAATCAGCGTTGATGACCAAAAGGAAAAAAAAAAAAAACAAACTACTAACGGTTGTGTGTGCAATTAATTATAATTAATTTGATCAAACTGTGTATCATGTAGTTCATTTGATTAAAACAGACCAATAAAAACCTTAAAATATATGTATTGAAGAGACTTCTGATACACACACCTTAGGATACACCACCAGTCCTTCAGTGATGTTCTGCAGAGTGCTGAGGATGATGTCCGCTGTGAGGAAAGACTCAGGCAATGAGATCCTCCTGAAAACATACAAAAAGATAAAAGAACAACTCTAGAGTTACATTTTCAGGGTCAAAATGGTGCAGTGCCAAATCATGTAGAGGTACAAGAGATTTTGTGACCGTGCCTGTTAGCGCTGTCATCCAGGGTTCTCTCCAGCCACTGCACTGCTGCTGTCTGCAGAGGGTCTGACACCAGCGCCATCAGGTGACGAGCGAGACTACAGCAGCGCTCCGCACGCATGGGGTTTCTCTTGTACGGCATGGCACTGGACCCTGCCGACAGAGAACAGGACAGATCAAAGTGGCTGATGAATTATATCACGATACCAAATTCTGTCTCACACACAAACTCACCAATCTGCTCTTTCTCAAACGGCTCCTCGATCTCTTTCAGATTAGCCAACAGACGGATATCAGTGCAAATCTACAGCAAAATTGATTCATTAGCAGCATGTTTATAAATGCATAAAGCTGATCTGAGTTTATTATTCGTGTCTGACCTTGTGTACAGTGGCTCCGAGGCTGGCCAGCACACAGAGTGAGTCGATATCCACCTTACGACTGTACGTCTGACCCGTCACCAGGTATGATCTACAATATGAAGGACAAACTGATTATGTGATTATAAAATCATGTGCAATGTAAGATTCTTGCCAACAACATATTGTTAAAAAACATGAAGCATTTAGAAACTGTGAATAAAGACAGGAAATAACAAGAGTGTACTTTTTAAAACCAGCCATTTCAGTGACCATCCTATCCAACTCCTCCACCTAACAGAGAAAAGGGACAAAATAAGTAACTTTAGTTCAATCATAAGATATGTCTTTTTTTGTGGGAAAATGTCAAACACAGCACATTCCAGAAACATTTTTAAAGCTACTAAATATAACTCAAACACAATCAATGCTGATGTTCTGGGGTATCAAAGGCAGTAAGAGTTTTATTTTAACTAATTTTTATCTTCTTAAATATCAATATGATTTTTTCCCATTACTCTTAATACAAAAAAAATATCATATCTTAAAACATGTCAGTATCATTTTTGTGTTAAGAGGCTCACCTGTAATATTTTCTTATAAAGCATTTTTGTAAAAGTTGCCTTGATATCTTAATTAGACTAATGCCTAGTCCTGGCTTTAGCTAAGCCCAGTTTGTGAAACCGGGCCTATAAGTGTTTAATGTCACTTTTAATTAATTTAATGCAACCTTGCTAAGTATTAAATTACTTTAACTATACATTTTCACATGTATGGACAAACTATGGAACGGGAGTGTATACAGCATATGTACATGCATGTATACATACTGGGTAGGAAGTAAGCCAGTGTTGAGGTATAAAACTAGCTGCATTCACCTTCTCGTGATCCCCCTGGAAAAGCTGCAGGAAGCTGGCCTGAGTGCCTGTGGTTCCTTTGACACCTCGGAAGCGCAGGTCCTCTCTGGCACGCTGAAGATTACGCAGGTCCATGACCAGATCCTGCAGCCACAGACAAGCACGCTTCCCCACAGTAGTCAGCTGAGCTGGCCTGAGAAAAAGATGGGAACCAGGAAAGGGAGAATAAAACCCAAAACCAGCCTAGAACTGTTTTAAATGAAGTAATGTTAGAATATGAAAATTAGCATGGAAAATAATGTGCAGGTTACAAAATAAGAGAAGTATTAAATGAGTAATGGTGAGTGGGATGTGTTAGAGATGACAAGAATAGAAGACCAAGAAGAAAAGAAAACAGAAGAAAAGTTAATTTTGCATGCAAACTATAAACATGTTATTGTATCTAACTGTTTATTTGTCAGGTCTGGAACATGCATTCAACTGTAAATTTACTCACTGATAATGGGTGAAGCCTAAAGTCGGCAGGTGAGCGTATTTCTCTGCAAAGTTCGCCAGCCTATCTATGACACGAGCCAACTGTAAAAGAAAGAGAACCTTTACTGCAGGAGGATGGTAATTATGTGCTGAAAATAAAATAAATACAATGGAACTGAAGCTGAAATCTAACTGAACCTAAATAATAATAATACTGAATATCAAAAAAGTAGAACAAACAAAAACACTATAATTGTTCGTGTATACATATACAGAGACACACACACACACAGGTGGAGGACTAGAATTATGTGTTGTTTTAATTGGATTAAAAAAGGTAATAGGTCTTTTGAATGCAAATTTTACATAAAAAAAAAAAGAGAACAAATGATTAATTTCATTCTTTTATTATTTGTTTAATTGAAAATGTAAAAAATATTTTAAATATTTGTCCATTTGAAAATTTATATTTAATATTCTTTCTTACATGTACCTACATTTTTGCAACATTAAACAGCGTTACACACTTCTGTTTATTTTCTGTACAAAAAATAAATTCAATGGCAAGGTTTAAGCAGGTTCATAAGCATGAGTTGTTTTGATTGAAATGGTAATTATCAGGTTACCTTGGGTAGCAGGATGTCAAATCCATCACGCAGCATTATCAGATCCTACAGATAAAACAAGCATTTAGTAAGGCCATTTTCAACAATTCAAAATAAAAATGTATAAATTGTTTTACTTTTTCTTTTGAGGATTTTCATTGTGACAAACATACATACACACATACATATTATATATAAATTAATGAATTCAGAATGAATAAAACTTTAATAAATTAAAAGAACAGCACGAGCCGAAAGCCAGGCGCTACATGCGGCCCGGGCAGGGTTTATATTATTTAAGAACGAACACTGCACTATAATACAAAACAATAACAGGTATGTTAGAGCAAGAGCAATACTTTAAATAAGGTAGCCTAACATTTATCAAACAAACAAATAACTCCTAAATTATCAGCACAGCAGGTTAATTACTAGCGCCGTAAAGGGTAGGCTATTTAAATAAAAGAATGACACGGGCCGGGCCTCGGGCCTGTTTTAGGCTTCTCCTTATTTTTATATTATAGACTTCCATCAATTAGTGATTAAAATATTGCCATGCGGCGCCGCTGAATACAACACAAAATTTTGCGCTAACAGGCACGGTCACAAAATCTCTTGTGCCTCTACATGATGTGGCACTGCACCATTTTGATTCTGAAAATGTAACTTATGTTTGAACTGATTTAGCATGCCTATCAATTTTTTTAAGGTAAGTGGTGATGATTTGAGAAGGCTATTTGATGGGTCTTCCAACATGACAATGACCCAAAGCACACAGCCAGGAAATCAAGGAGTGACGTAAGAAGCATATCAAGGTTCTGGAGTGGCCTAGCCAGTCTACAGACATAAATCCAATGAAAAATCTTTGGAGGGAGCTGAAACTCTATGTTGTTCAGCGACAGCCCCGAAACCTGACAGATCTAGAGAAGATCTGTATGGAGGAGTGGGCCAGAATCCCTCCTGCAGTGTGTGTAAACCTGGTGAAGAGATAGTCTTCTCACAGTGGAAATTGTAGACCCCTCCATGATTTCTAAGTAAGAGAACTTGAAAAATCACAGGGTGATCAAACACTTATTGACCTCACTGTATATATCCTGCTATTAAAAATGGATTTAAACCATGCCCTATGTACAACCATTCGTCTCAGAAAATTCCAGCAGTCCATGAGTCCTGCAGAATCAATGGAGTCCAAGTCCAATCAGTAGTAACCCAAGTAGCAAATGATGACACAGTAATATTTTGGCCTCACCGTATTGTCTCCCACATAACAGGAAGTGGCGCCCAAGTGGATGATGGGAGCAGCGTTGGGACAGCAGTGAGCGAACGTGTGTACGTGGGCCATGACGTCATGCCTCAACTTCCTCTCCTCGTCTGCAGCCATGACGAAGTCAATGTCCTCCAAGTGAGTCTCCATCTCACTCACCTGGGCATCAGTTATGGGGAGACCCAATTCCTGCAGAATTAGAGTAACAAAAATATATACTTAAGCAGCAAAGAAACAAGTAGCAAAATTATTTTCAGCATCATCAATATTTAATTGTGCATTTTCTTTTTCTATTAAACTAAATAATATTTAATACCATCTAACAAACTAATCTCAAAGTCCATGTGAAGCGATATTAAATTACGTGTTTGTCGCACAACAACAAAACGTTACTAACCCCAGACAAATTTTAATGATAAAAAACCCCACCAAGTAACTAAAATAAGTTATCAAGATCTTTGAAAAATAAGCAGGAGTCTCTGCTCTCAAATACTGGGGGCTTGAAACCAAGCCCACTCGCAACAAATCGGCCTTCTCTATCAAATACCTCTTCAACCTGAATGTATGCTACTGAGGCTACCTCTAGTAGCTTAATTGGATTTATATACAGCCATACATGTAAGCATGCAAGTTCGTTATTTAATTGTAGATGTGCAGCATGCACGCTCAGACAGCAACATGCGTCAAGGCTGCAATGAGCTGAAACCTCCTCTTTGAGGAGAGCGCTGCTCATGGTTGCTTAGCAAGGACTGTTTCATTTCCACTTTTACTTCTTTGAGTGCAATTTCAATTTGATGAGATCTAATTCCAAGAATTGATTCCTCACTGTTGTTATTGATTGTTTTCTGATTTTAGTTTTTTGACTGAAGGAAACCTAATCTCACCATGACTGGAAGATTTAGGGGCAGTTTCCCAGACAGAGATTAAGCCTAGTCCCAAGTAAAATGGAAAGGAAATGTTTTTTCCCCAATAGATATTGGGCACAAATAATGGCATTCATTCAATACATTTTCTTTTGCCAGCTCTGATATTTCTCCTATAATGCCTGAGGAGTTCAGAGATGATCTCACATATTTTATGAAGTGGCTGGCTAATTCGTACAAACTCACCTCTTACAAATTCATACAATTTTTGCCAATTCGTATGAATTTGTATGAATGACCCTACCCCTAAACCTAAACCTACCCTTCACTCGGGTTTAAATAAATCATACAAGTGAGGTTGCGCAAATTAATCACCTCATAAAATACGTACAAATTTGTTGCGAGACTGTTGGAACACCTGACAAGAGATCAGAGACCATTATTCTATACAGAATCTCTCCAGAACTAGGGCTGTGCAATTACAAAAAAAATTGCGCAATTGCAAAAAATAAATAAATAAAAATAATATCAATTTAAGCACATGCAATTTCTAAACGCATAAGGCTACAATTTTATCTATAAAATGAATTTAGATTTTTATTCAGAAACGGCACAAAGAAATTACCGACGCAATTACCTATCATATGTGCACAGATATGATGCCTGCGCACATCATCAGTGAAGACGACTTCCGAAGACTAATACAAACACTTGACAAAAGAAACCAGCTGCCATCTCGCACTCGTTTCACAGGATTTCTTTCCCAAAATGTATGAGAAATGTAAGGCGGGCGTTGAACACAAGCTCAAGCAGGTGTAATATTTTGCCATGACCACAGATACAGTACGTGGTCCAGCAGAATGATGGAGCCGTACATGAGTTTAACTGTCTACTTATTAATGTAGAAATGGTGGACATGCTGGTTTTTCTTGCAAACAACCTTTAAGAGAGCAATCTCTTACATTACATTATTTTTCATTTATTGTTATAACTGGAATTGAGGTTCGTTAATCAATTTCTTTGTGTTTTTAAGACAATTTATTACGGTTTTGTTTATCAAGCAGTTAGTACTACTGTGTACAGTATGTTATTAACTAGAGTTGAGGTTAGTTAATCTTAATTTATTTTATGTTTTCTGTTTTAAAGACAATTTTACTACAGTTTTGTTTAATAAACTTAATACTATGTTATTTCATTGTGAAATGTTTTGTTTTGCACTGAATATATTTAGAATGCATGCGTGAAGCTTGTTTGAAAAAGCAAAAACAGTAGCCAAAATCGCAATCGCAATATTTGTTTAAAAAAAAAAAAAAAAAAAAATTGCAATATGATTATTTTGTCTATATTGCACAGCCCTATCCAGAACCTTCTGATTTGCAGCTCCATGTTGCTATTCTCACCTACTCAGATTTCTAGAGTTCAGGTCGGAGAACGGTGATAGCAGTTTTGTGCTCAGTGACCTATTTTGTGTGTTAATTTTAATTGTCCTTTAGTATCATTGTTCTGTTGGAAAATCCAGCCATGACCAACATTACAAAATGTGTTAAAGTAATCTGAAATAAACCACATTAACTTCATCTTTAGCAATACTCAGACATAAAAAAGGGCACAGGTCAACTCTCAAGAGCCACTCTCCTGTTACCCTGACATTTACATTGGTTATTTTGGAAATGCACACACTCTTTCCCAGCGCTCCGTCTAGTACTGTTTGGGCCTCAGTATGTCCCAAGTGTGTCCCAAGGACTACATCAAAACGTAACTTTATTTCCAGAGCATGATCATATGAGCAGCGAACAGAATCCTATCTGTGGATGAACAGAATGGCCACCATGTGACAACAAGACCGTGCTCAATTAAGTGCTACTCAAACAGACTGTGGACTTTATTTGGAGCTTTATAGATTACTGGGTGATCACAGAGTCAATATGACAGTCGAACCCATGTCGAATTTCACAATTCTTCAATAAAATTTATCTCTAATCAGTCGACTTTTGTTAGTCTCATCAACTGAATATCTGTTACCTGAATTTGAGGGCTTTCTTCAAATACTAGCTCCAAAATGATCTTCTAAATGGCTTACTAGGAACCTTTAGTTTGAAAACTTCATATGCAAGACAGTAAAGTGTAAAATAGAAAGATTTTGTATGTGAGTGTAGACCATACACTGCAACAAGTTGGTCCACATGGCAGTTGTCACAGGGTGAATCCCCTTTTGAAGTTGGCTCACAAGAAAGCCTGCAAAGTTTGTTGAAGATAACCTGTCCAATGAATTACTTGAACCATGTCCTTCGGTCTGATGAAAGATTTTTTTTAAAAATCGCAGACAAATGCCTGAAAATGTCGAGTTTCCCATTCCTAATAACGACTCTTCAAATGCATTCAACTATAAATAATGATGTAACGTTATCCAACATGACTTGAACGCACCGCTCGTGCCCACCCTTTTATATTTTTAGACTAGCTAGTAATCTGAGATTGCACTCAAATGCTATAGAATGTTATTTATTACATAATATTTGCAAAAGAAATTCAACTGACCTTTTCCGCCTTAGCGAGGTACAGCCACAGTCTTCTCCATGTGGTGAACTTGTTTTTGTCGCTGAAGTTGTAGGCCATCTCTTTGCTGGCGTACCTGGAGACCAGTGGCGAGCGGTATTTCATGAACTCTTCTCCGGATCCCTCCATCACAGCAGTTCGGTCCAGTGCGTAAGTCGTTTTTTTCGTCTTCGGCGGGATTTATACTTCCGCCTGGCTTCACTTCGCGATACTGATGGTCGCTGTCGAATCACCTTTTCTTGAAGCTCCGAAACTTTGGTGAATCAGTTGTTTCGAAACATTGGTTCGAATCGCGCATCAAACTGCCAAATTCACGTGATTTCAGTATTGACGACCCATAGGACCGCTCTCGTAATATATCTATGTTCATTACGTCATAACTGTTTCGAAACATTTCAGTGATTTTCAGTGATCTCTGTAAACCCGTGATCATGCCAGTTCATTGAGGCGGCCCCCAATTTGTAGAATTTTTAGTTGCATTTACACACTTTTGACCAGCAGGCGTCACCAGCATGTGGTGTTTCGAGCGCTTCGTGAATCATTTTGTGAAGCAATTGGTTCAATTGATTCGAAGCGTCGAAAAGATTCGTTGCCCTGAGAGCCCCCGTTGACTATCTTGCGCACTTCCCTAAACGGACGAGGCGTTTATACTTTACGCGTTCGTAGTTGAGATATTCTTTGAAACGTCAGGCGACGCTCAAGCAAATTCTTCCTTTAAAAGAGCAGGAATAACACAGAAGTAGGAATGTTCATACTCAATTCCAGTAGGTGGCAGAAATGCACCTGAAGCTGGTTTGCCAACCGCCATTAAACAAAAGAAGAAGTAGTAGGAAATTTACGGTTTACGTCAGATCATTCAAGATGGTGAGCCGCAAGCAGTTTATCGATAAGGAAACCAAAGACCATAAAAACTGACAGTTCACTCCAATACTTGTGAAAGTGCAACGCGCAATATGACAGGAGGATATAGTTCCGCCTTCTAAATGAAAAAGCCAGTTGTCGTCACTACAGCGGCTGTTAGAAACTCCGGTTCCCATAGAAACCCGATGGCTGGGCTGGACCAGCAGCTGCGCGAGTCTGAAGCTACGCATGCGCATTGGCTGGTCTTGCCTGAAACAAGCTTTTTAAACAGGCTTTTTATCAGAAACATTATATAACTTTATAAGAAACAACATTCATGGGGCAGTTCATTTCAGATTTTATTGCTGATTTGAAATATGTAATCCAGAGAGCAATTTTTTAGATTTTAGCATTCCCTTATTCGTTTAGACAGGATTTTGTCTTGTCTAAGCTGCCAGCAGGCAGTGGGGCCGGAGTAAACATACTATTTTTCCTTAAACTGACTTTGAAGGAAACGGAGGAGATTTTGTGTTTGTTAAAAAGTCAAAGGAGATGGAATCTCCGTCCACTGTATGCCACAAGAAATGAGACAAATGTTATGTTGTGGATATATCAATAACCCGTCGAATATGAATACATGTGTGTGTGTCTGTCTGTTTATTAGTTCTGTTTATTGAATCCAATTTCAGTTATTAATATAATTATTTACAGGTTAAAGAATTTTATACCTGAATGTATTTTGCTTGTAACTGCACTATATTGCTTTATAAAAAAAGAAAAAATAGGGGCAGTAATGGTTAGGGAGTTGGACTTGTAACCCAAAGGTCGTGGGATCAAGTCCCAGGTCCAGCAGGGATTGTGGGTGGGGGGAGTGAATAACCAGTGCTCTCTACCCCTTCAATGCCACTACTGGGGTGAGTCCCTTGAGCAAGGCCCCATTTTTTTTGTCCAAAATGTATTTCTGATTAAACCTATCTGCATTCAATTGGTGATAAAAGGTGATAGCCCCTCCCTAGCACTGCCCATGTTTTACAGGCTGGACATTAAGGGGCAGTTTCCCGAACAGGGTTTAAGACTAGTCCTAGATTAAAATAAATGTTAGAGCTGTCTTAAATGGAAAAAGTTTGCTGCTAATACTGTCTTATTAGATTCGGGGTATTTTGATCCATCTGTATATATTAGTACATTGTCATAGTACAACCGTTTAATATGTTTTATTTAATTAATGAAAACTTAACACTGATGTTGTGGATGAAATTATGGGCAGTGAGGAGGATCAATGATATGTCTGCAAAGAGGGTCCCCCAGAGAAGAAAACCACATTTGAAGGGATGACTGAAAAGCAGAGATGGGAAGTAACGAAGTACAAATACTTCGTTACTGTTCTTAAGTAGAATTTTTGGGTATCTGTACTTTACTTCGCTACTTTCTTTTGTGCCAACTTTCTACTTTTACTTCATACATTTTAGCATGAGTATCTGTACTTTCTACTCCCTACATTTTCAAA
>JAUMHP010000043.1:15231075-15253478 GCA_032361065.1 Enteromius trimaculatus
TTTTCTTAATGCCTGTTGAACATAACAGAGACATTTTATGATTATTACAATAAATTTCTTACATACGGTACCTTTAACACTGTAGAATTCTACACCAGGGGTCACCAGACATGGCCCTGGAGGGCCGGAGTATTGCAGAGTTTAGCTCCAGCCCTAATCAAACACACCTGGAGCAGCTAATCAGTCTTACCAGGTATACTTGAAAGGCCCAGGCAGGTGAGTTGAAGTAAGTTGGAGCTAAACTCTGGAGGACACCAACCCTCCACGAGAACCTGTTGTTCTGTAGGCTACTGCATGATTATAACAATATTTTAAAATAACTGCAAACCACACCATGGAACATGGATCTAATCTACTTGGGTATGACATGCATGTAGACTGTACGCTGATGACACCTACTGACTCATATGCTACAACACACTACTGGTCAGTGAACGTGGGTCATAGCAACAGACAAACTGTGGACTAAGGAAAGTGCTTTAAGATCATATCTTTTTCATAATTTCCACTTCTTCGTTTTAACAGAGTTACGAGTGCTGTTAGTAGGCTGGCGTGGAGCAGGTAAGAGCTCTGCAGGTAATCTTCTACTGGACTGTCGTGTGTTTGAATCAGGACACCCCACTGAGGTGTCTGTGCGCCGTCAAGCATTGGTAGCTGGTCGGCGCCTTACGGTTGTCGACACACCAGGTTGGGATTGGTTCTCCGTCCAGCGCACACCAAGCAACATACGAAGAGAAATCAAACTAGGGGCAGGGCTCCTTCATCCTGGCCCACATGTGCTCTTATTGGTCATCCCCGTGGTGTCCACCCTCACTCCCAAAAAGAGACAGGCCCTTAAGAGCCACTTGGAAATGTTTGGTGAGGATGCTTGTCAGCACACGTTGGTGCTGTTTTCTTGTGGCGACTGGCTGGATGGCACATCAATTGAGGAACACATTCAGCGAGATGGAGGCGAGCTGCTGAAACTGATGCAGCACTGCTGGAACTGTTACCATGTGCTGGACTGTACCAAAGCCAACAAGGACAAGTCACAGGTTACTGAACTCTTGTGTAAAATAGAGGAGATGGTGGCAGAGAATGGACAGAAACCTTTCTTACCAGTCAAATGTAAGTGCTTTAGATTCCACATCTTTATAGCATTGGCTTGCACATCACCTTATGTATTCATTTATTCATGTGAGTAGTTTTCATGTATTTTTAAGCCTAATCATTGCATCCTTCTTCTACAGTGAACCAAGAATTAGACGAGGAGGAAGCAAGTGGAAGATGCATCCTGCAATAAAGGCGATATAAAGTGCAAATCTTAGAGGAATATACAAGTTATTGACCATTTGGATCCCAAAACAAGCAGTATTAATCCAACGGTTTACCATCCATAAGAAGGACATTCACAGCATTTAAATATGTGCTATATTGAGTTGCAAACTGATTTTGAACTTGACATTCCTCCGCTTTTTAACTTCATGATTATTATGTTCTATTTGTGTTGACATTCAGTAGCGTACATACTGAATTACAAACTATATTTCAGCTACAGCTGTCAGCAACAAATAACAGTAATAACTGAGAGCTCAAATAACAGTAATTCTCAGTACTCAAATACTGACACTGACAAATACTTGCCAAATGCATGCACTGGTTTTAAATGATTATTGTCTAGTGTTACGTAAAATGCATGGTGGCACCGAACAAAACAAATGGCCAAAATGATTCCATCCATTTTGATGTGGTATGGCAGGACTCTTAAGCCCAGTATTGTAGCTACAATATTTATACTACCTGGTAGCTTTTCATTTACACTGAAACAGCTTCAAATAATATTTAGTGAAACTGCATTTTACTAATTGTAATTGTAGATACTACTCACATGTAGTTTGATTGTACTGTATTATCATAAAGTCTAGTATGTGCACTTGAAATAGAGCTGGATTCTCGAGTATAAAACTGTTCAGACTGAACTGAATGTGCAACTGAGCACCTTAAGAACATTCAGGGTTTCTTTTTGTTGCGAATTTGATGATTGGTAACTAATGAGGACATATCATACTGTGACGTCAGCATTGTATTCTACCTAAACACATAGTTGACAAAGTGTGTTGAGCATTCTGGGCATGGCTGTTGCATAATGTTCATGTCTGCACATTTTTTGCACTATATAATATGCTAGAAATACTTTCAGCCTCAGAAGTGACATTCAAGTAGTTAGACTTAAAATACTCAGATGACTCAAGAGTTTAGCTTTTGTATGCTTTTCACTTCATATTTTCATATTAATAAAGAATAATTTTACAGTGAAGTTGTCTTACTGACTGGTGTTTTTATATGAATCATATCTCAAAATCTGACACTTCTCAATTTGTGAAAAACACTAAAATGAAAAGTAATTCTTAGTCAAAACCTCACATCTATTTACTGCCAGCAAGTTGGTCAAACACTGGCATAAGTTGAGAGAATTGCCTTTGACTAAATACATCCAAATTATTCCAAATTCTCAACAATCCATCTTACTGAAGTAGTAAATTGTTAAAAACAATTTTATAAGTAATCTTACTACATTTTATATACTATTTTCACTGGCTTCTTAATTAAAGGACACATAAAACGTGTATCATTTTAAATGTTTATTACACAAATAACATTCAAGTTAGTTGATAAGCAGTGAAGGGCCCATACAAGGTCAATACACAATCTAATAAGTGCACACCATACCATTTTTATGAATCAATACAGAAGGTTAAATATTGAGCGTATATACAGCACAATTTCACTTAAGAAATGTCAAGACAACCAGTTACACACAATGCACTGCTATATATCATAATGTGCATACATTGACATACAAGATAAAAAACAAAACTACATTTGTAAAAAGTATGTCAGGCTGTACTGATAGCTGACTTGCTAGGGGAAGAATAATAAAAAAAATAAATATATTCAACCCTTCAATGAATACTTTCTTTTAGGACCAACATCCCTATTTTCTGCACTTCAGGCTGTGCTGAAACCGTCCATTTCTCTCAGCTTCAAGCCTCTGTGTCCATTTCTTTCTACGTCTTTATATTCCTGCTCTCTCTTGCCCTCTTGACTTCATCCATTAGCTCTTTCAGATACTGAATCTCTTTAGTGAGCGATTCTGCTTTTTCCGCCAGCTCTTGATTTCTCTCCTCCAAATCGGCACACTCTGACAGGAGGGTTTCTTGCTCTACACGCTTCTTCTGTCGGTAACGAGTCGCCGCAGTCTTGTTCTGCTCCATTTTCTTCAGCTTCTTCTTCTCGACCACAACCTTTGGGCCACTGGCTGACTTTACTCTTCCTGTGAGGGAAGGTGACTCTGTTTGCGGACTTTGGGTGGGCCTAGAATCAGGTGTAGGGTATGGCTTTACCCTACAAGATCGAGACTGGGGAGAGGCTGGGGTTTGTTGGTCGGGGGAAGCTGGACTTGAGGAATTATCCACAACCACCTCACCTGGTTGAGTTGCTATCACATTAGCCTCCTCTTTGGGAGCAAGTACAAGAACAATGTGGGTTGGGGAGAGGGACAGGACAATTTTGGGCACCCGCATCTCAACGGGGGTTGGACTCTGAACTTCAGCAATGTCCACCTCGCAACCAAGCTCAAGGGTGTCAGTAGGGGAGTCGGGTGGAAGAATGGAGGGTGATGGGACTGGGGAGGCCGGTTCAGACTTTATCTCAAGCTCGGCCTGGGGCTCAGGAACTACAGAGGAGGGATCTGACACGTCACAGGGTGTTGAGGGAATGAACGGAGTAGAAACCAGAGTATTCAAAGAGAATGAGAGGTTGGAAAGTTGATCAATTTCAGGGACAGAAACTGGGGGAGAGGGTGAAGGGGTATTTTCAAAAGCTACAGGCTGGGGCTCCAGGTCTATCTGTGACTCCAGAGAAGCAATGAGTTCCTCAGGAGAACTGGGTGGATCCTCAGAATCATAGGAGTCAATCAATGACTCCAGATCAAACTCATTCAGATCAATTCGCTCTGTCATCCAATCCATTTCACTGAATGAATGATCTGAAACAAACAAAACAAAAAAAAGAAACGTTAGATGACTGACTGCTTAAGCTATTAATATGCTGGAGCAACAACACTGCAGGTATATTCTGAGTAAGTTGCTACACCTTACCATTACCACTGTCTGCACCACTGTTATCAAGGCACAGCTCATCTGAGGAGAACCAGGACAGGGACAGCTGATTGAGCCCAGCCTTCTCCCCCCTCTGAAGGGAGAGAGGAGTGCAGGGTGGGGACAGAGAGGGAAGTGGAGAGGAAGAGAAAGATGAGAGGGGCGATTCAGCGCCCCCGAGAGGAAGAACCTCCTCATCTTTATCTAGGAAGGACCCCAGAGGGTCAGCCATCGGTGATGATGGGTCCCAAAGCAGGACCTCCATATCGTCCGGGCCAAACCGTGAGCTCATCAAAGACATGGCTGTCTATTTCAAGTGGAATCAGAGAGTCTTCTACTGAGAATTCAAATAATTTCGTGCTGTCGGGTACAGCAAAGGTCAGAGTTGCCACAAGGGACCTGCAAAAGCAGACAAAAAGTAGTTAATCTCTCAGATAAAAACAAATGCTAATTTAAATCAAAGCTTTTATTCAAAGAAAAATAATAAAGCCTCATTAGCTATTACTGACGCACAATGACATCATCTGCCCACACCCTAGACAACCCACCCATATATGGGCATCTACCACGTGATGCTATTTAAATCACTCACAGTTAGCTCAGTAGGTTCTATTTATAAACGCTCAACTCCAGTTTATCGGAGCTCATTTGGCATTTAACAACATATTAAAATAAAACTAAAACGTATTTTTTTGTGTGTGAAAGACACTGCAGTGTGCTATGCTGTATGAAAGTCCAAGACGACACCGCCATTTCAGGACTCACCGCTCCCTTTACAGGAACGTGCGCCATTTTATAAAGAGAACGCGACGACAAAGAAAAGTAAAATAAACTCCCTCAACTCGTGTTAACTTGAGTTCAACATTACCAAGCTTATTATAAATGAATCCCCTATTGACAATATAGTCGTTATAGTACAAATTATAACAGAAACAACTACAAATTCGTCGATTGATGTTGTCATTGTCTGGCAGACATATGGCGCGGTAAGCTCGAGACAGTTGTCACGACATGGTTCACACGCAAAACATTTTCCTGTATCTATTAATAGTAATTAATTCACAAATATACAGGTAGGCACCAAAGAAGTAGCCTTAACATTTATGGTCATAATGTTTAATAGTAATAACTTTAATAGTAACGTTACATTTCCGCTTCGCCGGCTGTAAGCAACATGACATTGTAACACAAAAACAATTAAAAGTATACTTACGCCATTTTTGAATAAATGTACTGAGCCAGTGCACAATGTTGATGCACTGAGGAGTTTGAGCGCTGTTAACAGGCTGCAGATCACACGGCCATTTCGGCGAAGAGCACAAGCGCTCGGTTATCAACAATAAGAAATCAGCTGGGAGAAGAAGGTATCTGCCCTTGATGACGTCGAGTTCATGTTAATATAGGGCCGCAGCGCCGCTCAGACATATCCTTCCGCCAGCGCTGGATTTGCGTTACTGAGCGCAGACAGCGTATAGACCCATCGTTTTTAGTAAATTTGTATTATTTATTATGAGTATAAAACATAAGTATTACAACTTTTAAATCTATTCAGATGTTTTTTGTGATCATGAGTATTTCTGTTTATTCCAAGTGTTGATGATATTGCTATTTGACACAGTGTTGTAAAGAATATAGGTATATCAACCATATATATTTAGAATATCAGCGTTGTATTTGTCTGTCAGTCGATAAATTGACTAACAAATGTGTCGTGAGCACAAAGTCTATCAAAACAAACATAAAAGCAGAGCATGAGTCATTTTAGGCAAGGTTGAACACATTCCCCGTATGTAGTGTTGGCTCTATCGTCCTCTGCTGGACAAAAGTTACATTTGTTCCTCAGTTGTGTTTACGGGAATTACTGTTGTGGAAATGGAGACAAAAGAAAAGAGCATTGCTCTTGCTGGTGGAAAAAAGGTGAATAAAGGGACGAAACAGGTTGTATTAAGCTTAGGTAGAAACAATCGATATTTTGAACAGCCAGGAATGTGCTGTTTATGTAAGTGTAGTGATCCTGTTTCAGTGATGCATTTGAAGAAATAAAGATTAAAAAAAGAAAGACAAAAAATACAGCTCCCATCCTGAATCCATTCATTTATTTTCTAGAGATGCATATTTAAAAACAACATGTCATTTTGTACAAAATTCAGTTTTGAAATCCCAGCTAAGCAAACAGGCAGTGTGCAAATATTTGACAGTTCTTTCAACATAAAAACCACAATAATTAAAATGTAAAAGCCCCATCCATGTCTAGATTAAATTTCATAAACTATGTAGACCTACAATAAATATCAACCAAGATCAAAGTAACAAAGGCACCGGATATTTTGGTCTAGTTGGTAGCTATGCCACTTCTAATTTTATTTACATATTTTTTAAAATAATGATAACAACAACAACAACGATATTTTAATATAATTACAATATATTAAACATTTGGAATAAACATTTCTATATGATCTTTTAATATGGTAGCATATTATTGCTGGTAATATTCCTTTTGAATCAAAAGTGCTGTAGCTGCAGTTGTCGTTTTCGCCATATAAAAACCTCAGGAAACTACAATATTTAAAATGTTACTGATATCTTGTGCTGATATATGATTGATTTATTTGATTCTCTCTCAGTGAATGTCTCATAGCTAAACATTTGCTAACTGTCAGCCTTTCATCAGACGGCCACAATGCAGTCCTGCCGTGCGTATCTGTGAAGAAACCTGATCTTTGGGTTTGTGCCTGTCTTTGTTCCTAAACATTAGTATAGATCAGTCACTAATTCAGCGGTCCTTTCTTGCTTCAGGCTCAACCTCAGGTGATTGTAAACGGCAGAGGACATCTATGGAAGAGTGCTGCATAGACCAAGGCCCTCTTGAGCTGGTTCAAACACAGTGACTCTATTTACCACTTTTATTATTCTCGTTAGTTGTCGTTTCGGCCTCAGGGAACAGGTCGGGGTTTTCTGTTAGAGTAGAGCGGATTCTCTTCTTCTCTTTAAACCGGCCCGAATGTGAGACTTTCACATGACGTCCCTTTGTCGCCGTTTTGTCCACAATGCGTTCCAAGCGGGCGTTAAACTGGCTGTCCGCAGCTGCGTCGGGTGTCCCTGGTGTCTCCCCGGCGTTGCTGCTGTGGTCTCCAGGGATTTCGTACAACACTTTCGGCTCTGATTTCTTCTTACGCAGGAAGGTCAGTTTCCACCAGGCTGGTGCAGGTTCTGCGGTCGCCATTTAGATGAACACAGACTTTGATAGCTCTGCGAGGGAGACAGGATGAAATATATTTACATGAGAGTGTTATGTGACTAAAAACACCACAGGCCTAAACAGGAGAATGAACTATAAACAACATGTTGCTGTTTGTTGAATTGGAGCGTAAGTAATAGGAATGGTCATAATGTGTAAGCTGAGCCCTCAGGGTGTGAGCTAATGCTAATGTGAGATCTGTGTCTTACATTAAAAGGGGCAGCTGCTAATGAATTTTTTAGTGCAATTCAATAAGCACCATATGGTGGAGGTATGCAATGTTTTAAGCTGTAGAGCTTCTGTTACAGGCCTCAAATTTCACGCACGCTGTGCTGCAGCTATATGCTAGGATGGATGCTAAATGTACACCACACTAATGTTAAACGAGTGTTTAGCACTTTTATTGTCACGTAGTGGTTTATGAGGTAATAAAATTCATGATACACACTATGGTTTAAAAGTATGAGGCAGTAAATGCATTTATTCACACTTAAAAGATGCAATAAAAACCTTAATATTTTGATTTAATGCAAAGTTGAAATTTTATGATTATGCAGTAGTTAGGGTCACATGATGCTTCAGAAATCATTATATATGTTGATTTGCTACTCAGGTATTGTAATTAATGTAGTTAAGTTAAAAACAGCCGTGCTGATTAATAGTGTTTGTACCAATTTAGTTAAAATATATAAATTCTTTGTAACAATTTAAAAGCCATATAATCATTGAAAATCATAATCAACAAAACATGTATTGCTGTATTTATTTAAACTGCTTACTAATGCCTATTAATGTTGAAACAATGCTATATAATAGATGATGCTACTATTTACTAATCCTTAACTAATGACTCACAGTGTTACATTATTATAACGTTTTACCAAATCCTTTACTGTCATTATAATCAATTTAATGTGTCCATGATGAATGAAAATATACATTTCTTTAAATCTAGAGAGAAGTCCTTCTCCAGACTCCAGACTTTTGAATAATAATGTACATATTATGTATCTGTATGTACTGTGTATATTTATTATTTTTATTTAAACACACATACATACAGTGTATATTTTTCCCATGTATATATATATACAGTAAATGTATATTATATATGAGCATATTTAGCATATAAACCTAACCTATTTTTCTTAAATGTATACATGTATGTGTGTGTATATAATATACACATTACACACACATACATTATGTAAACAAAAAAACTGATTGCGCTTAATCGTTTGACAGCACTAGTATAAAAATGTTACTGTTTAATTTAGAATTTAGTTATACTGACCTAGTAAAGTGGCAAAACATCACATAAAGCTGAAATAGCATAAACATTAGCCAAAGTAAAAAACTGATCAGTCTCCATGCAGGCCTCAAACTGAACATCTGACTTCTTGGACTTCTCAAGTCTGAATGTTGCTGCACTACAAATGGATTATATATGATTCATTCGCTCAGGATTTTACACGGTTCGTTCACGTGTTAAGAGTTCACAGAGCGTTCATACACAAGCTACAGTAGAATAACTGCTTTGAAGTAAACTATTACAATAGAAGCAAGCACGCCTTCGACATACAGCACACATGGCGGAAATGTCCAAATGTAGCTCCGTATTATATTTTGAGGTTTGCTGCTCACTCGCACACACACAATGGCAGCATAAAAACAAATACTCTGGGCTACTTTTTGATATCCTGGAAACTTTTATTGCTTGACTGTCCATTATCATATCTGGAACTGAATCAGCCTGCTGTGCAATGTGAAAATAAACTCCCACACTCAGATTCACACAAAACTGCTGTAGCGTGGTAATATCCATTCACGGGAAAGGCTTGGCTCCGTTGCTTAGAAACAGAGTGGTCATTTTCATACAGTATGCTAATTCTGTTCTCTCTCTCAGGGCTTTGACTCCTGCTCCTGCTTTTATGTTCACGAGAGCAAACAGAGATCAGGTGCTGCCAGTCAGCTCCCTTTCAACCTTACAGGCTTGCTTTTTTTCAATCCAGGTGGTTTTAACAATAATGCATATTTCATTATGCTTATTAAAAACGGTGTAGGATTTGCGTTGAAAAAAACTTTTAGTCAGGAACTGCTAATAAACTAAAGAAAAAAATATTTTTAAAGTAGCATCACTGAAAACTAGCTTCTTTTTTTTTGTTCAATGTACTTTTATTTTTTGAAAAGCTACAAGTGCATACTGTAAAAGTATTTGGTTTCATTGTTAAGAAAGTGATGTCAACACTTACTAAACTGCATACAGTCTTTAATTGTTTGGCAAATTTATTGTTTGCAGCTGTAATTGAAATCATGATTTATAACAAACATTGATTTTGCAATGGTCTGTAATATTAATGCACCCCAATGCATGAAAACTAGGCCATCTTAACAATGGGAAATTTCATGGGTTTACCAGGATTCAGATAAGGAAGGTTTCTTCTTGCATGCAAGGGGAACTTTTACGCCATGCACATGGTCTTACTGCACTTCATGCTGTTCTGCATGTGGTTTTCATACAAAGATAAAAAATAAAGATAAGTGTAAAGGAATCATTGTTCAGAAGGAAAGGCCAGTACTTTCCGGGAACATGTCAGTGGTCATCAGGAACTGCGTGCTGATTATTCAAGGATTTGATAAGACTGACAGATCATGATAATCTAGAGAAAACAAATGCTTCCTAAAATCAAACCTCTGATTTGTCTTATCACAAATTGAGGGCAGCGTTAATTTCTTGCGAAACTGTTTCAATTTATTTCAGGCATCACAATAATAACGCCGCAAAGTACATTTAGTTTCAACAGAAGCTCTCATGGGAGGTGGAGGTCTCTTTAGACATCTTGATTAATGAATTATTTTGTCGGTGGTTGGAAAAAACATCAGGTGTTAACTGGAGGTCCTCGGAGAGCTTCGCGCTGAGAAAAGTCACTCTGTGAAGGAGTTGCACGAATGGCAGGAATTGTGGTGATCAGAAGAACTGCAGGAAAAACGTTCTTGTCTTCGACCCATCTTACAGGCCTAAAACGTGCATTGGTGCCTAGATCAGGTTTATGTTGTTGTTTTTTTTCTAATTTTATTATATCTTATTTCAAAACAGTGTAAGATTTGGATAACATTAATATGAAGACAGGAAAAAGAGATTTAAAAGGAACCGGTCCCAAGTTTTCTCAGAGGAACATTTTACTCCTCAGAACTTGCTTGTTTTGAAGTTTAAGAGACCGTTTGGAGATTAAAATATCTATGGTGTTTCTCAAAAATATATATACACATGCGGGACAATTGCTGATCTGTCCTTGATATCAATCTGACGTCAAATATCGCCAAGAATTCGATCGCAGGCCAATATGTCTGACGTACAGTTTACATCAAATCAGCGACTTTTGATTTAGCACACCTAAGCTGATCTCTTCTGAAACTGTAGAGGAGATACACCTGAGATTATGTGTCTAAAAGTTTTTTATTAATGGGAAATGACATTGTGTGTCAATACAAATACCCAAGCACATGGTAAACAAATTAAATAGGCAGCAGAGACACTAGACTCCATAACATTTGCCTTACATTTTATAACGACGCTTGTTTCTTCTTGTATTTGTTCACTTATAACAGACTAATAATATTCCACTATACCACTCATTTTGGACTAAGAGAACCATTTATATCAGTTATCTCTTATTTATAAGATTGAGATCTCTTCATTTAAATTCAAAGAGTTAATGGATTCCTTCCCAATGCACTCATTTTTGTCATGATAAGTAAATTCAAAAGGTGTTCATGGTGCCTGCTGAACTTGTACTGTTGACACAACTGAAAGAAATGCTTTGCATTTCAAAGTGTTCACTTGATTGCAATAATCCACACACACACACACACACACACACTCATCTCAGGCTCCTCATTGTGCATGATTAGTCAGTGATAAAGGTTCACTGTTTGCTACGAATGTGTAATCAAATGTGTCTCTGTCCAAAGGTCATTAAAACTCATCAGTATGCTGTTTTTTCTCTAGAACACACTATACATTTCCATTAGATTCATTTCTTTCTTTCTCTGCAATTCAATATTAATTCCTGTTTGATCTGCATTTTAAGCAGTACTTTTATCTGTTAATTAATTGATGATGTTCCTGGCCGTTGAGTTGCAGTAATAAGCCTCACTCACCTGTGCAGGTGAATGTGTGTCCGTTGAAGCGGTTGTTATCTGTGTTAGAGAGGTCACTATCCTTAGCTTCAGTTCTTTGTTCAGATGAGTGCAGGAGGTGAGGTCATCGCCCCGTAGGACACTCTTTTTTCTTTGGATTTCAGAGAGTTTCTGTCTATCTCTTCTCGTCTGTCTCTCCTCCGGCTTGGCTGTCCTTCTCGACCTCTCTGGCAGCCAGGTGTAGATTCACAGGTGCGTGACTCCTCCCTCCTGAGCCACACACACACACACACACACATCAGGCACCTCCTCCCTCTGCCTGAACAAACATATCCATGTGACATCGGCATCACAGAACAATAGCTCTACTTGTGTGTAGATGATTAATGACTGGATAAGCTTTTGATATTACTTTAGTTCACGTTTAAGATGGTATAAAAGGGATGTAATCGGCAGGGATTGTTTCAATAACCGGTTGTGTCAGCTGATTCACACTGTGTGTGTGATTTTCTTCTGTCTTTTTAAAGTCATATATATTATATAGAGTATATGTTAAATATATAGCATTTAACATCTCTTGACAAAACTGTGTTCAGTCAAATGTACAAAATATAAAATATCTTCTTCTCTCTGGTAATAGATGCAGGACACTTGTTGGCTGCTTTTTCTCCCATGTTCACTCCAACAATGTTTTTTCTTTGTTTGTTTGTTTTGTAAAAAAAAAAAAAAAAACATATGCACATCTAAATTATGTGAAATAGCTTTTGGCTAGTGTGGTATGTTAAATCACTCAAGTACTTTACTATCACAACGGCTGTACAAAAACTATATGAGCAATATATATATATATGGGGAAAAAATCCATACATTTTAAATATAAAATTAAATACAAAATTACACAATTAAACAAAATATATTTTTATTATTTCCTTTAGATTATTTTTTAACCTATAGACAGTTATACAATTATATTTTATTTAATATATATATTTATATTATATATATATAAGAAGAGTGGCAGATACTTTTGTTCAAAAAAAGAAAGAAAGAAAGAATGAACTCCACAACAAGTCCACATCCTGCCAGTAGAGGGCAGGCTCTCCGGTCTGTTAATTTGAGAAGTAACACTCAGCAGTGCAGGCTCTGGCAGCCATTGAACAGAAAGCATGGCCAGAGAAGCGGTGGACGCCAGGATGCCCACTGGAGCGATTAGGCTGGTTGAGGGATACTAATGGCTGACCGCTATCCTAGCTGGGTGTGTTAAGGAGGACTTGCCCTCTGTCTGGGGACTGCCTGGTTCACGCGGTGCGCTGGCAGGAGGACAGCGTATGCGGCCTTCATACACACGGGGATTAAATAAGAACAAGCCACATTTCATGGCCCACTCGAAAAGCTTGCGGCTGGGGGGCTGTTCAGCACCAGCTGGGCTCTGGCGTTGGTAGTTTGCTCATGGAAGCCAAGATCTGCTGCTTCACAGTCTGCAGAACACACAGTCCATTAATCATTATCTTATAGCTTCTGAACTTGATTTGGCCCGACAAGCGTCATTTTCATTTAAAAAAAATTTGGGCATGCAAAGCATTTGGCCCGTTTATATCTGACTTTTGGTTTGAACATTAAGAGTTCATACAAGATTCAAAAGCTGGCTATGGATGGCTATAGATGTTGGAACAGACTTACAGGAAGATGAATTTACTGAAAATAAATCATTATCAAGGTAGATAGGCAAGATAACTTCTCAAGCGTTCTGTTTAAGATTTCTGCTTCATGACATGGAAATGTGTTTTTCCACCATATGAAATAATATATTAAATATATCCTATATTAAATATAAATATATATTTTTTAATTCATATTTTATATTTTTGAAATTTTAATCTAATGCAATTATCTATGGACTGCATTAGAATTAAATTAGACTTAAAATACAACATATTTTACTACCTAAAATGTGATTAGTTATTCACTAAATGATTATGATACCATTTAAATGTATATATTTATGCCATCATACTTAAGTAAAAGCAAATATAAATAGAATGCATTATTGGTTATGAATATATATCGTCTGCAAATACACCACACGTTTCTGTGAAAAATCATAAGGTATTATATAAGTGTTCTTTAAACTACAAACAGATGTTATATTAATGCATTTTTAGTACATTTGTAAATCTACTTCTTTTTCAAATAATAATTAAAATATAACATATTTACTACTTTAGTTAAAATGACTATGATTAATATAATTTTAATTATAAACAACATAAAAAAAATTGTTTTTCCTTCAATATGTTTGATACCATTTAAATGTGACACTCTCAGTGCTCTTTTTTTTTTTATTGCAATTGAACAATCAAATAACCAATAATAATACACTTGAACATTCATAACAATGAGATGACAGTGGGTGACAAAACATAAGGAAGACAATAGAAACATTTTAAGTAGTCCTTCAAAGAAAAAAGACATATTAAACCAATTACACTTCGCTCAACAAATTTCAAAAATTTTACACTTTTTTTGTTGTTAATTTTTTTCAACGTCTTAATTAGGTAATTAAAGTCACATAAGAAATTATATAATTTGGGTACTTTTAGAGAAAACTTACACTTATGGATAAAATATTTTGCTAATAAAATAAATATGTTCCCAATATATTTTGTTTTATGATTACAATGAGAAAAATAACAAATTACATCACCCAATACAAATTCAATATCTATTTTTAGTTTTGAAATAAGGAGTTTTGACAAATCCAACCAAAATTCTTTAACAAGGGAGCAATTTAAAAAACAAATGATCAATTGACTACTCTCAGTGCTCATACTCTCAGACATACCGCATGCATGACGTAGTATTATTTACCTCGTGTCATTGAAAGCGTGTTCTGTGCAGTGTTAGTGCGCCTCCTCGTGGCGGGATTCACCAACATCAGGTTCGACTGTAGAAACAAAGTTGCGTTGTTAAAGCTCTGCTGTTTAATATTTTTCCACCAGGTGGCAGTAGCACCCGTCAGTCATCATTACTGCCTTGAACCACAACAAATTGAAAATGAAATTACTGTCAATCTATTGGGAGAATGAAGTTATGTCATATTGTAGTCCACAGAGGGAAAGAAACGGACAGATGGGTTACCGATGCGGATAGAGCTGTTTTAAAGGACTATGGAAAACGCATGACAGTTATTTTTCTTTGTTTTATTCTATTGAATTGAATCATCCCTCTCTTTCACATCTCTCATTCCCTTGTTCCTTGTTTTCCTTTTCATATTACGGCATAAACAATGGTTGCATCAGGAAAATAATAGAGCAAACTGTGCTGAGCTTGGTATCCACATAAAGATGCCATTGTTCGTGAATAAAAGAAACCCAAGAATGAGAATTGTGGGGACAAAGAGGAGACAATGGACTGGATTGTGAGGTTGGAAAATGTAGAAAACAAAACAATTGCCCTACAAAATAAAAATGAAAAATTAGTATGAAATAACCCGACAGGACTAGGGCTGTTGTTTCTAAACTCTTGCTTAGAGCATGTTCCCCTTAAAGGCTACCAGACCTTATCTTTACTTGACACACAAACACTCGTTTTTGACGATGTGTAGAAGAAGGGATGCAGAATGATCGAAGCCATCAATCAAAACATCTCAGCTTCCATCTCTTTTTTTTTTTTTTATCTGCGGCATCTTCCTGCTGAACAGACGTAGAATCCTAATGTTTCTTGAATAAAATAGACTCCAATCATTAGATTCTGAGCGCAGACTTTTAGTGAGAGACATTATCTTTTAAGCAGCTGTGCCAGGTGTAGTGGGCCAACACAAAACCTGAGCCTGCTTTTCAACGTTTCCCTCATTTTGATAAGGTTATTTCATGACACTATAGAAGAGGAAAGTTCCACTCTAAACGGCTGATTCTGTGGGGAACCATCCAGACTCAGCCTTAGCGTGTTTATTTATATAAACAGACAGTTCATCTTCCACGCGCCTCCAGCCAAAGAGAGGCATCCGCACCGGGCTGCTTTTTTGGCGGGCAAAAGGGTTAAAACCGATCGGCAGGCATCAGTTTAATCATAATCAACCGAGCTAAAGAGGAGTAATGGAACCTGCGAGCCTGGCGCGCCTGTGTTCCGCCACAGATTAGCCGCTAATTTGCATAGCGCTTTCGTTCATCCACATCGGCCCGACGACAGGCCGTCCTCCGCGGACACAGCCATGCGTAGCCTCCGGGGCCGCTTTGACAAATGGCTGGCCGCGGAGCGCTGTCTTTGCGCCCAAGACGGGGCAGCGAGAGCGACAGTGATTGATAGTCTGACGGGATAAATAGTGCAGAACTTCTTCTTCTCCGGCTTCTTTTTTCTCTAATAGGAGTACAAGAGGTGTTTAAAAACCTGCGTAATGGAGAAATATGAAGCCATGCAGAGCAAGAGGGAAGGGGATACTGTGCTAGTGAGTGTTTGTGAGTGAAGAGTTTGTGTAGAGAGTCCTACCTGAACTTCAACCGCTGGACTTTCTTTCTAGCTATTAAAACTAAACGTTCTTAAAGTAAGGTTTATGGAACATTTGTTGATATTTGCTATATCTAACAAAAACGTCCTTAGAGTGTTCTCGAGATTTGTCCTTGAGGAAAGTATAAGGTTTAGAGAAAATGTTCTTAAAATATTACAAATGAACATTTTAAGTGAAAAAAGAATAGTGTTTTAAGCTGTACGTTTGTAATCTTAAGATAACGTTATAAACACACCAAAAAAAGGACATTTTAACATTTTAGGAACTATTTAAAACAACGTTCCCTCAGTGTTTACCTGGGATTTTCCCAAACCATTTTTAAATGAACAGCTCTCAAAATAATCTTCTTTATAAGTGCATTCTAAAAGCATTTTTAAAAACCTAAAGAACCCCTTTCCACTATAAAGAAAACATCTGTGCAGTGGAAAGATGGATGTTAAAGGCATGCATGCATTGAATTTGCGATACACTGATTTGAATCTTTTTCTTGATCCATTATGTGATCAGCTTGCCAAAACCCATTGGGAAAACAATTGGTTTAAAATGTTTTTGTTTTTTTTTACAAGATGAGCACCACTTATTCATTGAGATCTTCTGAAAACCAAACCATTTTTTTTCTTTACTCGTTATAGTAAATATAAAACATGCACATTCTTTAACTAATAATGGATACTATACCGCACCATAAACATGACGAGGTCAGTGTAGCTGATCAAAACTATAATTGTATGTTGTGTTTTATTTAAAAATAATAGGCTGTATAGCAAGCATGTAGCCACTTATTCAGGTCTGAGGTGAACTAAATGTAATAATTTATGAAAATGTCATCCAGATTGACTGCTTATGGGAATATTTGGAGGGTTTTGTTCCTGTCAATATCTGTGGTTATTGCCCTGCAGTATACAGTACATGTTTTGTAGTGTGCTAGTATTCCATTCCAAACATACCTAATACTATCATTTACTTTTTTTCCTCCATTGTGCTAATCATCACCATTATCATAATGAATAATATATAGTACGTAATAATCAGCAATGTGCTGTGCGGTGTTTGAGGCTACTAATCTGTACAGAAATAAATGAATACATTTCAGGCCTGAGACTGAACCTCTCAGTTTCCAGGGCTGAAATTGAAATCAAATGTTTGTTTAAACGTTTCTGTAGCCATGCCATTGTTCTCATGTTTCAACCAGTGCTTTATAAGTGAAGAAACAAGGGCGGACCGAGCCCATCAGCTATGATGCCACGTACATCATTAATTCTCTGCACAAACTCAACAGAATGACTAAAATCACTGCACAATCACCTTTTACAAACGAAACCAAAATAATTGAATATATATAAATGTAAGTAGAAACAATCATTAAAATGCTCTGATGTTACATAAAATGAAACATTTCCCCGGATTAACAAAAGCAAGATTATTATTATCTTATTAGGAATGATAATGCCATATAATATTTTTCACACACGCGTACAGTATGTCCCTGAGTGGCTGTCTGTTTGCAGATGAGGGTGCAATAAGGCAGTATAATGAATTCATTACATGCTATCTGACACCATTACCATAAGAATGCCAAACACATACATCAGCAAAGCCCGATTTACACACCTCACCTCGCTCAGCTGCTAACACACACACACACACACACACACTTAATCCAGATCTGCACAGCTGGACATACACATTTTATATGTATTATAAATGGAGCATTTTATTATAGTTTAATTATATAAATAAATATATATAATTTAGCACTGTATATAATATTTTCATTTATTTATTTTTTAAATGTATCGAGCTTACCGTTTCACAATTACTGTATACGCACAAACTCATTGGAATCCTCTGCGGATGCATTAATGCACAGAGATAGATCGCAGGCATTAAGAAAAATAATGGTGTGGATTTTGCAGCCTCTCATCTCTGGTCAGAGTGCTTTAATAAAGTGTGTAATAAAGTGACAGGGTGAACGTACGCTCTGAATTATCTGCGGTTAAGTGCTGAAGATCTGTTTCGGTTATGAAAACACAGCATCACTCATTCACAATACAAGCCGGCGTCATCAACTACAGCAACAGTGCTTTCACAAGAAAGAAACGCAGACATTTCCAGCTGTCTGTATCTAGATAGCAAGTTGATCCGACAATATTACACAGGTGCTACATTAAAACATTACAACATTATACTCTGTTCATTTACGTTGGAGGTTATTAGGTAATTAGAGCATAATTCAGGGCAGATGGTAGTTAAAGATGCTTTATTGCATTAGAGCTCCTGGGACCAAAACTCTCGGGAGATGTTTATATATTAATGAAACTCATCTGGATACAAACAGTAATAAGATTTAAGGAAATTCTCATGTGAGTTTGGAACTAATTTGAATCAATTACACCTGGAATGCGAGATGAAAACAAACAAAAATAAATAAATATAAATTCAGAAGTACGACTCAATGTTGCATGAACTCTAGTTTGGGCATGTGAAATGATTTGATGGTAATGGGAACTGGACCGAGACTCTAACAGCTGTATTAATTAATATGACTAATTAAAATGCGGCTTCCCTTATGGCTGTCCAATGAGATGTGATTGAAGATGGCAGTAATCAAGATGTGGAAAACTTCATTTTTTTAAACCAGTTGACAGAGCTCGATTCAGTATGCTTGGAAGAGAAATGGCCACTAACTACGTTATATAGAAATTCCAGGCACACACACACACACCGGTTCAGGCCTGCTAAACATCACGGTGGTTGGCCGCTGCCAGAGCTGTATGTTCACACACTCTTCATAAAGCTCAATTTAACTTTTTGTGTGTAATAAATAGAGTTGCCAGATCATTTGGGCCATATGTGCTGTATCAGCCTCAAACACACAGACGGACTTCTCGGCACGCTGACTGGCAGTGTTCTGGGGACTGAACGTGGAAATGTGATACTGCGCAGCACCTGGGAGTCCTGCAGGAGACAGGATGTGTGTTTGGGTTCTGCTTGACTCCCGCGTGTTTCTGTTTTGTATATTATCATGCACTATTGCCCTGTGGCCCGCTAGGCCCCGGGCTCCTTCTGAGCCTGCCAGTCAATCAAGACCGAAAAAATCCATCAATTTCAGAGCACTTTTTATTATTTGCATAAATTGAGTGGAATTCATAGTATTATCTTTTAATTGTTTGCATAAATAAAAAGAAAGGATGAAAAAAAGCATTTTAGTTTCATTAAAAAATAAAAGCTTGCATTTTAATTTGCATATTTTTTGTACTTTGTTGTTTTATATAAGAATTTGTCAAAGCTTATACAATCTTGTCAAAGCTTTTGATATCATTTTTCACCAGATTTGGGGGAGATGAACTGAAATTTACTCATTTGATTTACATTTACTTATTCAGCTTTTAAAACAAAAAGTAGATAATTGGACTAAAGCTGTTTAATTCTGCAACTAGAGCATTTATCTGGCAACAAAAAAACATATAAACTAAATGAACTGAACTTCATTTAACAAAGATACAGTATAACAACTCATTTATCAGAAAAGACATTTATATTATGTTGAAAACATATTGACAAAAAGTAAACTAAATATATATACATATTAAAAAAAAGAAAGTAAATAAGATACAACAGTTAAAAAATGAATCAGTGAATTATTTATTTAGATGAACCAGTTTATTAATATTTTAATTGTTATTTTGTTTTTTCAGCTCAAAGCGTAAGAGTAACTATCATTATTATTCAAAGCATTCTGGGCACAAATAGCATGTGAAAGCATAAATGATTGCACATTTCCAAAAATACTCATTCCCCCAGTTTCACAGACAAGGCTTAAGCTAGTCCCAGACTAAATTGCATGTTTGAGCTGTCTCAGATGAAAGTATCTTGCTATGAAATATCTTATAACATGTCAGTGTCATTGTTCTGTGTTAAGATGCACACCTGTAATATTTCTTATAAGGCATTTTTGTAAAAGTAGCTTAAATATCTTAATTTAACTAACGCCTAGTCCTGGCTTAAGCTAAGCCCTGTTTGTGAAATCGGGCCCATATGTGGCATCATTATTATCAATGCACAAGTTTTTTCCCCTTTAAATTTTTCAAAAGTATTTGAAAAAAAAAAAAAAAAAAAAACAACTAAAAATAAATAAAATATTTTTACAATCTAAAATAACTTTCTATTTTAATATATTTTTTAAAATAATAATTATTTTTTAACGTGAAAGCTGAATTTTCAGCGTAGTTTTCAGTGTCCTTAAGAAATTATTCTGATTAGCTGATTTACTGTTTCTTATTATTATCAATGTTAAAAAAAGTTGTGTTTTTTTATTTGTTTAAAGTTCCTCTTGATTTGAAACAGCACAATACATGTTAATTATAAAAAAACGAACTGACCCTAAACTTTTGAACTAAACTTAAATCTTGCTTGCTGTTTATTACTGATATATATGAATTGGTTTGCAGACCGAGAGAGAGAGAGAGAGAAAGAGAACTGGGCATGGCTAGAAATGTCCAATAGCATAAGAGAATAATAGAGGTGGAGAAACATACATTAAGAATGTGGGCGTCATAAACATAAAGAGAGAGAGAGAAAAAGAGACAAAGAGAGCACAAAGCAAGTGCGTGTCATGTTAAATGAATATGGAGGGGGAAAAAAAATGAGAGAGTAGAAAAGAAACAGTACTTTGATTGACTTTTCCCCACATAGGCTGATTTGTCAGATTATGGAAATGGAGACAAGTGCCTAATATTACTTATTTTAGACACTCACATATAAACATCACACAGCATAAAAATTCAAAACCCCACTCCATCATTGTAAATGTCCAACACTTTCTCCCCACAGTTAAGATTTGTCCATTATTCCCAGTAATTCAGCAGATACACACACACACACATATCGCCAGATGTCTTTCGCTCTCGCTTGCCACTAAAGAGTTTCTCTGTACAAACAGCAGGGGTCACTTAGTGACCCTCCGAGAGGTCAAAGGTCAGGTTCCCAGCCTGGTGTAGCCATGGTGATGGCATCTGGAGAGTTGCAGCAAAGTGGAATCTCCTCGGCTTGTCAAACCCTCCACACACACACACGCACACACACTCCCTCCATTTGGGCTCATTAGGTTTATAAATCCGTGTTCTTTTATTGTAGTGAACTGCTCTTCGAGCTTGTGTTGATTACATGCTGATAATCTCATTGGTTATGTACTCATTGCATACTGTGGTGTGTGCTGTCCTTAGCAGAGCACCAGTCGCCCACATTATCCCCTAAACCTGTTACCTGGGCAGCAGCTGTCCGCTGGAGTCCAGAACGGGCCCGGAGGGTCTGGTCTCGTCTCTCCCTGTCCTTCAGCTGAGGAGCAGAACAGAAAGAGCTGTGTGCATCTGCTTCTGTGAAGTCAGCACGCCTGGAGGCTGGCATTACCACAAGGTCAGAGGTCATCGCTTTCTGGGTGGCTTCTCCCGTTTCGTTCTGCTGAAAGTCACGATGTAAAAACACAGTTTGAGAGATGTTTCTCATGAGCGTGAGCCGAGAATTATGATAAATTGCTTCCAAACTGTGTGGAAAACAAACGGACCTAAACTTTCTCTGCAAAACATGTACCGTGGTAATTAAAGTTTTTGGCAAAATACCATGTTCGGTGCAGTTTTTGTTTCTACTGGGGAACATATCTGATTAACATGAGATCAGATTCATCTTTTGCAAACAATCATTTGTTTAAACCTAATATAACAAACAAGCCCTTAGGAAAGAACAGAGAATTCGATTCAAAGATTAGATGAAGAGCAAAGAGTGCGTTTTGATTTAGTCATCTGGTTTTCCCCCCCGAGAGAAAAAAACGTGTGTCTACTTTGTTTTTGGAGAGACCTCAACTGTGTCTTAAACTGCTTGCAGATTTTTTTCTGTAAAGTTAAATTTCAAACAAAACTTTTACTTCTCTGAACTTATGTCACACCAGCAAGTTCTCATGTGTATCCATTCCTGTTTTTCCAAGAGAGTTTAGGAGAAACATCTGAGACATAACTGAGAACACCATAGACTATGACTTTAAAAAATTGATATTAAAAATAATAGGTCACTCTTTATTTCAAGGTCCGCATTCTCGTTATTTACAAACCATTAACTATGACTTTTGCCTCATAAATTCTGAATTTGCCACTTATTAATGGTTAGTGGTTAGGTTTATGTATTGGATAGGATTAGAAATGCATATGGTCATACAGAATATGTGATATTTATGCACTATTTATTAGTTATAAGTAATAATAGTCAATAATAGACATGCCAATAAGCAACTAGTTAATAGTAAAAATTGACCTCTATAGTAAAATGTTACAAAATGCAATAATATTGAATGCATAATAAATACTATATCAAATATAATACCATATAT
>JAUMHP010000043.1:15255254-15293897 GCA_032361065.1 Enteromius trimaculatus
TAATTATTCTATATGGCTATACATATTTAATCAAATATATATATATATATATATATACATTAAAAAATGAAACAATGTTTTCTATTAAATATTTACATATATAATACATTTTTTTTATTGAAATAATTTATTCCCTTAAAAAAATATGACAAGTCTTTCTGGCAAAATGTTCCAAATTTTATCTTATTTAATCCAATTGTAATTATTAAATTTAATATTTACATATATAATATTATATATTTTTTTTTATAAAATATTGTTCATAATCTAGCCTGAGGGGGAAAATGTTGCCTCTTAAAACAAAAGTTAATGTCTTTCTTGCAAGATACGGTGGTATTTCTGTTTTCTTTGCCAATAATCATCCTTCTCTAACAACCCAGAAAAAAACGCCCCACCTCACCCCAAAACCCCCTACACTGGCTAAGCATCACCCTAAATCCCCTGATCTGAGTCCGACCAAAACTCCAGTGACATGAAAGCCGTCTCTAGGTCCACTAACCCTTTGATACGGCTGATGTCAGGATATTTGGTGCTGGTTATCGCTCCTGTCGAGGCTGTTCAGTTCCCAAAACTGTACCATAAACGAACATATTCTACGAGCTCCGACTGCATGTGCACATATAAGCACCTATAGATGGGCGTGCGAGTGGAATTGCCAAAGCAAAGGTGGTCCCTTCAGTCTAGGGCGGCTGGCAGGAAAACAGATATCATTATGGAGCTGTTTGATATGCATACTGACATGCTCTCTCTCTCTCTCTCTCTCTCTCACACACACACACAGAAGCACCTGACACTCCATCATGATGTCGTCCCTGTACCTCCCAGGGGGCTGCAGACGCTCGCTGGCGTCAGAAACACATTACAGCCGAGAGATTGAGGAGCCAGAGGCCATTATCTCCCCTCTACAGCACACAGTACTGCTCTCCTCCTGCAGAGACTCATTGTGTGTGTGTGTGTGTGAGGGAGAGAGAGGAGGGAAAAAAGAGCAACATTTTGTCTGTTTATCCAAAATTTATCCAACAGAGATATTAATGTGGCTTCAGCAAACACATGTTGAAAAGAAAGCAATGTATTATCTGAAAATTGCCTTGTTTATGTGGAGATCTCCTCATTTTTTTGAGAGAGAAATATACTCTTGTGTCTCTTTTTGATTCTGGGTTGCCCCTATGATTATATGGGATATAATGCAATATTGAAGAATTGATGTTTTGAATGTCTGGCAACAATGGCAAGATTGGTGACCTGTAATCTATCTCTGTTTTTAAGCCATTGATATTTTGCCAAAGGTATTGATGGCCTTATTTTGACAAATTGATGTTTTTGTCACAATAATGTCTTTTTAATCACATTAAGATTTCCACCATTGATGTTTTAGCGATGCTTCACAGACTCTCCAGAGTTTGTCATTTTGCATGTTATTTTAATCAGATAAATATTTACAAGTTATTGATGTTCGGTTTCATTAAGTGGATGTTGTAGGCCCAAATTGCTCACACAGAATCAGAAAACTGCAGCTTTTTGTGAGTGTTTTCAGTTTCTGTTTTGATGCAAAAATAATAGTATGTTTATTTTAGCTCTTAAATAAATTGCATAAAACCCTAAAAATATTTAACATTTACATTAACAAAACATCAATAAAATTACTATAATTTTATCTAATTTTATATAGATAGATAGAGAGTTTTGAATTTATAATGAATGTATTTTCTTTGTATTTTATTTTCAAAATAATTATTTAAAAATAAATAAGTGCATTTATTGTTTCAAAATAAAATAACATGTGATCAACATATAAAATAAGTAAAATAAATGCATGTAGTATCATATAAAGTTTACAAATGTTAAGAAATGCAATAATAAATCAGTTATAGTTACAAAAAAAAGTACATTATTATTTTTATTTATTTTTTTTACATAAACTGTGGCCAGTATTTTTTTTATTTTATTATGTACGTGTGTGAATGAGCAAGTGTGTATCATCGGTCAAAGTGTACAGGGGTCAGAAAACTGGATCAGCAGGGCAGATGTTCTCACGCGCCTGATGGCATCCACGGCCGTAATTTAATTTTATCTAAAGACAAACTGTGCAAAACTGTCTGAAATCCAAAAAGAAGCTGAAAAAAAGGGGATTGCAAGAAAGACAGAGAGCACTTGGGAGTCGTGGACAGATAAAAAGCCTCTTTATGGGTTATTACAAGCACCTCTTTCATTTGCTCGCTGACACACTATGAAAAATTAGGATGAGGCACAACTGCTCCATCTCCAGCAGTGTTGAATCACCAGGAAAAGCTTGAAACTGTCCGCAGCGAGACACGACATCAATCCAACGGCAATTAACTGTCTCTGATTGGCTAATCAGGATTTGTTTGGGAACGCAAAGCGAAGTTTTGGAGGGAAAGATTGTGTGTGGTTCTTTACACAAAAGCATCACAGGGTCATTTGCTTTCAAACAGCCATGAAAAGTTTATGTCACTGATTGTGTCTGTATTCAAAGCTTCTTGTTTATAACTGTTACTATACAGTATATATATGTAAAAGTCTAAAAAATTAAATATACATTTTCTGTAACTGATTTTTTTATTTCTTTAAAATAAACAAATTTATTCTTAATTATTATTATTCAAGAAATAAGAAGAAATTTGTCTTCATATAATATCATATAATTTTATATATAATTTTTGTATTATATATTTTAATTATATATTTATTTAATTTGTTGTTATTTTATTTAAAAAATAATAGTATTGTAAATAAATATAAAAATACAAAAATAAATAAAAAATATTTATGTAAATATATAAATAATAATATTTTAAATATATATTAAAAATGAAATACAAATTATATAAATATATATATATGGATACACATATAATTCTTATACATTATCTAATTATAATTAGTGCTGTCAAATGATTAATCAAGTGCAAAATGAATATATTTTCTTTACATTCATTAATTGATTAATTGTTTAACAGCACTAATTGTAATTGAAATAAAATAAGAAAAAATTCAATGCAAAAACAATGCATAAAATTATCTGATAACCGAGTCAATCAAGTATCTCCAAGTCATGGCAAGTTCTGGAAAGAGTAAACAAATTGTAAATCCGACACTCACAAGGCCTTGAACTGACGTTTTATCTCAACACCCAAACTTCATCTGTTAAAACTCAGTTACTGACTTTTATTGCCTCCGTGCAATAAAATCACAAACACAACCCGATAACTGTCACAACAACTCATAACATTTCACAGAGATGGTCACGGCTGACTTCAGACGAGCTCTGAGAGTTGGATTGGTCACTTGATAAAAGTCATTCATCACGAGCGGACGTGTGCCGACGACAACTGACATGTTCACACTGTAACAGAATCACAGGCTGAAGGAGATGCTTGATGAAAGTGTAAATGACAAACGTTTAATCAACCGAAATGTAACATCAACAGCCACGGGGGCCGTAGTTAATGAGAAGTAATGGAAGAAGCCTTCTGGGGGCTTTTTTTCCGTAGCGCAGGAATGTAACTCACACCATTTAGTGTGAATGGTGCGCCGTGGAACGCTTTAAATAATCACAACCTGAGATTTATGAATTGGCAAAGGACTTCTGAAAACAGTCTGTGTGGAAAGTTCACTTAGTTTCCAGCCAGACCTCGGCCTGCTCTGTGATCCTGCTCTACGTTTCATATCT
This sequence comes from Enteromius trimaculatus, assembly GCA_032361065.1. NCBI lineage: Eukaryota > Metazoa > Chordata > Actinopteri > Cypriniformes > Cyprinidae > Enteromius > Enteromius trimaculatus. Next base: position 15,258,946 of record JAUMHP010000043.1, read on the forward strand.
ATTCACTGGGATTCAGCATTCATAGCAAAATTAAAAGCACAGACATCTCTAAATACTGTGTAATGTAATAAAACAGAAATATAAATATTTTTATTTATCAAATGTTTTTTGATTTTTATTTTCTAAAATAAAACATTTTGTTTCATTTTATGTTAGTTTTAAAATATTGTTACTATATATATATATACATATATAGCTACACATTTTGAGTGCTTTAAACAATCAAACCCTGAGATTTATGAATTGGGAAAAAAAACTGAAAATATATCTCATTATTCATAATTTACTACACATTCAGAAGTGAGATATCTCAAAATAAACTTAAATATTTATAATTAAAATGATCTTAAAATCAATTCTTTAAGCTACACTGTACACACATAACCACAGGTGATGATAATAAGTAAATAAATAAATAAATAAGTCTCTATCTCTCTCTCTCTCTCTCTCTCTCTATATATATATATATATATATACACACACACACATATGATGTGATATATCATATATCATTTCCCCAGAGGGTTCAGCAGTATATTGAGAAATGTATTACAAGTTGGTTATGCAAATGATGCATTACTTATTAAATTATTACTTTTATTAGTATTATTATTACTTATTAAACTAAATACGCACAAAATTTTGCATCTATTTTCAGAAAAGAAATCTGAACATTGCATAACGTTGATGGATTTTGCAGAAATATTTTGTACATGTCTCGTTTTGTTTCTACAAACATCAGAAAATACTGTCAACAGCCAGAAAAAAACCCCTACACATTTTGACCATGTTTTCCCCTGTAGGTATGATTCAGCGCTTCTCTCTGCGCAATACCTGCAGTAACATCTCGTTGCATCCTTCAGCTGTTCGGTTGCATCAGACCTCTGAATAAATCAGGGCCTGAATTTCTGTGAGTGTGTTTGTTTCTCTCCCTCTTACTTTTTCCTTCTCTGCGCTGCTGTCAGACAATGAGAAAGAGTAAAGGAGTAACACACATCATTTCTGGGCCTTTGAACTGCCAGGACAGTCCGTCCCGAGTGAGAACGGCAAATAGCAAGAAACCAGATGGATAGAACAAGCAATAAAAGAATTAAAAAGCATAAATGGAGAGAAGAAAAAGAGAAGGACTGGGAAGGCAGGGGCGCAGCTGGGTTTGCCCCGTGCTCACAGAGAGCTCTGGCAAGCGGGAGCGTTCGGGGGTGTACAGGCACTATCTGCCCTCGGGGGGGACATGGTGGGGCAGGAGGGGGGAGGTGGGGGTCTCGACCCTCATCAATCTCACTCAGAACCCGCTTCAAGACACCAGAGGGGCCCAACCCCGCAGGCCAGAAACCCCCATCCTGTTCACCATACGCACGGGGGCGAGGAAAAGACCCCACTATTGTACACAGCGGGACGATAGCACACACACTGAGAAATGCGCCAACCGCCAACAACTCCTCTTTTAGGGGCTATACTCCATCTAAGTTTGCGTTTGAGATCGAGAAATGATTTCAGACAGGTGAAAAAAAAAACAAGAAACCGTCATGGGATGTCACACGAAGATGGTGTAACAGTGTCTCGTCCCACTCCTGATCACACCCACGTCTGACACTTACTGTCAGCAAACTAGCTTAATCTGTCTTCTGTGTGACACGCCACACGCCACTGCCGTTTAATGCTTTTAATTATGTGGGCAAATAGTTTAAAAAGATTCAGAATGATGGGAAATTAAATTGTGAAGCAGGACACTCTTAAAACCGATGGCATGAAAAAGATGCATGGATGTACACAAAAAAAACTGAAAGGTTCGTTGGGGGCCAAAAATGATCTGTATCTCCGTGAAGGCTCCCCTTTTCTTAAAAAAAATCAAAGGGAACAAAGATTTGCAGATGAGTTCTCTTTAATATATCAGTTCTTCCTCCCAGACAGCAACAGGATTAAAAACAGGGGGGGGGGGAATTAAATAAATATTAATAGTGTCTCAATATTTTTAAAATATTTATTACTTGAAATGAAATAAACATTAATCAAATTAAACTAAAATGTTTTATTTTTTTCATTACATTTATTTAGTTGTATTATAACTCAATAATCAAAAACTAATTACTTAAACTATATATAGACAAATTTATTACAAAACAAATAACAAATAAAATAAAACAAATGTAAAAAGAAATTTAAGGAGAAACATAATTTAAAAATTAAGGAACCAGAGGTGAAAAGAAAAGCAATATAAAAACCCAGAAAACCTACTAAAACCTTAACTCTAAACAAAATAATCAGTGATAATATCACTGGTCTGTGCTCAGACAACAAAAAAAGCACATCTCAAACACTCTGAAATATTTATGTTTATTTTATGCACTCTTATTATTAACACTTATCTCATTTGTGTCTATTTCCCCAAAGGTATTTAAGAAAGAAAGAAAAAAACTGAGCTGATATTTGAAACATAATCACATCTGAGCTTTAAAAGAGCAACTTTCGAGAAAAATTTCCTTTCGACGCATTAATGCAAAGTGTTCGGGAAAGAGAAAGAGAGAGACAGAAGGTGTATGAGTGTAAAAGTAAGTGTGTGTGTGTGTGTTAGAGAAAGATGGAGAGAGTGCTTTGCGTGAATGTGTACTCGGATGATAAGGAGGGTAATTAATTTTGTTTAATTAATTGCTACAATGCTGCTATCATCGCAGGGAGTGAAGAGCACAACTTCTACTGTTCTAAAGTGGCGAAACACACACACACACACACACACACAGTCAAACACCGTAACCTCATAAAGGTTAAGGACACATTCGTTCACAATACAGATGAGTAGACAAGCTTTTATAAACACGGATCCTTACATCTGTGAATCATTTGCAACCTAATTTATGAACAAAACACAGACAAATGATGTATCCAAGACATATAAACCAATGTTTCCAACAAGAAAATCACATGAGCTGAGCAGACACACGCTACATGACTGATGTAAACCACCATGTTCACATAAACTCTTCCCATCATACATGACCATAAACATCAGCTAGGAAGAGAACGAGTAGGAGAGGGAGAGAGGGGAAGATCAGGACAGGATGGCAGAGGACAAGGGCCAAAATGTAAAAATCAATTTGCCAACTAAAACAGATGACCCTAAACTCAGTGTGGGGCTGGTAATGGTGGGGGGGCTCCCTCTGTAAATTCAATTTACGCAGCCCTACCAACTCAATTTGTGCTTCCATTTGGGGGCAGAAGAGAGAAGCGGCGCCACGGGATCAAGCGACCCCCTCCAGGCCCCTGCGGCTCCTCTACATATGTTCCTCTTCCCAAACCTAATAATGCCCACTCCAGCCAGAGCCAGGTATCTCCGTTCTGGTTTACGCACACAAACAGCGTGCAATTGTCTTTCACGCACTTCTATTCTTATTGTTTCTCACTGGCTGGGATATTACCGTAGCGCTTGCATTTGCACTGTAACAAAAGATTGTTGAACTGATTATTGAAGTAGCTATGCTATGCAAGAAAACACTATTTCAGTTTTTCCGAAAATGTCATGTTTCGTGTGAATGGCTTGTGATATTGGCTAGCAATTTCAACGTGAAAATTGTTTCTACACCATTTCAGCGTATGTTTATGAAAACTGGCAGATGCTTTTATCCAAAGCAACTTATATTGCTTTCAAAGCTTATAGTATATTAATTCACGTATTCCCTGGGAATCTAACTCTTGACCTTGGCTTTGCAAGCACCATGCCAAACTGCTTGAGCTAAAATTACGAGGCTACATTGTTCTCACATTACCTCATTATATGCATGTTTAAGTCCAGTTATGTTCTTTAATAGACAGATTATGCGAAGTTCAACTTAGCCTTAAAATGTTTTAAACTTGTAGCATTGCGATGAAAAAATGAGTCAAGAAAAGACAAAAGAATTGGCGTTGATATTCTGCTTCATTGCTCACAATGGAATAGTCAAGTGAAGAGCATTGCATTATGAGGTACAATATTCTGCACAGTGGGCGCTCTTTTATGATACAAATTATGTTCTATGCATACATAAAATCTACAGTATACACATATTATGTGGCATGAGTGTAGACGGTGGCAAATCAAAGCTGCTTCTCGCAAACAAGAAGGATTTTGTAAATATAATGAGTTGTGCAAAATGTTTATTACAATTTAAAATTACAATAAATAATTACAAATATTAAAATAATTACAATTAAATATAGAAATTATTTTTTTTATTAAATATTAAATTAATATTATATCTTGATTAATCTACAATTATATTTAAAATAACTAAATAAGCAACCCAAATAAATATGAGGAACATGCTCTACAAAATGACTCAAAAGTCATGTTTTTGACTTTTATTATGTTGGAAATTCTCAAAGGGAGTTTTTGCTGACAGAATCATGCTTCAGTAGTTCTTTCGGCCTTGGGAAATTATGATAGACAGCTCCCGAATTTGAGGTTGTCCCGAAAGAAAAGCGGCTTCCCGTTTCTGTCCGTTTCGGTGTGCCTCAAAGCAGCACTTTCAGCCCTGAGCAGGTTCAAACTGTGATTATTTGGGGTTTTTAGGCTATGGTTTTTATTTTTAGACGACACAAAACACCGAGGTACACGTGTAGCGACGTGACCCCCACGCCAGCGTGTTTACAGAACACTAGTCTCTGATTTGCTGACAGTGTGTCAGATAGACGAAGACCCTGCTTTAATTCCTCACGGACTCTTACAGCCACGAGGAATGAAAATGTGGTTTGAGATGGCAACGAAAAACCACAGAGAGAGAGAGATAAAGAGTGAACAGGTTTGGATGGAGTGGTTACACATACAGACTGTTATATCCACATATATAATCGAGTGAGATCAGACAGGCTTCATCTAAATCTCCACCTCTTTTATTCATTCTGTCTGTCTCTATTTTCTCGTTTTCTCGGTTTCTTTCTCTCTTTCTCAACCGCCTGGTTTCTTGCTCTATTTTCTCCCCTCCTCTGATTGGCCGCAGAGGTGCTTTTCTGCCCTCCGATTGGACGAGAGCTCTCCCTCTCCTTCTCGCTCTCCCACTTTCTCTCCTTTTTCCCATAATGCCCACGGTTGGTGAGCAGGAGCTAAGGGTCTGTCCAATCATTGTCTGAGCCATCAATCAAAGATGACGGGCCCAAGCGACATGAAAAGAAACCTCAGTGGCAGCCATTAACCGAACACCCCCCACCACCCCTCTCTCTCCCTCTCTCTCTCTCCCTCTCTCAACCCCCCGTGCTTTGTTTTCCTTTCAGCAGACAAAAACGGACTGACAAGATGGAGGGTTGGACATTAATCAAACCACCCCATGGAACCACCTCTTCCTCCTGATAATAAATAAATTCCACTCTTCTCATTGGACAGATGCTCGCTTTTCGCCCTGCTTTTCCTCCTCCTCCTCGCTCGTTCGCGCTCGCTCTCTCGGTCTTAAGGATCCTCATCTGCTCTCAGTCAGAGTAATTCCCCACAGATCAGAGCAGGGCAGGTGTTTGCTTCACCCTCGTCCCTCTCCAGGGGCCGTGTTGCCCTGACAACTGACCATCCCGAGCCTCTTTGCGCGTTCGCGGCTGCTGTATGCGTGTTCTGTTTGGTTTGGACCAATGGTCACCCCCTGTGCTTTAATTGAACACGCACTTCTCAGCGGGAGAACATGCAGAGAAAGGAACAGCCGCAAAAACACGTCCTTCCTACACGCATGACTATGAATGTCAACTGTGCTCAGACCATTGCGTCTGTACGAATGGATTTCTCACAGTCTTGCTGGTGGAAAATCACACTCAGCCCAAGAGAATGCATATAAAAACAGCCTTTGTTGATTTGGAAACATGACAGCTGGTCTTTTCCTGTCCTACTGCCGTGACAGACAGAACAACAAGATTCCCAAGATGAGTCAAAGACTCCTAATTAAAACCGAACCGAGGGTTACTGAAGAATGTGTCCATGTTCAAAACAACAAAACACAATGCAACACAGCTGTTTGGGTGTGTACTCATCCAAACGAAACTAAACCGAGTAGAAGAAAGCAACACAAAACAAAACAGCTGGTTGGACTTGCATGATATTATAAAACAAAATACACCATTAATGTTTGATCTTGTTTTAAACAAATGCAAGATCAAAAAAGAAAAGAAACAAAGCTGTTTATACATACAAAGGATCTAAACAAAAAATGTATAGCAATGCAACAACATTTTTGTTAACAAAAACAGCTGTTTGGTTTTATTTTGCAGATATACGAAGTACAAAAAAACAAAACAGCAAGATTGTTTGTTTTTGTACTGCATGAACGCAAGATCAAACAAAAACAAGACAAGTAAAACAAAAGAAAAACAACAGAAAAGAAAGTGCAGTCGGGTTTTATTTCATATGCAATTAAAGAGCCAAACAAAACAAAGAAAAGCAAAAGAAAACAGAATATGCTAAACAAATTCACACACACAAAAGAAATAATAGTATTATTTGAGCTCTTTTGCAAAAAAAGCATTAAAAAACTAACAATTTCAGTCTGAACTTATGTTTATGTTTCTATACCAAAAAAAGGTGGTTTGAGCTTATATTGTTGTTTTTTGCTTTTATTATACAAAAAAAGATCTGAACTAAAGCAAAAGAAACCTAAAAAAAAGTGTTAAAAGTTCAAATATATATATATAAAACATCTGACAAAATTAGTGACTTGTGCATTTTTGCTACTATGCATAAACACAAAATCTGCACAAAAAGTAATCAAACAAAACAAATCATCAGTCTGCACATTCTACATACAAAAAGTAGGGAAAAAACTAAGAATAACAAAATAACAAAAAATGTGCTTTGCACTTGTATTATAAATACAAAAGATGCAAACAAAGCAAAAAAATTTTAAATTAAGCATGTGTAAAAACCTTGTAGTGCTTAATTGCAGAGGCTGAAACAACAATATATTTTCAGAGGATTGAATTAGTCTGTTTGTGCTTGTGGAACGTTGACTAAAAGTGCAATGTCATTTAACAGCACACAAGTACAACTGATAGATCATAATTCCGTCGTTCCCTCCGAACTATTTTTTTCTCTCGCCTTGACAGGTAGAAGAAGACAAATGAAAAGTTAAGATGGCACGTGGAGGCGTGTTAGTGAGCCGCAACGGGTACCGTGGCACCCTGCCTTGCAGGGCATTGTGGGATATGTCCTCCACCGAAGTGGCTGCCCAGATGACATATTACATCTCTGTGGGAAGCGCATGGGCCTACAGGAGGAGGCGTTTCTCCTGCGTTCTGCAAACGTTTAATTTCAGTTGTCCTCCCTGCTGCTTTTACCCAGGTTCAGCGAGAGCCCCGCGGAGGGCCGAGGCGTGTTTGCGTTGGCCCCTTCAGAGAAGGATGTGAGCCCGGAGGACTGCTTAACGCTCCAACTTTCAACTTTGAAGTTGTCTTCGACTGCGCAGCGAAAATATTGGCGAGTGCAGCTGAAGCGCTTCTTGTATTCGTAAATCAGCCGGAGCCTTCAGAGATCAAATGGCCGCGCCGCAGCGCCGTTTGAAATATTCGCTTCCTCGCTACGTACACATCCTCGCATTAGATAAAAGAAAACATTCTGGGAGAGGCCTCCATGTCGGTGGCAAACTCAAAGCGGTTTACACACACACACACCGATAACACGACACAATGAGGATGTCTGAACCTGCAGAAACAAAAGAAGCCCATTGATTTGCTGTTAGCAGATCTGATGAGTGGAAATACAGGCAGACTCTGTAAGATGGCTGGATCGGTGAAGATATCGTCCCCAGTGCGACGCTGCTGTTTTCCCCAACCCCAATCTGTTGTATCATTGACACATAAATGGATTAGGGTCATGTATCACTGATAATGGTCTAGCCCGATGCTGGTGTGTCTGCGGTTCGGGTTGTGTGTGCGTGATAAGGCCTATTGATTATGTACCATATGCAGTTCCCACGCCGTCCTTTGTGCCATGTGTTTGGTGGTGTGTTTTTTTCCCCAGAAAGGGGTGGGTGCGGTGATACAGCTGGTGAGTGCGGGGTTAATTTACTCACACAGCCGTTGGCCTCCAGGAGCCTGAGTGCTTCTGTCTGGAAAGGTAAAAAACGTGTGCGTTTTCGCGCAGCCGTTTCAATAAGCCTCTACGAACAGAATCTGAAATCAAGACAGAAAAAAGACGCCACACGTTCAAGACAGACAAGTCCTCTTTAATGGATATAATCACAGTGGTTTGGAAATGAGAACTGTACTGCTGCGTTTTCTGACTGATAAGGCCACAGTGAGGAGTCCGATATAAGAGGCACGTGCGTATTTCACATTACACACAAATTCTATTCACATTACACGCCGGGGCACACTTTCAACATGTGATCAACTAAAATACCACAAGTCTGAACTACATCAATCACGATGTAACCCCCCTACCAAGTGACATCCATGTCATTTTACAGGAGAGCGATGCTTAACCATCTGCCACTGTGTTCACAGCTTTAGTCTACTTGGTTTCGAAGTTTTAGCGCACGACAAACAGTGTGTGATAACGTCTGGCAGTGATGCTGGAGGTACGTCAAAGCTACTGTTTTCCATCTACTCCTAACTGTGACTTCCGGGGTTCGTTTTGCAATTTCAAATCAATAAGAAGTCACAGTTTCGTGTAATCAACGTGATACAAATCATACACGCACACATAGTTTGTCATGTACTCTACAGCTTAGACAAAACCTTGCAAATACGAACTTAAAAGGGCAGTTCACTCAAAAAACAGGGCTGCACGATTTTTAGGGGGGAAATAAATTAAATAAAAAAATACATATTCAATAAAAAAGCTTGTTTGTTGGGTGGCACAATTTGACTTAAAATGCAAATTCTATTAATAACAATAATAACTGTTAGTATTTTTAAATAAAATATTAAAACCATAATTTTTAATACTTTAATATTTCATAAAATGATCGTGTTTTAAACTGTATTTAAGAATAGTTTTTACTTTTTGAGTACAACTGTAAAACTTTTTTGCCGTTTTCATTTGTTCTTTTTAAAAAAAGGGACATCAAGCTTTTATTCAGGCAGAAAGCAGCAGGAAGCCCTTAAGAGATTCTCTTGCTGAAAACAAGGGCATCTCATTACAAATTTGTGACAATGGTTCAGTTTCCAAATTTATGCTATAAGTGAAAGCACAGCATAAGCAGAGATTTAATGCAAACTGAGCTGCTCTGAGATACTGAAAACACTGGATCGTGAGTTGCTCCTGTGTAAATGAATCCAGTGCTGCGCTTCACTCTGACACTTATTATATTCAACTGCAGCCATTGCATTTTGATAATCGCACTGGCTTTGGTTTTATTTTGATGAACCATGAATTAAAAATTTTAATTCTGTCATAATCACTGAACTTTTTCCGAACTATCCCTATGAAGTTACTAACAGAAATGTATGTGGTTTTAATTCTTCAACTACACATGTTCACTGAGGATGTCCAATGAAAGTCAACGCTCAAACGTTGCTCTCTCCTTCTCGATTGTGCCCACCAATGGATCATCAGCTGGGTGTGGCCTTTTCCGAAGCCTCTTGGCCTCATTCTGAAGCTTCTGTCGTATGTAGCCCTTTATTTCCGAATCAGTCTTTCCAGGGAAGAACCGCTGCACTGTCCCTGTGGAGAGCGTTTCACTGGTAATCAAAACTGCAAACTTGAGACCACAATTAATCACAAACTTCACAATGGCCTGATTGCAGTTAATGAAATGGAACTGTACGCATTCTCGAACTAACTAAAGGGCGCCCGCCATGTTACATATTGATACATACTCAGAATAGCCTGGATCTCATGTGACGGAAGAGCTGGCTTAGGCATCCCTCGCTTGTTGTTGATGATGCCTGAGATTGAGTGAGAAGCCAGACAGTCTCTGTCGTAGAGGCTGCGCAGCAGGTCATTGGTGAGTTTCTGAGCCGTGGTCCCTGTGTTGCAGCGCTCCAGGAGATCAGCAGTGATAACCTGGAGAGCAAACAGAAAACGTTGCTGTGGATGAGCTATATAAATGTAGCTTAACAACCAATGAATGACTAATTTTTAAAACCAATTATGAAACTGGATGCACATACTCAACAGTAGCCTAAATGTTGATTGGTCTGGTCTTTCGTATGTTACAAAATGCATTACTAGAACCTAAAAACACATTTAATTTCATCTAGCGTTTCTACTTTGAAAAACAATGCATTTTAACTGAAAGCAATTTAATGTTGCTGTAACTGTTACATTTTAAATATTTAATAGAGATATTGTTATTACATCAAACTGTTGTTTTAAATGAGCCACAACTGTACTTGAAATCATAAATGCAGGTAATAATATTTTTGCAGGAACAAACTGTAATTTTAAATAATACATACTTCATATTTCATAATAACGGTTCATATACTTAGTTTGGTTTAGTAATTTTAATCATTTGGTTGTTTAAACTGTTTTGCTGCTTTTAATGGATGATAAATTAAAAAATGTAAATAAAGATAATCAGATATTAAAATAGTCATTAATTACAGCACCACAAAATTGGTAACATAAAACAACTAACGTAACTTTAAACATCAACAAGAACTAAACCTTTTATTTAATTAAAAAATATCTGATTATTATATTTTTAACCATTTAATATTTTATTGATTTACAAGACTTTTGGACCCAATGTAAACATCACTTCACTTTTCATATGGTTCGAGTGGGAGCATTGCATGTTACGTCTGATTAATCAAAGTGATAACTGATTAAACAACTAAATAAAACATCTTTTTATTTCAAAACAATTAAACTAGTGCTATCAAACAATTAATCACATCCAAAATAAAAATGTTATTTTTTACATAATATATGTGTTTATACTGTGTTTATACTTATTATGTTTATATGAAAACACACACGTACAGTATAACATATTTAAATGCATTTAAATACATGTAAATGCATTTATATATTTATTTTCTTATATCTGATTTTATATCTAAATATGTTTAATATATAAAGATAACATACTTTCAATTAATATAAACATGCATGTGTTTGTATTTATATATACTTAATAAATATACACAGTACATACAAATATATTATGTAAAGAAAAACGTTTATTAATCGCGATTAATCGTTTGACAGCACTAAATTAAGCACATGAAATTCTGTGATTGTATCCTACTTGTATCCAAATGCACATTAAATTTCACCAAAATAAGACATTCTGAAGCTGACTGTAGGCATCCGAAGTGTAACTCTTACTTTTTGTTCGGGAAGCGTTCCATTCCGTTGAGGCATTGTTTGCGTGACCTCATACTGACCACACCCCTGCTGCTCTGAACTTGCACATTCAGCTGTTCTTGCACTAGGCACCCTTGGAGGAGTAATGTGACTGGGTGGCCTGCTTCTCTCCAGCTCCCTTGGAATGCTGGGAGTTGTTGCTTCGTGGCTGCCACACAGCCATCTATCACTTTTCTCGATCAGCTCTTCAAGTGTCTGAGCCAACTTCCCACAAGCTGTACAAAAAAAGTATGAATTTAGCCCTTCTCACAACAAGAGGTAACCTGTTGTGTTACACGGCACACCACAGTTGCACTAAATCTTTCTTTGACATGACGTTTCCTCGTGAACTCGCTGAACTTTTTACTCAAATTGAAATGATCTTGAAACGTGAAATGGTCTGTGAACGAGCTTTCAGCTCGATGCACATCTTTCCAAGCCAATGGAAATGCATTGCTGTAAAATAAAAAACTAAACCCAGAAAGGACAATTTGCGACAGAAGTCCACTGCTCTACCTGTGAGGCTTCTGATTTGCTCTCGAAGGCCGTCCATCTCCCTCTGCATACTCAACACCATGGCGATAAGCTCCGCCCTTGAACGTGATTGGAGGCTTCCGAGCACCTGGAAGAAGATTTTTCCAACTCACCTTATCCAACTGAGTGGACACACAGTATCAGTAATTTACCAAAACTTCATTTTAAGCTTGCAAAACAACTGTTTGGAGCTAAAAGTGTTTGAAAGCATTGCACAGTAGATGCGTAGAAGTAAGAAGCTTAATTTAATTTATGCAGCGAGTTGAATTTCTGATTATTAATAAAGTAGCCCAAAAGTGGAATGTAGTGCCATATTACCTCCATAGTAAAATCTGCATCTCTTGTTGCATCTCCAAGGGGCTTGTCAACCTCAAAAGCCTGTTTGAGAGCAAACAAAACACATATGAAACCAGTGGTTCTGGTTCGGTTTGCAGTTTTAAAATAACATTGGCTATCTATGTACTATAAAAATGATCATAGTGAGGTTCTTCACATCGGCAGAACCACCTTCTGAAGATGCCTCATACAAAAATGACATCATTAGAGATTTCATTATGTATTTTAAGTGCCTCAAAATCTTTTCTTCTTAATGACGGGATTCCTAAAGGAACTGGTGGCAGTCTTTTGAGTTCTTGCAGGAACTCTTGGGGTTTCATCACGTATGAGCTCCTCAGAGAACTGCTTTTTGAAATTAGTCCTAAACGTTCTCCAGAGGCTTTTGACAGTATATGACAATCTGAGGAAGTCTAAATGATGCCTCTAGTGTCTTCATTTTTACAGTACCCTGTGTGATCCTATTAACCCTCATTAAACTAGGCTACGGATACAGCATGCCCGGAATATATTACCTAAAGCTCCTTATTCAAATGAGATGCAATTTATCTTTTCATTTGTATATTTTATTACTAAAATCGTAAAGGCTATAAATATTAAGAATTGTCAGTGGAGCAGATGTTTTAATCTATTCAGCAATGCTTATCAGCTAAAAAACAAAACTGATTGCAATATTGATTTAGCAATAAAAAAGAAACAGACCTTTGTTTTGAACTTAATATAGTCAGCATTGCAAGATGAGATGTCCTCTCCATTTAGTTCTCTCCATTTTCTCCTCTTCGCTGGCTCTTGCTGAAACACAGTCACATAATTAAACCAAGGGAGTGCAAAACAATGACACATTCGCGACAAAAGCTTGATGTTTACGTACACTGAGGACGTGGTTCGCCCTCGCGCCGGTTTCTTCGGGGGTCTCTTCGTATCCCTCGTATCCATTGTACAGGATGCGCTTTGCTATTGTTTTTCTCCTCATCTTTCGCCCATTAGCCGTTTTCCTCGCCGAAAAGCCGTCCGGTTCTTTATCATGCCGGTCATGGCCACGCGCAGATCCGTGACAGCCTGATGACTTTCACGCTCGTGGCATTTCGATTAAAGTTAAAGACACTCTGGCGTGTCAACATCACGAGTGCGTCTTCAAATGCTAGAAAACGAGTAAAATGTGTGGGAAAGGCACTCTAAAAGTTTTAGCAGTGGCTGACAAGTCTTAAATATGTAACAGTTTGAAGAAAAAAGACATCATAAACGGCTCATAACCTGCCAGAGACATGGTATGTATTTGTTAGCGGTGATTATAATGCAAAGCTCACATCATAAGATGGTTTTTGTTGTTTGCACGTGAAAGTGAGATAAATAGCTGTTTGTGATGATCCCTCTTGCTGGTATTTCATATTTTGCATTAGTTACTTTAGTACTGGTTTACTGGCACATCCCACAAAATAGCATACTTATCCCCTTTTAAAATATAAGAAATGTGAATCCTATATTTTTGTTGTGTTGCATATGTTTGACAAACAATTATTTAGCATACAAGTAACCTGGTGTGAAATGTATTGTGTTTTAAACACATAAAGTGGTTTTATTATGGCTCTGGAAATATGGATATTGACCTACATGACTCTTAGTTGTTAAAATCATCATAATCATGTGTCATAGGCTTCCTTAGTAAATAAAATTATAACTGTCATAATCTAATGAAATATAGTTAGTTGCAGTTCAAGACTTTTTAATTATAAACAAATTATTATAAAAAAAAAAAGTGATAAAAAGTAATACATCATCTTCAGGGCAGGTGAATATTTTATTTTCAGAATTTTTACGCATAATGGAGAGTTTACTGCATTAGTCAAGCTCAACCAAGGACCAAAATTATTAACCAAATTATTTAATTTATTTTATTATTTTATTTATTTATTAATCTTAAATAGAAGCCCTATACATGAACACGTGTACAATGCATTTGTCTAAAAAAAATGTCAAGAAATAAAACTAAAACAAACCTGAAGATGTTAAATGATTTCTCACACATTATAGAGAGACTTTATAGCGCACTTTTTCTTACTAACTTGTTCTTTCATTTTCTGGCTGTGTGAGCACACCAGTAGGAGGTCAGGAAAGGGTTGACCCCATGCATTCCCAGGTGATGTACAGTGAGCACTAAGTGTATCCAGAAGCACCTGAGGTTGTAAAAGAGAGGCCTCTGCAGGGATGGGAGGAGGAAAGCGGCTCTGTGCTGGAACAAAGTGGATCCTGTAACTCATTAAAGCAGGCCGGGGATCACAAAAGGTCAATCAAATAGTGTCATGTGCACCAGTACTGTCTGTCTTCTGCTTATATGCACTGTGAATATAGGTCAGTTTAAATGATGCCAGGTGCTCAGACAAGACAGATCTTACCTGCTAAATGCTTCTCCTATAAGTTTAATTCTAAATTGGGTCTATGTGAGGTATTTACTTACAAACTAGCACACAAAGACTCACAATTAGGAGACACAAATTTGGCACTGACTATAGAAATACTGCGTTATGGACAATAAAAATGATGCATTTACATGCTGGATGAATGAGAACCGGCATGTACTTTTAGGACGGTGATTAGACAAGCATGAAAGCTACACTACATTGATCCTGGTGGCCAGAATCATTAGCTTGAGAACTTTGTTTTAACTTACGTGAACCTGCTGTATCCACCGTGACGCTCCTGATATGTAGCGACCAAACATGAAGATCCGTGACTAAAGCACGTCTTACATCACAGCAGATGTTATTACAGTCCAGACTACAAAAGTGACAGCAGAGCCACCATTTCTGACTCAGACAGACCGATTATTGATCTCCGCCCCGCATACTGCAGCCTACAGGCTCCGAACCAGCATGAAGAGGAGTATTGATGATATATTGATATGCATTCTTTTATTTACTTTACCCATAAGGCCTTTCACCTCTCTTCTTACAAATCAATTGCACATACAGCATGAAGCATCTTTTCTGGGTCACAGGCTGCCATTCCCCATCTAGTCTGAGAGCAGCTTTGAAGTCTGTCTTGTGACTGTCAGAATTGCCCATGCATGAGAATTTGTACTAAATACATTGAAATAAAAAAAAAGATACTGGAGACAAATGACGCCAATCATGACGCCAGTGAGGGCAAAAAAAAAAAAAAAATTCCCACATCATCATTATGTGCAAACACTATTAAAATAGTTTAGTAATATTAATAGAGAGATGTGTACCCTAACTATGTCTCAATGTTTAATCATATCAAAAATAGAATAAAAAAAAAAAAATAATTACAAATATAAGTAAAATATATTTACATTATAATTCCCTTTTTGACAGAAGAACAGAGAACATAGCATTAATAAATATCTTTTATGTTTTTTTCCATAATTATATATATATATTTATAAAAATAAGAATATCATAATTTCTAGAGTATAGAAAATTATTAATAAAAACTATTTTAATAAAGACCAATTATTGTGGAACTGCAAGAGTGCATGTTATAAATATTAAATAATAATATTTTATAGTAATAAAATAATATGTCAAATAATAATAAAAAATAATATAATTTAAATATGGGGTATATTGTCAATAACTTAAACAATTATGAATAAACTAGAAATGTTAGGTGGAATCAGGATTAGAACTAAAATCATTAAATTCCTTATGATTCCGAACCATAGTGAAATCTGTATCTTTTCAGCTCATGCATTAAGAACAGATAAGAACTTTCTTTTCTCTTGAGCTCTCTTTCTTCATCTTTCCTTCTCTGTACATAATGAAAATAGTAGAGTAAATAGTGCCATAAAGAAAGAGGCCCTGCTTGGGTACTGAGTAGGATTTAATTGACCATATGGGGGCGTCGAAGTTGAACTCTGACCTAACTCCCATCAACCCTTGGGAGAGCCCTTAAATGATATAATCCACAGAAAGGTGGGCCAGCCACTCAGGCAAAAAAAGGAATATACAAATGAGCACACACTTATGTGCTATAATATCTGTATTAAATGCACCTTTCTCTGTGTACTTGCATGCGAGCCTGCGTGGTTTCTCACACTCACCTGATGGACAGCTCGTGTTTTGAGCTCACGCAGCAGTCTGTCACTTGATTAGACTCCCCGCCATGGCACTTCTTTCCTCCGTTGCCAATGTTCTCTCCCCCCCTCCGCTCATGCATATGGAGAAGCTTAATTTAAAAGGACAACAGCACTGCCTTAAGATCTGTCGAAAAGAGACAACATAGACTGACACATGAGTACAAAACAATGCAGGCCATTCTGTGTCCAGGGCAGCAATGAATGTGAAGGAGTGCCAACAGGGGATTTTGCAAGCCTTTGAAGGGGAAAGCCAGATTTTTTTAACTAGATCTCTTTTGTGAAGAAGAAATGTGTAATATTTGTACACCAGGATGTTTAGATATCGTCTTCTACTATGGTTTACTGCACAGACACAAATGAGTCAATGAGTTTGCAGTTCCTTGTGGTTTAGAAATGCTACACTTCCCCTTTAAGATGCAAGTGTTCAAATCCAGCATTCACATCCAATGTCCATTCATAAACAATATCGTTTATTTATACTTCATTTCATTATCTCAGATCAGATGCAGTACAACGTCCTTTACTTTCACATCTTACCTTGATTGTTGAATGAGCTGAAAAACCACACAGACACACACACACAAAACTCTTTATGAACACTATAGGTATAGTTTCACCCACCTATATGGTTCCAAACCAGTGTGACTTCTTTCTTTTGTGGATATTTTGAAGAATGCTGGCAAGCAAACAATTTTGGTTCCCATTGACTTTCATTGTATGGTCAAAAAATACAATGGAAGTCGATGGGAACCAAAACCATTTGGTTGCTAACATTCTTCAAAATATCCTCTTTAATATTTCGAAGAATGTGCATAACCAAACAATTTCAGGTCCCAATGTCTTCCATTGTATATACAAAATTGAAAAACAATTTAAGTTAATGTCCACTGAAACTGTTTGGTTAGCAGCAAAACTACACACAGGTCATACAGGGTTGCAATGACATAAGGGTAAGTAAATGATAACAAGATGTTTATAATTTTAGGGTGAACTCTATATTTTCCTTAATTCAGTCTTAGAATTCTACACTCATGTTGTAACAGTCCTCTTTTGTATGCTTTTTTGTCTAAAAGAACACAAGTAAACTTTCCCACGTGTCAAATGCTGCTTCTCATTAACTACCAACATCTAACTCCTCGCATTTGTTTCAAGAAACAAGACCTTTTTGACTTTATACTGCTCACAAATCAGCAGGCAGATCCAGATCTGGCCTAATGTCGTCTGTTAACATGAATCGGAGAGTTTAAAGACGACAGGAAGCTGTGCAACTTTCTCCCAGAACACGGTTCTGTTCAGCGTCAGCCTTTTCAGTCTTTGAGGGATTAGAGTGATGTCATCGGTAAGGTCTCAACCCTTTTCCCTGTCATCCTGGCTCAGGTCGCCGTTAAGTCCGAGCGGCGCAGCTTTTGCATGCGCTATAATTCAGACTGTGACTTTGATGATAATAGCACTAATAATGGCCTGACAGTGACGGATGGGTGCAAGCAATTTGGGGGCCCGTGAAGTGACCCTCGGCCCAATCAGAGCACTTCCAGGTTAAATGTGACCCCAGGCAGCCGGCAAAGAGGGAGAAGTGCTGAATGGATGAAGGAGAAAAAGAAAGAGTGAGAGCGAGAGAGAGAGAGGAAGGTGAGGCACTGAAGTGAGGAACATGCCTCAGGATCGTAAGTAATTGCTGCTATACGCCATTTCTTCCCCGTTTGGATGCTTCTGGAAGATTCAGAGAGTAGAGACGCTAACCACAGAGGCAGCCGCATTCGAATCCCCAGAGCTACACCCGAAATTCTGCCGCATTGCCAAAACCTTTAGGTTTCACAACCCAAGACTTTGGCCGCAAAAACAGTTCTCTTAATCAGTCCAAACACCTCCCCGGGCAGCAGTGGGAATGCTTGGCCAGGCCATGTGTTAGACATTAAACGCAATCAGTGACGGCGTTTTTTGAGTGCTGGAGAGATTGAGAGGAAGGGAGATCCAGGTTGATAAATAGCAGAGCCACTCAAATGCCCGTCTGTTCACGGGGAGTCTGGGTAATCAAACCGAGGCCTGTTTGCTTTATTTATGCCGCACGTCAAAATGAGAGATTTATCGTTATTGCGAGGCAGCTCTTGATTAGTGAGGAGAATGTGGGAAGCTAACCTGGAAAAGCTCCACTGGCGTTTAACGTCTTCTTGTCGGGATGAGCACAAACCGAACAATGGCTTGCCAGTGAGACGCATGTTGGTAAAGATGGAGAAGTGACAAGGATTAAGCGTTCTTTGTGGCGAAAGCAATTCTCGGCGAGGCATTTTCTCATGATTACTGTACGAAAGCGCTCTCCAGCTCGGTTCAAAAACAACTAACATCTGATTGCCATTCATCCTTTAGCGGCATCATCTGCAGATGGGAATTGACACCAAAGACAACATGAGCTATGGAAATGATTAAGCAAGACCTCCACAGCAAATAGCTCGGTTATGCAGTACTATAATTTCAATTTCCTTCGCAAACAACTGTTTCAATATACGCCTGGACAAACCAAATAAACACTTCTGACGTACTTACGGTTTCTTGAGACATATAAGCTTTTATCTTTTGCTGCCAGAAACAAACGGCATGTTAAGAATTAGCGTAAGGTTCTTCCCTCTAGGTCAACACCGTTCCTTGCCGTTCCTGTACTTTTCCATTAATCCTACTCCATCTCCCTTAATCATACTGCTGGCCCGGCGACTTGAGAGGCGCCAAGTAACACGCAACCTGTCAGATCCAGCGAGGGAAAAATGAATTAAGTCCAGAGGGTAAAGTTGGGATGGAGAGAAGTGTGAGTGGGCCGGGTATTGAGTCCTGGGGCACCCCAGAAGTCATAACTCAGAGCTTAGGTACCGTGGGCCGCCTGAGGAGTTACCGTCTGCCAATTGATTTAGTGTCATCCGAGGTCTTGGCCGCCTCTTACGATTATGTGCCTTATTAAGTGATTCTCTGAGCATGACAGCTTTAGGATATTAGGTGGTACTTTCTGTGGCCCTTTCTAAGTACATGAATCGCCTGCTTTTATTAGTCTGAAGGACAGTGCGTCTCAGGCCTGCAGTGGAGGTGCGAAACCGTTCCTATGTAATATTGACTATAACTATGGCAATTGGATAAAAAATACTTACGTCGTCCATAAAGTGCATTGCATCTTCAGTTTTGAGGGTTTAGAAACATCACCGGTTTTCACATTTTGAGGCCGCAACCCTCTGGACTTCGATGTTTTTTAAAAAAACAAAACACAAATATTTTAGTACCAAAACGCGCTGTAACACCAAGTGAGCGTGTTTCCTTTAGGGGGACATTTCCTTTGGAGAGTGTTTGTTTTCTTTCACCTTTGTTTGATGGAAAGGTTGTGCAAACATATATAAAAGAATGATTTTTGTTTGATGTGTATATCTGCGCCTGTGTGTGAATGTTTATGTGTGTGCAAAGATGCCAAAATTGCGAGTTAAATATTGTCAAAGGCACTCATCAGCCAAGTGAAACAAGTACAGGGGACTTTTGACCAAAGTTACAACTGCTGGATTATTTTATCAGAAATCACATACACGGAGTTCCCAGAACTCACCAGGAGAAATCTCTTCATCCTCCATGTTGGATCAAATTCCTGAAGTATAGAGATGCTGTTTACTATGACTCCGGGGCTTCATGCATTACTGGAAACAGACAAAGAAAAACCAAAAGTAGATTAAATAAATATTACACTGTCAATAATGTCAATATTTTTTTGAAGACTGTTTAAGGGCTATAATGGGTAAAATCATCTTTATTTTATGATGTGAATCATGTTTTTGAGCAGCACATCAGTTTTCTGAAAACTCATGTGACTTTAAACCTGGACTAATGGCTCATAAATATTCAGCTTTGCCATTACATGAATAAATTACTTCTTCAAATGTTTTTAAAGTAGAATGCAAAATAGTATTTTTAATCAAATAAATGCAGCGTTGGTGAGCATTAAAGACTTCTTTCAAAAACATACTAATCCCAAAACTTTGAATGATACTGTGTTTACTTATAAACATTTTTTATATTAAATAAATCAAACTGATTTCTCTGTCAGCCTATAATGCTGCAATACTGTAAAACAGTCAGACTTTCACTGGTTTAAAAACTACATTTGCCTTCATGCCGTTTATGCTGTTTTGACAAACGCACGCAATTTTTTGCTCTAATTGCTGTTCTGCATCCTGTTTGGTCCCTCAATTCAAAAATGAAATTGAAATTCAAAAGGCACTCTGAATTAAATTCTGAATGAGACACAACCCTGAATTGAATTACATCCAGTGACTACATTGCGGAACATAGGACGTCCTTTTGAAGGATCATCTCAACATTCATCAAGAATATAAAGTGAAACATGAAACTGCATTACAGCCAATGTGTTAAAGCTGTAAATTGTCCCACAAAGACGACATGCAAAACAAACCGCGTTGAGAATATTTCAGCGACATGTTTCCAGGGTCACGACTCTGAACCTTTATTCAAGGGTATTTACTGCTGAATCTTTGTGCCAAGGGACTTTGACAACATGGCATTATGTGCAATTTATGTCTGGCTTGGTTTTGTGTGTGTGTTTATGTGCGAGAGTGTGTGTGAAAAAGACTGTGACAGAGATTGCATTCATATGTATGACCTTCCTCTTTAGAGGCACCGTCAAAGATCACAGTCAGTGTTGACAGAGATATTTCTCCCATGCACTGCAGCGGTGAGGGCTGCTGTCTAAATGCTTACTCACCAGGCGCCGACTGCACAGGCCGCCAGCAGAGCCAGCCGGTGGCCCTGAATGCCCTTTTGCTGACTAGACTCTAGCAGCCAATAAATGGAGCTGTCACTCCTGTCAATCTTGCTTTCCCTGACACAATCGCCCTATCACGCCCACACATGCCGTCCTGCCCACCTCAATTATGTCCCTAAAAGGACCGATTTCTGTGACAGCCCTGCCTTTTGCATGACGGAATGCAAAGACAGCCAATCATCTAATTCCCCGCCCTGGAGTTTGAGAGAGTGAGAGAGAGAGAGAGAGTGAATGAGAAAGAAAGACTTTATGCATTTTTAAAAAATAAAATACACAGCTTAACAATTCAGCCTCTTTAATTCATGCATATTATTATTATTATTTATTAAATGTTATTATTAAATCTTGTCTCATAAGATATGAGCATGTGATACAACTCAGTAATCCAGTCCATCACATGATGTTTCAGCATGCTTCCAAAGGATATAACAATTAAGAGTGACTAAAAGTAACGTCGCTCTGTACTTTGATGTTTCTCAGATTCTTGAAAATTCATGGATAACCTAAAACACAGGCCAGAAGCACACAGCGTACATATGAGGTGGTTTAAAATTTGGTTCAGAAATTTGGAAAAAGGCCTCACAACCTCTTTTGGAGGTTACTTATCGTGATGCTGTTTCGCCCTCTGCTGGATGTAAGATTGATGCGCAAACTCACTGCAAAAACAACAATAATACAACACAGATTTTATGAGTAATATCAGTGAAATATTTCTTCTTCTTAAAGCTTTGTTTCTACCTGCATTTTACTAGCTAATATGTTCATATGACAGAAATAACAGTTAAGATATTACAAATCCTGCAGTTAGGTACATCATGTATTGATTTAATCAAAAAAACAACAACAACAACAACAATGTACATGTTAAAGCAATGATTTACATTATGTGACAGCGAATATAATAAAACATATTGATTCAACTTTTTTTAATCAATCCAACTTTTTTTTTTTTGAGAAATATTTTTTTTTCAGAAATAATTTTAACATGCTGATTTGGTGCACAGAAAAAAAGCACATTATGAAGACAATTCTGTTTAAAAAATATATAAATATTTTGTTAAAACTGAAATCAATTTTGTTAACAAAGATCATCTATTGTCAGAGTGCAAAAACAATAGCAGGCTAATGCTATACCTCCCCCAAGCTTGTCAGAAGATCCTTCATTCCACTATGATCTTAAATAACAAGCCTAGAATATGACAGTCACATTCAAATGCTTTGGGGTTGGAAAGATCAAGAGACTAATCTTGATGATGAGGGGGAGGAGGATGATTGTATATTTTGGGCCTTTTTAGTAAAATATGCAACAAAAGGTAACAAAATATAGACTTACTCCAAGCTAACACAGTAGGCCTATTTTAAGAAATCAACAATGACATTTGACAAATTCAGTGACAAATCCCCTTACAGCACAAGTAAAAGGAAAATTATGATTCATGAGATAAGATCTAAATTTATTTACTTAATTTATTTGCTGTATTTTTCAGCTGGTAGGTCACACCAACCAAATACATTTTGAGAGTTATGTCAAATAAACTAATAAAATAAATGTTTGCTACATTACGAAATTCAATTATTCAACACTGACAGGTTACCATTTTTTGGTAAAGCATTTAAAATAATATTTTTCTCTAGGTGGATATATTGTTGCCATCTTCTAGCAAATTAGGCTTTGACGTCTGACATATAAGTGGAGCCCACTGTGGCTCTCTGCCTGAAAACCTTATCATTTATTTCTCCAAACCACTTCGCCTACACTTTTCCCTTGATTACTTTCCTGTTGACTATACACTCTGTGAAACCTCTCCACTGCACGGCTCTCCTCATATATTCGGAGCCCTGTCGCCGTGTTTACCATTCGCGAGGACAAATCGTATTTTATCCCGCGCGTTCTGAATGGCGCGAAGGTTTATTTGTTTAGGAGCGCGGCATTTATTTTCCGCCTGCTCTGTTTGGGCAGATGGTGGGTCTCGCCGCGCCAAGTGGACCCGTGTGTTTATTTGAAATGGGGCGTGCGGCACGCGAGGGTATTGAGGAGCCCCGCGGACCATGTGTTCCTCTGGGCGCCCTGATTGGGTGACGCGGAGTTGGCAGGCGACCTGACGAGAAACAGGAGACAAAATGGCGGGCCTTCTCTCCATGAGCTCAGGCCTTCCATAAGGCGTTGGGGCTGCTTGGAAGCGCCTGGCTTCATGGATGGATTCATTTTATGAGATCTCGAGATCCAGCCCAACACATATTTTAACATGGTTTTAAGTCCATGTGACAGCGCGGTGTAATTTGGTACGATGCTTAAGGAAAGGACCCTGATAGTTAAATAACACAGGCCTCCAAAATACACCACACTCTTCAGCTCTTCCAAGAAACGGACGATTAAAATAGTTAATTTCATACTTTTTTTCTTTCAGCAGTTTGAGTAATAAGTTAATATTCTAGAGGAGCATGCCAGGAACATGAATCTCACGAACACTTGATTTATTATTCGTTAGCTATAGCTTGAATAATAGGTTTTCGTCAGTTATTTTAACTTTACTTTTACAATTTGATCTTCTGTTTTCATATTTATCTTTAATAGCACTGTGGTGAATACAGTAATTGTTAAATTGTTCAGTAGATTGTGTGTACGCTTGGCCTGCATACTTCTCTTTTCTACAAAACTGTTGAATTGATCATCCATAGTATAAATTATAAATATAGTAGTACACGTGTTTTCAAATAGAAGAATGTTAATAAAAATTATTTTGGTGTGGAGTGCCTGCTATGATTGACAGCGCACATTAAATTAGCCACACCCCATCAGTTTAGCCCTGCCCTGCATTTGAGAACGTCATTTTTTAGAGGAACCAATCAGCAAAGAACCAATCCGTCATTGTCAGCTGCTCAGCCAATCAGGGAGAGCATGCTAAACAGCTGCCAACCAATCACGCTGAGCTTCTTCACTCCATCGCCTATATATGCAGCAACCCCTTGCTGTGCTGCATGATTTGACTGAAAATGTGAGCGAGGTTAGACTTTAATGATTTGTGCTGCCCTTCGGTGATTATGGATTTTAAATTCTGCAACTGAACACAAAGGAATATTTTCAGATTACAGAACTGCCGTTGCAATCATCACATACATAAAAATACAAACACCCAGCACAAACTTTCATTATTGTGTCCTGTGCTTTAATCACTATACTGTGGTTCAACATGTCAAACTACCAGACTCTTTCACATGAACTCTTGCTCTTCCTGTTATCCGTAACCGATTCCAGACAGACTGGTAGTGCGATTTCCCCATGTCAGGCATGACACTTTTGCCAATAAGTGAAATATGAGGCACAGTTCAAAGGTCTCGCCATATGCCAACTGGCTCCTGTGATGTAAAACAAAATCCACATTGTCTGTACTTCCCAGATGCCACTTATGCCCAATTATGGGTGACCATGCGACCAATCAGTGATTCAGAACTGAATCCTCTCATGATTCATTGATTTATAGAGTCAGCTTGATGTTTTAATCAATATTATATGCTTGTATCTGTCTTACAGCTCACCTTTATACACCATGAAATGTGATTGACTTAATTTATTACTTAATAAGATGCTTTTATTTTGAAGACTCGCCTTATACATATACTGTGGAAGAGAATTGTGTTTACTGGGTTCATTTTATATATATATATATATATATATATATATGTAAATGTATATAGATATAGATCTTAAGTATGTAAATATGTATGTATATATGTGTGTGTATAATTTCTGATTAGTAATATGGATTCCTAGAAGCTTAATTTGGACAACTTTAAAAGTGATTTTCTCAATATTATTATTTTTTTTTTTCCATCCTCAGATTTCAGATATTCAAATAGCTGTATCTTGGCAAAACGTTTTTATTCAGCTTTCAGATGATTACTCAAAAATTTACCTTTATGCCTGGTTTTCTGGTCCACACACACATATTTATAAATACATTAATTAATGTATTTCACACATATAATATATAGGCTATAATATAAAATAATGTAACAGGCCAGTTTTGGTGATAATGTTTGAGGGTGAAATATCATTAATGAATATTATTATTTGTAATATAGTCGTAATGTTATATTCTTGGCTTATAGTTCACACATAAATGTGAGTTTAAATATATTTACTTTTATTCATTTAGAAGCCCAAAGAGAATTAAAGATTTAATTACATTTTTAATTCATTGTTTATTTAAATTGGACGTCATGTGACACAGTGTGCTGGTGGGCAAAATATGCCATTATACATGATTGATAAATAAATATTAGGATTTCTAGGCCAGTCTTCGTATTATTAAGTATGTAAAAAACGAAGTGTCTTTGGCATGACTGTCACATCTGATTGACAGCTGTCAGTCTGAATCCTCATTCTCCCATTGTGTTAATGGATCTGTAAGTCCTTCAGCATTCCAGCTCTATGCTTGAATTATGAGTCTGTGATAGAGCTTACATGAAAGCATTTGTTTGACTTTATGAACGCCTACAGCTTTATGTCATTTATGCATAAGTTTGTCTTTCATCATCTCAATAAAGTACTCAGCACATGGAAAACAAGGTCCGTTTTCTCATGGCAAAAAATGGAAAAAATGTAGACAAATCTTCCCAAGGTTAAGTCCTTGAGGAAATAAGCGTGCATTTGTGACCTCGTGGAAGGCTGTATTTCAGGACGAGCCCACAGCGTTGCGTGTCTCTGTCCCATGAAGAGGTCTGTGACAGATGAAGGGGCGTTCTTTCATCCGGCGCTTCTTCACTTTGAAGCACTTTTTGAGAGCAGCTGCAAGCGATCTGATATCTATTAACACCCGCTACTCTCTTAGAAACACATTTCCTGAGGATGTGAAGATGCAGCGACACGTGTGTGTGTATGTGTGTGTTCGCTTTATGACCCCTCTGTATAATTACATGCAGGAAACATGATGCCATAAATGACAGATTCCTACAAGGGTTAAAAATACATCCATGATATGTTGGGGAAAAAGGATGCTGCAAAGAAATGCTGGTTTGCTTGTCCTAGCTGGTCTCACATCCTGGCCACACTGGTCTAATTTCTCATTCTGGCCTTGTTTAACCTCTAAACCCTGCAGACAGATTACAAAATCAGACCAGAAACCATCATAGGCTTTAGGTTTAAAGGGATGGCTCACACACAAATGAAAATCCTGTCATCATTTGCTTAAACTCTGTTTCTTCCTTCTGATGAACATAAAAGAAGAGATTTTGAAGAATGTTGGTAACCAAAAAGTTGCGGGAATCCACCTCCATAGTATTTATTCCACACTTTGAAGGTCAGAGGCTACCAGCAACTGTTAACAATAGGCCTTTCTTCTTTTGTGTTCAATAGGCTACAGCATATTTCATTTACATATTTTCATTTTCATTCCTGTCGCAGATGAAAAATGAAAATCGTGCAGTGTGACTCGGGCTTTAGAGGCTGAGAGTCTGGCTTTTTTAAAAGGCCAGTGTAGATTTCTATTTGTCCACTGGATGGCGATAGCGACAAACACAACAATCATTCAAAGCTCCTGGCGATCAGGGAGGAAAGTCAACATCTGTAAAATACCTGTGCTTCTGAGAAAACACATTCAGTGACTGTATTAGTTCTTTTCCCTCATTTCAAACATTCGTTCCCATCTTTTTAACTTTTAAATAATTAATATAAGTTTTACTCGATTTCACAGGTTTTTGTAGCCTACGCAGCTTGATTTATTTACCAATAGGCCTAATTCAATTCAAACTCATAAAAAGTTATTAGCTTTGATCACTGCAGTCACTACTTCACTGGTTTCCATGAGCATTTTAACACTGCAACAGGCCTATGTCTGCAAAACTAGCTTATTATGTGTTTTTAACATCATGGTGATCACATGGAATATTTTAACTTAACAAAAACTTAAACCTAGAGTAGCCAATATAATTATAACCTTAAATCACTACATGTCAATGTGAAGCTATATTTTGTTGTTCTT
Source organism: Enteromius trimaculatus (assembly GCA_032361065.1). Lineage (NCBI taxonomy): Eukaryota > Metazoa > Chordata > Actinopteri > Cypriniformes > Cyprinidae > Enteromius > Enteromius trimaculatus. Next base: position 15,285,936 of record JAUMHP010000043.1, read on the forward strand.
TCCTATTTTTAACATTTAATTTTATTTATTTGTTTTTTATTTTAAAAAATACATGATTCATCTATCTCTCTCTTTAAATAAAGAGACAAACAAAATGCAAAAATAAACAGGTTAAAAATTGTGTGCAGGTAGCTGCAAACTAAACTGATCAGAAAGCCAAGTCATGAGTGAAAGCAGCAGTGTTGTCTGGTTCTGGTCCGTCACAGATCAACAAGTCCAGGTCACGTGCGTTACGCTTTCTCTTATCACCATTTATTTCTGTATAAATCGATGCATGCCGTAATTGAAAACAACATTTTACTTTAAAAACCGTAAACAACTCGCGTATTTTTAGCCAAATCTATAGCAACATTTTTAAAAAGCCTAGACCTAAGATATTTTTTTAATAGCCTATCTTTCCGAAATCTATAATAATAATAAAAGCAAAGTAGTAGAAAATGACTGAAAATGATGCTGGTGTAAATAATTATGATGTTGAATCCAAAGTCATTTAATGTTTTATTTTTCAGTGTACGGCAGAAACTGGAAATTTTTGGATGTGCAATAACCTTAATAACGAAAGATTTAAAATCTTTAATTATCGTGATATAAAAAATACGAAATTACCGTGACAGAAGATTTTTTTCCCAAAATCTTTTTTACTGTGTACTCTGGCATAACATAGGCTATACTTATTTTAGCACTACAAACCGTTGGTTATTTTTCATGTTACTGCATGGTGAAAACGGCTTTGTTTTTTCATGGGGTTAGTGATTGTTATTTTATTATTATTATTAGGCTGTTATTATTATTCGTTGTGATCATCTAATACTGATAATAATATAATTAAATATAAAAATGTGATATAAGAATGGAATTTAATGTGGGTTTTGCGTAAATATTCATCTTTAGGCTTCTGTTTAAAGGGTATTGTAATCTAGGCTATTTAGTGTACTTTGGAAGTTTTGCTTACTTTTTGGTTATTGCGGACCGTTGTTATTTGCTGTTATTTTAGCTCTAAATTTATTTTCACAAAAAATAAAACAACTAGCCTAAATGTAACTTCAAAACTTTTCAAGCAAAATATCTGGGTAGTTAACTGGTTAGTATGTTTTATTTAAACTAGTGGTAAAGGTTTGACTGGCTTCGGCTGTCTACATACTACGCCAAAGACAGAGAGTGAATTGATTGGGTGTTGAGGTTCACTCCCGCTTTCAAAAGTCAACACCCAGCTTTAATATCTTCGACCAGTCACGTTCCGACGAGTCCTCAGCAGCAGCCCCTTGGTTCAGTCGTGTAGGCGGAGCCTCGGCTTCCAGATTTCCATTGGCCTACGGCATCCAATGACATTCCAAGCCACACCCTCTTTTTTATCACTAGTAACCATATTCGTATGTATGCAGAATATTCATTATAGAACAAATCTGATTGGCCTGCATTCGCTGTTCTCTCACCAATAGAGAATCAGCATCGTTGTCGTATTGTTACTTGGTCTCGAAAACCTGAAACAAGTAACTTACAAATAAACAACACATACTAAAAAAACAACAACATTTATTCGTTTTAAATGACATTTTTTTGTGCATAATTATTTCCTGAAAACATGGTTTTAAAACATAAACAACATAGGCCTACTACACACAGTTCATTTTATTGGAAAATAAAATATATGGAAATGTTATATCATTTTTATTTTGTAAAACCCAAAACAAAAGATTTTTTTAAGTGTTTGAATTTTACATCAACCCTTTTAATGCTACTTGTATTCTTCTAAATTACAGTACATGTAGCTGCGGCATGTCAGACACTTAATATTATTATAACGGACTATATATTAGTGCCTATAACTGACTCATATAAATTTCATAATATTGCCCTTTCCTCATAATAAAACACAAACATAAATAGCAAAATATTTAGTTAGGCCTAGTGTAACAGAAGTTTGTCAATTATTTTTGGACAACAGGTTGTAAAGCAAAACAAAAATACCAAAACCAATGAAAGACAAGTTTAGACAATACATTTCTGATATGACCATTTAAATGAGAGGCTGTGTTAACAGAAAACATAGCTGTACCTCCTCTCAATAGAACACCAATATTTCAACAAATTGCAATTCCTTCTAAACTGCTTTGGACATAGACAGGTATGTATTGGCTGATATTTGGTACAGAGGCCAGTGAGCAAATATGCCTCTTTATAAAATAAAAAAAAAAAAAAAATTACCTAATTTACTCTTTGACAAAAAATATAAATATATCAGCACTAAACATGAGATGCAACTACCCATGTACACTACTGCAATAATTAATTAAATTACAACAAATCAACTTGATTGATGTGATTAATTTACAGAATCCTTCAGAGGTGATGGAAAATGTTATTTTAGAATTGACCACTTGATCTGCTCCTTTGCTGACTGTAACACCTGAAAAATAAAACAAGTCAGATCAGCCCAAAACATATGCAATTTAATCAGAAATAATAGGAGTGATTATTAATTAGTTAATATAACATGATTTTGGGATGCATTTAATATTTCTTGCATATATTGTGAGTAATTAATAATGATTCCACGATGAAGCAAGGCAATACAGTTGAAAAGCACTTGTTAAACACACACACATATTAGTTATAAAAAAGAATGTTCTTTCAGTATCCACAGCACTTTATTTTTTTTAAATAAATAAAACATAATAGATAAATTAACCAATCCTCATGTGAACAATAAAGGAACATTCAATTCTATCACTTTGCAAACATGGTAATGTTGTTTGTGAATAAAACAAGACCTAGGCTAAATAATGTGGTCTAAAATGATTTCTGCTAACGTTTTGAGAACATTATTATAGACCAGAGAACATTAAACAAACGTTCTTTAAAGGTTACTGGAAGAACATTTGTTCAAATCCTTGAGAGAGTGTTGCCAGAAAGCTCTGGGAATATTTCCTGATAGCTGGGTACACCCGAGCCGCACTAACAATTTCATATATGGCCACAAGGGGGCATCTGAAGACCACAACTTTACAATCGCTTCTAACTACTGTGGTAACTCTCTCACAATTAAACTTCTCTTTAGATTAGTTTCAGTCCATTATTTATGACATTGCATCTCTGTTGTAATAAACCTATGTTAAAAGGATTTAAAAGGATTCGCCCAAAATAACCCTTTTAAAAGCACACGTCTTCAATAGGAGACAGGATATTTATATGTAATGTGTGACCGTGTCCAATAGCACGGAGGTGTGAGTGTTCATGCACTTACATTAGAGGTGAGAGCCAGTTTTTCAGTGATGTGCTGTCAAGGTTAGAGTTAGTGGAAAAGGTTAGAGCGAGACTTAAATCAACGCAGGCGTTGATGGTTAGACAAAAAGCCAAACATATCAGACCTATTTAAAAGGTTATGAACTTTACACGTTTCATGATAAAGATGTTAAAAGAAGGGAAAATGCATCAGTGTTTGTCTTCTTTTTATGTGTTCAGTACCTGTGCCACACTCTGTTCTGATAATGGGTTGTCATCTGCCTGTAAAACAAATAAAGATAAAGATAAATTATGATTACAATAATAACTAACCAACAAAAATCAACTAACCAAGCCAGACATATCATGCAATTTGTTTGAAATGGTCACTGTATGTCAAAGTGAAGGTTAAAGGTCAACAACACACCACACTCAACCCCTACTATTGTTAAACATCCCTAACTGCCAACAAAAAGCCTCATAGAGGTGGCACGAAATTAACACCGAGAGCATTTGAAGTAATAACACCTAAGATTTGCCGTTCTGATTGAGATTACTGTCATCGGTTCATAACAACGCCAGCTTTCTGTCAGCTTGACTTAATATGATCTTCGACAGCTTTGATAATGAATAATAAACTTTGTTTCGTTTTGAACGAATGCTTTGTATATATTATATATACATGCATTCTTATATAAGTTTATTATGTATATGTTGGACTTATCAGTATAGATAGTTATGTAAACATCCATACTGGCCGATCTCTACACCTGAACAAGTAAATCACTAAAACTGAGTCTAAATAACATCTATTCATTAAATAAGACACTTTAAGATACATTTGTCTGAGATTTGCAATTTTGTTGTATTTTTTAAATGCTATTTGAGGTTGATCATTCCCACAGATGACGTGTGCTGTATTCACATTCAGTGCATTGCAATTTCTACTGATAAAACGTTAAATATACAATTTATTGACATTTTTAATTTGAAATTGCATTAAAAACAAACAAAAAAGCACAACATCGGTCGACCACTGTACTGGAGCAGTCTGAGAATCATCTAAAAGATGACTAAATAAAATGTGCCCCAGCTGCTACAATGAATTAATGGATAACAAGTGGACATTTATACTGCTAATAAAAAAAGAATACGATTAAGTATTTTTTTTTTTTATTTCTAATAAATTACGAAGAATAAAGCATACATTGATAATATACATTTGCCTGCAGTTTTATATATAATTTAACTACTTGTACTACTTGTATTCTATTTTGTAATGCATTTAATTCTCAGTTGAATTTAAACAGTTTTTTTATGGGTGTATCGTAGTGGGAGAACGTCTTCCCCCTTGCACAGGAGTAAAAAATAAAACTCATAACAGCATAAATCAGAAGCATGGACTGAGGTCAGCGGTGCAGAAATCATTCCCGGTCATTGATTGAGTGAGTTTATGTGAGCGTAACTCAAAGATGTGACTCAGTGTCTCCCACTCCGCAGCGAAAGGTTTATGGTCAGATGTCAGCGAGACGTTTTCTTAATATTGATCGCCCGCCTGGGTTACAGCTGTTCCTCTTGTGAGCCTCACACACGCTTGTGCATGCCATGCAGTTACCTGCCCACTCTCTGGCCCTCGTCCCTCTCTCTCTCCCGTCTCTATCCTGCTCGAAATCGGAGGGAGAGAGGGAAGGGAGGGAAGGAGAGCTACAGTAGCTGCCGCCTCTCTCCTTGGCCCTCCACGTTACCAGTGATGTAATCAAAAAGGACGAAGCCATACGCTTGCTCTGAAGACTGACAGGGCAAGAGAGGGGACATTTAGTCTGCGTGTGTGTGAGAGAGAGAGTGGGACACACTACTCAACATATAATAACAGAATAGAATCTTCCCTTTATCCCTCTTTTTCACATACACATTCAAAATAAAAACCACAAACTGGAAAAAAAAAAGGGCAGCTTCCTGTCAAGCTGAAATGATGTGCCGAGGTAATTATAAAGACAGGAAGCAGTGGGTAAAAAAGCAAGCTAGAAACTGCGGACTTGCAGTAGTGCTGTCACTACTGACAACTGTCTGGGGTTTAATAACAAGCTGTCAGAACCCCTAAATTCAGGAAACAAACACTGTCAGTTCATTACACGGTGATATCTGCTCTATATAGAGTCTCTTACCCTGTAGTTGACCTTTTCAATGACCTGCTGGGGGTCACTCTCCAGAATCACCCTGCAAACATGTCAACATATGTTTCATATATTTCAGCTTCGAAATATTTAAGAGATGATACAAGCTGTTGCATTTTATTACAAATATCTTGAATTGTGTTACAAAGATAAATGAAGTTCTTTAGAAGGCATGAGGATGAACAATTAATGACAGAATTACATTTTTTGGGGGTGAACTAGCACAACTGTTCACAATATGGTCCCACTTTATATTAGGTGGCTTTACCTACTATGTACTTCCATTAAAATAATTCATTTGCACTCACAATTCACTTATTGTGTACATGCATGCTTTTACATTGTACTTGTATACATTTAAAAAAAAACATACATATATGTAGTTAATTCATTTCTGTTATAAGATTTATAATTATTGACCCATTCCTTGCACTTTAACCCAACCTTAAACTTACCCATACCACCAAACCCGTCCCTAATAGCAGCAAAAGTGTTTTGCAATACTATATTTACCCAATAAGTACTTATTTCGTTGATGTAAGTATATAGTAGTTAAGGCCACTTAATATAAAGTGTAACCCTACATTAACAGTGATAAGAAATGTTTCCTGAGCATTATATCAGAATGATTTGTGAAGGTCACTGCGACTAAAAAGAGAAATGTATCACTCACCCTCCATCGATGATTTCATCCACCACTAGGAACACTCCATCCATATTATCCAGCAGAGTCCTTTTCTCCACATTCTTCCTGTTGGAGAAGAACCAGACATCTGAGCACACAAGTGTTCTTCTGTAACATCCCGTGCTGCACTTCACCAGTTTCTGTGGTTACCACAGGAGGCTTGATGCCAAGAATTCTGGGAATTCTGACATGAATTAGCCTATAGGCAGCTAGAACTGCACATGGTGTCGGAATGGAACTGTTGTTAAAATATACTGCCTCAGATTTCATATAAAACCTTTCAAAAGTTTGGAGCTGGTAAGATTTGTTTGCTTCCAAGACATTTATTTAACTGAATATTATAACTTATTATTATTAACAATAATATTAAGGAATAATTAACAAATAATTGCTTCCTGTGATGCAAAGCTGAATTTCAGTCTTCAGTGTCACAAGGTCCTCCAGAAATCATTCTAAAATAATGACTTTCAACTCAAGAAACTTTTCTTCTTACCCTAAATGTTATTAAATGCCACATAATATATTTGTTGAATCACAGACATATTTTGTTAATAATAGCTTGAACTGCATTAACAAAAGAACTGCATTCATATAAAAACAGAAATCTCTAATTGTTTTTACTGTCACTTTTGTTTAATATAAATAATAAATTCATGTTTTAATATATATTTAATTTATGAATGTATTAATTTGCCTTTAAAAAAAATATATATATATATACATACATATATATATATATACATACATATAAAATCCCACTGAACCCAAAGTTTTGAACGGTAATGGTATATCTGAGCATGAACTCACCTCAACAGCTGACTGAGAGTCTCAAACAAGCAGTTCAGCACCGCCATCAGCATGAGCTGAGAGTAGACAAACGCAGGAAAAGAGAGACAGATCAAAAAGGAAACGGGACTGACTTTTTGTTACATCTGCATTCTCTTAGACAAACAAAATTGCACAGATTTCAAATAGTGCCAAAACTGAGCAGCTCTCCATAAGGGTCAGAAAGAATTGCTGTCACATGCAAACTAAGTGGCAAGATTGGAGTATGGACAGCATGTCAGCCAATCACAGGCCGGCTCATCTGCATACAGGACTTACCTCATTCTCCTGAGCGCTGCCAACTACATAGAAGAACAAGTCTATGCTGCTCTTGTAGACTATCGTCATTCCCTCTAAGAAGGCAATTTCATCTGGACACACAGAAAGGAACCGCATGACATAAAATCAATAAGATTTATTTGTTTGTCCATAAACAAATATCTATTATTAAATTAATGTTTGTTTGTGTTTAGCACCATATTTCCACGATATTTGTTTTATTGATGTATTGTTTTTAGTATTTATTTTTGCGAAATATTTCCAAATTAAAAAAATCTCTTCAAAAGAGTTAGCTGGATAATATCATTTTCTCAATGAGTTGAGTGACCAGCACAATCTAATAAAACAAGCTTTATAGATAAAGGGATTCGGCAGAGAGTGCATGTTTGAGGATCTTCACCCCGTATTAAAAGCTTGTGTGTCATCCTGGAATGACCAATTCTACAACGGGTAGACAATCGGGTCCCATCGCTCAGAAAACTATTTACAACATTGGGACTGATTTCATGAAGTTTATTCCTTTATTGAATAATGAATAAGGACATCAATATCCCACTCTGTTTACCATTTATGTAACACAGGAACACATACATTTTCAGCTCCGCCAATGTATATTCAATTAATATACGGTTTCCCGGATAGGGATTAGATTAAGCCAGGACTAGACCTTTGTTAATTTAGGACATTTAAGAATTAAGTATAGAAACATGTCTTACAAAAATGCATTATCTGTGAGCATTTTAAGACCAAACAATGACAATAATGTATTTTAAGATA
>JAUMHP010000043.1:15318479-15343223 GCA_032361065.1 Enteromius trimaculatus
TATATATGCGCATGCATGCCATGGTCAATTATTATTATTTTTTTTAATATTTTAATAATTTATTCCTGTGATGCAATTTTCAGCATGTTTGCTCCAGTCTTGAACCTTCAGAAATCATTCTAAGCTAAGAATTTTTTTTTTAATATTTTTGAAACTGAAATCATTACGAAAGTCTTCACGTTCACGTCTGATCAATTTAATGCAGCCTTTCTAATTAAAAACACAATTTCTTCAAACCCCTAACTCTTGAATGGTACTGTATACGGTATGAAAATAAAAAAGTTCGGTAATTTTATGCAAATCTCATCTGTCATTTAACTATTTCAGGACTAAAATGCATGCGTCTTATTGAAGACTCAGTGATTGGAAATTTTGGAGCGGTTCCCGATACCCAACCCTACTTCACAGTGCATTAACTAATGTTTAAATGCACAACTTGCCACTTATAACCCAACTGGTAATTATCCTGGTTTTAAAATTTTTACAAACAAACTAGACCTGTTGCCCAAATTCCATCACTTTGTAAGACTCGTTCTGCCCTTTTAGCGCACCAGACCAGAACCAAACCTTTGACCTTGTAAATCACCAGAAGCAGCACCTCTATTAGTCCCTGACAGAAAATGGATCACATGGCAGATGAAACAGCAGTGATGAAAACAGACAACATCCCATATCAAGGCTTTTTTTTTTTGATCAGAAAGAAACCTTAAGGTGATCTGAACCTCAAAAGAACCCTCCCCCCACACACATTTGAAAAGAAAATAGCAGTGAAGGAGAAAGTTTTGAGACACCTGCGGTGACGCTGGGAGCATCACTAGCTGTCTCTGTTGGTTCACTCATGCTCGTCAAAGGGCGGAGACTCTGGAACCTTCCGGTTCCTTGTCAATGTCAACCGTGCTGAATAGAGTGAGAGTGTGGATTAGAGGGGATTGGGGGGGGGGCAGGTGATATCAGGGAAAGAACAACACAAGGCAGGAAACACAATTACACATCACTGTTCATAACGGTTCAGTGGCGCTAACAAATTCAGCATTTCATGGTGTGCGGCTCCCTTTCATTTGCTTTACAGTGCAAATAAAAAAAGATTAACAACATGGCAAATCTCATGTCCCAGTGTCACACTAAAAATGAGATGTGTAAACTACTTTTTAGATGATTAAAATGTTTTTTTTTTGTGCATTGAGAGGCTATTTTCACTAATATTGAAACATTTCCCACTGATTCTAAATACCTATACTCTTTTGTCATTTCTATTAGCTTCAATGGAGATTAGATACCACCAAATGATTTTATTGAAACTACATGTGGGTCAAAGACAAACAGGCGTATTAAAGCATCAAACAATAAAAGTTTAACAGCTGTAATTTTCCATTTATTTATTTTTTGTCTATCATACAAATTCCACATAGCAGGATAGTGTGTAAATAAAAAAGCAACACAAACACCTGGCTTGAAGCTTAAGTTTGAACAATTTGTTGTGTCAAAGGCCAGAAAAACATGTTTTCAAGTTTGCATTGTTTGGTAGATGCAGAAAACATCAACAACAACAACAACAACACACACACGTGTTTTGCTGAAGTACTGAGTCTGTCACCTGACAAATTAAGCTACATTAACATAATTGTTCTTAACACTTGAGCTAATTTCACTGCTTAAAGACAGAAAAACTGTACAGGATTGTTTTATTTCTACTGATAAAACTGTATGTTTAATCCATAACGCCTCGCGCGCAGTGAAGTATTTGATTTAACCTCTTCCGGTGGCGTGCACGCGCAAACGCTTTGCCAGAAAATTCGACGCTGCGGCGTTAAACACGAGCCCGTGAGGCCAAGTGATACGTTTTAAGGTGACAATGCCACTGTAAACACCGTGTAAATCTCTGCGAAATAATTTTCCGAGCTCCATACTGAACGCCTCGCGTGCACGAGAAAGGCGTTTCTGCCTCGCGCGGAGAGGATGGGCTGAGCCTTAGCGCGCACAATTGTGGGTCCAAAAGGACCAAGACATCAACTACATTTATAATGTCCGGTAAATACACATATTAAAACGTTCCCACGCACGTTAATTTTAACTTTACAAACCTAAAATGGCCGTTAAACACGAGACACCGACTAGCCTGCTGGCTAATGTTGCAGAAGCATGGTCGCCACTTCTCCATGTTGACCTGGATCCGATCAGAAAACTACCACACATTTCTCAAATATAGCGTTAACTGCAATGTTATTTAAGAGCGGAGTGTCGCTTAAAGCACTCGACACGTCCGCATGTTACGTACATGTATATATTTATGCATATAAATGAGAAATCACATTCCCTAATACAGTCAATTCTACAGTTGTTTTTACTGTCTGCACGCAGCGCCACTTACCTGTGAATTTCTGAATTAATGGCGAAATATCACCGAATTAGGTGGCTCAGTGCAGCTTGACCGGCTTTGCGTGTCGACAAATGTTTGGAATCTATCGACTGGAGGAAGAGTTTGCTGTTTATTTACCGAGGTTCTTCAGATGGTCAGACAAAAGGTAACGCTAGACGAATGCTCCAGCAGCAACCCGCCAATTCCGACTGAACGTGCCTGTGGACGTACGCAAGTGGTGCATGCTGGGGGTTGTAGTTTTACGAGCGCACTGTGAAAATGGAGGAAAAAAAATATTGAGGCACAATGTGGTTCCTCAGAGGACTAGAAATGCCGCATGTCACATATGTGACCACAATACCAGTCATAAGGGTCCAATTTTGGTTGAGATACGACATTAAAAAAAAAAAAAAAAAAAAAAATCTGAGGGTGAAAAAAAAGTAGCCTACTTAAAAAATCGCTTGGTTAAAGGGAAAAAGAATAAAAGGTTGTTTATATTTCTGCTCCTCTGTTGGTTGAGATCCCTGTGAGATCTGACCTGATTTCAGTAGCGGTAGACTGTTGGAAATATAGATAAGTAAACTATTTGAGCATTTAGTTGCAAAAAACAATGCAGTTGTATTAATTTAGTGTTTATTCTAAGCGTGCATGTGGTTTTGAAGGTCCTATGTATGGCGTGTATACACGTGTATGGCCCATGATAACAGTTTGCAGCCAGTCCAACTGTTATTCATGAGGATGTCTATATATATATATATATATATATATATATATATATAATTGTGTTTTTCTGTTCCTTTAGTCACACACGGGGCTCTTCGTACGACAGAGCTTAGATCCAAATTCAGTTGAGTGAGTGTGATTTGGAAAGGCACATCTCAACAAAAGGTCGCAAAAAAAGAGTCGCAAGGTCAAAGAGACTGCCTGTAAAGCTCAAAAAACAGGATTGTGTCAAGGCACTGATCTGAGGTAGAGGTCAAGAAAAAAAAACTGCTGTATTGAAGGTTCACAGAAGCATGTAGTCTCTATTACCCTGTAAGATGTTGAAAACAATCAGAATTCAACTTTGAGCTGGCCTACTAATCTAACTGTGCCATTGATGGAGAAGCGCCTTGTTGACTAAAAACTCATGATCATATATGGAGATAGAAAAGGACAAACATTGCTGCAACACTTCACAAATCTGGGCTTTAAGACTCAGTCTTCTCTTCAGGGAAGACACATTTGCAAAAAAAAAAGTACCTAAAAAAGTACCTAAAGGACCCTCAGACGCTAAGAAAAACGACAATCTGGTTTGATAAACTGGTCGTCATCTGCACTACTTTTTAACATTACCGTCATTTTTTCCCCATATATAACATTTTAGACACAATAAAATAAATATTATTTATGCACTTTGAACTAGTTTATTGAGAAATAGGTAGATAGATTGCAAGTAACTGCTGCCAATGTAGGACAAGCATACATCCAGACAAGACTCTGAACACTATTTTAATGTCAGTATGATCATATCTCAGTCGTTTTCATTTTAGAGGAAAGATGAGGTGGAGCTGCTTCACAACAGAGCGAGTGAAACAGAGACAAGCAGTAGCTAGTCCCTTAATTTGTTCATGGTTGTTTATGCATTTTCAGGTGCAGTAGTTTGAAATAAAACTGTTTATCATATCGAATCCCCTCACTTCTCATACCAAAGTTACACCTTTGTGTACAGCAAACCTGTTGTTCTTTTTGTTTTTTGTTGTTTTTCTGATTGCTGATTATGTACTTCTTTCCAAACAAATAAAATGTTTGTCTGAAAACTGTTATGTTTGGATTTTGTGTGTCCTGTAAAGAGCATTAATGCAAAACGTTCAGTGTCTGCAGCACCAATGTGCCTAGTGCCCACAGAATATTAATATAAAAACATTCAATGTCTGTAGCACCAGTGCAATGTACAAAACAACAATAGAGATCTATAGAAGGACAAACGTTGCTGCAACACTACACAAATCTGGGCATTAAGACTCAGTCTTTTCTTCAGTGAAAAAGAAAAAAGTACCTAAAAAAGTACCTATAAGTTCATTTGCAAAGCAAAAGTACCTAAAGGACCCTCAGACAATTAATTTGGTTTGATAAGCCTCAGGTTTTCTCTGGTCTGATGAATCTTTGACCATCCCAAAAGTACAGTGTGCTGGTACCAGCAGTTGTGGGCCTGTTTTGCAGAGGCAGGGACTGAGGGACTTGTCAGATCAGAAGAAAACAGAGAACGCCTTAAAGAAAACTCAGCTCAGTAGGACAATGACCCTAAGCACACAGCAAAAGTGGCTTAGACACATGTCTATGGAAGAAATTTAAAACGGTTTAACATGAAGAGGCCACGTTAAATGTGAAAAAAGCAGTACAAATGTTTTCACAAGGCACTCGGTAATATGTATTTAGTAACTAATATGTACTTTTTGTACATACAACAGGAAAGTCTGCTAGTTCAGTTGCTTTTGTCCGGACCAAATATGTATGTTTTTTTCCCTTTTTTTATGTGTGGTTTGCTTTCACACTGCTCTTATTGCAAGTAAACCAGAAACTGTAAACAAAACCACACATGTACTAAAGGTCATCCATTCATTGGTTCATTCATACCAGAGTTTGTTTGGAAGTGGACAGTCACCACCTCTTCAGCTGGGTCATGGGACGGTTGTTGTTTGTTATTCACACCTGCCCATCCGCATCAAACTGAGCAAGACAGGTGTGAATACATCCTTAAAGTACTATAGACCTTTTGGGGTAAATACGATACAAAGTGAATTTTGAAACGGTACTGGTAACAACGTTTGGACCCAAAAGCACAATGTGAAAAGACACCTGCATGCTGTAGGCTGGGAGTGGACCTGAATTCAAAGTGTGAAGACATCCCGTCATTATCTCAGTGTCTGAGGTACATTTAGTCCCAGACTGTTGCACAATGCTGCACTTTGCCCCACTGAACAAGAGGATGTTGATCTTGTAAGCACAGCGAATATGAAACAGCCTCTGTTGTATTTTGTTTTGGCCTTTTGCGGTTCCACTTTAGTAAGGGGCTCATCTCTCTGGCCCATTTGCATTGCTGCAATTTTGTACTCCACAAATAAGAAGATGCAGGGAGAGAAAGAAAGAGAGAGAGAGTGTGTGTGTGTGTGAGAGCGCATGTCGGGTTAATGTAGAGGAAAAAGACCTGCTCTGAAATGAGTGGAGAACAAAGGAGAAGCATTTACAAAATTCATCATCTGTCCGAGTGTCGTGATTGAGTTAATTACCTCATTACTCAAACAAACCAGCCACACCATCCGCAAACAGAGGGTGATATTTATATTGTCTCATGCAGCGTCTGCAAGGGTGGGGATATGAAATTATAACTCTGCTTCTGTCCTTTCTCTCCAAAAACTTTTAGAAACTGATGCAAAGAACAGCAAATTATCAAAAACATACAGGTACATACAGGGGCTTTGAAGAAATCAGAATACATTTATGGTAAAGAATGTAACTTACTTTTAATGTATGATAGGTATGATAAGGTACAGACTGCAGCAAGTGGCTTAATTTATACACTTGGACCATGTTAAAGACCTCCGTAGATAGACCTCCATTTCCTGAGAAAATTATCTTTTTTTTTTTTAGCCGTTTTGCAATCACTTTTAAACCAACTGCTTAAGTTCAAGTATACAGTTCATCACTTGTCTCCCTCCAAGTATACAATATACTAAAGATTTGGGGTCAGTGAGATTTTTGTGTTTTAATGACAAAAAGCAATCATTTAATTGATCAAAAAAATACATTATTGTATATGATTATATAAATGGTCTATTATGTAAATAAATGTATGAACGCATATTAAATATCATCACAATTTATAATCTCTTTTTTACATATATGTTTTATTTAATATTAAATATAACAGATTTTTTAGCATCATTATTCCAGCCTTCAGTGCCACATGATCCTTCAGAAATCATTCTAATATTTTTCTTATTATTATAAATATGGAAAACAACTGCTGTTTAAACCCTGATGCAATTTAATTTTAATTTAAGATTCTTTAATGAACAAAAGTTTCAAAAGAACAGTATTTTTATTCTGTACTAAAATGTATTATTGTTATTTTTTTTGTTGTTACGTTATAGCATTGTCTTTACGCTTTACTGTTACATTTGCAATGGACATATTCATTTCTTTCAAAAAAAAAAAAAAGTAAAAGTTTGCATATGCCAATGTTAAAGTTAATTTGAAATCAAATTAAAGCATAAATTAAGTGCTCATTAAAATGTCTTATTTAGGGAATGTATTTCATGTTATTGTATATATTGTATTGATTTATTATATCATTATTTCTAGTCTCAGTAGTAAGTATTAAAATCAGTTAGTTTTAGTAGTGTCTTCTTATTTTAAGGTCACTGTTAATACAAATATGGAATTTGTGCAACACGGTTAAGCATGATCTTACTCATTTTCAAAAGGCACACAGAAATTAAACTCTAGCAGTAATACCATGGTGAGCAAGGTTACACACTCATTTGTCAGGGAAGTCTACTCAGCAAAGAGAGTAAAGTTTATTTTTGCATTTTTTTGTTTATAATGTCCAGCTTTCTGCATCATTGCAGCAGCTGACACTCGTAACCATGGACACATACTACAGTTTTATTGAATCCATCACAATTATTGATCTACAGGGACTCACAGAGTGAGGGGTGAGGAGCTTCCTGTGATGATAAAAGCACAGCCTGGCTTACACGGCATGATTTGCACAAAGAATTTTTATTTTTCTGCTATTCAAATCTTGTGGCTCCTGCAACCTCAAAAATGTTATACCTGAAAAAGTCAAGTGAGTTGATCACAAATATACATTTTACGAAAATGCCAGGATTCCTAATATTTTATCAGGTAGAAATGGTTAATAAAAAATATGTAAAAATAATTATCTCTATGTATAGTCTGATATGAGTGTCAGTAAGTTTTAAAGTCAAGTTTAGTTCATTTATGCCAAAGCACTAGTGTGCTTTACAACATAAACTAAAAGAATCAACATTCTCAGAAATAAAGGTACGAAAGCTGTCACTGGGGCGGTAGCTATTCTAAATTTTGTACCTACTAATATGTACCTTTAAGGTACCCTTCAGGTACAAATTTGTACCATTTGAAAAGGTACCGCCCCAGTGACAGCTTTTGTACCTTTATTTCTGAGATTGAAAAGAGTAAAAAATATTAAATCCACTAAGAAAATATTAAGAATAAAATAAAAAATAAAGAATTAGAAAAATAAAATGAAATGAATAAAAGAGAAACCAACTGAAATCAAGTGCAATTCAAACACCAAGAGACAGTAAAAGCAATAAAATTGTTGAAAGTTAAGATTTAAAAACCTGTAATGTGATCTTAATATGGGCTGGTAGACTTTCAGAGTTGAGGGCTCACAACAAAAAACGCTTTGTTTTAATTTAACTCGGAGCGCATAGAAAGTCTATTTTTTAAAATGCAATTCTTTATTAAACTTTTAGACATAATATACAAATATATTTTTGAATTATATTTGATGCATCAGAATTTTATGCCACAAATAGTATAGGCCTAGTGAGAATAGGTAAGTAAAAACAGCTTATTTTACAGTTTTTGCTGATTGCTCAAACACATTTCTTCAAACTATGCCTCACATTCTCACAAAAGTAAACACAAATCCATAACGTCTCACCCAATTTCCCAAACACCCTATTTTCAGGTCAAAATGAAGCTCTACACTCAAAACCATTAACTTTTGTTGAAAAACCAAACTTTGCCCTCAGACACCATTCACAAGCCCTCAAAAACACACACACACACACACACACACACTATAACATAGTTTTACACACTGGTGCAATCAATTCAGAACAATATTTCCAAAACAGTCATGTTGCTCATGGTTCTCCTCCTCAAAAACCTTTTGACATGAGCACAAAAAACACAACCAATGTACACTGGCAAAATCTTCTGCCTCAGCATCCCGTCTTTGCTCTGGGTCAGGACAAAAAATCTGGTCTACATCACAGACTATTGGCTCTGGACAGACAGCAGGGGTAAAATCCTCTAGCATGCCTGATGTCCTTGTGTCATTGTTCACAAACAAGATTGCTTGGTTGAAAAAAATCTTAGTTATGTTGTCAATATACTGTAACAGTACACTCTGCTAGTGCTACCTGATGTAAACTATGGCAACAGTTACTGTACTGAAATACATACATTCATTTCAAAAGTACAAATGTACACATTACTGTATGTGGGATGTTGATTGAAAAAGACTGTATAGGAAAAGAAATGTGTAGAAAATTTGGTTGACAGTTTATGACAGTTAGATCAACCAATTTGAGTTTACCATAATGACTTACAGTAAACAATGTATTACAGTAATGACTAGATGTCACCGTGTACATAATCAGATCAAAATCAAATATACGTAATCAGCTGCATGATTGTACCAGAGCAATGGCAATTTGTTCAAAAGAATGAGAAATGTTTTATGATCTGCACAAGAGACTATACAGATGATGTTGAACAAGTAGTTTTGAGAAATAGACCAAAGCCCCTGAGAATAACTGTCAACTGACTTTAGTCCTTTTATCTCCATCGAAGGTTCTGATTGGTGTGTGATCAATTTTGACTCCTAGTGTTTCCACCCGGGTAATTGTGTGCTAACTGAGCTCAAGCAGTGCTGACTTAAGTTTACTATTGAATGCTAGTGTTTTCTAAATGACCACACGGTGTAAGCACTGAAAAACATAGGGATTTGTGCGTAGAGTTTTTCCAAATTTGACTCATGTGTTAAAGCAGGGAATAGTGTTTATAGTTGAAATGGGTCTGCTTGGTTTTTAAATTTTAGTTTAAAAGCTTGGTTATAGTGTTTTAGCATTTGAGAAAAACTGTAATTAAGAGACCCAAATTGAGCTAAAATATGTCATTTGGTGTGGATGTTGTAATCGGACCAAAAAATAAGATACATTTCTGATAACATGTACTGCAAATCAATATGATCAAAATGGCATTTGCTTATAGCTACTATCAAAGTTCTGTAATGTAATCCTATATACAGTGATGACAATCAGCCGTGATTTTATACATTAGGCCTATGTCTGAATGATCGAGTAAACTTGTTTTAGTAACTAGTTTTCATGGGCAATGGGGAGTCACTGTCAAACCTATTTTTAGTGGTTACTTTTTATTGCACTCAGTTTAAAAATACGGGCTCAAACGGAAGGCAGCATACGTCATCAAGACTGGTTTATTTCAGTTAACCGAGCATTTCATTCGCGAATCATAAACATAATACAACCATTTACGCTTAATTAAGAATAATGGTCAAATGTATAACTGTTAATATTCTAAAACAAGATGTTCTTTATGACGTATGCAGCCTGCCGTGTTGTCATAAACCTGCTGCTGAAGTTGTGCTGCCCCCTTGTGTCGTGAGTGACGTCACCAAACGGCTGAAAAGTTGTGTTGTTCTGCCCTCTATTGGTGGGAAGCGAAACCGCTCATTTCCTGAGCTCGAAGCACATGTGCCCTGTCTGCCGCAAACAATCACAAGGTAATGCAAAACAAACACAACCTATGGCTTGACAACTCACATGAAGTTCAAATAATGTTCGATGAACGACATTAAACAATGAATCTGATGATATTCACACACTTATCGTCAAGTTTCTGTCAGAATAAGATGCTTTCGTGTAAGCGTGGCGTAAGTTGTATGGCACTTCAGTGTAACTGTTCATGAGATGATTTCGAGTAGTGCACAGAGAGAAAAGGGGCATATTTTAGCGGTACATGCTTCAGATTTGAGAATCTCTCGCAATGAATCATTTCCTGATGCAGATGAAGCCTAGGTCGGCCAACGCTGAGTTATCTACACTGTCTGTTGGGGAAATAAAAATCGATACACCATCATCGAGGCAGAGGAATGTAATCCCGCCTAGAGCATCTGCTTGTCAGATGTGTCCGTAGAGCCGTTCATAGCGTGAAATAGAAAATCCCGGCTGTCCTCCGCGGCCTGTGTTATTTACCGCCGAGGCGGACAGTGACCGAGCAGCGCGCGCCCGCAGCACCTGCTCTCGCGGCCAGGTGGCGCTTGGGAGTCATGTGAGGGATAACCTCTGGCCTTCTGTCAAACGTGGCCTTTTCGGTTACTAACAAATGTATAAAATGTATTAAAGACGGCTTTGTTGAAGAGTACTAAACGGGGTATAATAAAAAGTTATTCGCTTTTTGAAGATTGGGAAATTTTAAGCGGTTTTTAGCGGGTTTTTTTTAATGTTATGTTTATTTTTCAAAATAATTTGCTATTATTGTGTATACTGTTTCTATGAACGTCTAACATTTTGGAAGTGTACAATATTTCTAAACATTTGTCACACTGCGTGATTTTACTTAAAAAGGCAAAAAAGATGATTCAAATTGTTGCTAGATTTAAAATACACACTTGTGCTATTTTATAAAATACCAAACTCCTTAAGTCATGTTTTTCAAAAATATATTTTAAATATAAATTATCGAATATATGTATTTTTATACACATCTGTAATTCTTAAAATTAACTTAGAAATGTAACTTAAATTAAATTAAGTTTTTGTTTGATTGCAGATTTCTTTTGGACCTTACATATATATATATTTTAATAAAGTATTTATAAAGTATTTTCATTGTCTGGAGATTTTTAGGGAAGTCTAACAGGAATATATTTCTTAATTCTTATGATATTCTGTTGTCAAATCACACATTTTGACCTTTTTATGAAAAAGATTGGTCAAGTTGGAGTTAGCCTAAGAAAATGCATTTAATTAAAAAAAAAAAAAAAAAAAAAAAAAAAAATCGTTTTTGGAATAATATATATTTTCTTTTATTTTAAAAAGCGTTTAGTTGAAAGGTTTTTTTCTTGGGAACAAGGGGTGGCATTTTGGTGCTTAATGGGTGCACTTCTTGATTTTTAGAGTTGTTAAATTAAATATTTATTGAAACTGGTCAACTATTTCCAAAAATATACAGACCCAAGATGGACACAGAGACGACATTTTTAGTGTTTTAAAGTAAGTTTTCCTTTATCCTCCTTATTTGTCATAAAACCCTGTAGATCAGAACATAAAATCTTTTACAGAATACTAATAAAGTGTAAAATTCACTTAATCTTTCTGGCCTTGAATTTATGACACAAATATAAAAATTAAACGTGCGTAGAACAAACATTTCAACAATCTTGTGTATTTACAGGTGAATTCATTAAAATTGAATATTAAAAAATATATATATCAAATCAAACCGTATTCATTAATGCCCCCATGAAGATATATTATATCTGTAGATATAATGAAGTGTGTGCTGCTGTCTGCGTGCACAGCAGAGGGCGCCCTAACTGGGATTCCTAAGTGTCACCTCCTATGAAGACAGCAGAAGTTGAATGGCGTTGGCCGCTGTAACAGATAGGTGACCTGAGAGAGCTTGAGTAGTGCCGCTCAGAGGGAAGCAACGTTCTTCTGTTCCGCCGAGCCTTTCATCTCAATCTAAACCATCTTCTTCATAATGTTCCACTGCTTTCTCTTCTCCATCTCGTCCTCTTGACAATATCTTCTTTTCTTTTTGCTTTATTTCTGCCCCCTCACCTCTGGCTCTGTCCGTCTGGCTCTTCCTCCCGTTCTCCTGCTGTGAGTCGAGGGGTAATGTATCCGTAGCCCATGTGTGCTGAAGTCTTTAACATTCTTTCTTCTGCAGAAAGCCGAAGATGGCACTGTACTGCGCAAACACATCAAACACCACCTCTTTATCTATCGCTTTCTTGCTGCGATACGGGGGTCAGAGGTCAGCATTCCACTTTCTTGCTCCTTGCATCTTCCGTTTCCAATACCTGCTTTTGTATGTTTTTCGCCTGTAATCTTCTATAGGTTTAGGTACTTATTTTAGCTGCAGTATCAGAATCGATCAGCTGTTTTGAGACTCCATTGGCGTGCTTTGCAGTGACAGGACACTGAATCACGCAGAGTATCAGAGGTTAGAGCCGTCTATATTCCTTCAGGTCTGTTTATGATTCTGCAGTTGAGTTCAGAGGAACATGTAGACGGCTTCTGACGGAGATCAAACTGCCCACCGCTGCTAATGTGTCTTCTGAGTTTATATCATACAGCATGTTCTTCAGTTATCGTGACCTCAACCTGCTCAGGTTTAGTGATGGTGAAGAAAATAATAAATAAATATACTAATAAAAAAATGAAACGATCAAACATATTGATTTAGTCTTTCTCATTTCTGGGGGCATATCTTTAAAACATGATAAATGAGTTTTGGAAGATTTAAGATTAGTTTTAAGATAATATAATGAGTGTGTTTGTCTAAAATTGTAGTGTAAGTAGTTGTGTTTTTTTTAGGATAGTTAGATAATTGTACTGTATAATAAAAATAAAAATAATAATAATTACAACAACAACAATAAAAATAATAATAATAAACCCTGAAGAAATTGTTTAAATTATAAAAGTGTTTGGTGTGCATAAATTAATCTAAAGCACATTTTCTAAAGGTTTAAGGTTTTCTGGGAACGTATGAGTCACTAAAAATATAGAAAAAATTCTATATGACAATCCTAGATTTTTTTTTTTGAGATAAATATGTTGTTTTCTGGAGAAAAATGGAGCATTAAGCAATTAAGCAGTGGTTTTCAGATAATTTCTCCAATTACTAGTCTGAAAATATATTTTTTTTCTTCATTGTTTCGCAATATTAATGTTGCCAATGCTCAGAAAACCTGAAGAAATGTTGGAAAACAATTGCACATATCTTAATATTAAATATGTTGAGAATAATATTTAGAAACTTGTCAGCAGTACAAAATATTACAGTGTGAAATCATTTTAATGTAATAATCTTACTATGAAATATTAAGCAACATTAGTAAACATTTAATTGAAATGGGCTTTAAAACCATCTTGATATTTATTACTTAATTTTGTCAGAGTTAGCTTTTGCACTTTTCCAAACGTTTGTAATTAAACTGAGCTCGCAGTAAAAGCGGTGCTTATGAACGGTGTTGTTCGCAGTTCTTGGGATGCGTTCATGGTCAGGTCAGGCCCAGCGTTCCCCGAAACACACGTCGAAGTCAGAGGTCACTCAAAATGAGGGCGCAGAAGAGATAAAGGAGGGACAGAGGATGATAAAATGGAGAAAGGAAGAGCTCAGATAGTGACCTCTGGCCCTGCGTCTTCCTTTTCTCTTTCACTCTCTTATTCGCTCCCTATGTTTCTTTTCTCATTCTTCTCACTGACTCTTTGTGTCCAGCATTGATCCGACCACAGGCCGTGACCTCGGCGACATTTCCAGGGGTCAGCTGGCGGCCATGACGACAGAGGGGTCAGTCTGCGGCCTGGGTTCATCTCTCGGTCAACATCAGGTCACATTTTGGTCAACATCAGTAGTGCGTTCAAGACCCTGAAGCCACGAAGTTTCATCAAAGAGCAGGTTTAGTGTTTCAGTTGGTCAGATTATACTAGCTGTTTCATATTCCTGATTGGATTTGAGATCGTTGTGTTTTTTTGACTTGCCCATTTAAATTCATGCTTCCTGAAAAAGCTGTTAAATGACCTGTTGGAAGTATTCAGATTAACCTGAGATGAACCTCTCGTCAACATAGAGGTCGTCTGCCGGTCAATTACAGGGCGTTTTCCCAAAGCAGCAACAGCAAATCGGCCATGTTGCCTAGTTTCCACTATTCTAATACATATCTGCCCTCACCGTGACCTGAAGGCTGGGGTCATCTAGCAGTCATCGGAGTGTGTTCAGAAAAACTCCAGATGATTCAGCGAGGTTTTGAACACTGGGAGTTGGGTCTGTCATCATAGGTCACTCGGTAGTCAGCATCGTGCCGCAAAGCCCAAGCGGCGGGTAACATTTATAAGGTGTAATGGCTTGACCCGAATTATTACTGCTGACCTCTGTGTGATGCACAGAAGCGCTCGTGTGAATGTTTCACCTCCGCAACAATCCTACAATCCTTTAATATACACTTTTTAGATGTGCGTGCAGCTCCCCTTACAATTAAATGACAGACTGTTAAAATCATTAAAGATCCACGTGTGATGTAATATGCCTGAGATTCAGGGTTCGACTTTGAGCTGTAACCTTTGTTAACCTACAGCTTTCAAGAAATCGTTCATTCTTAAGGTCGATGGTCTGTTGTGAAGGTTTTGCTTGGCGATGTGTCATAAATTTATATCATTTTTGTTCTGATGAAATTTTTAGGTTTATCATAGGCTTACAAAGTGCAATATTGGATATTCTGAATGTGCCCATTTTAGATATAAAAAAAATTAGATGAAAACGTAAAAAGAAAAAAAAACCTATGTATTAATACCCTTATCTTTAGGTATGCATGTTATATTTTTATTATGGTTACCATTTTGGTTCTCTGATATTTTAAGTTAAATTTTTCAGTGTTGCTCAATATCAGGAGTTTAATTTTTAATTCACCTATTTTTCCATTAGGATAAAAAAAAAAATGTACACGACAATTTTAAATAATACAAATAACAGTTAACACTTAAATGGCCTTAAAAAGTACAAAATTTTAATACAAAATAAAAAGATTGCTAAACATTGTAATTATTTGTTGACTGTACATTGATAACTAGCTGCTATATCTTAAAATGAACATCATTTGATACTATTTTTTTATTCTTAAATTTAGATGTAGCATTTAAAAAAATAGACTTTTAGTTAAAACTATAAAGAAAAATATTTTACTATATTCTTAATTTATTATATTACATATATATATTTAAGGTTGTGAAATTATAAATTGCTATTAAACACATCCAAAATAAAAGTTTTATGCATGTGTTTATATAAATATAAACACATGCATGTATATTTAAGTATTTAAAAAAATATGTAAATATGAAATACGAGAATGTAATGTATAAATGTATATAGACTGTAAATATTTTCCAAACATGTACTTAACTATACACGTTACGTGAACAAAAACAAAAAAATATTCGACATTGCTAATTATATTATAATTATTGGTAATATTATTAATTATTGGCCTATAGGTATTTGTCAGAATTTTTATATTTCATCTCTAGATTTGTTGTTTTGCTGGAATGCCATGCATGCGTTTCCAGATGTTTGATTTTGTATTTGATTCTGGATGCTTTTAGAAATAGCGTTATGTTGTTTTCACCCCATAGCTCCCACCGCACGCCTCAGAATTTTCACACACTTTGATTATTATTCATGTGACCTCGAATTCACCCGGAACGCAGCGCGGGTCGTCTGGCGGTCAGTGGCATAGGGTGCAGCTTTTTCCTAAAAGCGCTACAATGTCCGCACAAAAACATACCAGCGGCGATCAGTCTGATCATTCAGATTAGTAGGCTGCGTGTATTTGGCCTCTGTCTGACCTGCATGTAACCGGGGTCGCCCGGCGGTCAGATTCAGGGGTCATCCGACGGTCGAAGTCCTGGTGTCCCTTCCGAGCCACCGTAGGGTGTTGTTTGCATCCGTGGGGTCTGATTGGCTCGGTGGCAGTGCCCGAGGGCTCATCAATCCTTGCTCTAATCATTACAGATGGAGGACAGTGGCGTAAACAGGCATCATTAGGCCACAGCCGCTCGTGTCCACTTTAAACCGCCGTTATGACTTCACAGAAGCATCTGTAACTTGCTCCCCCGGGGAGCCACGTCGAAGGATGAAGTACTTTTGAGATGGTCTTCTATCAGTGAAGTGTGCAGGGTTGACAGGGTTGAGCTAATTTTGTCATCCACACCACTGTGATGGTTGGTCTATGCTGACATGAGGGAGGCCATGCTGGGGCTGCACCATTGAGCAACAAATATGATTATGATATATCTGCTAAAAATTCCAAACGAAAATATGCCTTTAAAAAATTAAATAATAATTACATGGCTGCACAATGTGGTCAAAATTTTAGAGTTGTATATCAGTATGACTATAAAATGAAAATAATAATTCTATTGATTTATATTAATGGTAGTAATGATCATGATAATGACGACAGTGTTATTGCTAATGTAATTTAGTATTGATATACTGTTATATATTTTGCTATATAAAACACGATATATTGCTATATGTAACATGCACATTTTTTTTTAATGCCACATCTGTAAAATTTAAATACTAGTACATATGCCTGTCCTAGTTTCATCTGTTTTGTTGTTAAGCGTGTCAAGTACGTCGTGTGTCAAATACCCAGTAAAAGGACCCAAACTTCAAAGATGAGTTGTTGTTAAGCAGCATTTTCTGCTTTCTTTTTTTTTGTGATGTCAGGTAAGGAGTTGCTCACGTATAAATGAGCACGACGACTTGACTTTATATTCATTTATTAAATCTATGCGGTTTTGGCTTTATTTTGATTTAATGGTGCAGCAGTGGCACATCAAAATGTTGTTTCCCCTCTTTCACCGTGAAACCCAAAGGTACAGACAGTGTAAGCAGTGGAGCGAGTGGTGACGTCGTATCCGTACGCAGCAGGAGAGGTCAAAAACCGAGCGCGCTGCAGCAAGGTGCTGCCGTTGCTGATGAGGTTTCATAGCGTGTGTTTTCGTCAGGAGGAGCGAAGCGGGTTCAACGGCAGGGCAATGGCAGACCCCCCGTTCTCAATCACACTTGGTCCCTGAGGGCATGTGAAGCTGCGCTAGCAAAAGTGAGATGCACGAATAAATACCAACCAAAAAAGGGGCCTAATTCTTGTATATATGTGTAAGGAAGAAAATTGGCCGGGGAAACGGATGCGTTCTCATTATCCTCTTTGCATTTTTGGTATATCACGGAGCATGCTGGTGAGGCCGCTGGTAAACATCTGACATCATAGACGCACCATGTGGCATCGCCATAGAGATATTTTTAACCAGCATGCTGCTGGCTTGTCCTAAAAGCCCTATTCCTCATACCTCTCTCTCTCTCCCCCCCACCCTCTCATTCTCTCTCTTTCTCTCTCTCTTTCCACCTGCTCTTCACCCCATCAGCGACGGGGTCGTTGCGAGGTCGGGAGGAAAAATGGAGCGCTGTGTAATGCCCCTCCGTGCCTACTGATGGAATGCTCTTTCTTCTTCCTCCTCTAATGCTTTCCTTTAATTCCTCTCTTTCATGCTCGTCTTTCCTGGCTTATCTCATCTCTGCATGCACCTGCACATCTACCTTCCATCATCCCTTTTGTTTCTAAACACAGGCCTGGAGGTGTTTAAAGGAAAAGTGTGGGCCGAGACGCTAGTTTGGAATAAATCATGATGCTCCGAGCATCATATCTGACGCTAAACAGGTCCGTCCTTACTGCGTTTATGGTCCGGCGCATGGTGAAACCAGTCATCCCTGAAGAACCTAACATCCCTTCGATAGCGTTTATGTAGTTTAAACATTTATCAGCTATTAAAGCATGCCGTTTTGTAAAATTGCTCATAATCTAGACTCATATTTCTCATATAAACAAGTCCTTGTGGTGGGCCGAACAATAAGATGAATGGTGCATAGGCAGCGCTGTGATCTCTGGTGGAATCGGCCGTAGAGACCCCTCTGACGGGACACAGGTTAAATATTTTCATCCGAAACCCACTGAACCTCATATTCCTTCTATTCATTAACCGAAACTCTGTGATCTGGCTTTTATTCACCCCCGAGATGTGTTTGTGAACGGGGGCATGTCGTGACTTCAAACATGCAGAGCTTAAAAAGCAAGAGGAAGTTGTCCCGAGGCCGTCATGCCCCGTCCATAATTTCTGGGCCACTGGATTGACTATTTTAGGACGGTGTAACAGGAACACTTTGTTGTGATCGGGGCGGCCCTCAATGCTAATCCGTTCTGATTCGTGCTTTGCATGTGGGCACTGAGTTAAAAAAACAATCCAATTAACTTGCTTCAAAGAATCAAATAGCAAATTAAATCAAATGAATCTCAGTTAAAAAAGCCAGATTGGCCCCGCATTAAAGTCTCGGTGCTTTATTTTAACAGCTCAATGACTATGAAAGCTCAGGAGAATTTGGCCCCCAGTGATTGTTAATCAGAAATGAAGGCAGCATGTTAATAGCAGTGCTTGGACTCTAGATGTCAGCAGTGTCTGGTGGACCGTTGATGAAACGAGCTCTAGTCACCATCTGCTCTGCGTTCAGGTTTAGTTTTGTGTGCTCAAGTGGCTGCTCTGAACTGGTTTGAAAATCAGCTTGAGCTCTGATTCCAGTAGATACATTCTTTGCTGTTTGATTGATCCACACTTGATATCAACATGAGACAATAGTTGTCACACTTTTAAAATGTATGATACTTGAAGTCATTTCGCTTTACCAGAGAGGACATATTCAGTTAATAAAGTTCTTCAGGTTCCCTAAGTGATAGAGTAAAAGGAGAGCAGGGGTAATAGTGGAGACTTTTTTGGTTTCTGCTCATTTGTTTAGATAACTGGACATTGAGTGTTTACCGTTTTGTGTTATTGCACACTGTTTTTTTTTTGTTTTTTGTTGAATACTGTAAAGCTAGCACTATGTAAATAAAGGTGACTTGACTCTTGACCGTAAACGAGCCACTACTTTGGTTTCGGTTTAGTTTAAAGCTTTGCAGAAAATATCTTGGTAAGAAAAGTAAATAGTGTCGGTTAAAATCATTTTATTATCTGATTGTTGTAATATTCAAATGCCCAGGATATGAATATGATAAATGGATATGTAATTATAAATGAAGTTTGAGATAATTGTAACCGTTAATAAATTAATAAAAAAGTTAATATATTGTTTACATTTAAATGTATTATTAAGTATAATTGTATTGTTCACTTGTAACATCCAGCAAAGCAAAACAGCTGTTTTGAATATACATTTTATAGTTAATGTTCTGGACACATCTTGCATTCATAGATCTTTTTTGTCTCCTTTCAGTTGGGCAAAAGTTTAAAAATCTAAATGCATAAAAAATAAAAAAATAAAAATTTCCAATGTCATTATTTAAGTGTCATAGTTCCTATATGTAACGTTAAATGTGATATTCCAGAAGCAAATTCCTTATTTATTAATTTTTGGTGGTTCCATCATTTCTTTTATCTTCTTGCTCTGTGAGGGAGTGGTTGGGGGCCAATGGCTGGGGTTGCCAGGGCAACTGCTGGCATGGTGAGTGGGCAAGACTGGGGCTGGCGTTGGGCAGGACAGCTGGGTGCCACGCAGACCCCCTCAGACGGGCATTTCATTTGGCGGAAGATCATAACAGCAGAATGCTTAGTTGAGCCAGAACCACATGTTCCATGTGGCCGGAGATTAGTCTGATTTGAACATAACTTGATTAATTTCTTCTCCTTGTTTTTGTAGGGATGCACAATACGTCAGCACCATAACGGTTATTAGTTGGCATCATAATACTCTACCTTTAACCCTTCCATTAAAAGTTTTTAGGGTCAGAAAGATTTTTTTAATGTTTAAAAGAATTCTTTTGTGTTCACCATAGCTGCACATATTTAATCAAAAATACCGTAAAAACAGTAATATTGTGAAATATTATTACAATATAAAAGGTTTCTATCCGATATCTTTTAAAATGTAATTTCTTCCTGTGATCAAAGCTGAATTATCAGCATTATTACTCCTGTCTTCAGTGTCACATGACCCCTCAGAAATCATTCTAATATACTGATTTAATGCTCAAAACGTTTCTGATTATTATTTTTCAGAAACATGGATTTGTATTAATCAGTATTGGAGATTTTGATCATTGTTTACATTTAAATAAAAGTGAATAATAGCTGATAATCACTTTTTGGCACTATTAACATAATTCTGGTCATAATATGGAAATAATTTTCTGCCCATTGAATTCCAGAATTGATGCACCACCATTTTTGCATTTCCTGTTCAGTTCCACATGTTATCTTATTGAAACTGTTGTTCCTGTGGTTATTTGTCATGTTTTGTTGAAATTGTTCATTATTTGCATGTTGTTGCTCCTTTGTTGCTTTTGATTGCTTCTATTTTCCGTATTTGAAAGTCGCTTTGGATAAAAGCATCTGCTAAATGACTATATGATGGAGAATTTTTTTTTTTTTATCATGCTACTTGTTCCAAATGACCAGATAGCATTTCTGAGACTCTACTATTACCTTTAGGCCTATGTTTATGTATTTGGTAGATGATTTCTTCGTAGAACCGCAAGAATGGTTCAGTGTGTGCAGCCTTTAGTTTCACTAAAGACCTTTGACCCTGACCAAAGATATAATACAGCTAATGCATCATGAACCAATTAGCATATCCCTCCATTCATCCATCCATTCCTCCCTCTGTCGATCCATCCATTCATTCATTTATCTATCCATCCCTCCATCTGTCCATCCGTACATCCATCCATCCATCCATCCATCCGTACATACTTCCATCCCTCTGTCCCTCCGTCCGTCCATCCATCCGAGGCTGTATACTAGTGTATTTGCGATCAGACACAAGTGAAATGAGGGGCTGAAAAATGTCCTCATTTCCTCCGCCCTTTGCTTTCCGCCCGCGAGAACACAGCAAGTTCTTCATTAGGAGAGGAAATCATTCCCCCATCTTTCACACACTCCCAATCTGCAAATGTCACCGGGGTGTGGGCATGTGTGCGTGTGTGTGTGTGTGTGTGTGTGTGTGTGTGTGTGTGTGTGTGTGTTAAGATGCCAGATGGATGGTGGCATGAGACACTATTTCATGTTTGACTGTGCCTTGTATCGCAGGGAGGAGTGTGTGTGTGTGTGTGCTAGGAACGGCTGTGCACAGCGAGAGATTAATTCTGCTAAATTAATTGGGCTGAGATTGAAAATGAGAGAGCAAGCAGGTTGCAGATGAGCACACACGCAAACCTCCTGCCTGTGATGCGCACACTCTTATTTGCCATACACCCCTGATTGTTTGCAGTGTGTGTGTTTTTGTGTGGTTACGAGTGTGTTCTAGAGTGTGTGTGCATGCATGCACAGCAGGGCAGAATGTATACACACACACAAACACACACACACAAGCTGCAAAGCTGAGATATGCCGTCAAACACACCCACACACACCCCGGTGTGTGTGGGGACTCAGAGTGGTGATTTTGAGTCTAAGGGCCCCCATAAATCTCCTTCCATACAGGAGCTGAGTCTGCACAGGGACGAGAAAGAGAACATTACCATCTGGAGAAAGAGAGAGAGAGGAAAGGAGAGAAGGTATAGTTTATATCAACCATCAGTGAAGTCTCACAGGCCACGTTCACACCAGAGCTGCTCCTCTTCTGAGTGCGTAATCCCGCTCTGTTCACACCGCAGGGAGAATCGCCTTTTGTCTTGAAGGAATCTAGTATCGGGTTCAGTACAAATTCTGCATCTGTGG
This sequence comes from Enteromius trimaculatus, assembly GCA_032361065.1. NCBI lineage: Eukaryota > Metazoa > Chordata > Actinopteri > Cypriniformes > Cyprinidae > Enteromius > Enteromius trimaculatus. Next base: position 15,340,176 of record JAUMHP010000043.1, read on the forward strand.
CTTTTTGTTAATAACCACTAAAAGAATTTGGACTTTGCCCTCCTTTTCATGCAAAACACAAATCTGAGATACAGCAAGGCACTTAAAATGGGAGTGAACGAAGCCTGTCCATGAACAAAAATGTAAACGATAAGTATGTTAACATGAATTTAGAGAAATCACTTGCGATCATGTTTATAAAGATTATAACTGATTTTACAATTTTGTTTCCATTAACGACCCCCAAATTACTACAACTAATACACTAAATGTAACAAAGCCACACATTTCTGTTGTCAATTCATCAAAATAAATCCCTATTCACTTCAGCTGTTAGTCACTCACTAGCTATGTTTCCATCCACAAATTTATATCTGAATTTTGGTAGACATACAACCTTAAATTTACTGAATGAATTTATGCAGATGCACAATTAATTATGCAGGTGAAACTTTGTGCCGCTTTCCCAGAGCACGGATCAGTGTTTTGTTTTTTTAAAAAGTTTTGCGACTTTTGATGCATAGGTTGCTCCTTGAATTTTTGTGCTCATTAACATTATGCTACAAATGCTTGTCAGCTAATAAGGTGTTCAACTTGAAACTTCCAGATGTGTCTTTCTTGCTGAATCTTATTATTTCAAAGGCTCATAAACTGGCCACATTATGTTTCCATCGAAATCTACTGATGTCAACAAGTTTCTGAGTAAAGTGTCGTAAACCTTATTATTTTTGTGTGAAACCTTTAGGTCTTTGCTAATATAACATTAAAGGTTTGGATGGAATGAAAGAAAGGCGGAGGCATTTTAGTCCTCCCAACTCTACGAATCTTTACAGAATTCGGCTTCGCCTGATCGAGCAACTCAATTATCCTGTTAATACAGTCTCAGCCTCAAACACCGTTCTCATTACTGCAGAACACACCGCCTGCGGCCACGCACACACGCACGCACCAACAGCTGTGGTACAAAGAAACCTCATAGGCACAAACACACGCTTCTGAAATCTAAAAACAGAACATTATGCATCTGAACTCCATGTGTTCTCTAAAATGAATCTGGTTTTCCTTTAATCTCTAGGTAACATGAAGGTCTACTGGTCGTTTTGGGCGACAGTTAGAACGTGTTGAGGTTTCTGGTGCATGAACGCTTCGCAGTTGCTATTTGAGAACCTTAAACCGTCTACAGCTTCAGTGTGGAACAATGGCCTAGTGAAAACAAATCAAATGTAAAGTGTGTCAGAAGAGACAGATTGATGTGTCTCTCATCTCCAGCCTCACTGAACATAGCTCATCATTACTGTCAACAGAGAGAGAGAGAGAGAGGGGAAGAGATTGAGAGAACAAATGAGTGCAGGAGAAAGACACTGCAAAGACAAGACAGGTTTAGACTAAAATGTTTGGCTGGAAGGGTTGATATTATTAGGTATAGATGAAACATATTGTAGGTGAAGACTAGGAAGAAGCATCTACCCTAAATGATCTCTTATGCTAGAACAGTGGTTTTTAACTTTTTAAGAGCGACCCTATTTTTTTTTTTTTATAAATTGAAAGGTAGAAGCAGCGCAGGGCTGATGTCACTTAGCCTCACATGAGTTTTGGCTTATCTTATTTTGTCTATTCTGTTGTTATGATTATCATCACAAGTCATTGCGATTCGAGAGAATATCTCTTTTATATATGGTGTCGCTCCTGAAACTTTGTAGCATGAAAGACAAACCTTCATTCAAATTGTAAATGGGCTACATAAGAAAGCATGGAAAAACTCATGTCATCATCAATGTGTCTCTTACTTGCATCGCACATATGCTTTGTTTGTTATAATTGTTTTATAGTTTATAATCAACAGATATGTTTGTGATTGGCTACAATGGTCACTGCTCCAAGTAAATTACACTGTCAAGGTTCAGATAGGCATGAAAGACGTTGTCTGAATACTCCATCTGCCATCAGTGGTTCAATATGAATGTTATGAAGTGACAAGCATTTTTTTTTTTTAAATTTAATTTTTACACGTGGAAAAAAACAACGACTTTTGACTATTCAATCATTTGTCTCTGTGTGTCTGCATCACCGTAGCATCGTTTTTGGTGAATATCCACCGAACTCAAACTATGTACGCTTTTCTGTCGGTCGCGATACATACGTTTATGCTTTTTATTTAAACAAAACCAGCACATTTTTGTGTCGCAGCTGACACAGAACAATGTACGTAGTGTGTCCGGCAAATATTCTCAGAAATGCACAGTGGAGTGGAGTTAACTGTATTCTCATTGCCTCATAACATTCAGAATGATCCACTGATGGGAGATGGACTATTCTGGCAATTGTTTCATGCTTTTCTGGACCTTGACAGTGGTTATTACAAGCCTCCTGGGTAGGGCTGTGCAATTAATCGCAATTGCAAAAAAAATCACAATTTAACCACATGCAATTTCTAAATCGCACAAGGCTGCAATTTTATTTTATTCACAATTTTAGATTTTTATTCACAATTTTTTATTCAGAAACGGCACAAAGAAATTACCGACGCAATTACTTATCATATGTGCACAGATATGTCAATAAATGTTATTTCAATCATTGTGAAATGTTTTATGCACTTCTTGTGCACTGAATACATTTAGTATGTATGTATGAAGCTTGTCCATATTGCACAGACCTACTACTGGGTTTCATCTAAAATATCTTAAATTGTGTTAAAGGCAAATTAAACTTTCACAGGTTTGAAACGACATGGTGGTAAGAGATTAATGACAACATTTTAAATTAACCCTTTAAGTTTGCAGGTTCTCTTCCTTCCTCCCTGAGTCTTGAACTTTGTAACAGGCGCTTTTGCATTGGAAGAACCTTTCCAAAGTTCCTTGAACTAGTGAGGTGGTTTTTGGAGGAATTTGAAACGTATTTATAGTTCTAGGAATTCTGTTCGGGAAACTAATTTAGCTCCTACTTCAGAGTAGAGTTTAAATCAGTGACGCTGAAGTGTATGCTGATTGGCCAAATGGACATGAAACACTGGCTACCAAGCATTTTTAAAAACCCATTTTTTTTTTTTTTTTTTTTTTTTTTAAGTCT
>JAUMHP010000043.1:15343323-15356183 GCA_032361065.1 Enteromius trimaculatus
AAAACCCACTTTTTTTTTTTTTTTTTTTTTTTTTTAAGTCTTGACCCAGGGATCCGGTTTCAGATATCCTTCTGTCTTCAGTCCTCAAACTAAACCAAATGCTCAAGGTTTGGCTTGTTAGCACCGGCATACGTCCATCGTAGATGTAATAACTAACACCGCCTGACTGGAAAAACACCTTTCTTAATTTAGTGCTGCTTAATTTAGAGTCCTAAAACCTGAAAAGGAGGTGTTTTTGCATGTCTGGTTCTTTTGTTTCAATGTCACTGAATGCGTTTCTGGTTAAATGAGTTAACAAGATATTTTCACATTTCATTCTATGGCATACAGAAGTAATGCCACACTCTTGTTGGGGTATTAAAAAGGCGGTTGCTAACAAGTGGCTAAATGGAAGTACAGAGGCTGTCGGGGAACAATAAAAGTCATTACTATGAACAGAAGAACAAATCTACTCATTAGTACGCTTTTATGATGTTCACGCATTTGTAAGTGCAGCTAAAGTCTCCAAATACTTTTTTGTGGCCACTGTATTTAGTTTTGAATGAAGTGGATGTTTCTACTAAATGACAAAATGGTATTCATCGCCTGAGATAAATCAATCCTCTCAGTCTATTGTGTTATTAGTAGTCAGCAGTTGTTGACCTCGCAGCTCTTGCGGCACTATGGGAAAAAGTTCATTTCTCTTAACATCAGCACTTATTCTCTCTCAATCCTTTTGTGTGTTTCTGGCATCCACTTGTGTAGACCATCCTGTCTGTGAATCCATTTTAGACAGACTTATGCGGGCCAGACAGTGGAAAGAGAAAGCGAGGGGGATGATATGAAAGACAGACAGTCAGTCCGACAGAGAGCCAGTCTTTCCTGTGAGAGCATCCAAACATCCAGCGCCAAAGCTAATGAGTGGTAAACAGCAGTAAACAGGAAACTATAGAGGGAGTGTCTGAAATCTACTTGCAGTGGAGTGTATTAAATGAGTGTGTGTGTATGTGTGCATGTGGTTGGGTTTGAGTGCATATGTTTGTTTATTATTGAATAAGGAGAATGAGGACTCTGGGCAGTAGGGAGCCTCTCCTAAGTGTACTTGGAGCCAGTCAAAGGTAATTAAGACTCAAATTAGGGCTGTTTGCTGAAGAGCTTTACATATTGCACGTGGTGTTTCATGGTGCGTGTGGCACTGTTCTGTTACAGCCAGTGAGGAAGTAAAAAAAAAAAAGCATTTTTTTTTTTTCCCTAAAATTTCCCATACATTTGAACAAATTTACGTTCACTCTGCGTTTCATCACTCTCTGAAATACATGATTTTGATTGCTCATCCGCTTCTAATATTCATTTGATGTAGAGCTATTTTCATGCCTGTCTTATCATGCTGCAGACACTTTCTTTCTTTATCATGTAAACATGACTAGTGCCATATTGCACCTAAGTTATCGATTATAGTGAAAATTAAATTGGAGCACTTCAGTATTCATAATACTGCAATATTGTTGCAGTGTTAGTCTTGCTGCTAGCCTAACATGTCTAACTTTTTTATTTTTCTTAGCATTTTATCTAAGCATTGAGGTAATATGTAGGTGAAATATTTATTTGAATATTACATGTCCACATTTTTATAACAATTTATATGCAGTTAAACCGCAATGTGTTGCAGTATATTAGTCATATTTTCAACAGTATGTTGTAAGGATGATTTATTTTTCCCCATTTGGTTATACTTTTGAGTGATTCAACTAATTGTAATAAAATTTGTTGTATTCAATTCAAATTTTTATAAAGCTTTTTACTACAGTTTCGGAGTTCAACGTGTTAAGTTGTCCTAAAAACAAAATGTGTTCTTGTCTTAGGACAACACACACAAAACAAAATTATTACATATTTTTATTAACAGTAGTCAAAAGAAAGAGTCTACTCTAAATCAAGTCGTTTTTAAAATAAATCCCAAGCCGTTTCATATTGCCTGGCCACTTGTTGGTCTCTTGCTTGCTTGGTCTGAATGAAAAAGCAAATTCATTCTTTGCCACTAGATGCTGCTTTTGTAGCGGTAAAAATAGTGGTTTTCCTGCTAGCACTGTAAACAAAGCAGCAGAAATGCTGGAATTACAGGCTTGATGAATTCAAAATGAGACCAGTCACTGCAGATTAGCATCAAACGAAGGAGGGGTTTGGAAAAATGAATCGTTAAAAAAATCATTTGAGAGTCATTGAGCAAATAAGGTAAAAATAAATGCACATTATAAGACAATGAAAGCATTTTTTGACCTTTGCATGGATATCTCTTTCATAACCCATAACAGGGACACTTTAACACAGGATGTCCAGTCCTGCTCCTGGAGAGCCAGGATAGTTCAGCATCAGCACACTTGCCTGAAAGTTTTTTTTCAGGGGTCTGAGGACCTTAATTAGCCGCATATATTGTGTTTAATTAGGATTGCAGCTAAACTCTGCAGGACGGTGGTCCTCCAGGAGCAGGTTTGGTTACCCCTACTTAAACACAAGCCCACATACTTGGCTAAAAAGCTGTGGATAACTGTGAGAAGAGTCTCTTAAAAAACCCCACCAGAAGAATCGCATTATTGTAAGTCTCCAAGGCCAAAACCCTCGGAGCAGATTGCCCTCTCTGGCCTTCAACCAAGACAAAATGGACGCACCCTCAGAGGATGCATGAGGTCCGCTGACTGAACGGCCAGTTCACACGCTACAGTAGAGGGGGGGTGGGACCAGAAACAACATCCTTGTGAGTTTTACGATCTGGGAAAGCCAGAGGAACCCCACTGCGAAGCTGCAGGTGAGAATAGAGGAACAGTGGCAGGGATCCAGAGCCATATGAATGTCAGGGATGCACACATCAAGCCGAATATCGACAGGAAATGACCTTGTGACGTGACTGACGACCCTGAGCGCTGACCTCTTTGGAAGGGCGTTTCATAGGCGCAGGAGGGGATGGGAAGACGTGTGAAGTCAAGGGAACAAATCCAAAGGAGCCGCTGTGCTCCGGAGGCCATTATGTCTATGTCAGGGAATTCCTGCGAGCTTGCGGCCCGATGCCTGAGTGTCCGCTCTAGTCAACCCCGGCGATCTGTCTGTGTGTCGCACCGCAGGAGGTGGGATGGCCTGCAGGAAACCAGCCAGGCCTTGAGGGAGAGGTGGAAAATCTTGGGCATCTTGAGAAAATGAATGTCTGCACCTTGGACTAAATTATGGAGTCGGGTCTCCCTTGAGGATCTTTAAGGAGCATTGGTTTTGCGCGTGTATCTGTGTTGTGATGTCAGTTATCTGGTGTCCTGCTGCGTGGACTTCCTGTCTGTCTTCAGGGTTTGTGCTGTTTCCTCTAGGTTAGGAAAGCCGGTTTCCTCACACATGTTTTCCAACAGAGTTTCCAATTCAAACACACATGCGTGTCTACTTATCTAAATGAGGACCAACCAAACAGCTGCTGAACATATTATTTTTATAAAGCTACAGACTAAATGTTTGTTCATGCCAATTCGAATGTTTGTGGTGATAATCTTTTTAATTTGAGTGAACAGCAGTTATTGTGCCTGTTCAGACAGATGCCATCAGTTGGACAGATTTATTATTATTTTTTTAAATGCCCCTATTATATGAGTTTAAAGTGCAGTGTGCAACAGCTATGAGTACATGAAAACATTCTGCAAAGTTTTAAATCTGAAAGTGCACCGTGTATAAAATTGTCTCCCAAAAGAAGGAGTTGACTCTGAATAATTAAAAGGAATCCTAAGCAGTTGACGTGAAACATTCGCATATTGACCGCCCACTGTCCGGTATCTTTACGTTGCTTTAAATGAAAATGCAAATTCATTCATTAATCATTGAGCAAATTAATTAGAAGACATTGAGCAAATAAAGTAAAAATAAATGCATATAATAAGAAAAGAAAAGTGTTTTTTGAGTAGGAAATGGAGAATACAGAACTGGGCAAATGAAACACAATATAGAGTATATCTTGAGCAGTCGGATACATAAATCATATAACATTTCATGCTGTGCTTTCATTCATCAGTCTGGCCTTATTTTCACATTAGTTTGAACAGACAAATTGCACATGAAAACCCACAATTGAAATTTTTGACATAATTTACTCACTCTTATATTGTCCCCCAAGTTTAGAAAAATACACGTTATGCTAATACGATGGGTATTTTTAAGGAAGTTGATACACCAGCTACTGTCTGGTTACCAACAGTCTTCAAAATATCTTTCGCTTTTGACTTAAGGGTGAGTAAATAATGACGGAATTGTTATCTTTGGGTAAACTATCCCTTTAAGGCCTGTTCACAACAACTGTTGGCATGAAAATTTCAGTTTTCACCTTCGTTTACATTGGATTTTTAAAAAATTGCAAAACACTTTGTGTCATCCTTGCACACGTCTCTAATTAGAGGTTTTGTCAGATTTAGCTTATGGGGATATTTCTCTATCTATAGTTTAGCTAAGTAAATTGACACATTTGGAGTTAGATGCTCATATACAGCAAGTTCATTATTCCACCAATTTATCAAGCATTAAATCAACCAAAACTTGCTAATGCTAGTTAAAACAAATAAACAAACCAATAAATGGAAAACAACCACAAAAAAAACTTTCAATTTAAAATGTCTGTAATTGGAAATAAACAGATAACGGCATCACTTACAGCTACGTTGCTTTTTTTGTGCAGGGTGTTCTTTCTTATTATAGTGGACAGTTTGCTAAGCTCTTACTGAGTCATTAAGCGGCAGCATTAGCACATTAGCTTCCTGCGTCTGTTCAATCTGTAGCCTCTGGGTTACTGCCTCCCTGCTGCCTAACTGAAGATGCGTGTTGTCAATAAAACATGATGAGACGCTTGTCTGTAATGACAGCTCCACCACTAAATCGTTCTCATTACGTCTCATAAACTTTCCTCTCTGTTTTAAATGGGTATTACATATAGCATTTATCCTAGTTGTGATGCTAGACTACTATATGTCAGAGTGTTGTTTAGGAATAGAATAAATGTTAGCATGTCAGGAATGTTTAAAGATGATGGGCTTCAATAAATTGCAGACGAATGAAAGCTGTAAAGATAAAAAAGAACACACAGCTGAATTTGATGCCTATTTCCTTTAATGGAAAATCAGTTTTTGGAAGTTTTGATGCATTTAACAATATTAATAAAAAGTGAATATTTACCATATTTATATACAAATATTATAATATATTTAAAAGTATATATTTTGAATTAAAGTTTTAAATTAAAGTCAGAAATCATTTTATGCTGATTTGCGTTTATTGTTATCGTGCAAAACAGTTGCTGCAGTGTATTTTTATGGTTACCGATAATTTTCAGAGTTCTTTGAATGGAAATTTCAAAAAAGAAATGGAATGTCAATTTGAAATGGAGACCTTTTATAGCGTTATAAATGTCTTTACTGTAATTTGATCAATTTCATTTCATTTCTTAATGTACTGACCTCAAATTTTTTAAATGGTACTGGTATACAGTATTAAATAAAATTTATATGTATATATATCTTTGTTAATTATTCATATTTTTACATTTTCCATATTTAGTGTGCGTGTGTGTGTGTATATATATATATATATATATATATATATATATATAATCTCACACACACACACACACACTAGTGTCAATTTGCCAGTCAATGTCAAACTTGAGGCAGTCATCTCCATGGTGTCTTATCAAAGTGGTTTTTTTTTTCCAGTAGTTTCTGCTGATTCAGTAACCAATCGATGGGTTATCTTAGTTATTAGTTCTCTCAGTCACTTTAACATCTCGTACAGCAGCTTAAATGCGTTGCTGTGTTTTATGAGCTTAGGAGAGATTTCAGTCTGGGATTTGTCACGATAATTAGTCATGGATTTAGAGGTTTGCTGAGATATTTCTGACGTGTAGACATGCGTGACCAGCTCTAGGGTAAATTGCTTCATTGTTAGAAGAGTCAAAGCACTTTCCTTTTACTTGTGTAGAAATGGTACTCAGAAATGGTATTGATTTAAACATGGCATTTTGAGATGTATGTAAAACATACATCAATAATCGTTTTATTTACAACCTCTATAGTGTATATGTTTTTCTATATAGCGATGGTCTAAGAATTGTCTTTGACCTTTTTAAACTTGCGCGTTCGTGGTTGAATAAGCTTTAGTCATTGGAAAATGCAATAAATGATCAATAACAACATCCTCAATGATTGCGATAATGGCTATTATGGGAAACCATCTAATTAATCTAGTTTCTAGACCATTTCTAAAGCCAAGACTATGAAAATATAAGACTTTGATAAAAGGCTCAATAGTACATCCCTTTTTCAGACAGAGGTTTGTGCGCTAAATAAATATAATGTATTCGTGTGGTTAATATTTAATTTCACAGCATATTTATTTGGATACAGGCCCATGAGCTCGGTGAATACATTAGCTCTCTCCACTGCTATTATGTTATGTAAGATATATAATGACCGCATAAATAAGTTATTTCTGCAGGCTCTGTTGGATAGACCAACTCCTGTTGAACTTATTGCTAATACAGAGTGAGTTCTCATTATTGGAAGGTGATCTCATTGGTCAAATGCATTCATGTGAAACCGCAAGGAGGTCTCTTCTTATGTCTGCTTCGATATGTGACCCTCGGAGGGAGTCGTTGGCAAGCTTAACGCTGTAGAACAGATGGACAGTTTACAGTTAAAGGGCACCGAAGACCCACTCTAATGTCCCGCCGAGGACGGAGACTGATCCGGCTCCGCATGCATGGAAATGACCGGAGTTATGGCTCCTCTACAGTCAGAAATCTGTTGGTTTTAATTTCATCTAATGACTATGCGTCTTGTTTTGTGACAGGCTTGGCAAGTTTGGGCTCTTTGAGCTCTCAACTCTCAAATGATCCATTTAAGTAATGCCTGGCAAAAGAGTGTGAACCGTATAGTGGCGTTTTTTTAATTTATTTATTTATTTGCGTGCGTTTGTGTGTGTGTTGAGTGGAATATAAGGAGTACAGGCTGATTGTTTCAATGAAACAATTTGATTCAATTTTCCACTCAATAAAATTAGCCATCAGGGCTCGGGCTCTCCAACCGTCCACAGTCCCTCATTTCCAGATTCTGCTCCTAATTGAACGAGTTTATGTACTTGTCTGCGAGAAATTGGAAAAATTCATCACCTGGAAAATGTGATATTTTTCTCCCTCCGGGCTGTGCACAGCTTGTTTTGTCCTCCCTTTCCCCCCCTCACTTTTACTTCATCAAAATGATGAGCAGCTATGAAATTAATACAGTGACATTTGCATGCAAGTGTGTGTGTGTGTGTGTAGATTTCTTGGTGGAATTATTTTATTCTTAACTTACAGAATTGGAGTATTAATTTCATGATGCTGGTAGTTAAAGATTTCTATTCACTTTGCAAGCTGACTGATTCATTTAAGAAATTAACCAATCACATTCAATTGATTTTCATAACTGTTGTCGTTGGCAAAAAGATGCATGTGTATAGGATGTATATTATCATGTAATTTAGTTATGTAGGCCTCTGCGATAAATTTTAATGCGTAGAAATGTGACACTTCTTCTAGCTTGAAAATGAATGCTTTCACTGCCTTTAAGAGAGAAAGTTAATATTTATGTTGTTGATTATTTATATTTATTATTTATGTACTTTCTTAGTAAAGACAAAAAAACACTTTCTTGCATATTAAACCTACCTGTGGTTGATGTAAAATCTATTTGTTATAGGTTTTTGCATTATTTTTAGATTTAAAGGAAGCAATTTTGACCATAATTCTGGCCATAAGTACAGAAGATCAGATATTTTGAATCATCTCAAATCATGCTGGAGGATAATGATCAGTTTGAGTTGATGTAGCTCTATATTTATGTGACCCTGGACAATCATAAGTCACTGGGGTGCATTCGTAGCAATATTTAACAATCCACTGTATGGGTCAAAATGATTGATTTTTCTTTTATGCCAAAAATCATTAGGATATTAAGTAAAGATAATGAACCATGAAGATTATTTGTTAATTTCCTACTGTAAATGTGACACAACCTAATTTGTGATTATTAATATGCAGTGCTAAAGACTTAATTTGGACAGATTAAAGATTATATCGTCTTAAAAATATTGTCTAATACTAACAAACCATACATTAACAGAAAGCTTGTTTATTATTTACGAATACACCTTTCAGATTATGTATAAATCTCAGTTTCCATAAATTCACCCTTATGACTGGTTTTGTGGTCCAGGGTCACATAAGTATAAAATACATATACGACTACAATGCACAATATGATTTGCAATACATACCCCACCAGTTTTTATTCAGTTTTTGAAATGTATTTAAAGCCAAATAAATTCTGAAGTAATTCTAATAGTGTAAACGTATGTAACGTACTTTGTAGTAATACTTAATCAACAGCAAAAAGTAATTTCATTCTTTGTAAATGTGTATTCGGTAGTTTTACGTGAAGAACAGCTGTCAGTTCTTTAAGATATATTGAGATTTCATGTCAATATGTAGTAATAGGTTTGAGTTTCATAGGATGTGTGCATGTATGTATTTCGAATAATAATAGTGTGTGTGCTCTAAAGTTGAGAGTTTGAGAGAAAGTGTGCCTATGCGTGAAAGTTGACTCTCTGTAGAAGTGAGAGAGAGAGATAAAAGATAGGATCGTGAGATAGATGGAAGAGAAAATGCTGTACGATCTGCCATCTGTGTGCAGGGTTCCTCTCCTGTGCCCCATATGGCCGGGAGAGATGAGCTACAGCACACACACACAAACACACTCTCATATGCACAGATGCACATGCTCACACACACATTTATGGCGTGTCTTAAAACTTAATTATCCAGCCTTTTTGCTCCAAGTCAGGGAAGCGATGCTTCTTTTGAAGCAAATGAAAAGATTTTATAATAATGATGATGATGATGGGTTTGATGATGTCACTGTAGCCTTTCTGTCGAGTTGAGGGTACTTTAAAACTGTTGCTAGTGAAGATACAGGCTATTATCTTTCTAAGCAGAGCAGTTTTCATACGGGTTCATTTGAGTGATTCATCCGACTGAACCGGAAATTGAAAATTGAAATTGAATCAGAATTCCCAATACTTCATCTGAGGCCAAAACAAAAAAGATCAATGTATCTTTTAGTCGTTCTGCACTTCTTAATTATAATAATAATTAAGGTCTGTAGTTACAGTTAGTTATATACACTCAAATATTTTTTTTTATTTTTTTTTTAGTCATGCTCACTAATGACTTTGTCACACAAGCTTTTAAAATATATTTATTTTAAAGTAAGTTTTGTAATTGCTGTAATGGATAAACATCCGTCCACGTGCTTATGTCTTCATACACACGTTTTGTGTCCTATCTTGTGCCCCCCCCCCTTCCTCACACACCAGCACACATGCACACTTCTGAATAAGTGTTATATATTATACTTTGTAGTGATGGACAAGCTCCTCGCAGGCTGCCAAAATGAAATGAGCACAATTACCAGGGGCGACAGAGCCTGGCCACATTAGGCTGACCAATCGAGCAGAAACTCAAATGAGCAATACACACACACACATAGGCAAAAGACGAGTGCTGCCCTAACTCCACACAAAAACCTTTGCAAAGATGAGCCTAGATAATACATTGAAATCAGTGTAAACTTCATATGCCATGAAATTGAATGTCTGCTTTCAGAAGCGTCATGCCCTTTAAAACTGAGGGGGGCATGTGCTCCTGAAGATGTTTGAAATACACAGGGGTTTAATGCCAAAACAAAAAAAAGGATCTTTGTCAATTAAGTTGCATAATTATTGTAGGTAAAACTGTCGTTATGTTTTTGTGGCACGTCTGAACACGCAGAAAAATGCATAAAAAATCCATAGAAATATTGATTATGGTTATTTATATACTGATAATATTTAACATGCATTGTATCCTGGCTAACAGGAAAGTTTTTTTTTTCGTTTCTTAAACGTTGAAGTGTTTTTTTTGTAAAACGTTCACAGAACGCTATTCTAATGTTCCCATAACACTAGTTTCTGATTTCCATGACGTTACTCTAACCTCTTTACTCCAGTATGATCACCTTGCTGTATGTCTCATCATTAAGTTTCTATATTATGCTTAGCTGAATTTTCAATGTCATTACTCCGGTCTTCATTCTGATATGCTGATTTGCTGCTCAAGAAACATTTCTCATTAATATCAGTGTTGAAAACAGGTGTGCTGCTTAATAGTTTTTGTGGCAACCCTGATAAACTTCTTTCAGTGTTCTTTGGGGGAAAAATGAAAAAGAATAGCATTTACTTGAAATGGAAGTCTTTTTGTTATATTATGAAACTGTCACTGTTGATTAAATAAACGTATTCAGTAACTTAAAAAATGCTTAAATAAGACGGACTTTCCTGTGTTACAACAATAACTGCTTCATTTTTAAGTGAATTTTTTGCAATCACTTCTGTTTAATTGTGTTGTTTCAGATAATGAGTAGATCCAGCATTCTTTTGACCAAGGTGGAGCAGAGACAGACCTCGGCTCGATCAGGACGACGTCTTGGCTAACCCCCCGTCGAGTCTCCCCAGCCTGCCCACAGCCGATCAATACATCTGCAGTGGGAGAAACAGGTCAGCCAACGCACTTCCAGTAAGAGTAGACTGATAAAATAGTTGGGTTAAGAGGACTTGACTTGCATCTCAGGGCTTTGCTAATAAAACGTCCCGTTCAGCAGGTAGAGAAGATACTGTATGTATGGCTTTATTAGTATATACATGTAAACAGGACATGATAAGAACAGTTTTTCATTACAGGGTTTTACTTCTAAAGTTGCGATAAAGTTCATTCGAAGTGGAGAGATCTATTCACCATTTCTGAAGCTCGCAGGATTTTTCTGTGCAGGTTCTAATGACAGTACTGTTGTAGTTTTGTTTAGGTGAACAAAAGAAGCCGTTTGCATTAGCTTCTTAAATTGTCCAGCTGCTGCTAAGCTCAGTTGTAGGTCTACATGACGCTTCAACACTAATTCTGTTTTACTGCTTCATTCTGAGCTTGACAGAAAATGCACTATAAACCAATTCATCAACACCGTCTAGCTTTTTATGAAGCAGCATAAAACAAAGGAGTGAGTTTCTCAGGAAAAAGACTACATCATTTGAGTTGGGTATAAGGCACATAAACCATTTCTATTCAGTAAATGTGACTGAATCCACGTGATTACATGATTAATAGTCTGCAATTTGAGGTTTAGGCTCCGTTTTGTGTAGATTAATTACCATTTAGATGTAATTGTGGATGCTAATGCGTCTTAGTTGTGTGACCTTCAGCCGTGATCCTTCAGTGTGCATCTATATTGTCTTGTTGAGAAGTCCATGTGAATTGATGTAAATTATCTTCTGAAGAGGTTTGTAGTTTTATTCTGGGCATCCAGGTCTCCTGAGATGGTCGAACTGAGATAAATCACTCTCTCCATCTACTTAAAGCCTGTGCAGGGGGCCCGTAATGTTTTTCTTTTAATCAGAAAGACCTGTAATTTTAATATAAAAAAAGAAAACTGAGATTCGGCCCTGTTCATCAGATTTGTATTGACATTATTTATTGTTCTTCATTACTAAATGTACAGGAGGGAGGATTTAGAGCGCAAGATTTTGGACAAAAGCCACAGCGGAGGTTCCGCTTCGCTTCGTTTGGATTTGGCTCCAAGTCTCTCCAGACAACGCTTGGGTCTTAACTGCCTTTTTCCTTAATAGTGCTGAAGTTATGCTGCTCACGGCCGCCCATATCTCACGCTCGCGCTCATATCTCCTGTCCTCCTCATCTGCGCACACTCGTTCAGAGGCGGATAGAAATGCTTAATTATTAATTGGCTTGTTGTGTTTGTGCCGGGAGGCAATAAATAACGTTCTCGTCTAATGAATAATGGGGTTGGTTCGGGGGCCCCGGCTCAACCGCGGATCCCCACGGTGAGCCATTAACGTTTTACAGTGTCTCCAGCGCTCGGAGGAAGCCGCTTTCCTGCCAGCCCATTACCCGAGCACCAGGGAGGCGGGCGACTGGACCCACTCTGGGCCAACGCAGCCGACCCCGGCGGCCCGAGAGGACAAGTGTAGCCGCAGGGTCGGCCATGGGCCGCTGGAGGGGAACAGAGCGGGTGACTAGTCAAAAAAGTTTTATGGCAAAGTTTGCGATTAGCAAAGACCAGCTCACGCAGAGCCTAAAGGGTCGAAGGTCTGTTAGTTTTGAGTTCATCAGCATGAGAAATGGATTATTAATACAGAGGTATTTGTGAATGTATAGGTCACCTGGTTATTGAAGTGTTTATGTAAATAAGTAAATCAAGGACAGATCTCAAACGTAACATCTTTATTGGTTTCGAAGAAATTGCGTTAGACTTAATTTTGAAGTAAAAAAGGATGCTCTGGTCATTTTTGTTTTAATTGTAAAAATATATTTTTTAAAATGTGAGCAAACTTGCAAATTTGCAAAAAGTGTGGCTACCAATCCAACTGCTGACTAATTCAATGACATTTGTTTGCTGAGAAAACGTAAAAAATAAAAGTTATAAAGGTGTTATTGTTGTCAGTTGAAGCATTGTGTCAAACATTGTTGTTCAAACAACAACAGCAGCAGTATTTTTGTTCAATTGTGTTTATCAGACCTTTCGAACATAATGTGATCTCGTATTGTGTTTACGAGATCTTTTTGTTTGTTAATAATTTATATGATATACAATGATTGTGTGTGTGTATGTATGTATATATATATATATATATATATATGTATGTATGTATGTATATATGTATATATATATATATATATATATGTATATATATATATGTATATGTATATGTATATGTATATGTATATATGT
>JAUMHP010000043.1:15370228-15396082 GCA_032361065.1 Enteromius trimaculatus
TCTTAACATTTATTTTAATCTAGGACTAGTCTTAAACCCTGTTCAGGAAACTGCCCCATAAAAACTAAAAAAAAAAAAACTTGTCGATCTTGTTTTCTGACTAGTATACATACAGTATGTTTATTTGGTCTCATTAGTAAGTAAATGATTGAAGTGAGTTTATATATATATATATATATATATATACACACACACACACTTACAGAAACACACATAACTGCACAAAATGACCTTTAAAAATTTAGAATGATTTTTTCAAAATGATACCACTGGATGTACAGTTTTATAGTATTATATACCGTGTCTTTAAAAAAGAAAAGAAAAGACACACTGCAAAAAAGTATTTTTTAAATACTAAAAGTATTTTGTCTAATTAGTTAAAATATCTAAAAATGGATTAAACATTAATTTGAGAAGCAACATCTAACAGTAAAAGTATAAAATACACATGTAATAGTGGCACATACTTTTAAACTATATTAATATCTTTCTTTATCTGTCTTTTTGTTTTTCCTTCATATTTTTACCAGAAACAAGTCAAAAGTTGATTGTTCATTAGCAGATCATTTTTGCACTTCACACTGTACTGTATATTCAGTAAATAGTCGTATTCCATTTGGAACATATCCTCTTTCTCAACACTCTGATCTTCTACATACACACTTCATCAGATGGGGACTTCCTGGTGTTTGTAAGTGAACAGGAAGTTCATTTTTCATTGGTGTGACAGTCTGTGACACACCTCCCTATTGTCAGTGTAAAGGATAGAAACAACACGCAGTGTACACACACCACACACACATTCGCCTCTCTTTGAACTTCTCTTCTGACCGGACACAGACACTGATCACACAGGGTGCAGGGCTCACATGCAAGCACAGTTGTCTACACTTCCCAATCTGGACACATGTGCTCCCTCACACAAACACAGGCCACTGGCAGGTAAACCGAGCATGAGCAAACCTAAAGCAAAACACACACACGTCCTGACAAGCAAGTGAAGAAAATGGATATTAAGAATAACACGAGTGTAAGCGAGAAGAGTATTGTTCATCATAACAACAGAATTGTTTTGCTCGCCACACAAAACTTGTTGTTCAGGTTGCTCTTCTCTATGCAGTTTCTATGAATGGAGATTAAAGCATCATAAAGTCGTCCATATGACTTATTCAAATCGTCTGAAGTCTGAATACCTTTTATTGTAAATGCATTCAAAAAATGAAACCCGCTTTTGGAAACGCAGTCCTACATGTTTGGATTGGCTTTAGTTGAGTTAATAATGTCAGACTTGTCATTTTCGGGGTGAACTATTCCTTTAAGCAACATGTAGAGACCGAATCAAACCTGTTTTGGAAACTCAAGCCCTGAACTTAACCTCACACCGAGTTCATTAACCACCGAGTCTGCTAAAGCCACTTTGTGTTTGTCTAAGAAGACAGGTCATTGCCATGATTAGGCCATGGGCAAACACACACACAAACCAGGGCAATGAGCGATTACTCTCTCTGACAGAAAGGACGAATGTTCCCATAATAGGCTATGACTGCTGTGTCAGCATTCACCGCATGTGTGTGTTGGTGCTATTAGATCAGAACGTCAAGAAACAGTCCCGCACACGATATTAGTCAAACTCCTAGTAGAAATTACAATCATTTTATATTAAGCTTGTTTTCCGGAAAATACATTTTGGTTCAATTTCAAAAGAAAAAAAGAAAAAAAAGAAACCATTTATTTATTTTAAACACATTTATGTATTTGAGACCCTGGCTGTGGAAACCTAGCTAAAGTCCTTTTTTTATTTACTATACCAAATCATCATTCTGTAAAAATGATATATTTAATATTGACCGAGTGAGGCCATGTCAAAAATTGAAATCCATATAGTGACATTATTAGTTGAAATCAAACTTTGATACTATATGATCAGATTTTGAGCCTGAATTTCACATACAGGGTCACATTTGTATTTTTATTTTACTGGGCTTCTCTGAGATCTCAATCGATATGGAGAACATCATTGCTTAATGTTTTCATTTTGCATATGATTGTGAAAAGTTTTGCCACATGAAAGTCTCCTTAGACAATACGAGTAACAAACACCCTCTCTTTTTTGGAGTTTTGAAGATGTTACACTAGTTTTGAATATTTCGAAATCAAGCCTTTTAGACGTTACACTTTTCTGCCTTGATATCAGTGACTGAGATCGTGTTCACATTCGATCAAAGATCTGAAAATAGTCACATCATAAACGGATGACAAAATCAAAATACATGAAATATCAGACTTGACTGATCCGTCTTGACTTTATTCACGTATGCTTTGTTCAACTCTCTCTCTCTCTCTCTCTCTCTCCCTGTGTTGTGTAATCTGCACTTTATGGTACATACAGGGACTCCAAAAAGCATCTGGACTCTGGACATTAAACTTTAAGGTATACCAGTATTGCTGGCATTAAGTGGTATGGTGCTGTTTTTATTACAGTAAACAATAAAAGAAATACATCAAGCTAAGAGGCATTTGTTTTAAAGAAGAACGGCCCGTGAGCGCTTCTCAAGCAAAACCACTTAGTTTTAAACCATAGTTTAAACTATTTACAGAAGATATAAATATAATTCTATTAAATATAATGACAAGTAACATAGTTAATATGATGCGACTCTATTCAGACACCTGTGTGAACTGACTGCAAACTAAATATCACTAGTTGCTTGAAACTAACTGCAGTATTTTATTTTGTGCTCTACATTTTAAACCCAGAAATCTATTCTTTTATCGTACTATATTGTTTAGGATGTCAAATTCTAATCCATTCTTTTCTGCTAATACTCTCACACCATCGTTTCCCTACTCTTAGTGCAGCAACCCGAAGCTCCATCCTCTCTGTGCTCCATCATTTCAGCTCCGAGCACTGCGCTGTGTTTGACGCTCTCTATATTGCTGTACTCTATATCTCTGGCTGCTTGTGTTCTGGAAGCTCTCTCATTCATTTCCCTAACAAAGCAGCAGGGGCACCTGGTTCTCCATTCCTGACTCCATCCATCTCGTCCTGCTCTGCCCAGTGCAGAGAAAAATCAAATTCTCATTTGCCCACGGAGGGAGCGATTGAGGGATGAAGAAGGAGAAAGAGGAGGAGCGGGGTAGGGGGGGTACCTAGGAAGGCTGACCTCCAGTTGAACCTGCAGCCGTTCTGTGTTTGGTCATTAATCTGAGGAGCAGACAGCAAACAGGGCTGATTGGAAACCGCTGGGCCGACATTTTTCTATTTCTGCAGATGGAGGAGTGTGAGTGTACGTGTGAGTGAGGGGGAAAGGAATATATTTCTTTTTCTGATCCGTCCCTTTGACTTCTTAAGTTGGTATTTGGATGTGGAAGCACATCTCCGGAGTCATGATTCCTTAATTGTAGCGATTCGTAAGATCTCCTCCCTTTCATACAGAGCATACGTAGTAATTATAATTGATTTTTTTTTTTTTTAATTTTTTTTTTACAGCTCTCCACACACGTAAAAAGGCAGCATCAATCTCACCGCGTGACATTAGATCATATGACACCACGTCAGGTTTTAAACTTGGTCTGTTCTTGAAGGATCTTTTGCAGTGATTTTGTTTTCCGTTGTATTTTTATTTCTTTTCCAGTGATGGCTCTCTTCAGGCCCTCCCTCTTTTGTGTAAATCCTGAATGTCAGATGTTGGAAATAAGTCATGTTGCCACGTTGGTAATGGCGGGAAGCGGATAGAATTTCGATCGATTCGTCTCGGGGTGTTTGCGTGTTGAACTGCAGACTGTGGAGGAAGCTTTAGTTGGTATTTTAGCAGCACAAATGTTTTTTTTTTTTTTTTTACCTCTTTATCATGCAGCTAATCATTGGAAAATGTCCAGCTGTTAATATTTGGTCAGGAATAAGGCAGGTTGAAGACCCATGTGTGGTTTTGGGATTTTAGTGGAGCAAACTGAGACATTCATGTACTAACTGAGAGACGCCAGTGTGAACTCTTAAAAAATCAGCCCTTCTGGTTTCTTGTAACGCTTCACTACATAAATGGCTTTCTAAAGAGCCATGCCAAGATAAAAATGCTCTCCTATGGCATCAGGAAAACGTGATAATGTTCTCTTTTGCCATGCGACTGTAAAAATGTCTCTTTTAATGCTTGGAACCTCTATTTTTAAGTGTGTAGGTTAGCTGAATGTTATTACTGTTACCCATTTTCCCGCAAGATTTTAGATGCAACTTCCAAAAAAGTATCTTTGTGATAGTTGTTGGATAAATTTTTTTTGTATTTCAATTTCAGAACCTAACTTGGTTGTAGAGGTCATTTTAGCTTAAATTACATTAAACCAACTTAAAAAAAAAAGGTAACATTTTACAGTAAGGTGTCATTTGTTAACATTAGTTAATGTATTAAATGTATCAATGAACAATACATTTATTACACTATTTAGTCATCTTTATTAACGTTAGTAAAAGTACATAATTCAATGTTTGTTCATGTTAGTTCACAGTGCATTAACTAATGTTAACAAACACATTTCAACAAAATGTTGAAATGAACACATTTTAATAAATGATGTAGAAGTATAAAACTAATTAATTTCATTTAACATTATTAAAAAGTTATTTTGAGTTCATGTAAAATCATAAGTTACCATGATCATATATTTATTATTTTATAATTAAATCAAATATTTTAAAATTAAATAAAAGCTCCTAAATGAATATAATAATTATATTAATTAATATTATTAATGCTTAACATATAATACTTTGATATATTATGATACTTTGATAATAATTCTTATTAATTAATACAATTTATATAATATTTCTCTCTCTCTCTAGACACTTTATAAAAGCTCTTTTATACATTATTCATATTGTGTATACGTAATTCCCACATCATGTTTGTATATATTATGTATATGAAAATATGAATATGCAAATATAATTATATTCTATTTACTTTGAAGTAATTAACTAGATGAATTCTAAGAGCCATTTTCCGTTATTATATTACATTATATTATATTATGGCTAATTAAAATAATTCTACTATATTGTCAATGCAATATGTTAAAAATATTCTATATATTTTCATTTAATATGCATTAATATTATATTATTATATATATATAATTTAAAATGTCCCTTTCTGTTTTCTTGTCTATATTACTGTAATCTAATGGAAACTTTACTGTAGAGCGACTAAGGTGCATTAGTAACAGATGGGGATTACGGTGAAACAGAGGGGCATTACTGTAAACTGACTGAAGGACATTACTCTGGTGGTCGCACCTAAGAAGGTTCTAACTGCATCATGGGAAGAGGTGAGTCATAACTTCAAATAAATGTCAGTCTAATCAATAACGAAATTATAGAGCAGTAGACCTGCATTGCAAATAGGCACAATTTTCCCTTAGTAATGACCACTGTCAGCTTCACTCTCTGTATGTGTGTGTGTGTGTGTGTGTGTGTGTGTGTGAGCGACAGATAGAAAACACACACACACAGAAATAGAGAGAATGAGACGTCTCACTCTTCACCTCTCCAGCTGGAGGCGAAGAGAACGAGGGCTGCAGAAACAAACCATCCGAGTGAGAGAGAGGGGGGGGGGGGGGAATGGAGGATGAGAAAGGAGGGAAAAATGAAGATGAGAGAGAGAGAAAGAGTGTCAGTGTGGGTATCGGTGCCTGCAGGGTGCGCCGTGAACTTTTGAACCCAGGTCATGTTAAGAGGAGTGGGCGGCACTTAAGGACACTCCCGTTTCAGACCTCCTCTTTCAATTCATTAGCGCCGGGGAACGAGGGAGGGAGGTCAGGGAAAGGAGGGGCGTTTCCTGAAAAAAGCACAGGTCATTTAGCACGCTCCGCATGCTCTGGCAAATGGATGCTACCTTCGGATTCTTATTGGATCCATGCACGAATGCGCCCACTTGAATATTAATATCTATTCAGTCTCTCTCTCTCTCTCTCTCTTCTACACACGCGAAATCTCTCTCTCTTTCTGATTACTGTATCTTGGCTGTGAATGTGATTTGAGGTTGTCCTTTCTTTGCTCCTTATTTCTCTCCATCTCTCTCTCTCTGCTTGCAAACACACTTGTAATCTCTCCGGCTTCTGTTTACTGTATCCTGACAGAAAATATGTGTGAATCAATCTATAATCTACCTCTCCGAGAGCGGCTCGGTTAAACTGATTAAAAGTTGAGCGTACAGAATTCATGTGGATAATGTGATCGGTCGCGGGATGATACAGTACGAGAAACACACTTTCCTGAAGTTCATCTGCACCCACTCACGCCTGGCGTGCTTTTTAATGTGCGTTTAAGCGCTTTGAGGTGATTTTGGTTTATGGGTTTAAGAAATTAAGAGAACTTTAAACCGTTCCGCAAATCGGATAGATATTGCAGGCCAGATAGAGTTGCTTTCTTTGCCTAGGGTTCTTTGCTCTTCATCATTGAAAATAACAATGATGCATTGTCTAACTTTTTCTAGACCGTCAGATGCACAGTGTTTTAAAATCCCAAGTGCAGCACTTTAAGAGCGATAGAGTTCATACCAAAAGGAATTTTGTCATCATTTCCTCACCTTCATGTCGTTCAAAGTGAAATGGATTTTTTTGGGGGGGCTTGAAAAATACAGATATTTTAAAGAATGGTTTAACAGTTTTTTTGTTCACACAGTAAAGATTAATGGAGTCTAGTGTTGTTTTCACCTTCTTTTGAGAACAAAGAAACATGGAGATTTATTTCTAAATATCACTTAATGTCCCTCAGAAGATAGAAAGTCAGACAGTCTTTAAAGTAGTTTCCACCATGTTCAGAGTCAACTGCACTGTTTTCTTTTTTTTTATTTGCGCAATTAAACATTTTGCCTTTTTTTCAGTGCTCTCCATCTCTCTGTCTCTTTCTCTCTCTCAGTATGGCCAAACAGCTGTCTCTTCTAAAATGACCTAATGAAGCTCACAGCTGCTCTTTTTCGTAATGGAGAAAAACATTTTTGATTCATCTTTCTGTTTTTTATTTCCTGTGACGGGCTGCTCTGCATGGATACATAAGAGCAACTCTTTCATTTCAACCTTTGCCATATTGCTAATGAAATGTACTTGTTGCCTTCTGTGTATGGGTGTAACCCTTTAAGATATTATTTTAACACTGTACTAGAGCTGCTATTAATCACACTAGCCACAAACTGGCCTGTGCAGTGTTTTGCAGGCTCACGGTGTGGACGGTATTAACAGAAATGAGGGTTATAGATGCACCGAAACGAGCTGATAAGTGGTGATATGCTGATAATACAATTCTGTACAGTTACATAAAAAATAGATCTTTTTAGATGCTAAAAGTGAATGTAAAATGCGAGGAACAATTGAATGTACAGTATGAGAAAATCATTTCAGCATTTACTAATAATTACCTTTACTGATGTTGCTTTTAATAACCTTTTTAAGGTGTCCTTGTTACACATTATTTACTATTATAATAACAATGAAATTATTCATAATGACATGCAGGTAACCACAAGCCAATCCTAACCCTAACTGTATATAGTACAAACATGTAGTTAATAAATATTTTTCCACACTTAAATATATTTAGACTGTACCAAGGGCACCTTAAAATGTAACCTTATTTTGTATATATAGGCTAATTTTTAATTGAAATGTATCTAATTATTTTAAAGTTATAAAATGGGTTAGTCATATAGACATGTGCTGACGAGTCCTGTACATTCAAGACTTAGTTTATTGAATATTTTATATTAATGTTGAATATTATATTTTAACTGTCATTAATGATTATTGTATTGAGTATTAACCAACTTGAAACAATAATTGATATGATACTAATATGTTGTCCATCCACCCCCCCCCCCCCCCCCCCCCCAAAAAAAAAACAAAACGTTTACAACCTTTTGTTAAAAGGTATTTATATGAATTTAATATATATTTTAATCTTAAATGGTGTGGCCTATGAATGCTTTTATATTAATTCAGTCACAAAAAAGCATGCATATTATGTATATGAAAAGTAAAGCATGTATATATTGTGAGAGAATGTATATCACTTTTACAACCTTTAGAGTTGAATGTAACATTTATATGAACCATTACCTTTTATCTTATATGGTGTGGCCTAAATGCTGTTATTCTTGGTAACATCTCTCACAGCGCAAAAGATGCATGCATTATTTGTGTAATGATTACTGTGTGAGGTGAGAAGTTTCTGATGGGAAATGGCCTTGGATGAAACAACAACAAAAAAAAAGTTACATAAATAACCGAAAATGAGACCCGAAAATATATAGGCCATATTTCTATTTTGAGTGGCGCAGTTTAATAATAAATCAGAGAGCCCATGGGCTCAGAGGAAAATCTCATTCTGTGCCAATCAGAAATGCATGATGAAACTAATCAAGAGTGCACAGTAAATATTAAAATGAGTGATTTTCATACTTTGCTAATGAGCCATGCTGTTTGCTCCTCACCACGCTGTCTTGCGTTTCTTTCCAGCGCTAGTGTTCAGTGTCTGAGAAATGACCGAAGCGAGCATTCATCAGCGGACGAGTACAAATACGACTTTCTACGGCTGGATTTACTGATTAATAGATTTGACAGTAAAAAACAGCACCTCGGTTACACGGGAGCCCATAAGTGTCGTAGCGCAACATATTTTAGCAGCGTTAACATCTTTTTCCCCCCGCCATAGACTTTCTTTGCTCTCGGCTAATGGTCTTTAAGCGAGAGCCAACGAGTCCAATTACAAATGTGCGCGTTGGACAGCGTCCAGTTCGTGCGCAATAAATAAAGCGGGGATACAAGCGACGGGCGACCGCGCTCCCTGCGCCCCATTTGGACCGTAGGCCGCGGCAGGCGATAATTTTGTCCGTTTAGCATCCGCCCGCTGCTCCGGCTAAGTCAGAGCCGCGCGTGTGGTAATGGTCTCATTGACTGGACTCACACCCGCTGTTGTACCAACCTGCGACCGTCCATTGGCCGCTGACGGAGGCGAGATTGAATGCACCCCTTGAGCATGATAACTGCACCGACGGCTGCCAATATTTACACTCGCCTCGCATTCAGACCAGACCGGACATCCATCTATATGTCGTAGGGGGAAAACAGCTGAACTCATTAAAAATAATCAAGAGGCTTACTGGCCATCGGCTAACATCCGGCAAAGAGCGATATAATTACAATTAGCTTTATTAATATGAGCGAGAATGAAGTGAGTGGCTAAGGGTGGTAAAGAAAAATGGGCTTTCATAAATAAGAGCGCGGCGTCCTGAACCAATTATAAATTAGCTAACGGGGTGAAAGCCGCTATCATACGTGAGCATTATGGTTTCAGTAGCCTTAGCTTATATTAAAGAAAGTGCAATCTCACGTCTGGTTTATTATGTGATTTGTGATCATGTTAATGGGTGCTAAATGACAGAACTGGGCTCATCTGAATCAGCAGGTTCTCTTGTTTAATTTGATAGATAACATCCACAGGCTTTCCACCTGCATCCTGAAAACTAGGGAGGACCGAGTACTACTCGACTGTTTAGTTCTGCTGGACCAAAACAAAAAACAAAAGTGTAGAGTAACACACAGTGACCTAAAGCTGTTGGCATTAGTCTGTATAATGCCTTTCTATATGCATTTAGTTTGTTGTATTGAACTGAAAATGCTTCTTGTATATTTTTATTATAAATGACAGAAGAGTTGTTGTTACAGAAAATGCACTCCTGATCACTTTTTTTGAGTCTTTAAAAATGTTGTTTGTTTGATCAAAATACAGTAAAAGCTGTAATGATGGTACAACTACCATTACAAATTCAAATAACTGTTTTCTGACTTAATATATTTTCAGATGTAATGTATTAATGTGAAGCTGAATTTTCAGCATCATTACTTCAGTCTTCAGTGTCACAGGATCCTTCAGAAATCATTCTGATATGATTCGCTCAAGAAGATTCATATCAATATTTTAACAGCTTAAAATTGAAAGCTGCTTAATAATTTTGTGAAAACCGTAGGGCTTTTTTTTTCTCTTTTTCTTTTTTTACCCTTGAAGCACATCATTTATTTGAAATATATTTCTTTGGTTTCAAGAACTTACGTCTTTAAGGTCAGAACTTCAGTGTATATTTCATTTCTTTTAAACTTATTTTTTTGCTGACATTTTATTTTAGAGTCTCTTAACTAGTTGCTTATTAGCATGCATATTACTAAAATATTAGCCATTAATTATTAGCACTTAAGCACACATTATTATCTTATTCTACATCCCTAATTATAACAACTAACTAATAATAAGCAGCGAATCAGGTATTTATTGAGGGAATAGTGGTAGTTAATAATAATCATTCCCTGTTCTAAAGTGTTACCTATTGTTTGGGACTCCTTTTTTTATGTCAGCATTGGCTAATAATAACAATAACTGGGGTAACACTTCTTAAAAACTGTAGTAGCTGTTATTTTGGCTGTGATGAGTGGTAAATCTGTAGGAGTACAGTGGACCTCATACACCAAAACCATTTGATTTCATTACATAGAAACCCAGATTAGGAAAACAAGTAGCACCGGCCTGAACTGCAGGTCTGGGGAGATATCAGTCTCTTTTATTCTCCTGGCGTCTCGCAGGGATTTGCTGAGAGGGTGTGGACGGATCTCTCTCATGTCAAATTTCCAGTCATAACAGCCATAGCCGGTCAGACGACCATTTCCTCACATCTAATGGCAGCATCCAGGGTGTGAGTGTAAGCGACGCACAGCCTCTTGTGACACTGGTACCTTACACAGATGCACACATTATATGTGTGCTTTTCTTTCTTTTCTTTTTTTTTTTTAAATATTGGTACACAGGTGGTTTACATCGCAAACTTCAGTAATGATGTGTATATTATAGGCTTGTATTACACACACATACACACGATAAGGGTGGTCTAATCCTCAGACTGTTTTGGTTTCATATTCTCTCATCGCCTTAATAGCAGAATACTAATGTACTTAAACGTGAGTCCCGATTAATGACAGAGACACAACATTTGCCGTCTCTCCTTCCTCTCTCGGCTATACTTTACTAAAGAAGCGCGCTCAATGCACACAGATAAATCTCACTGCTGCTCTGCTTTCTATCAGTCCGTGTGTGTGTGTGTGTGTGTCTCTAAACGCTTGTGTTGCTTTCTCTGCGTAACCTCAGGCCACCCCAGATTTGGGGACAGGTGAGCTGATAACAGGTGTACTTGAAAGCAAGCGCTGTTAGGACAAAAGTGTAAAAGCACAAAATGTAAACAGTGTCACAGTCTCTTAACGTCTTACTCAAATGCACCTTCCACTTTGAATGTTAAATGTTAATAGGCAACACAAAAAGAGGCTCTAACGAACACGGGTGATAATATTTACTCAACTGACAGCATTTGCTTAACTTTATATATGTGTGACGGGGGCTAGTTTTCACACTCCAGTAAATTTCTCAGGGTCGATTTATTTATCAAAGTCAATTTTTGCATAGGCGCTTTATAATCTTGACTGCAAAAAAAAAATCTATTGGAAATTTCCACGGTTATTGCTCTGAACAAAAGATTTGGTGCGGTTAACAGATGTTGACCCATAGCGGGGCATGTTGTCACTAAACTACATGCCATTAAATAAACATTTAATAATAATAATTTAATTTTTTTAGTAAAATTATTATGAGACAAAAACATCATTGATTTAGAAGGTTTGTTTTAGTATTGAACTAATATGAAATGGCAAAAAGTATAATCTAAATAAACAAACGTAAACATTTTTAATTTATTGTATGGATATTATTTTGTTTTTAACAGTTATGAAATGGCAAAAAAGTAGAAGCTATAATAGAAGTATCGTAATTAATAAATTGTATATAATATGTTATGCGCTTCAAATTCATGTAACATCTTGCCCTGCCTTTATGGAAAAATCTAACTCTGGTTCATAGTTGGCTCTTTTGTGAATGTGCCGCAGGTTTTATTGTTTATTGAATTCTTTATCAATAGCAAAATTTTAATATTGTTATTTTAGTATTTTACAAATTCTAATGTTAGAGGACTTTAAATTAGAAAACAAGTAAATATTAAAATTTCACCTCAACTTAGACCATACAATCTTATTTAAATATAGCTCCAATCTTCATTTAAATTTTTTGTTCATGCAGAGACTCTATTCAGAGAGAAATCTGTGATATTAAGTTGTATTTATGGATGGTCATGTTAGGATCAAGCACAGTCAGTTTGAAAAAATAAATAATCATTTTTCAAAACTATCTCTCACTAAATGTAAGAAACGCAGGTGCCCGCCGACAACTAACCTTGCTTTTCGTCCGAGGGCTTATTTTTACGGTTCCCCTGCAAGCAGCTGCAAAAAGGTTTATTTAGTTTAATCAGGGAAATCACAGGAGCACAATGACATCATCGGAGCTCGGCTGACATTGCAGCATTAAGTTGCCTCTCATAGGAGCAGCAGCGAGAGAACGTGTAGATTGAGAGCGCAGACAGAACCAAACGAGAACGAATGGAGGCCTGAAAGAGCTCTGCTGGCTGCTTTTCCTCACCGGCTGATCTCTGTCATCGTCGTCATGGCAGCAAGGTCAGCCTAGCAGACACAGTAACACCAGTCAGGGGTCAGACAGGTCAGGCCGTGACCCCGGTCAAGAGTTCATCCCCTCATCAGGTTGTTTCTGCGTAAACTCCCTAGTGTTAAGTGTACAGACTTCAAAACAAACCCATAAACAGATTAATAATGATTCAAATTAATGAAACAAATTGATTTTATTATAACTTAATAAATGTATAATTTACTAAATAAATAATACACATTTAAACATTTCTGATTCAATTATTGGATATCTTTAAATAACCTCTTAAAATTCAAAGTCAAGAATTACACGAACAAGACATGTCTTTAAATCTATTTACACAATCTTGGAGTGTAATAGAATATTGAGATTACGTGCCAGGAAAAACTAAATCAGATATGGGGCGATTTATTAACTCTGAAATGTGTGTCAGATAATGACTATTACATTTAATAAAAGAACCATTTAAAAACATTCACTTACAGTGAGTGTAAGGTGTTTGCAATGCATTAAAAATATCTTTTTTATGGCCACATTTCTGTCTGTTTTACTGCCGGCCGAAGAGACTGACGCTCTCACAAATCTACCTCCAAATACACTTACGAACTATTTTTTTTAAAACAACTATGACATTTTATAGCTTTATTCATCCCAGTCGGTTTAGGAGGAGGTCGATGACTTCTATTTTGTGTTTGATGTTTATTTGCTTCTGTTATTTGATCTTTACAAAGTCATTCAGACAGTTAAATAACATGCTCTGCGTTTCTGCCTGTTAAATGGCATATAAATTCACATTTGTATGATTTTGAGAATTCAATTAATTGGCAAATTCTGGGTAAAAAGGATTCCCAAATACATTATTTCAACTAAACAAATAAATGACAAAATTACCGAACATGTATTTAATTCTCCCAGAGACATAAATGTAAAACACATTTGGAGTTTTTGCACAGCAGTTTCCTACCGAGATATTTCCCCTCTTAAGCGTTCAGAACAATTAATAAAAGATGTACAGACATTTATTAAAACTGCCTGGTAATAGTGTTTTGGGTTTTTTTTTTTCTCTAAAGATTTAAGTTGCTTATTAGTATGTCTGTTATTAACATATTGCCTTTTTATTAGTGCTTGTTAATAATAGTTCTGTTAATAATAATTAAGCACATATTCTGTAGGACCATACACTAATACCCCTTATCCTGTAAAAATACCTAAACTTAACACCTAACTTACTAGCTATTATTGAGCAGCAAATTAGCAGTTTGAGGCAAAAATCATAGTTTGTTGGCTTGTTATCAATGGTTTGTTAATAGTGAGAATAGGCCCTTAAAATAATTGGCTTTTTATTAGTGCTTGTTAATAATACTTCAATTCAACTCAATTCAAATTTATTTGTATAGCGCTTTTCATGATACATATTATTGCAAAGCAGCTTTACACCAAGGTAATGTTTTACAGTATTTGTAGTAGTAGCTTGTACATGTAGATATGGCATAGATGTGAGGTAAAGATCAATTAATGACGTAATCGAACAGACAAGGAACATTATAAATTAGTAGCAGAGTTCGGTAGTGCTGTAATAGTTCTGTTAATAATAATTAAGCACATATTCTGTAAGACCATACACTAATGTCCCTTATCCTTCCCAATACCTAAACTTAACATCTAACAACTTACTAGCTATTATTAAGCAGCAAATTAGCAGTTTGAGGCAAAAATCATAGTTAATGGTTTGTTAAGCGAGAATAGGACCTTAAAATAAGGTGCTACTGTTATTATT
The DNA here is from genome assembly GCA_032361065.1 of Enteromius trimaculatus. Classification (NCBI taxonomy): domain Eukaryota; kingdom Metazoa; phylum Chordata; class Actinopteri; order Cypriniformes; family Cyprinidae; genus Enteromius; species Enteromius trimaculatus. The sequence goes on from JAUMHP010000043.1 coordinate 15,384,586, forward strand.
ATTATTATTATTATAAGAGCAGGCTGCTTTGTACACAGATTGATGAAGAACTCGAGCTGAACTCAGCTAAATGCTCATACAGACAAATGCAGATGAATACCTGAGCGTTTCTTCTTTTCTTTTCTGAATATCATTGCGCTGAAAATAATGTTGCTATTACAGATATTAGTAAGGTCAGCCATATGTAGGAAACGTCAGTAAAATGAACATTTTTACTATCCATTTATTTTGAAAATGACATTAGGAGCAATACTCCTCCACTTTTGACGAATGCTGTGTCATGCCAGTTTGGGAAGTCTCAGTAAAACTTGCCCTATTATAGTCGGGGGAAGAAAAAGGAAAAAAAGTTAATTGTAATTTTAATTTAAAATGACATTCAGATCGGAGCAAGAATAAAGATTAATCTAAAACACAGGATGATACTCAATTGGGTTCTGCAAATTTCCCCACGCGGCGGCTTAAAGAGCCTCGCTTTCAGGAAGTGTTCATAAATCACGTGTCAGGTGTTCCTCTGCTGTCGTCTGCTCGCCCGTCTTTGGTTTTCCTCTAATCTGTTTGGATTGAAGTGATCTGTGTTATAAAAAGGGGCCTGATTAAATATGTAATAACTTAGTGGAGATGCTTTACTAAACTTCTTTCTTTGCTTGCTTCGTTTCCAGCGCAAAACACAAATCTCCGACACACCTTGCCGTCCTCCTCTGCCGTCGTTCGCTCTCTTCCTTTGGCAAAGCAAACAAAGTCCTTCCTCTTTGAAATCTCGTCGTACACTTGACATGTCTTCAGGCCGGTCCTCACATGACCTCTTCCATCAACTCCATTGGCTCCTCATCCTCCAGCTTCGATTCCAAATACGACGTGCGCATCTATTTGTTAGAGCTTCGTTAGCGATTACATGCGCTCCTCTTTGGCTACGGCATGCGTGATGAGGATGATGGTGCTCGCGGCGGGTTGATTGTTGCGTATCCTTCCGCAATACGCCTCCGTGTCGCAAAAAGCCCAGAGCGAGGGCCACGGGCAGGTCAGTGATGCCGGGAAGCGGGTGAAGCGGAGTTCACATTAGCATACGCGCGGGCGGGGCCGCTCACAGCTCCAGGCCTGGCTTCAGAACCACAATGGCGTCTCCATCTGTTCCTGTCGCCCGTTACAAATCTGCTGTCACCCGGCTGGCTGGAGCCGACAGGGCCTTGCCATTAGCAGGATAAAGCACGGCTGATAAAGACGCCCGCCATTCTTCCTCGTGGTACAGGAGCGGCTACGGACAGACCCGACACGCAAACAAACAGCCGCAGTCACTCAAAGACATCCCGAAATACGGGGCTCGTACGGCGCGCACACACCTCCAGCTGTGACGAATACTAAAATAAACACACACATGCGCACACATTGATAAGTGTGATAAATACCTGATTAGCAAGGAGTGAGAGAGAGAGGGGATCTGTGAACAGCCGTTGAACCCCTGAACTGCGTTTACCCCCGATTTATACATCGTTTTTGCCCTCACTTCAAAGCACGTCAACTGTTCCGGTCTCTTTCCCAAACAAAGCCGCGACTAGTAATTTCCTTTATTTGGATGATTGGTTTTCTGTCTGTCTTCCCTTCTTCTTGCATTACTCCATCAGGCCGAATAGATTGCGGGTGCTTAGTGTTTAAGTAGCGACCTTTCTGCGAGTTTTGACCTTGTCGCGCAATTAGGAAAACGTGGCATTTCTCATCCCCGACTTTCTAAAGGGTCAGTGTCTTTTTGTTTGTATTTGTTACAAGCAGTCCGCAAAATGTTGACTGCGGTAGAATTATTGTGGCTTTTGCTCTTTTTCCGTTCTTATCGCTTCAGTGTTGAACAGTGTTTAAGTTTAGAAGACCTTCCCGTAGTGCCTTTTAAGCTATTGTGCGCGGTGAACTGAACTTGAACCGACCCGGTCATCGGGTCACACGTGCAGCTCGCAATTGAGCTTCCCAATTCGAATGTTTTTGTTGCGAAGAACAAATGAGAAATCGTTAACCTCGCAACCTGTCTGTAAAGGATTCAGTGGGATTCTATCTGCAAACGGGACTGATCCAAGATGGAAAGCTGCCATCCGAGGATTCATGCTCGTGCGGTTTTTGCAAATATCTCGCAATCCGAGTTTCTGCTGTACCATGTAGCGTCTGTAATGAGATACCTTGGGTTGGGCTTCAAACACGGATCAGTCATTTGGTGAGGGTGGTGAACAACGGATGAACTCTGAACTCTGTTTGCCCTTTGCGAAAGGGTGTGTGTGTCTATGAGGGCTAGTGGGCGTCCTAATGATGCCATCTTTCCTGCATCTTTTTCATGAGTCAGATTGAATTTGCTTGGAGGGGGGAAATGAGAGAGCGAATGAAGGAGTGGAAGAGAGGGAACGAGAGAGAGAGAGAGAGAGAGAGCAGGGGAGGGACTCGGAAACGCTGCACGGCTCATCCGTTAGGTGGCAGTGTTTGGATAGTTTGGGTTCTGGGTGTCACTGCAGAAAAATCGACGTGTGTATGTGCGCGCACGTGTGCTTGTACGTGCGCTTTGTGTTCGTAACAGACCTTCGCAACAGACGTCACCGTCAAATTCAGACGGTGATTTGATTGGACCGCGAGGCGCCTCAAGGGGGTGTATGCTGGGTGGAGCGATGCCTGCTTGCTCTTTGTGTACCTGGCCTCACTCTCGGCACACATATACAAACAATCCTCCTTTAACTCACCTTCCTTTAACACACACACACACTCAGCGAATGCTTTCAAACAGGCCGCATAAACCATTCAAACATTGGGGTACAAAAACATCTTTGTATGGGCCGGTTCTGCTCAAATATATCTTAGAGGAGCAGTACCACAGGTTTGTCTCTTGGCAAGTTGATGTTTTTTAGCAGGCCACCAGTTTAGTAGACCATTTCCTCACTGGTCTGTGAGGGGAAACCATAGTAAGCCATCATTCTGTTACTTGTTATATATTTGTAACATCAAAAATAAATAGGTACAGAAGTTTTGCACATCTGCTGTACTCTTATGGGTGCTCTGAAAGTATATTAAGACATTTATTCAAATAACGGAACAAGGTTAGCAAGGACTTTTTATGCTTAGAACAGCTGTTTGGCATGTTGATATTTTTTAGTAAATCACCGGTTTAGTAGAGCACTTCCTTACTGGTCTGTAAGGGAAACCACTGTAAGCCATCATTCTGTAAGCTATTTATGTTTTTAAATGAGTATAAATAATAAAAAAAAATGCTTCTGCCGTACTGTTATACCTGCTATAAAAGTGTTAAATGTTAAGATTAATTAATTAATTAAATGAGGGATTTGGTATGTTGATATTTATTATATTATGATATATATTTATTTACTTCTTAACTGGTCTGTAAAGAAAACCACTGTAAGCTTGTTTATTTTGTTAAATATAAATAAACAAAAAGATAAACACATGGAAATTCAGCTTGTCTGTAGTACGCTTAAATCTATTCTATAATATCTTTCGAATTTTGAAGAATTTATTTCCATTTAATAAGAGACTAGGTATTTTTGTATTAAAAACATCTGTTTGTCTTGTTCCTATTTCTTAGTAGACAGACCCCTGTCGTACTGGTATTTAGGGAAAACCCTACGCTCTCTGTAACCTGTTTATTATTAAAAATAAATCTGCACATCAGCACCACTCTCTTGTGATCTTAAAATATTTAAAAAAGGTATTAATTTTCTTTTCTTTTTTTTAAGGATAAATGAGAAATTCTTTTTCATTCTTTACTGAAATGAAACAAAAAAACACTCTCAAACACACACATATACATATACATAAACTTAAATACACACACAGTAAATATATATATGTAAATATATAATATATATGTACATATATAATTAAATTTAATATATATATTTTTTTAAAGGGATAAATGATTCTACAGCTGTTTGTAGAATTGTGGAAATATTGATTCTTCTCTTTTAAGACTTGGGGAAGAATTCAGATTTCTGTAAACTGTTCCTAAAGTAATGACCAGTTCGTTACACTTCATATTAAAGTCCATGGCTGAATATGAATCCTGCATGACCTAGGCTGAACAAACCTGTGTGTGTGCATGTAGTGTCATAGTGCTGTCCATTAGGGGGCACTGTGGGTTGGAATCTAGAAAACAGAGTGAACTTTGACCAGAGAAACAAAAGCTTTCAGGTGTATTCTAGCATGATGGATGATAACCGGACAAACACATGTGCCTGCACACACCCATACAGACACACATACATGCACACACCAGCATAAAGCCTAAGGCTCCTGATTGGGCACCTGGACAGTAGAGCACCTGCTGTTGACCCTGAGATCTTAGATTCAAAGAGCACCAGTATCTTGTGCCCAGGAGGCAGAGGTTACAGGTCAAACCTCGGAAAACTGAATATGAGCAGTTCCCAAGGTATCACTGTGACACAAGGGCCTGCTGTCCACCATACACCCTATCAGAGAGGAAGGCAGAATCAAAAATACCAAAAACACATTTGTCTACGGATCACAATTAGTTGGACACAGTTTTAGCTGAATTAAACTCAAACAACTTTGTTTAACCTACTGTTTTCAGATTTGTTTGGGAATTCAGTCTGATCTTACAAGAATTTGTAACTGTGATGTTCTTGTATGTTCAAATGTGCACTGAAAAATGCAGTGTATACGTATTAACAACATTAAAACAAAGGCACAGCTTTAGATCTATAAAATAAATATGCTTTATGTTATATAAATGTTAAAGTGTATTTGCATAGGTTTCTTATAAATATATAGATATTTTTGATGCAGTTTTTCCTCACACAAGGAATTTTATTTTACTGATTTCTGCCTGATCTCACATGAATTTTTACACTTTTTGTATGTTTAAATATACAATTCATATAATAAAACATTATCTATTTTTACATGAATTAGATTTATATCAAATTCGTATTACAAGTATTGGTGTAGGTACATTTTTACAGTGCATTTATAATTATTTGTGAGCTCATCAAATTCCTTTTTTATACACTTTCACTTTCTCATTACAAACAAACTATAAAATAATTAATAGGTCTAATTTTCAAAGGATCGTTTTGAAAATGTAGACTTGACTAACGCAACAGAATCCTTTAAAACTAGTTAAAAATGCTAAATGTGATGGCACTGAAGCTATTTAATAAATCCCATACAATTAAAATCAACCTAGTTCTTTTTATGAATTCAATATTTGGACCTGTAAACATTCATGTCTTTAAAGCTGTTGAAATGAAAAGTGTTTTTTTTTTTTTTTTTCAGATGTCATCAATAAATAAAATATGCATGTTTCAGTGTCTATGCATTGTCAGTTTCTCTTGGCACTGCATGGTCTACTTTCGTTATCAGGTTTTTGCTGAAATAACAGTTGGTGCATGAAGTACCGCTGGTGTCTCATCCGATTTTAAAAAGAGAATTAAATCAATAAGGGAGTTTAGGAAACTGTCCAGAATGGCCACTGTGGTAGGCTGCGCCAGGTATCATCCTCTCCTTAATTATGCACATAATGTTATAATTAATCACAAATACAATCAGTACATGATATGACCAATGTCCTCTTCAATAACTTCTCTCTTCTTGCAAGTCTTGTATGTTTTGCATGGTGTATTTTCAGCCTCCTCTCTCCCGTCCAAACGGCTTCGAAACTGACTGTAGATCAGCTTTGAACAGCGGCCTGAACCTGCAGCACACTATAAAACTGATTCATTAAATGGTTTATTGAACATGATGAGCCGAACATATTTGAGTAAACCTCGCTTCATTTACATTTGTGTGTTTTGCTTTTGGCACTAGACACAGTGCAAGGTGCACAAGTAAATTATGTTTGATAGCTCTTTCAGCAAATCACTTTCCATAAACCATCTCAGGTTTTAGAGGAGCGCGCTCCCCGCACCGGGTGCGAGTGAGATAGCGTGCGTCCGAGAGCCCTGATAAGCTCACAGCAGGACCTGGCGTTCATGCCAGCTGAACCTGCCCACGAGACCCGCCGGTGCCAGTCAAGCTTTTAATGGGCTGACAGATGACTGACTAGACCCTCTCATTTCTGGCCTTTTCTTGCTCTGTGGCCATAAATTTGTCTTTCTCTCTTGGGCACACTTTGTGCACGTTTCATTTTTCCAAATTTCTGTGAAAGCACAATTCTCTGCACCAGTTCCTGTACTAAAAATCTGTCGTATTATTATTTTTCTCGTTTGTATGTTTTTCACACCTTGTGGCAGTACTCAGAATTCCATGCTACTATTTCTACAGTAAGCATTGTGTATATAGTCAGGATAGTATAAATACCTGCTATATCCTGCTATACTTGATAAGAGAAGTTGCAATTGCTACTTTTAAAAAAAAAAGTGAGAAAATTAAAAAAGTGTCAGGTTTTGAACAGCTGTAATCTCACAGGCAAAATATTTTTTTTTCTTCTCGTATTTCTGCATTTTTATCTTGATGTTTCAAGGTTTTTTTTTTTCTCAATTGCAAAAAGTTACAATAATCTTTGAAATTTTATTAAAAAAAATTTCATTGCAAGTTTGTATCTGACATCAAAACATTTTTTTTTTATTTTTAAAAATGGAAGTTACAAGAATTGTAAGAATTCTGAGATAACATGCTGAGTTTTAATTTTAAAAGTGCTTTATCACCCCTGTGAACTCACTAGCAGAATTGAACTTTTGATGGAACTCGTGGCTTCAAGTTCTAAAAAAGTCAGAAATGCAAGATGTGAACTTAAAATGAAAGAAAAAAGTCTGAATTGTGAAATAAATTCACAATAACCTCTGTATCTTTATAAGTCTATAAACTCTGAGAAAAACATCAGAATTGTCATTTTTATTTTTACACTTTTCTGAATTTGTTGTTTTTCTTTCTACTTCAAGATAGAAATATAGTTGTTGTTTTTTCCTCACAGCTGTGAAATCACTAGCAGAATTGAACTTTTAATGGTTCTAGAGTTTGAAGTTGCACACTGACTTTTCAGGTTCCAAAAATAGCCAGAATTGCAAAATTAGAATACAATTTGGGTTTCACAAAATGAGTTTCATGCAAATCTCGCAGTTCTAAGGAAGAACATCTGAATGGGGAAATGTAAACTCATATTTGCAAGAAGTCACGATTTGTGAAATAAAAAGTCAATTTTTAATCTCGTGGCAGGAGCAAGCTTCCATACACTACCCAGCATGCAACATAAACAACGTTGCTAGTATTCCATTCTGAGCATAATCTGTGTTTTTGTTCTCAAGCTTATCTATAAACTAAAGGCAATCTGTTAGCATTTATCTGACTGCAGATCTTTATTTGACCGTTTTCCGTCTATAAATCACATTTACCTCTGATTGTTTTTCTTTTCCATCAAATCAGATCTGTACCAACTCTCAGTCTGAAAGAAATAATTGCCTCCGTTCTGGAATGGCTCACAAACAGAAGAACGTACAGTAAACACAAATGCACATGCATACGCTCACACACACACACACACACACAGTTTGGCTCATCCATCAGTTTGTCAATGGGGTGCATGTGTCCTGGCCGTGACACCCAAGGCCCCGGGGACTCTGGGAAAGACACAAGGCTAGGAGGGCGGAGAGATGGAAGACGGGAGGTGTAACACCTGCTTCCAAATCACAGGTACTCAGGTGTGAGACATCAATTCTACCCTGTTCATCACTGATGGATGAGCCACGGGGCACATGGCAAGGACGGCAGCCATTTTACACGAGAGAGAGAGCCATGGCAAAGCCGGCAGGAGAAACGCGTATTTCAGCTCCTCTGTCTCAATCCGTCACTGTTTTTTAGAGGATAGCTCTCGGCTTTTGGCACTGTGCATTCACCCAAAGATCATTTAGCTGCGTTTGAGTGGTTTATTGATGGATTAGATGGGATTATTCCCGCTTAGGGCTGGAATGATTCTCATTGTGTTGGGATATAGAGCAGATATCTGGTTTGTAATGCGATGCAGGTATAATTACAGCAGCGTGAATGGACCGCATAGTGTTTGCTTTCATGCTGGGTGCTAAAGATAATGTGCGGCAACGTAAGAAGATGGAGGAATTCTGTGAAGAAAGTTTAATAATAACTCTGTCAGCCTGAGAATGAATATCCAGGGGAGCTCATCTCCTTTCAGGTCATTACACTATAAAATTCCCTCAGGAAATGATTTTACAAACCCTCATCTTGTCTGTCTTCTCTTCAAGTGGTTTTCTGTAACGGGTCCATTTATATCACGCTGCGGTTTTGTGACTGGAGAACCAGGTGACCTCCGTGTGGGTGCTTTTGGAGTTTTTCAAACTTATAAAGGGACTTTTATGGGACCCAAAAAGGATTTGTAAATTCAAAATAGAAGTCAAATAATCCCACATTTTCAGATAGAGTCATGAATAGCAATGTTTATTATTTTAATAAAAAATATTAAGTATTTTAATTGTTTTTGCTTTACCGTTTTAAACAATACACATCAATAAATATCAAAATGACCATCATAAACAAGCAATGAATGCATAAAGGTATAATAATAAACAATGAATATAACAATATCATTTTACATTTTATTGTAGATGTCATGTTTTAATAAATATTAATTTAATTAAATATTAATTAGGCCAATAGCTTAAGTGTTTTTTATTTAGCTTTTCTCACATAATACATGACACAATTTATTTTTATTTTTTTCTGTTTTTTTATTTGTTTAAAATTGTATCTAATTGAATAATAATCCCAAAGTATCAGATCAAATCCAGAAAAGTGATAGACAGTTATGTAAAATAATTTTTTTTATGAGCTTTGCTCTTCATCACAATGACCATTTCACATTCTGAAAATGTATTCACAATTCATCTATTTACAAAATATACACAATATACACTTAAAATGAGCTTTGTGTCTTCAAATATGAGGACAATTATATATTTATTTGTATTTTGTAACATTTTATTAACATAAAAAATATATACTTTATGTATACACTTAGAATACGTTTTATATACAAACTAGCAATGAGTTTAATTAATTTCCCCTCACTTTCACTTAATGAAGGACACCTAACTACCTATTTATTTATTTACTCATTTTGGACAATTATCAGATCAAGAAAGCTAATAACATGATATTAAAATGATTTTAAGTGGATCATGAGATCAAACCAGTACTCTAGCCTTGTTTGGAAAATGAACAAAAGGTCTGCGTGGTAATGGACCGAGACCCATTTAATATAACAACTAACGAGGCACTCCGTCATTCTGAATGCAGACACACAGACCTGCTTACGACTGTAGCCAAAATCTTAGATATAGATACTCTAAACAAACAAACAAATCTCAACTGCCATTTACGTTCATGTCCGAAAAAGCCGAACAGCTGAATTCCGCTGCAGGCCTGAATCAGATAAATGAGATTACTATCCTTTTTGTCAATATCGTAGCATGCCGTGTCAAGTGTGATTTGTCAGCTTAAATGATGCAAGGTGAGAAAACAACCCAGAGACCTAATAAAACATTCTCCATTCAACTTGAGCTGTCAGCGCGGGCATGTCATGCCAACTGCGACGTGGCTCAATCATCAGCTCGCCTGTCAATTGATTTATTTATGATGTAAGTTATATCCTTCGATCCGTACCTCCAAACCACTGAGAGCCGCACGCGGTGTCACCGGTAACCCTGATGATCCCATCCTGCTTTATTATATTAGAATATAATCAAGCTGTGGGCTGGGATCGCTGTGGGGCCGGGGTAATGATTGCTGTGTGGGAACTCGATATCTGTGGCGTGTGAGGAGGGATCTGTGCGCGGCTGAGATAGACACCATGGAGGATGATGCTGAGATGACTCCCTTCCGCTTCTGCCCACTCATGCAGACCACCCTGGGGCAGCAGAAACACTCACCGGCCCAGAAAGACCTTTTAACGCTCAATACACTGCTCTTTGACTTGGTTTAGTAAGTCCAGGCTTAATTACCCATACATTTCATATTCTCTCATCATACATTTCCATATACTGAATATCGAAGTGAAAAAATACTTTATATTTTAAATTTGTAATATTTTAAATGTTTTTGTTTTTCTGTTTTCATTGTAGTATTAGTCAATGTTTTAGTAAATTTGTTTTGGTCAAGTTTATTAGTTACACATAGTAGTTAGATATAGTGACTAAAACGAAAAACTATTTTTGTATATTACATCAAAACTAAATATAAACGTAGATGAGACAAAAGTAATGATATCATCTTCGAATGTTGACTACTGTGTATATATATAGAGAGAGAGAGAGAGAGAGAGAGTATATACAGTAGTCAACATTTGAATGGATCAAAAAAAGTTTTTTTAAATGATTCTAAGACAAATGCATTTAGGTTTTAGGACAGTTTTGAGAAAAGGTTTTGATCCACTTCAAATGTTGACGTGTGTGTATATACAAATATTACCTATTTTTCTTAAATATTTACTCGCATGTTGGTAGGTGTATTTATATATAATAAATATACACAAAGACATATTACATAACATTTATTTTGGATGTGATTAATGGTTTGTCAGCACTAATTTACAAAAGTAAACTTTCACGCTTTTAACATAATGGATAGTACCCTTTTTTTAAATTGATTTGGATATTTGGACCATTTATTAATTCGTTTACATTTATTATACAAAAATGGCTTCACTTTGAACACTGAGAAGCTGTGCCCGTGTGACCTGCAGACATATTGTGAGGAAACTACCTGAAAGACTTGACGGTTTAGTCCGCTTCGAGGCCTTTCCAGGTGTCTGTGTGCACGTGACATGCTCCACGTCTGGCACCACAGAAATAAAAAACATTTGTTCAGATGGATGGATGGTGGGATGAGATGCATGAAAAGATGCACAGTACGACTTCTGTGGGGATCTAATCCCTCAGCCATCCATCTCTCCTTCCCTTCACTGCCAGAGCAATTACTCAGACAGCCTAAGACCATGCAATAACCGTATGTATGAACATGACAACTGTGCTTGACTTCTGACTTCTGACTCGAGGAAAACAGCGAAACACGAAAATGCTCATTTTGAGACATGTTTGTGCAACACACCACCCTCGTGTTTTAATGGCGAGACATGATAATGGTAGGATTACTGCAGCAGAAACTGTTGTGTGAGAACAATGTGGACTTCTTCTGGTGTTTCTTCTGTCTGCTGGTTGGTAAACTTAAATTAAATTATTAAAGAATAATTGAAATACAATAATATCTATTTATCTACTTACCTACTTGCTTTTGTTTATTTATCATCCCAGATTTGTTTATGTTCTTGCGTAATGTAAATTATTATTTTAAGATGCCAAAATTCACTTGTATTACAAAAATGAACAATATATTTGAGTCAGACATGAATTGGTTATATATCAGTGCTGTCAAACGATTGATTGCAGTTTTAAATAAAAAGTTTTGGATTAAATTTTTTAAAACTATAGTTATGTTACAAAACATCAACTTGAATTGAATTACACTGGCCTTTTAAAACTTTATGGATTGTACT
>JAUMHP010000043.1:15413054-15436993 GCA_032361065.1 Enteromius trimaculatus
CACTGTCAGTGATATGCAATAAATAGTGATATTTTCCTATTCAGAATCTCAAACTTCTTAAAGAAACAATTGTGCTGTTGTTAATATATGACAAATATTATTTGACCTCTTGATAGTGATAGTGACTCAAAGCTGTCACTATCACTTTCAAAAACTACAATTTTGTCCCTTATTTGCCCATAAGAGGTATTAGTGCCTTAATTACCAAAATTGTACACGTTAGTACATAAGTGGTACGCATTGTTACCGTTTACCATTCCAGTGACAGCTTTTCTGAGTGCACTACAGTTTAGTTTTGCCACTGTGTTGGTTCACCACTTGATCTTGAAGTTAGTTCTGTAGAAAGTCCAGTTTAGTTTCACTTTATAAGTATCACTTAATATTGTTATCCCACTGTACAGCACAGATTCACAGCACAGAGATTAAGTTTGAAGTGGGGGGATGGGAGGCCTTTTCCAGATGCTGTTGTATACCTTGGCCATTAGGGGGCAGTGCAGCGTGTTGGGTTTCTTTTATGCAGGACCACTCATTCAGTGCAAGACCAGATTAACAACCCCCATGAAAACACTGTTGTCATGACTCTTGATGGAAAGAGTGACCCAATCGCTCACACACACACACACACACATATATAAGCGAAAGCGTGTGTGTGTGTGTGAAAGAGAGCCCACATACTCGCTAAAGACTAAAGACCATCTATTGCTTTTCACTGCCGCTATCAGAAACAGATTCTCCAACCGAGAGGCTGTAAATACAAAACCCCACCATTAATCTTTCCTTCAAAAGCGTTGCGGTACAAAACGATCCTCTCCCTTGAAAACTCTCACATCTGTGCCTAGTACGCCAACTCCAGCCTCCGTGCATCTCAACAACAGAAAGGTATAAATTAGCATGATTAATTAATGAGATAAAGCTATTTCTCAGACGTAACTTGGCATACAATGTAATATCACGTAGCTTTGCTCGGTAATAATACATCATAATAATTCACAACTCCTGCACCACGGCGAGGGCCTCGGCAGGAAGTAGCGTGATTTAGCGTGGCGTCATCAGTCAAACCGCTGCTGCGAGGTTCATATTTTTTTCTTCTAGTCAGGCCGCGGGGTGGAGAGAGGAAGGAAGCCCTTCTTTCCCTTTATGGTACTTTTTAAACCGAGCTTTTTAGCTTAGCTTTATGGGTTGGCTAGTCTGGGGTGTGTCCCTGAGGGGAAACTAACCGGGCTTCCGGCGTACAGGCAATCTTTTATGCTGTTGTAGTTACATGCAGCGGCTGAGATTTGGAACACACACACACACTCTCGAATCTTTATGGAGTTTCCCTGCTTACTCTTTGAAGGAACCTCAGTGTTGACATAAAATATGGCTGCCAGTTTTTTAGGTAAATGTCACTTTTAAAAGTCTCAAGTACGTGTGAAGTTGACGTTCTCAGTCGGGGAGCTCCATTTCAGTCAGACGTTCTGGAGGAGGCTGGGGAAGGTTTGGCTCTGGAGGTTCAAGTACCTCTGCAGTAGACTTGTAGTTCATAAAAAACCTAGTGTGTCCAGGATGGCAGAACTACAGAAGACGCTTATATGGAGTGTGGTGTAAGAAATTGTCCTGGTCTGATAGAAGCAATAGCAGACATCTCAGATGGACCTTGGCACTATACAGTATGATGGAGCAGGGTATTTATTTAGTCATTATTTTCAATTTCATTTTAACATAGTTTTCAGTCTGTTGTTGTAGTTTTATGTAATAGTATAGTAGACTTTAATGTGCTTTATGGCATTAAATGCCCTGCAAAGAAATGTATAATTATTACTACGTTTTATGTATATATTAGTGCTGTCAAACGATTAATCGTGATTAATCGCATACAAAAGAGTTTTTGTTTGCATATCAAATGTGTGTGTTCTGTGTATATGAAGTACACATAAATCCATACATTTTATACTTTGAAAACATTTACATGTATTTATGCGTCTATATTTATATTCCTATAATTTATATTAGAAGTAAATATATTTAATATATAAGCACAATATATGTAACCTATTAAATAAACAAAATTAACCAGTGGATTTTATTTTAAGTCATATTTTAGTCATGAAAAAATTTAGTTTTGTGTTTCTTTCCATTTCAGTTGTCACAAATGGTTTTCACTAGTTTTCAATGTAGTTTCCCTCAATCATAATACCACTAAAATCTGTCGGTTTTTGGGACTATAATTGCACTTATGTGAAACAAGTGCTGCAAATTAAAGACATATGCTTTTTTGAAGATTAAAAGTAAAGATTGCATCAGCAGGTGGAATTGCAAAAATAATGACTGATTTCTAACAGGTCTTGCAATATTTCCCCTGCTGTAATTGGAGGAACAATTACAAACTACTGTGCAGATGTTACGTTTAGCTGTGTTGTAATAGCACATCAGTCCTTGTATTTTTGAGATTCAGCTAACTTGTTATATTGTATAAAAACAATTTTAGTGTAAAAAGTTCTTTAGCCTTGATAAAAAAAAAAAAAAAAAAAAGCAGGGGCTTATTTATGCATCAGGTTTTTGATGTCATTTATCAGACCAGGTACTTTTTTACTGCTTCGCTTCAGCAGATGGACCTTCTGAACTGTGATATGAATTTTGATATCTTCAGGTTGCAGAATGATTTCATAGTACACTAGAAACACACTAGTAATACTATTCCAAACTTTTAATACTCATAATATGAGCGCTGCAAGAGTTAAATCATTGCTTGGAGGAAAAGCAGCCACTGAACACCTGAATGAGTGTTGTTGGATATGGATCACTCGGCTGCAATGTGCTTGAGGTAATCACTGAGACTGTGTGGAAGATGCTGGAAACCTTTCCAGGAGTCTGACATTTCCTTTATGCTGAGATTGATGAACTTAAACATATCAATTATGTACACAGGTTGTGAAGATCATTGTTGGTCATTGATAAAAGCATCCTGTGGATATAAATGCTTGTGGGAGAAAGACCGAGAGAGATGAATTGCTTAGACGGAGAGAGATGGATTGCAGAAGATGAAGAAATGTAAACGGAGGGAGAAAATGACAGAGTGCCGCAAGTCGCGCTCTCGCAGACTGGAGGTTAAAGATCATTTGAAATGTTTAAATGGCTGCTAAAAGACAGTGGGACTGCGAGAGAAGAGGAGTAAGCAATACATTATAAGACAGGGCCATCTCATATGGATAATGTCGCTGTTGTGACTTTTATCTGTGCATCATCTGAACGTCAATCTGATGACATTCTCACATTGGTTCAGAGGATGCGGGAAAAGCCTCTGCCGTCTCTGAATGTTATCATGTATGAATGACAGAAAACGGGAATGGCTTCAACTAGAATGTGTTTTACTTTACTTACATCCAAACCATTGATTTATGGTTGTGTTATATAGATATTTTTGAGGCCCACCAAAGCCTTTAACTCCATAGCATATCTTTATTTTTATAAATGTATATGTGTGTGCGCGTGTGTCTGAGTTACAAAGAGTTGGGAAAAGAGCTGAAAAATGTATAAAAACCTTACCGACATCCATCACAATAGCTATGTTAACATGCAGCTAAACATTAAAGGGATAGTTCACCCCAAAATTAAAATTCTGTCATTACTCATTTACTTTTATGTTGTTTAAAACTCATAATTCATCGCTGTAACAAAAATTAGAATTTTTTTGCTGAAACCTGAGAGTTTTCTGACCCTCCATAGAAAGCAATGCAACTGACATGTTTAAGACCCAGAAAGGTAGTCAAGATAAAACAGACCGTGTGACATCAGTGATTCAATCGTAATGTTACTGTATGACGCTACAAGAAGTGTCTTTAATGTTCCCTTGCCGTTTAGTTGATTACTGTTGTGGAAAAAAAAATTAGGCATGAAACGCTTGATTCTATATATCTTCTAAACATGATTATAAAATACTTTTAGTGTGTGTGTAAAAAACTGGAAACGCTAGGGTAAAACCTGTTAAATAGTTAATGGTAAACTAACATCCCCTGCATTGCATTTAAAATTTTGTTGGAATTTGATGTTTTCTCTTTGAAATAACTGTTTCTTATCAATTATGTTTATTAGGGCTTTACAGTATGTTACAAATAATGTTGTTAAATTAATGTTTATTGCAAATTTCACTTTAACGAGTCTCACCATGATGGTGTTTGGTGTTTGTGTGAATAACACGAAGCACCTTCTATACATGTTCATATTTAAAAGCTGCTTGTGATGGGCTTTGCTTCAGCACCTGACCTCCTGCAAACTTACCCAGAAAAGATTACAATGTGAGTCAGTGACAGGCATCAGCCGTGATCCACTCACGAATATCTGGATTCAAATATTGGGTAATGATGTTGCCATTATTGCATATGTATCGGGGTGTGATGTTTCACTGTGAACGGTCACAACAGTTTAATTTATATTACTTTATTTATGCATTTATGAGCATGCAACCCAGCACCTGCCCCTAAACCTACCATCCGTTAATAAAACACAAGATGACCCGGCAGATACAACTACCAACATTATTTATTAAAAATGATTAATATTCCAATTCTTCCGAGGTAAAAGGATTGATTTGTGACAAAACGCTATGACCATCTCTCAGTCTGTCGTGACTCATCTGTGCTGCAGCTGCTGCTTTGTGCAAATTCGAAAAAATGCCGCCAAGAGAATCCTTACGTCAGACTTGGTTGTAAATTTCTATTGGCTCTTGTGTGTCTTGTGACCAATCGCGTCATACTGCAGGACGAGAGTGTCTTTTGAATGAGATGTCTGCACGTTACCGGAGCAGTGATTAAGCATATAATTTACTTTCTTCTTTTCTTCTTATGGTCAGTTTTTGCAATAAATACCTGTGACTGCTTATATTGTCTGTGTGTGTTTTGTATTGTTCAGAAGTGGGTAGGTTTAGGGTAAAGGTGGGGCTAGGTGCTACAATGCAAGTATAAATTTATATAAAATGAATCCGGTTATCTGTGAGTGGACCACAGCTGATGCCTGTCGCTGACGTACATTGTATTATTTTCTGTGTAAGTTTCATGTCTGAGGAGGTTAAACCGTGACAGCTACACATTTTCCAACGTGATAATGTCACGTCTTGGCGTGATACCAGGTTGTATTATTATATTTTAAAGGTACAAAACAGATTTCAGTACTTAAATAGGTTGGTAAATTATTATAAACATTACATCAGTTAATAAAATTACTGTATTTAACTGTAAATTTTACTTAAAACCTTAAAATGTTACGTTAAATTTTAAAACACAGATTTTTTTTCTTACAGTGTACATGTATGCTTATGGTAGCTCCATTGTTAGTATCAAAGCAGCTTTTTACCGTTTTTTTTTTTTTTTTCTGTTTATGCGCTCAAGTTTTTATCTAATGCATATGCAAATCTGATTGCAAGATTGGATCAGATTGGATTCTTTCAGAAAATTAGTGCACGTAAACAAAATTAATGAGTTTGGCATTAAAAACAGGCAGTGGCTGTCTCAAGTACATTGCATGTATTTCAGTGCATCATTGCATGTGCATAGACTATCAGTCAAAACTTTTGGACACAGTTTTACATGATTTTATGATGAAAAATGTGAAAAGCTTGTAATTAGTTTTATAGGTAAATATAAACTGTGACTCTCTTTGCTAAAATGTGTTTTGGTTTAGTTTGGGGTTTGGTTACCCAAATAAAAAACAGCAGTCAACCCACATTGAACTCCTTCCTTACTGTTCAAGCTTCATGAAGCTAGTTGACCGAATGCTCAGAGTGTGCTGAGCTGGATTCTAGAGTAAGGGTGACTGCTTTTCAGAAGTCAAAGAATGAGTAGGTGTGTCCTAACTTCCTTTGATTGGTGCTATTTGTGTGCATACCATTTTTTGAGTGTTTACTGAGTGGCCTGTTTATGTACACACACATAAGCACATATTTACTCTGACCCACGAAACTAAAGACAGAAGCACTACACCGTTAACAGGTGGCTGTGCCATTCATTCAGCGCTCTTACATTAACAAGAGATGAAATCCCATCAATGATTTCTTTTGTCTTCTGTTGTTCAGAGTTTTAAATAGAGGCTCTTTCATGAAAGTGAAAGCACTGTCCCTGTACAGGTGAAGACAGATGCCATAAATTCCCTTCCTGTCTTTGTCTATCTGCACATTCAGTAGCACTCTACTGTGAGATTCAGGTGGTGTCATATGCATGATGTAATGTCACCTTTGTTGGCTAATGAGGTCATTTGATTACTACAAACAAAGCCAGCAGTTACAGTAATTTACTGTTACAGGGATTTCCAAATCTTAGGTCAGCTGATTCCTGTTGACCTAAAATATTTGCTTTAAAAAGATTAATATATTGTTTTTAATAGTTAAACAGTGCAGGCAAACAAGTGTGTGTGTGTGTGTATATATATAGCACACAAGCTATATATATATATATATATATATATATATATATATAAACCCAAACCCCAGATCCAGGTCATCAAAGAATCAAAGTATGAATTTCCATGCAGATAGTATTGCTTTATTTTTAGGTTTTCATCGCGGATGCTTGTCCAAAATGGAAAGCCATTTGATGTTGTCTCTTGCTTTTGTCCAGAGCTCTCGTCCCGCCTGAAAACGCAATTAAACTTGGACAGTTTTACATTGCCGTTGAATTTTTTTTTTTCAACTTAAAAGGACGATATTCATCATTCGGTTTAAACTTGATGTCCCTTGATAGATTCGGAGGGCCTCTCATCTAATGTTTCATTAGTGCTCGTTCTTCTTTCTCTCTTTCTCTGTGCTTGACTGGTGGTCTGACATAGAAAAAGGGGGGAAAAACACTGGAATTAGATGTAATAGATCATAATTCAGAAGTCACGATGATTGGGATGATTTATGAACTAAGTGGGCAAATGGACATGCTATCTGCTAACTCTGAGACTTGGTCAACGAACAGGGACTGATGAGATTTCTTTCATTCATATAAATACGTATGAATATTTGAATATTCATACCGAAATGGATCTGGTTATCCCGTGAGCGATTGTGGATGTTACTGAAAGTCGAACATTAGCGTGTGTCAAATTGAGGCATTTCTGGATCCGTGACAGTGGGACGTTGTATGAATTACGATGGTAGAAGAAACAGAACTTGTCAAAAGTGGTTGTTTTAAGGGTTTTCCTTCGCCGAATATTTTTCGTGCCGCTGTCAGACTTGGCGGTCTAATAATATTTTTCTTACTAAGGCTGCAAACATTAGCTGAGCCATTATGGCGAATATTATCGCAGTCATTTCATCTCTCTGTATGTGGCTCAGGTAGTAAATGGACTTAGATTTACAGCCAGTGTCCTGCCCAACTCATAAAAGTGGAACATTAATACTGATTTAATAAACTTTACATCACAGGCTTCGTTTCAGGATATATGTGCACATTATGGTGTGTGTGTGTGTTTTTTCTTGCTCTCAGTCTCTCTTTCTCTCTCGCACACTTCACGTTCTCTTTGATTCTGCCCTTTATTCTGGTGCTGTGGAGCTCTGACAGCTTGTCAGGGTGTGTGTGGATGGCTTCAGACGCGGCAGCGTAAGAGGTCTGGGATGAATCTCTGGGTTTGCCCTCCATTCCTCACCATCTGGCAGACGACCTGTGGAGCCAGTACAGTGCAGGGGCCTAATTTAATCAGACAACGGTATCATCACCGCACGCTCACCATGGCCCCTGAGTGAGCCTTTTAGCCATAAAAAGAATTCCACTCACAGAAACACACTTCACTCGTGGCCTTTCAGTTTACTTTGCAGTCGTCTGTTTGTGTGTAGATTCATTGGGACACACTTTGCGGTCTTATTGTATTTTCATTTTTTGGTGACTTTTTGGTAATTGCTTTTATGGATCTGATGTCTTATAAATAAAAGCAGCTGTGGATGTACTTTAGTGTCTATGCTGTTACGCAATGCTAGATTGGGGTCTGTGAGGATGTCAGATTTGATTGGTTTAAATCAGTCACCAATAACATTTTTATATTTTTGTACAGTAGCAGTACAGTAGTTTGTACAGTTGTTCAATGAACGAGTAATGGAAAAGGAAGCGGTATTATTGGACTTGGCTATGAAATCTTCCATAATGCTTTGCTTTATAGAATAATGTGCTCGATTAACTTGAATGATTTTTTAAGTCTGAAGTAGCTATGACCTACTATGAACTTTTACTACTGTATAAAGCTATGACCTACTGTAAATATACATTTTATATTTTACATAATAATTAATTATTAAATAATAATTAGACATTTTAAATAATTTAACACATACACACACGGTATATACACTACCGTTCAAAGATATTTAATGGTTTTTAAAGATGTTTCTTCTGCTCATCAAGGCTGCATTTATTCGATTAAAAATCCAGAAGAAGAAAAAACGTAATATTGTGAAATTTTATTTCAATTTAAAATAACTGTTTTCTGTGTGAATATATTTTCAAATGTAATTTATTCCTGTGATTCTTTGATCATTAAAACATTAAAAAGAGAAGCATTTATTTAAAATGGATAATAATGTTCAAAAGTTTGGGATCAGTGCATTTTTATTTTTTCTTCTTTGAAAGAAATGAATACTTTTATTAACCAAGGATCTATTAAATGAACAAAAAAGCATAGATTTACATTTTAGAAATGTTTTATATTTGGTAAAAAATTGTTGTTTTTTTACTTGTTACTCATCAAAGAATCCTGAGAAAAAAGAAAGAAAAAGAAAAAAACGTTCAAAAAAATATATTTGGCTGCACAACTGTTTCCAACATTGACATGATAGTAATAAATCAGCTTATTAGAATGATTTCTGAAAGGTCTGAAAGTGACACTGAAGACTGGAGTAATGATGCTTTGTATCACAGGAATAAATTACTTATGAAAATATATTCACACACGTTTATTTTAAAGTGAAATAATATTTCACAATATTACAGTTTTCTCTGGATTTTTAATCTAATAAATGCAGCCTTGATGAGCAGAAGAAACATATTTAAAATCCAATTTAAAAAAGTGGATCAAAAAAAGTTCATCAAACTTGCCCTAAGGCTAGAATGATTTTAATTTTGGGACAACCTTTATGAAAGGTTTGAATCCACTTCAAATGTTGACTAGTATGTGTGTGTGCATATATATACAATATACAAACAATATAATTGAAAAGTTTCAGTTAAGTAAGATTTTTTAGATTATTTATTTACTTTATTATTATTTCTTAATATTAAACATTCAAAATGAAAAGTGAAAAATATTATGTAACACTATTGTAGAAATTGTAGAAAATATAATATAATTTATTTCAATATTTTAATAGAAATATGTGAAATTCATAAACTAATGTTTGTAAATATTTTATGAGAATAAAATACATGAGAATCAAATGAACGCAGGTCACACTGCTCAAGTTTTTCTATATAAAGAGCTTTGTTTCTTATAATAGTAACAGTTTAGTTTTGCTCAATACACTGAATTATAGTTATATTTGAAAACCTTGTTCTTTATGGTGCAGACATGGGCCTCTGATATTAGCGGGTCGACTGCATGATCTAGAATGATTTAAAGGAATTGAAAAATGATTTCGTTTTTTATCAAGACAGTCAAGGTCAACAAATGAAGAAAAGGCCATATCAAATGAGCGTAAAACCACTGGTGAATTTCTAAAGTGGATCCTGGAACCCAAACAACAAGAGATCTCAGCCTGTGCATTCTTACTGACAGCGGGAGCGGGAATCAGTAGGGCAGGGATGTCTCCCGTTTCGGATAAAAGCTCTCACGCTCCTGGCACTGAGCCAGTAGAGCTTCAGCACACAGAGAGGAGAACACGAGAGTACTCCTCAGATCATCATTCAAACCTGTCCCGCTAACACAAGTGTGTGCCAGACGCATGCTCAGTGTTACGCACCTCTCCTGACGAACTCTCTGTGACCTCTCCGTCAGCTCCACACTCACTCAGTCATTCTGTTCCAGGACAAAGGGGGCCACCTCACCCTCGCATTGTGGTGCAATCCGGAGGAAAAGTTTATCCACAGAGATCCACGCACGCCGCTGACCTCCACACTTTCCTCTGTTCTCAGTCGTTCAGTACAGTAGGCCTAAATTTGTGCCCTGAAACAAAAAAAATTCCTCATCAATATAGCATGTAGAGGGTAAAGTGAAGCTGCTCTGAACTGTGTCCAACCTGCAAAAGATTAAATCAGAAGGTAAATAAACACTACACAGAAATGAGGTTGATCAGGTTTTGTTGTTGGTTGAATGACGGCTATTAATGTGCCATTTACTTCCAGCTTTTTGTTCTATTCTTCTATACTTTTTTCAATAAAACACAATATTGTAAACCTATTCAAAATAAATTATATAGTTGTATCATTATTACCTTTGCCATAAACTAAAGAGCTGTGTGATTTTATTATTCTTAAAAAAAAAAAAAAAAAAATTAAAATTCATCCTCCATGTTTCTAAAGAACTTTGGTTGAGGAAATGTGTGTGTGTGTGTGTGTGTTATATTACAGAGAATTTCGATTAAACTAAATATTAACTATAATATTTTATATTGTTTTGTGCTTTTTATATATAATAAAAAAATAGTACTTTAAAAAATAATATAGTTGTATTTTATAATTGTGCATGTGTGGTATTAGACTTCCTAATGGCAATGGCCTGGTTGAGCTACAGCAGCAGACACTAGGAAAACAGTCGTAATGTAATCAAGCGCACGCCTCTGGCTATATCAGGAGCACCAGCCAGGCCTGGAGTTTATGAGCTGGAGATGAGAGATACCTGTTAACCCTCACACTTCACACTCATGTCTTGTGCACACAAATGATCATGCTTACGTAATGAGGATGTTCGGTAATATACAGCATGCATGCACAAACACCTACCGTTTACGACTTCCAGCACTTTTATTCAAAAATAAGCCATGCCAAATGACAGCCTTGCAGCTCATTGTATGTTTCCATCCAAATTTTTCATTTACATAAAGCAAAACAAAAACTGGAATGTTA
Organism: Enteromius trimaculatus; assembly: GCA_032361065.1. Lineage (NCBI taxonomy): Eukaryota > Metazoa > Chordata > Actinopteri > Cypriniformes > Cyprinidae > Enteromius > Enteromius trimaculatus. The sequence goes on from JAUMHP010000043.1 coordinate 15,424,055, forward strand.
CTTGCAGGGAAATTGAAGTTATAGCCGTTGGGGAAACTACTGTGGCCTATTTATTAAATGCAATAAATTATATGTGGTTTGGAGCGCACAGGCGAACCGCTCTAAACGTCATGTTTGTTAGCATTTGCAGAAGATGCATTATGCCTGTGAGCGACAGCGCATCAGAAAGTTCAGGGAGGTGATGATAGCCAATCTGAGTGAGCTATGCAGTCACATGACTTCATAGGCAAGGTCACATGGCTTTGTCTGCAACCTAGTCCGTATGCATGACTTCTTAAGGAAATATTAATCGGTCTCAGGGAAGCTTATTTATTTACTTGCATCTTGATTCCTGAATACAGAATTATTTTTAGCAATACTATAACGTTCACTCAGCTAATGTAATCCACGCATTTATTTTAATAACCACGTCACACACATTTCCCCCCCCTTCCATTTTTCAAAGACTGAAGCTGACCTTCAGAATTTTCCACTTCTTAGCTACTCCATTCCATTTCCTCTGAAGCAACTACTTCAATATTTCTCTCTCTCTCTCTCATTTGCTCTCTAAACTCTCATTCCCTCAAACACACAGTTAGTGCTTGATTTGTTTCTTAGGTAATACTCAGCTGACACTCAGCACAAAGAAAGATAAGACTCTAACGCTCTAACCTGATTCTAATTTGACAAGTGATGACTGACAACAGAGAGCGACCGAGAAAAGAGGTTAGAAAAGTGTCTGGAAAGCGCTCTGGGCGTGGAGTCTCCCTTTTTCCCTCCCTTTCCAACTGCAAATATTCACACGCTTAGGAACTATTTCCCAGTAGCTAATGCCCTCTCTGCTTTGCCTCAGGGTGACGTCTGCTAAATGAGATTTCTCTCATCGCTTGCTTCGTTATTGTGAATGGAGGGAGCAGATGGAACGGAAAGGATGAGGAAAAGGATTTGTTTTTTTTTTTAGAGGGTCACGTGATCGTTGCAGTCAGAGTCAAGGCTAAGGCGGTGATCAAGAGGCAGCCATTTTGAGAGACAGCCGAGTTCAGACTAAACCTAAAAAGAGACATAGCTTCTCGCAATACGAAACTTGGTCGAATTACTTGCCTAGATTATTTCAAGATGGAAAAAAGGTTGGTTTGGATCAGTATTGTCCGTGTTTTATGTGCAAGTGTGCGGACATAACATTGAACGTCAGCCATTTTAAGATTCTCACGCTGCCACGAGTCACATAAATCTCCTGAGTAAACAACTCTCAACTTCCACTCATCTGCAAACCTCAGTATCGCAGATCCCCTTCAACCCGGAGCATGAATTGCTTTACTTATGATAACAACTGCTTAAACAAGGATTAGATCTCTTATTTATACCTCTATGCAGTTTGTGTGTCAATAAGATAATCGCAACCTGTGATTAAAACTCGGTAATCTGGCGTGAGTCTGAGATAAGGATGTGAGCCTGGAGATATCTGTATTGACTTAGTGTATATACACAAACACACACACACACGCGCAAACAGAAAAATGGTGGTGGCGATTAACCATACGACTGTGAGCGGAAACTCTGATTTTAGAAAGTTTTGCCAGTCTGCTCTGTGTAATTAATATTGTCCATGTGACCCGATTAAGATGAAGAACTTTAAACAAACTCTTAAAAATGTACAGGTCACCGTCCTCCAGTTTTTTGGGTGACAGAAAGCCAAAATAGTTCACTGTGACCAGCGGCCTCATTGAGCGCACACCTGTACGCCGGACAGGTGTGGTGGCACTTCAGCAGATTCAACAGCTATACCTATTGTTAGAACGGCGTGATCCAACACCGTGACCTTTTCTTCCATTATTAATTTACCTACTTCACGACTGATCCAGGACCTGTTTGCAGCCGCCTTATTAACCCAACAACTCAAACCTGCCTTCAGTCCTACGCTGTACTTTCCGTCTGCACTGATAAAGGGCGGTGGCCATGGCAACCGTTTGGGTGGCCCCAGCAGGGGCCAAGTCAAAGGTGACGCCGATAACCTTTTAACCTGTTCTGCCATCGCCAAGAGTTCGGCTTTGCACCTTGGAGGCAGGGAGCCTCAGCTGTCAGAATAGCAAAGAGACAGAGTCTCTCTGTGTGTGTGTGTGTGTGTAAGAGAGGGTGTGAGGCAGAAGGAATGTGTGTCTATGTGAGAGAGATGGTGTGTGTGTGTGTGTGTGTGTGTGTGCGCCAGCAGAAGAGAGAGTGTATGTGTGTATGTAAGTGTGAGAAAGAGAGAAAGATACAGGTTGAGATATGATATCTATGTGACGAGGGGGCAAGAGAGGCAGTGGAGAGATAACGGAGCCACACTTCAACCATTTGGTTCTTTAGAGGCCACCGTGATAAGATATGAGTGGGAGTGAAGCCTTGAAGCCATTACCACAAAAAACACTTATTTCAATCTATCTATATATATATATATAAACAGATCCAGTTTGAAAAGTTAAAAAAAAAAAATCACAATTTTCAAAAATACTTTTTTTTTAATCATGTTTTTTTATTGTGGTTTTTGTTAATTACCTAAATAAATAATAATAATAATAAGCTAATCAGATAAACTCAGTTGCAGGTTAATTGAAATGTACAGTGAAAATACATAAGAAAAAATAAATCTGTTTATGCAAATTATCTCTTTATCTGTGTACATACATATATTATTTTTTTCTGTTTTACTTGAATGCAATACAATATTATCATGTTTAAGGTACTGCACAAAAAGAGTTTTGCCTGCAGTTCATCTTTATTAAACACAGCAGAATCTGTTTTGAGGATAGGATAGAAACTGTGGTAGACCAGCCCCTGCACAGCTGTAAAGTGGCTGATCCTCTCTCTAGCTCTGGCTCAAATAGCAGTGAATCACAGAGATTTCTCCAGTGGGTGTTTGTAGTTCATCTCAGTGTCACTAGGGGGCGAGCTGCGCTGCCTCACATTTTAGCTCAATCCACTACCTATAAGCTCATGATTCAGAGAGCATTAGAGATTTAAAGGGGACTGAGCAATAATTCAGCCAACACTCTTCCTTTCAAACATGTCAATACTGAGAACTTTGAAGTAATATGCTTCCTTTGTGAAATGGACAGCTCTGAGCACTACCGAGTTCAATCTGTAACGCATTCAGCGAGTTATATGCAGTCTATGGCAGCCAGAATTTATTTCAAGTTTCTCTATTTCTCTATTAACAGATGAAATAAAATAAAATTCAAGAGATGTTTCTCTGTAAGTTGAGTGAACGGTGGTCTAAGCCTAGTCTGCATATTGCACACAAAAATGGCCAGCACAGCTCAAATCTGATTGGCTGGCATTGTGTAGTCTCACGTTGCCAAACGTTTGACTAAACGGCAATAGATCTGGTTCATATTGCAACTTCTTCTGGCGAAGAACCACTTAGACAGGATTTGAATAGACACTACCAAAATTTGCTTTTGAATAGACTCTACCAAAGAGTACAGATGATGTTGTTTTTGCTTAATGGCCCAGCATATATGATGAAGCCTAACACAGTCAATGTGGCATTGCTTTAGAGAATATAACCCCCCACCCCCCAAAAATGACAATTTGGTCTTTATAATGTCTCTATAATGTCTTTTCAAACCTGTTTGGTGTCATATTTATTTTTATTTCTAAATAGGATTTTTTTTTACAGATAAATATACAAACAAACAACCAAACATAATTTTTTCCATAAATTTAAACGTAGTAAATGTAAGAAAATGACCACATCTGTCAAGCTCTTCAAACGATAACGCACAGTATGCAGTTTGTTTGCCACACAGTTCCTTTTAAAAACCAAAACGATAATCACAGACAGAATTGATGTCCTTATTCACTTATAATCTGTCCTTCCTCCAACGCTTTGAAATCTTATTTGGATCTAGGTTTAGATTCAAGATTTCTAGTAGATTCAGTACATTTCTAGATGTGAACCATTCATCTATGATAAAAGAAGTTGCATGAAGATTCCTCTGTTTTATGCATGTATGTAAGGTTTGTGATCTCAAACTTCTGTAGTGCACATGCTATTTGAAATCCATGTCTTCAAATTCCTATTTACACTGAAAATCCTGGCCCTGGGATTCAGATTGCACCTGATTTCAGGTCATAAAACCATTCCTCAACTTAAACCATGCAGCAAACCATCTCCATCTCTCCGGAGACTTCGATTAGACGCATGCTAAACCTGCGTACGAGGACCTAGCCTAGTGTTAAATTCATTCCTGCACAGTGAGGCAGTTAGCTGTGACATGCTCTCTCCGTCCAGTGGCTGGGCCATTAAAACAGCGGACCCGTGGTGTCTGCTGGGAGAATGGAATAGAGATCACACGTAATGGCCCTGCTCAGACGTGATGCCTCCCTCATTAGAATTCCCCCTTCGTAGACCCTCTCTTTCTCCTCGCTCTCCGTTTTTTTTCGCCACAATCTTAAAAGAAAATTAAGACTTAAGTGGTTGCCTGTCAATTAACGCTCCCTGTGCGACAGAGCGGCAAGAATTCGATTGCCAGGAGACGCGAGCCATTACAGCCGAGTCGCTCTCCTCTCTTCTCTCTTTCTTTTGTCTTCCCTGTGTCTCTCCCTGGCCTTGTTTCCATCCGTCTTTACCTTCACTGAGCGCTCGGTCCCTCATTACACTCTGCTCACTTTCATCCTGTATGTTCTTTCCCTCAAATATCTGTCAGGCTTTGCCCGCTCTCTCGCTTTCTCTCTGTCGTTTTCTTTTTGTGTGTAGCTTTATCTGCTGGCATTTCTGTTAAGTGATAAGAGGTATTCATGAATTAATTCCTGGCTGAAATTACTATGTAAATGCAGTACTGTATGATACAGTAAATTAAAAAGACCTTGGTCACCGGTGTAATGGGTGAGGTGTAATGAAGTACAACGGTGATTGTTCCTAGATCTGCTGCCATCTGAAGCTCAGAGACTGACAGGGGCTTTTAGTGATCGGCCTGGACACCACAGCACCTGTCATGGTGGTCTCTTTCTCTCTCACCCTTTTTGGTCTCAGCTGAACGGTTGCCTGCTGTAAAAGAGTGAGGGACATGAGCTCAGTAACAGAAGGGAGAGAGAGAGAGAGAAACTAATATGGCTGAACATTAAGCTTGGGACCAAATAAAGGTTAATTCAAAAAGATCAGAAGATTAAAAAAAGGGGGGATGGATAGATAGATAGATAGGTAGAAGGATAGATAGATGGAATTATACATGGACGCTGGACATACATGGACAGTGGTAAAGGCCGATATAAGGATCCATAAGCGATAAACAGATGGACAGACATAAAGATGGATAAACAGGATAGACAAATAGATAGATGGTAGTTTGATAGGTATACGGGTGGACAGATAAATGGATGGATAGACAATGGATGGATGGAATGATGCATGAATGCTAGATGGATAGAAAGAGGTAAAGACTGATATAATGATACATATGAGATAAACGGATGGACAAAAATAAAGAAGGATGAATGGATAAACAGACAGGATAGATAGATAGACGGTTGTTAGGTAGGTATACGGGTGGACAGATAAATGGATGGATGGATGGATTGACAATGGTTGGAATCATACATGGATGCTAGAAGGATAGACGGATGTAAAGACTGATGGATGGATATCTAGATAGATGGACAGATGGAAAGGTAGCTAGCTTATAGATGTTTGTTTTTGACTACATTATATGTGTGTGCTGTGTATTTTAAGAATGTGTATACTGTATCCACACACAAGTAAATGATTCATAAATATTTGCTTAGTTTATGTATTAAATATTTATATAAATTATAAATTATATGAGTTTAAATATATACATTTAAAAACATGTCTGTATTTTCATATATGTACTATATGTGTGTGTATTTATCAACCAATCTTATAAAAGTGCGTATAAATAGTATATATATATTTTTTTTAGCTTAATACCATGTGTTTTCGTTTTACTTGCCGTACTATTTACATGCATTTTTATGAGATCGGGCTCTGTTAATCGCAATTAATCGTTTGACAGCATTTGAATAATAGAAGGGTAGATAGACAGATAAATGAATGTTAGATGTATATACACATGGACTGAGGGATAGATAGATAGCACATCAAAGGCTTCCATGGCAACGGATGTGGTGGGTCTTGACCTGGACATGCTTTCAGTTGTGTGTGAGTGTGTGCGCGTGCACATAATAGTGTGTGTGTGTGTGTGTGTGAGAGGATTTCTTCCCATATCAGATTGCAGGCCGTGCAGCTGCTTGTGAACGTGATCTTTGCTCACAATCCATCCCGAGTAGGATCTTCTCCATTAAACGACTGCCATTCACCAGAGCCAGCACACACACTCTCACTCTATAGGTCCTTTAAGCATTGATTCAGCTGTGAATTGATTGGCTTGGTGGCGAGTCAGAGCCGCCTCTGCAAAGACGGATGACTCATGTGAATCTGAATCACAAGCCCTAATTGACTCTTCCAATCCACACTCAAATCAATACAGAACAAAACAGGGCTTAGCACCCCAAATCTCTTACTAATCAGGGTAGATTCAAGGTTTTTATTCTACACAAGTCTCAGGTTGGCTTGTAAATCTGCCGTTCCCTCGGTGTGTGTGATCACGGCGTGTTTTTCTGTGCTTCTTGCAGCATTAGACACAGCTAACAAAGCATTGACTCCATGGATGGATGGTTAAGCTATTGAGTCCCATATGAAACAAATGGACCTTCACTCTGGTGTTTAGTGAACAGGTGTTCAATGGGCTGAATGCTTGGGCTGTGTGTCTCCGATAGAAATGCATCCTTTACGTATGGGCGCTGGTCTGCAGAGAGACTCTGACGGAAAATTGGATGCGAAGAGCTGAAATCAATTTGTCAACAGACTTGCTTCTGGAAAGATTTTTTCAGGCTCACCTGCACACCTAACTTTTAATTGGGGAAAATTCCCAGTTGGATACACTGCTCTTCCCCAGCGTGCTCTGAAAGATGTGTGCTAATGAGATGAACCCATACGACTTGGTACTGAATGCAAGGTTTTGCAAAATTTAGTTGATTCTATTCAAATCGGTTCTATTCTATTCTATTCTATTCTATTCTATTCTATTCTATTCTATTATATTATATTATATTATATTATATTATATTATATTCATCCATCCATCTATCCATCTATCTACCTACCTTCCTAACATCTGTCTATCATTCTATCACTCTATTTGTTGTTCCATTCTCCATCCATCAGTTTAATTTGAATGGTTTGTGATCCTGACTTATATAGTCTAATGCTTGAAGCAGTCAATTTTGGATCGCCCGCCTGCTTACAGAAAACCTATGTTGAGATTCTCGTGTGAAACATTTCCACGACACGTGCATCAATTCATTTTCAGGAAGTCTAATTAGTTTTTTAATTCCAGTTTGACAATTAATTGCGTTTCTTTTCCAATGCGACGTAAAGAACATCAGTGTCATTAAGAGTTCATTGGCGTTGATGTAGCTTTTACCGCGCTAAATTCGACAGGTATGGACGTGATTTTCAAAACATGATTACATAAACAGTCACCCTGGCCATTGCAGTGGGAGTGTTTGCTGTAATTGGGTGCCATTCTGAGGTTCCTCTCAACATTGATCCAGCCCCAAAACAATCACCCAGCGGCCATCGCACAATTAGCATGCAAATTAAGGGCCATTCGTTGCCACGTCGACACCAATCGGCTCTCATTTTCCGAGGCGTCACTCCACTGAGCCGACTGTGCAAGCTAAAATACTGAGAGAGAGCGCGCCAGGGAGCAATCATCCATACTACTCGTAAAGCATGTGTCTGTTCAATGACAAGTGAAAATTTTACTCCGATCAAATCTGTTCTCCCTCCCCCTCTACGCTTTGATCCACTGTCTGCTGTCTTTGTTGTTTTTTTGATAGATGGATGAATGGATAGATATAGTTTTTGCTCACTGTCCCAAAGATTTGACTACATATATACAAACAATCACCTGTGTGTGTGTGTATCTGTATGTTTGAAAATACATATATAATATATATATATTTTTATGTATACCATTAGACAGACAGATGGATAGTGTATATAAATGTAATGTATTTCTCGTATAATATGAATAATTATTTTAAAATATATAACTATTAAATTCTATTTATTCTTATTTTTTCATTTATGTATTGCATAGAATTAATATATAAATATATAATTTATCGACAAAGATATTCTAATTCTAATTATATAATGAATGATGATGAGAATTAATTTATGTATTGATTAATTATATAATTAACTAGTTATTTTCTCTTTTTGGTTTTGGTATTATAAGGCTGTGGGTGATCTTATATGTTTTGAAATGATTAGGTGTTGGAAAAGGGTTCTGTGTGAAGTTAGGATTTTGTTGTTTGTGTTTAAAATGAATTAAAATGTAAAAAAAAAATAAAAAATAAAAAACAATGAAGCTTTGGATCAACGAGTGAATGAAGACAGTTTCCATTTACTGCTGATCTTTTATCTTTTACAAATTTTTGGACAAATAACTATCCTGGACTCATTCTGTTGCAGCAGTTAAAGGCCTGTAAGGACAGTCTGTGCGCGTGCTCCTCTCACAGATTCTGTTTCAAGCCTTTCTGCTGTGATTTTTTTTTCCCGGCCTTGTTCTCTCTCTCCTGAGCATCACAGACCAGCTCGGCGGCTCCAATTGGTCTCTGCGGAGTCCTGTCACGAGATAAGGTCCGCCTCCTCTCCGCTGTCAGGGCAACGGTTGCAGGCACGGTTCCTGTTGGCAGGGCGAGCAGGCGAGTGAGAGCGACAAAGACTGTCACCAGCGAAAATGAACTGTCACCTCACATTTTTCAGCACTGCACAGACGCTGTATTGCAGCCCTGAACCCTCATGACCCGGCTCTGATTGAGTTCCGCTGTCTCTTCTCTCTCCCCGCTGCTCTTGCGCTCTCTCTATTTTTGTCTCCGATATATTCACAACCTCTCTTCCTTGGAAATTTGTCTAAAGCGGGGTGTCTTATGACGGGTACAACACCCCAGGTCAATTTAGCCTGGAACATGAAGCGCAGATTTGTGTTCAGGCGGAGGTGGTGTGTGTGGGAGTGTTTGAATATTCAAGAGCGTGTTCGGTGCTCATAACGTATTGCATTGCATAAATCACAATGGACAAATCAATGTGGCCGTTTATGCACGCGGTTCCACTAAATCTCCTCTGCGTCATTTAATGAGACCGATCACTTATGCGTGCTCGTTACCATCAAAGCGTTGTTTGTTTCTCCATTCTGCGTCGTGGAGCCAGGAGCGAGGGAACCAAGCATGGCCGCCGTTCCGTCCCAGTGCTGCTCTCTGTGAAGGCCAGCGAGTCAGTTATTCAGCTTCGGGGAAATGAATGTCAATGCCTCTATGACCCATAACGCAGAACTGTGTTTGTTATCATAGTGCTGGGCCGTTAGCGTGCTAGCTGTAGCTTAGCTGTGATTTATCACCTCCAGTCAGTATATTAAAGCTCAGAGCAGGCAGCTCGCAGCTTCGAATCAATTTGCATGTCTTTTTGTGCCGAGGATCCTGGTTAAAAACGGCACTTTTGTCAGGGGTAGGCAGAGAAAAGCCTATAATCGCTAACCTATAGTGTCAAAAGCTACTAAACACAAAGAACATGACCACAAAACACTTGTCATTTGGCTATTATCCAGTGCGCTCTTGTTACCTCGTCACCCTGAACAAGATTACAGGGCTGATGAATGCCCGCTGATGAATATGTTTTGTTGATTCTGCTGTAAGTGGTTTTGCTTGGCAAAGAGCAGAGACAGTTAATGTGGTGTGCACACCTTTGACTGCATAAATAACACTGCTACTGTGCTCATTTCGGTTTGAAGGGGCGCGTTATTAATGTTTAAAAACACATTGGTAATTGGCCGCTTCAGTACATAGATTATGTGTCTAAGATTTATTCCAAGTCAAGCACTGAACTGTGCTTTTATTTGCTCAGTTACTGTGGGCAAATTCATTTAGTGAGGAATCTTCAAAGAATCGAACATGAATCTCAAGAGTTTTCAATCTTTTTGACGCCAAGGTCCTTCAAATGTGGTGATCTTTACATATAAAAGTGTAAAAGTAACATGTTTTGCACTGTTTTGTAATAATTATTAACTTAAGTACTAAATAGGCTAATATTTTTAATTAAGCACATGTATTTAATTCAGGTTAGGATTAGGGTTGCATGCATATATAATCTTTTTTTATATATTGTTTACAAATTATAAAAAATTCTGGAAAACATTTACTTTAAAATAAGATAGATTTATGTACAGGCATATATATTTTTTATGTAATCTTATCAATGCATTGGTTTTAGGGTTTTATGTAATATTTAATATTTATTGTTAGTTAATTCATAATTATATATTCATAATAACTGAATGGATACAAATGATTAAAATGTTAAATTAACAAATAATTTGTAGTCCACTACATTTAATATTTAACATCTGAGTAATTCATATTTGAATATGGAGTTGCATTGAGATCCTTATATCTCTGAGAATCAAACGTTGTTCCAAAAGAACAGTTTATTAACTAGAATCTAAAACCATATTGAGATCTCTTAAATGTTTCTAGGGTTACAGACATGCAAACTTTGGAAAAAGAATATTTATAGCACTTAGACATAGATACTTATGTATGTGCAGTTGTTTTGACAGAAGGAAATGGGATACATTTCCAGTTTCAACACCATTTGCTCTTCAGACATTTTTCTTTATAAGCAAAAATGTATAGTTTTAGTAACCCATATTTGGTTTTGGACAGTTTAACAATTTACTCCTAGAACCACGTTGAAATAGCAATATCTTTGAGACTGAAGAATATATGGCCCTGAAAATTAAGACAGCAAATAAAAAGTTTAAGACCCATTTTCTAAAAGGGGGTTTAGATACTGTATCTTTAATACTTTCTGAGTTACAGGCATGCAGACTTTAAAGGGAAAAAAAGTGATCTTTCCCCATTTTTGAATGGTCACCATTGGCACATAATGCAACAAAGGTTCATTCAGGTATTTATTTCACCAGGACAAAATATTAACAAAATCCAATGTTTCATTACGTTTATTTGTATAGTGATTTGCACGCTAAATATTGCTTCAAAGCAGCTTTAACAGCGCTAAAAATACATTGTCATATCTTTCCTTTAAATTCCCGCTGACCCTCTAAAACGCTCTTGAAGTGCCTTTTGGGTCTTTGGATCCCAGTGTGAAAACCCCTGATGTAGCTCGGAAATGCGCCAGACTTTTTTAGCTTGTGAACTTTCAGATAAGAGTTGTGGGTCCTGCTCACATTGGGCATCTGTTCAGAAGCACCTTAGGTGTGTGACTGCGACTTATTTATATTTTCTTATTACTGATCTTTTAGCATTTTTAGTGGTCCCTTAGGTGAACTTTAGATGGTGAAAATTAGCTTTGACTTTCTACAACATTACTGCTAGAGCCAAACGATGACCATGTTAAATGCAAGAAGAGATGTTATGCATAACTGTGCTCTTTCCTGATATACTTAATGGTCACTTCCTCTTGTTCCCTTACTTGGCTATTGATAGTGATAAATGAGCATGTGAATTGCGCCAGTCTACTTTCAGAATGTAAGCAGAACTTGACCCTGAGGAGCCATATTTGGGGCTCAACTGAGTTTTTATCACCCTCCGAAGATCTCATTATAATACATGTTAAATGAGTGAGTGTGTTAGACCCATGCTGCAAACATTCACACACCGTCCATGAATGCTGTTCAGACACAGTGGATTAATACTGAATTCTAAGGTCTAAAGGTCCAGCTGCTGGTCCTAACAGAGAAGCATCCGTTGCAAGAGGAGGGAGTTTGATACGGGACACCCGGTGCGCTCTTCCAGGCCTCCACACATTCCTCAGAAGCAGAACGACGTGGTTTAAAGTGTGTGTGTGTTGTCTCTAAACATATTAACATTGTGGTGCAGTCCTACCAAATGAGGGCCTCTGGATCAGGCGTCTCTGTGTAAATGTAGGTTTTACTGCTCTGGATTCCTCCTGCGAGACGCTTCCACAGCGCTACCATGTTCCCGCTCTTTGAGCGCCAGGGTCTCAGAGGAACAATCACCTCCACACAGCGCAACCTTGTAAAAAGTGAAATGTTCACAGGCTAAGAAAACTCAGTCTCACGCCCGTCAAAACCCTTGTAAACCTGTCAGCTGCTGACTTGGAAGAGCAAACCGCTGAAAGGAGACCACAAACGAGATTTATCCTCTTTCTCGGTTGATCTTCCTTCCACAACTAGAGCGGGCATTATAAAACGTACGGGGATAAATACGACACATACAGGAGTATCGCTCGGCTCCAAAATCCCAGCGCGCCATAGAAGAGGGCTCGTAAAATAAGGATTTGTGAGGCGGTTTTGAAATCAACGCCGCGTTTAATCTTCCTGGCTCATCTGGCTTCTGCTCAATAAAACATTGCCATTGTCTCTCTTTCACATACAGTAGCATTCGGCTTGAATTAATGGCTCTGTAAATTGAGTCATTTCCCCAACTCTTTCTACTGCCAGGATTCAATGCTGGGGAAGCTATTTATGTATCTGTGGCTTGCCAGATTCAGTAGATACTCTACAATAAAGCTGTTTTTACACAAAATAGGGGAATCATATTTTATTAGATATAGATATTTTTAAGGTTTCAAAGTAGAGTGTCTATTAATAAATATTTGTTAAATAATGTTTATTTTTTTTATAGTAAACAGTATTTTTTTAAGTATTGTTTTGGAGCGATTTAGTAAGAAAATCCTCTACAAATAAATGTATAAATTTCAATTGAATTGGAAATGTGTCTTTAATGCTTCTTTAACATTTTGAAAATTGTGTGTGTTTAGTGGGTTAGAGAAAAATATTTGAATATTTTCATATATATATATAAAATTTATTATTATTATTAATATTTTTTATTTTATTTTTGTTTGTTGTA
>JAUMHP010000043.1:15439459-15451798 GCA_032361065.1 Enteromius trimaculatus
TATATATATAAAATGTATTATTATTATTAATATTTTTGATTTTGTTTTTGTTTGTTGTACATTGCCAATAAAAAGGCAATTTATTTTAGGAATAAACAAGTTGTATTTAAAGAGTCTTTTCATGTGTACAGCATCTGATGATAGTATAAATAATAAGTCAGTTGGTAAACAAATAAATTAAATGAAATCAATACAAATGAATGCAAAAAAGAAAAAAAAAAAAGTAACTTAAATCAGCAGCAGAGAAAATGGGGTAAATGGAAATCCATAATCTAATTACATATGTACACTGCTGTAATGATCCTGCTTTTTTACTGCCTTACAAGTAGTGACTTCATAAAAACACTGTGTAACAGAGCCCCTTGGCCTGAGATCATAAATACTATGCTATTACAGCCAGTTTCTCAGTCAGTGAGCAAGCTCAGACTTGTCTGTACCTCCTGCCGGCTGCCTCTTAAAATAATCTCCTCGCTTTACGATTATAGCCCTCTCCACTCAAAACAGACATGAATCACTCCAGCACTCTATTCAATGCTTGAATCAAGAGGGATTTCCTAACAATATTTGGATCATTCGAGATCACAGTACATGATCTGACATTTATATCCTCGATGAAGTATGACCGAGGCCCATAAGGCTTCTCAGAGGAAGAGTGCAGGTCTGAAATAAACTCTCTGTATTGAATACAAATTAGATTCATATATTACCACAGCTGAAAACAGGTCTGGGGTCTCATGAATAAACGTTTTAGTGCGCATTTCAGTAGTAGCTTACTTTGAGTGACCGTGTGTCTGTCTTTTGCTATTTATTGCCTCAGTGACACTTTGAGTCTGGCTTCAGCAGTCACCTAATTGCATGGCAAAAAGTTAGCCGGTTAGTTCTGGAAAAGGATTGGTGTGTTGACAGCTTGATGGAAAGATTTAAATTCATTAGACGGTATATGAAAGACTCGGGTTAATGCAGATACAAGTCATAGGATGAAAATGCCAGCTCACATATAGTAGAGAATTTCCTTATTTATTTATTTATTTATTTATTTATGAAATACATTCTTCACTACATTTCCTTTAGCTCTGCACACGTTGTGTTGAGCCTGTCATGTTTGATTCTTTTTTTTTTTTAAGTTTATTTTTTCGTATTATTTTTTTGTTTTTGTATTGCCAGGCAACAAGTTTAAAATCTTTTTAATCTCTGCTAATGTACTGTGTTGTGACGTAATTGCGTTGACAGCAGCTGTTGCTATTCAGCATTCTTTCTTTTGTTGGTAACACCTGCAGATTTAGACAAAATAAATAAAAAAAAAAATCTCTAAGTTGAGTCTTAACTTTACGGTTGAGCGATAGATGCAGTGTTTTGATTTTTGTTTTGTTTGTTTGACTCAGTGGTTAGTTGCTGGCTTGTATGCAGATCAAGAATAATCCAAATCCCATTTAACAGTCATTTATACTGATAAACCTGTTTAACATTAAAGCAGTCTTTTAGTCTGAGCCTTTTGGTTTCCTGTAAGTTTTGAATACTGACTTTATAGTTTTCACGGCACTATCCAATAAAATATACACATACACTGCCGTTCAAAAAAGTTGTGATCAATAGGATTTTGAATGTAGTTGTTTTTGTATGTTTCATATGCTTATCAAAGCTGCATTTATTTGATCAAAAATAAAGAAAAACAATAAAATTGTGAAATCTATATTCATATACTTTTAAATATTATTTATTCTTGAGACGCAAAGCTGAATTTTCATCAGCATCATTGATCCCTCAGAAATCATTTTAATATTCTGTTGTTGTTTTTTTATTATCAGTGTTGTAACAGTTGTGCTGATTACATTTCTTGGAATCTTGGATACTTTTTTTTCCAGGAATGAAACTTAATTCATTAAAAATAAATAAATAAATAAATAGTAACAATAAACACTACTGTTAAAAAAAAGTGTAATCAGTAATTTTTTTCTTTTAACAAGTATGTGTTAAATGGATCAAATCTAGAAATGTCACATTTCAACACATCCTTGTTGTTATACATGTATTGATTCACTCGCGTGATGTTTATGATGGAATCAGAGCAGTGCTTTAAAACCAGTATCAGGTGCATTAGCAGTACGTGTGATCCAGATCGTTGTTGAGATTGTGTAAATGAAGATTAGTTGCCGCTGCAACAGTGAATGTTTTTTAATGCTTTTAAAATGATTGTTTTTCTAAGAGATACTGATCAAAAATAAGCAATAGGTGCCACTCAGATTTAATATCAAGTTTCCCTAGAAGCAGCAAACAGATGATTGGTATCTTAAGGGGTTCTAGTATTGGTGTGGCATATGCTGATGAATCACCTAGGAATGCACTCTGGTGGAATGAGGCATGCGGCCAAACTCTCACTACAGGCAAGAAAAGAGCCAGCGTTCAGCACCAGTGAAATGTCCCATGATTGGGTATCAGTTAATGAATTATGGAAGGTACTCTGGAAACCACAGAAAGTGTGGGCTCTTTAACCGAGATATGGGCATTCGCTGCCTTCTTGTCAAACATCTCCATTTTTCATAGACCAAATGTAAATTTATGTGCTTTTTTTATGCTCTTATAGTTTAAAGGAATATGTTTGCTCGAGCTCAATTGACAGCACTTGTGGCAATAATGCTGATAATAACAAAAAAGATTCAGCCTGCCCCTCATCTGAGTTACAGATAAAATGCATGCAATGAAAATTAAGGCCGATTTGTAGATGTTACACACTCGCTATTTCAGTGGGATAGCCAAAACATTTTAATCATATCCATGTTAACATGATAGCGCTGTGAAAATATCACTTAATAACATTTTCTGTTTAAAAATAAATCCAATTTAATGACTTTGTTGCCACTGTAAAGTAACACTTAAAACTATCGAATGACCAATGAAGATGAACATTACAGCTCAAATAATAGAGTTTTTAAAAGAAACGGTGTGGTTACACTTTATTTTAATGTGTCCTTGTTACAGTGTTATTGTACTTTTAGTACTATTAATTAACTACATGTACTTACTATAAGGTTAGGGTTTGGTTTGGGGTTCATTGCATGTAATTATGTATAATATATACTATAATAGTAAGTACATGTAACGTGTAAGGATACTTTAAAATGAAATAAAAAATTATAAGCATTACATTTCTTCTTTTATATTCTCAAAGTAGTCATGTGCAGCCTTGATTTTTAGTCAAACAAGGAGTGAATTGAAATGAGCTTTCAGTGGTAATAACAAAGTAATTGCTGTCAATTGATCTCAGCGTGAATCAGAAATAGTCCTTCCTATAATATATTCCATAACTTCATTTCTTGGTCACTGAGGCGACGCGTAAGAGAGTCTCATTGGTAAAAGAGCCCACCTGGACCTGCTGTGTCTCACCAGCACCTCTGGAGGGAATGAGTGAAGCGAGGGAAGAGGGGAAGAAAGTGAGGGAGGAAAATAAAATGAGAGGCAGAGTGGAAACGGCAGCCAGGAGCACGTGCCAAAAAACCCTGGAGACAGAGCTCCGTCGCCAGATGTTACGTCGTTTGGCCTCGCGTCGCCCGGCAAAGAGAACCGAGCTGACGAACCATTTTTCACTGTCACGCTGTGAACAACGAACGAGAGCGCACAGGGAAATTAAGACACTCCACAATGCTTCCACACAGCAGATAGAAAACCGGGGGGGCCGTGAGTCTGTGTCTGCGACAGCGACATCTACAGATCTTGGAAGAGGGAGGAAGAGACACCACCTGGTCGCTGACAGCTCTGTCAGATCGCATCAGGACTCCCACTGCGGGGGCCGCGAGCTTTCCGGTCCAACACGTGGTCTCACCGGCGACAGCAAGGGATGGGACGGGACGGGATGGATGGATCTACCTGCCAGCCAAGAGACATGTGACCTGCCTGTTTAACTGTTGTGCTGAGAGAGCAGAACCCTGTTGCAGGCTGTAGCTATTTTTTAACACCTGTCTGGGAGAAGCAGTTACTGTAAGCAGTCGAAAAGTCTTCTTGAGACTCTCTGCATCACATGCATCTCTGTTGCTTTGCTCGGTTTTCTTTTCAGCCAGAGTTAGTGATGATAATCATAATAGAGTGCAAAAGCAATACAATGTGAACAGTGAATGCATAATTAACCACCAGTAGGTTAGAGGTCTCTACAATGACATAGCCTTGTCTTAGTTTTTAATTATTAATGTTCTGAGTGTGTTTATATGCACAGTTAAATCTTATGCACTATAAGCATTGTTCCTTTATTGAGTAATCAACCATATCCGAACAGAAACATGGTATTGTGAAATCTTTTCCTAACTTAGTGAAAGAGACTTTCTTTCTGTATTCTCACTTTATATTAGGTGGCCTTGACTACTGTGTACTTACATTTAAATTTATCATTTGGTACAATGCACTTATATTTATATGTAATTACGTCTGTAATTAATTTCTGTACTTGCATATATAACCCACCCCAGAAAGTGTTTGGCGATACAATATGAACCCAATAAGTATATTGTACTAATTTTTTGATGTAAGTGCACAGCCAACTAATATAAAGTGTGATCTAAAATGTTTATTCAGGGACTCTCTGGTACATGAAAAAAAAAATTAAAACGTTTTAAAAGGCACACATAAATTTTAATAAAGAATAAATACACCATAAAATCATGCAAGAGTACTAATAAAAATATTTACTTTTTTAAAGGATTTTATTTTTGAAATTATTTTATTGAATAGGATCCTGATATTATTGTAATTTAAAAGCAAAAAATTTAAAATGTCATGCTTTTTTGTGGTGTCGCATAGTTGTCAAGAATTGATGACTGACACTGAGAGGTCTAAATGAAATAACAGCAGACTTTTATTTAGCTCAGTGCAATAAGCTCGTGGTACTTTACCTTTGAACTATAAATGTTACAGCTCTCAAACTAGAACACCCCAAGACCCCTGGACAGTGAGCGCATTATTTTTGGATCAGCACATGTTGTTGTGATTCTCCACAGCCCCAAAATATTTGTGCAACTGCTTTAGTTTCCTCTTCGGGATGCGAGGAACCTATTTAGAAGGATTTGCTTCTGCGTTTTAAAACTTATAACTGGGGCAAAGTCATATGGATCTTCACTTGCAGGACGTAGAACTGGTTTCAGCAGGATTTTATGACATTTTGCCCTTGACTCTTTATGAAAAGCATCAATATTCTAAGTATTATGTTATGAATGCACCAATGCCATGTGAAACCTGAAATAATTGTATCTGTTTAAAGTTGGCATATA
This sequence comes from Enteromius trimaculatus, assembly GCA_032361065.1. Taxonomy (NCBI): domain Eukaryota; kingdom Metazoa; phylum Chordata; class Actinopteri; order Cypriniformes; family Cyprinidae; genus Enteromius; species Enteromius trimaculatus. Next base: position 15,444,712 of record JAUMHP010000043.1, read on the forward strand.
CTGTCTGCAGTATTATAAGATCTGTGACTTAAAGTAAGACTTCACCCAAAAATGACAGTTATTTGCCTTTTTGGCCCCTATATTGACTTTCTGTGTAGAGCTAAAAAAGTCTTCTGTTGTTCAACAGAATAATGTCTATAGGGTTTAGAATGGCATGAGAGTGAATAAAAAGGACAAAATTGTATTTTTGCTTGAACCAGGACTTTAAGTCTAAGAATCTTTAATTCATTATCTCTATCCCTGACACGAACAGAAAAAGCTTTGCATTCCCTGCCTTACACTAGCATATCACCTACATTTATTCATGATATACTCTTATCTGCACACCTGCAGGCTTCCGATGAACAAGTCACAACACACCAATCCTACATCATATCCTTTAACACACCCAGGCGCTCACATCACACAGTACAGTCCCTCAAATTCACACACAAGGAGCATATTGTACTGAATCGCAATTTCCACACATGCACCATCCGCACTTACTCTATCCCGAACAGTCCCCATCCAGCTGTGTGGTATTCATTGCCCCAACTGAAGGGAGGGGGATCTCCATTGCCAACCTGTCCCATCAATAACTCACTGCTGACAGGGAGGATAGGGGCCTGGGAGGGGGACAGAGGGCAGTCCCTCTGGCCTGGGGCTTGTCCACCATGGAAACACACTCTTACAAAGGCCCGAGACCTGTCCTATTCTCCCCCACCCCAACCGCACCCCCTGGACACAACCTGTCCCGTACAGAAGTGTAGCGCCCAAACCCCCATCCGAAAGAGACCGCATCCTATTCACCCGTTAGCCCAATCAGTCTTCTCAAAATCGAGCCGCCACTTCGTTGTTTTGTGCCTCCTTTAGATGTGCAATCTGTCGGGGATGAAGCAACAAAGACAGTGGATGTTCCCCAAAATGTTGAGTTATACAAGCTGTGCGCTTCAAATTTAGCAACTTAGATGCTACTTCATGTTGTTGATTAAATGAAATGTGTTTTTTACAGTTTGTTTTAAGCGGAGTATGAATTTACATTACATTTAAGCATTTAGCAGATGCTTTTATCCAAAAGTAGTTTGTTAGAGAGCCAGGTTTCTAAGGCTGATGATACACTGGGCAGCTTTTTTTGAGCAATGTTGCTTGAGCACTTTTCAATTGAGAATGGGTAACAAATTTCTTAACAAAAGTCTTGGGCCCTGTGTCTCACCTGGTTGACTGCTTACATTTCCTAAAGTTGCCCGGTGTATGATCAGCCTGTAGACAGGTCAGGAAGCAAGCTTGGGAAGAGAAGAAAATGTGAATGCACATAATAGTTTAAGTGCTTGCAGAAAAAGCGTTTTCAGCCACTTTTTGAGAGATATGATGCTCTCAGCAACTCAAAGGGACGTTGGCAGCTCATTCCACCAGTGCTGAAAAGAGACGGTGAAGGTTTTGGCGTCCCTCATTTCGAGACCTGAGCTAACAGAGGGGAGCATAAATCTGTAGTAGTGAATTGAGTTATGGAGGTACTGGTAGGGGCATGATGAAAGATGTTTAAAAGAAAAGTTTCTCATTACTTGATATATTCTCTCACGAAAGGTCTTTTCCTAAAATGCATGATTCATTTTGTACGGCAAATTGCGAAACAAAAATGTAATTGCTGTTGACGAGTTAGAAAGGTCTGTTTTGCATAATGAATCAACTCTTTTGTTGAGCCTCTCTTTCCATCCCTCTCTCTTTTCCTGTCAGGCTTTCTCTCTGTCACTCTCTCTCTCTCTCTCTCTGTCTTTTTGAATATCGGACTCTGAATCCAGCTGGAGATGAGTGTTAGGCCGCTTCACCTCCTGTTGGCAGACAGGCCGGTCTCTCACCAAGCAACATCTGGAAACCAGCCACTGCGCAGACACTTACACTCACACACATAAATCCAAATACAATCAAGAATATCCGTGTCCGACGCCATGTTCTTACATTTATAAATTACATTTATGAGAGACCCTTTAATCAAAGTCTTCTGTGGCAAGTGTGGTTAGTTTGTTGGAGTACAGCACGCTGTAATTAGTCCATCTGTCTTCGGCTGGGAACGCAGCCTAAGTGCTTCACTCGGACAAGGGCAAGCCCAGGTGCTGCCCACTCGCATGAAAGTGTGTGTGTAATCGTGCGTGTGTGGGTACATTTGCTGATTTATTCGTTTATTTGTCTTTGAATATGTTTGCAAAGTGGTGGGTGTTTACGCGAGCGTGTTTTTGATCGGCCCGCTGGACAAATTATTTGGCTCACAGATCATTTTGATTAACCCATCGGCTGTTGCACAGGCCTCTGCCTTCATGAGGCTGATGAAACTCGCTCTCTTCATTGAGGAAAACCAGCAGCCAGTCTTTATCAATAGCTTTAAATTTCTTATGTCAGAGGATACTGAACAAAAGATCTGTCTACTGTACAGTACTGTACTCTGTTGTGTCACTATGAATCTCCTAAAAGAGAGACTTTTTTTTAATACAAAAGTTATTAGGTTGTGTGAGCTATTATTGCAACCGTCCAACTGTTGGCAATATTTCAGGAAACCGCATGATTAAACGTCTTATATGTAGTGTTTCATTCATAGTGATATAAGTACTGTCTTCTTAGTGAAATAAGTCGGTCATTCTTAGTAAATCTTTTTTTATCAGGAAGGAGTGGTAAATGCTTAACTGTTTACTGTGCAGTATTTGCTTTGCATGCATATTATTACTGGATCACAATATTAATTAGCTCTAAATAATTTATTCCAAGAGGTATGCATCATATGAAAATGTAATATTTGGTTGTTCATAACATTGCTGACACTTTATAATGAATTTGCAATTAGCTCTACTTAATGCATTTGATATCATTATATCATTTATTTTTAGTTCCTTTATTTATTTTTTAAATCAGCCCACAATGCATTAATATATACATTCTAATGTATAATTTATACATCAAATTGATATGAAATAAATTATTAAAATGTTAGAAATTAACATTAATCAATGATCCCAGATTTATAAATACGTTATTGTTCATTGTTGTTCACTGATGTATTAATTGACAACACTTTAACCCTTTTAGTAAAGTCTTTAAAAAAATCTGCATATTACAATTTTATAATGGGTATAAAAGTACGTATTACAAAAATTGTGAAATTACAAAAGGTTTTAGTGTGCAAGGTATGAAAAGATACAGTAAATTAGATTAAAATTTGCTATGGTTAAGATGTAATGTGGCCAATTGTCTAATAGTAAAGAAAGGTGTGTAAATGACAGCTTTCATTTTGATGTGAACTGTCCCTTTTAAATATAGCAGTAACATGTTAACGCTGGATTATTTAAGAGGCCCATTTGCTATGAAATTTCAGAATCATCATGCATAGGTGATATTTTAAAGAAAATATGAGTAAGAGAGTGTGTGTGTGTGTGTGTGGAGGGGTTACAGTATGAATACAGTGGCATTGCATGTATCTGTAGTGTGTGTGTGGGCTTTGAGCCAGTGTAGTCTGTGGCTGCCGTGTTCTCTCCTGTTGATTAATTGTGGCATGTGTGTCCCCAAGGCAGAGCTGCACCATGGGGCTCACCTGAGTGAACTGTGTGGGCTGGACACTGCTGAGGCAGGGGATGGCGAAGGCCTCAGGACGGAGCTCTGTGTCAGGGTTCATTAGTGGAGCTGGTAGAGAGCCAAAAAGAAGAAAAGGAATGGAGCCACAGTTTTCAGATAAGGGCCATACCACAATATGGTTTTGCATAGCCAGATTTCTGAATAAGCCGGGAAGCATATTCGGGCCAAGAACCACCCACTTAGACAGGAAGAGACTCTCAGGCTGACAATTTTTATGCAGTGTTTGGAGAAAGTAAAACTTGGAATATTAGTAATGTATATCACCTGATACACATAACATATACTGTATATAGAATGACATTAAATAATGACCAGTTAAGTGAAATTCGTTATTGACTATTATTATCCCTGTACTCCAAAGTCAGTCTAAGATCATGATAACAGAAGAACGACACATTTTTTTATAGAACCTCATATATTTGATTCCAATATGTTCTGGAAACAACTTTTTTCTTTATGGGCTCATTTGATCAATTAAAAACCTGTGTACCCTTAGGAGGTCAAGCCAGCCAATCAGATTAGAGCTTGGAATTGAACACTGGGTGCTTTCTCTGGCTGATGCTGAGTCTAATGTGTGTGTAGGAAATTTGATTATATTTCATGCATTTAATGCATGTTTGCCAATTTTTTTTAATACATTTACTCTCCCGACTTGATGATTGTGTATGTCTAGCCATGTGTATTATAATGTCTGCACATTATAGCTGGATAATGTCAGTGCAGTGAGGAAGGGAAGATTGTGTGTGTGTGTGTGAGGGTTCAGTCAGAGGTTAGCTGTCACTGAGAGCCAGGCTGTGGGAGACAAAAGTAAATCTGAGCTCTCAACTGGAACCTCCCTCAGACCATATGAGCCGATCCCAGAGTGACATTAACCTGGTTTCACTCTGCTGCAGTGAACCCCAGACACAGCAGGCCCACTGCCAAGAACATCACAGCATGTCAAATCTAAGGCGGCACATGCACATGTACAAACGGCGACTCTGTTTTAAGGCATGCAGAAAATATTAACATTTTTAATCCATCTTTCTTGCCTCCTCTTCTACGTCCTTTCCTCCTGTAAATTTTTAATGCCCTGATTTTCCCAAACTAAATTGGATTTCACTTGATTAGCTCATAAGGAGAAAAAATGAACGTGGGTAACCCCTCCCTTTCCTGTCATCCAGACTGGAAACCTGCAGTTCCACACACTTCCTGTAGGGCATTATAGGCACACTTTTCAAGAAGGAGAAAGAAGAGAGAGAAAGAAGTCTAATGGACAGTATAGAGGCAAAAGCATAGTGCTTTTTCTTTTATTTCTATAAATAAGTTGATTAATAATCGGATTAAGCAATTCTTATCATCTTATCTTAATATTGTGTATATTTTTTAATGTCCTATCCAATATTTAGAGCTTATTTATTTAATTAATATTTAAGTGCTGTCAAACAATTAATCTTGATTACTTGCATCCAAAATAAGTTTTTGTTTCCATAACGTGTGTACTGTGTATATTTATTACGTGTGTATAAATACGCATGCATGCATTAATGCATTCAGGAAAAATTTGTACATATATTTATGCTCATATAATTTATATGTAACTATTATCTAAAAATACTGAATGTGTGTGTATTTGTATATACATAATAATTATACACAGTAAATACGTTTATTTTGAATGTGGTTAATCATAATTCATCATTGAATAGGATAACCAGTCATAAGAAGTTGTTGCAGTTTTATTTCAGATGGTAGCCTCAATACTCAAAAGTATTAGCAATTTGTCAATATAGAGCAAAATAGAGGGAGAGGAACCCATGGTGGCCCATGGAAAAAAAAAAAAGAAGAAATGAGAAAGTTTGTATCAAAGTAATTGCTTTGGATGCCATTTGATGCATAAGGGAGACCGATTGAAGGAACACGAACATTGCTTAAATAAGAGAAGCTGCAGCTGTTATCTGGATCAAGTCTTTCACACTTGCTGGACCTCTTTGGCAACGCTCACCTTGAGTCATGAACACACTTACAACAACTTTTGTCATCAGTGTAGCACATATTGGTCTGTTTCGGACAGGGTTAGGGATGAAGGAAGGAAGGATGGAGGGAGGAGAAAAACACTTCTGACCTTTGGTGTCACATGCAGTGTCTTTTTGAGCTGACAGTGAGGTGCCAATGTAACCTTGAGTCTCTGATTACTTCTCAACAGCAAGCTGGTTTCGGATTGGTTGTGCTAAAAACACGGTGCCTTCGAATACTTGTGAGTTCAGTCACTCCAGCACTAGCCCTGTACTTGAGTTCAGCACACGATGCAATGACGTGTGTGTATGTGGTTGAAGGTCAAAGGCTGTTGGTGTGTCCTCGCTATGAACTGTTATGATGGATGGGCAATGATGCCTATACACAGTTTTGAGGAGAGCACATGAGCGTACGTGTGGACCGAAGACAGTTCTTGTTTGAGATTGGGTTTCCATCCTGTCTTCAGGTCATCGCTATCTCATATACAAAAATACACTCCTACATACTGAATGTCAGAGCGTCTGAAAATAAGAAGCCCCTCTCTCTCTCACACACACACACAATCTTTAGTCATCCGTCTCTGGTTTGGTTTAAATATTCCACGTGTCCGTCCTGTCCACACCATCCCATCCGGACCTCTGATCTCTGGACATACACACACCTGTGCAGACACACACAAAAATAATCTGCAGTCTGGATATAACAATTAGTTTGAGATGAAAATAGGTTTGATTGGATCAATAACTCTGAATGGCACTTTTTTTTTACTGGCACAGTCCACGAGGCTCTGTTTTAAAAATGTCTTTTCTATTTTGTTGTATGAGGTTAAACATTTGTCTGTCTTCACGCTGTATTTGAACATGCATCAGTTCCTGACTCATGCAGCATTTGGTTACCAATTAAAACACGCAAGGGCACGTGTATCTCTGAAACGCCTGATCTCAGGTTGTGTTCTGGCTCTAAAAAACGAGGTTGCAGAGTTGCAGTTATACTTGGAGGCAGGGAACAAATGACTTAGAGAAATGCATCTGTTATTTTTGGGTGGGAGAATCATATGATAAATAAGAGGGTAGAAAGATGAGGGGTTACCATGAATGCTTATAAACATACGTCAGTCAGATATGTGCATCATAACTGTTACTGTTTGCCCAAGTGCATTAATATTGTACTATAAAGTTACAAATTGCTTGTGAGAAATAACTTCTCACAGCTGTCAGCTGTCAATTACTACAGCAGTACTAAAGAAAAAAGATCATGCGGTTATGTGTCTTTACATATATGTATTCTAGACATGTTATGACTAATGAAAAATATAGGCTACTGCTTGATTATATATGCATTCAGGTTGAAGTCAGTTTAGCTTAACACTAAAAGACACAATTCTTGTTCATATTTGTTTCTATACAGAGAGAGAGAGAGTGTGTGTGTGTGTGTGTGTGTGTGTGTGTGTGTGTGGACGGGTTTATGTGGTTTATGAGGACACAAATTTGTATAA
>JAUMHP010000043.1:15453714-15466272 GCA_032361065.1 Enteromius trimaculatus
CCATTACGCCTATGGAGAGTCCTCATAAATCACAAAAACCAACATGTGTGTGTGTGTGTGTGTGTGTGTGTGTGTGAAAGAGAGAGGGATGCTCTTAGTTTCTAATCTCCATTTGAGATATAAATACCTTGTGACAACATGTTGTGTTTGTATGAGGTAAACAGGACTATTGTGCAGATCTCATTCAGCACTCTGTGTGTGTAAAACAGACTGGATGTAGGGTTACTCTTTTAATCTCACTAAAATCGAATAACAAGCAAATGAGTGACAGCAAAGAAAAATGGGGCAAAGGAAACATAAAATAACATCGTAAATAACTCGCATTCCTAAAACGGCCTCGGATAGGTTTATTAACACACATTTGAAGCAGGTGTCAGGCGATTAAATTAAATCCCGAATGAACTAAACATACATAAATCTGTCTGGAAGATGATTTATTGTCTGTTTGCGCGCACTTGACACTGGAATCCAGACAAAGATTTAGTTAGATCACAAGAGCATTATATATTATACTCTATTACAATTGTTCACGTAATGTTAACTTGGTTAAAACGATTGTATTTTATAAAAACGTGCATTTTTCTGAAATCGCCGTCTCTGGGAGAGTTGGTAAATGCGTTAAGCGTTGTGTAAGCTGTAATGTAGTGGAAGATTCCCTCTGCTTCTGTTTGGTGGCCTGCTGGCCTTTTCTCTGGCCTTCCTCAAGCGTGAGACAGGAATTTTTCTTTCAGATAACCTTTTGCTCTGAATTCAGCCAAGAATGTGAGAATAAACAGAATAGATGTTCTCCCTTTATACTTTTTTATTTTTATGTATTCGTTTAATTAAAAGACTGAGTCGACATGTAGCCTTTTGTTGTTGTTCCTATAATAATAATTAATGTTATTGTAGTTGTTGTTTTAAAATAAGCAGGTGATGTTTTAACATTTTATGCAAGCAAATTGACGAATTTTTAAATAGTAAACGATTTTAAATTGTAAATTTTTGATTGATAATTCCACGTGACTGATCATTTTCGCGTTAAAGCGTTTGTGATTTGAGAAATGCAAAACTTGCGCAACTTCTTTGTCAGATTGCAATAGTTCTTTTCTCGTTTGAGGACGTTCTCCTTTGCGTCTGGTCAGCGCAGGGTCATGGTAAGTTCATCCGCGTTTTTTAACACATTCAGTTGTATGAACCCTGACGGCCTGCTGAGTGGGTTGCGCTCCTTTCCACTTTTGATGGATTGTAAAGAAAAGCTTCTTTTTTTCTATTTTTTTTTTTTTTTGTAGTTGTTCTTGCACCATTTTTAACTACAGGGCAAACGGTCATGAAACTTGGTGCAGATTTTCATGATGGAATATAATATCTTTACGCAGCTGTATTCTAAACGTCAATTGCCATTATTACATCCAATAGGCTATCAATAATAATAATAACAATAATAATAAGTCAAGCGTGTGCTGTTGTTTTTATCGTTAATAATTAAAATAATGTTATTTTGTTACAAATAAATTAAGATTTTTATTTAGAAATATTGAGTATTGTTAAATTAAAAGCTTTAAGGTTTTTCAATGGGTTAAAATAAACGTTTCCCCCCAGATATTTAGAAGAAAATATATAAATGAATAACGAAAAAAATGCAATTAAATTACAACTGAAAGTTAAACGGACGGGAATGACAAATTAAGTAGCATTAACAAGTTGTAGGTAAAGAAACATTGTTAGATGTTTTTAACTCACAAATCCTGACATTTCAAGGGTTTGAATTGTATATGTCTGTCTTGAAAATGTATTCCTTTTTCGTTGTTTCACCTGCCATATTAAGCAAGTTTTAATTTTATAACCGTGATTAAATGTTAATGTCAATAATTGAAATGGTATTTTCGAATATTAAAATATTTTTATTTAGTCCCGAACAACATGAAACAGTTACTTATTACTTGTTTAAAAATGCTATTAATTTGAGTAAATCTGTCCATCTATCAGTGCATTGACAGAATAGGGGAAAGATGGTGGAATCAAAGGTCCTGACTAGGGAGAGTGGAAGATATGGGTGAACTGCAAAAAAATTCAAGAAAGACAAAATGAAACCCCAGAACGGTGCTCGCGGCGCAAGCTGAAGGGAGAGACCTGTGCGTGACCCCAGCGAGATGGAAGCCCGTCCGCAGCTCCTGACAGGCTGACCTGTCTATTTCAAGCATTAATTTGGCCTGAACTCGGTGTGAACCGAAGCCAGGGGAGAAGCAGTCAGGGGATGTTTGAGGCAGGACCCAGGGCAAACCTGTCCGCCTGAGCAAATATTGGGGTAGTCCGTCAGAGGGTCGTGGATGAAATGGAACTGTCAAACCCGCGTAAACTTTGGGGAAGAGGTGAGGCCACAAGAGAGTGAACAAGGGGGTAAGAAGTTAGGCAAACTCGTTTCCTCAAATGTTCTTAAAACGACCCCCCAAACCTTTGCGACCCCCCTCCACTAGTTCTCTTCACCACTTGTCAGCACCCTCCAGCTCAGAGTTCATTCCCCCAGTTCTTTCACCGGAGTTTGCCCTCTCTCGCTCACCTGCTTTGCTCCGCATGTGTTTTTGAGGTAGCACAAAAGAAAACTGAGAGTTCCTCAAATCTGATGTCTAATTTGAACGAAAGTCTTTCAATAGAGCACAGATAGAAAGCTGATGTGTGCGCGCATGTACTTATGTGGGATGAGATTTTCTTTTAAGGTGACTTTTTTATATTGAGCAACGACTTGAAATTACACTCAATATATATATATTCTTAATGACTGATAATTTAATGTTTGTTAGATATATATTTTATTATTATTATTATTTGGCTTTGGGCCATTTAAGTCAGAGACTCGTCCAGTTTTTTGGCAAAGAGTTCAGGTAAAGTTAACGGTGACCTCTTTGTAAACCCCCTACTGTAAGCATTACTTTACGTTTCAATGCAGACCACGGATGTTGACCGCGGGGGTAGCGGTTGGATCAAAGGCCCGATCAGGGGGGTACAGGACAAACGCCCCGAACAGCGTGACTGAAATCTGCACCAGCAGATGGTCGAGAGAGAATCAATTGCTGTATCGTCTTGTTTCCAGTAGCCTATATGTTGGACCAAATCATTTGTATTTGATTAGATTATTTATTTCAAGTCATTTAAATAAAACTATTTAGGTCATTTAAATAAAACTATTTAGTGGTATAAAACTTTTTTCTTCTGTGGAAAAGTTTCGAAAGTGTACTTTTGTATCATTAGGGATATTATGAATACCAAACTGAAGTAATATAAAGCATATATTCAGTCATTATGAAACATGTTTAATGTTTTTGAAGATTTCTTCAACGTTGAAACTGTCTGATGAGTTTTTGCTTTCGCGTAAGGGAGCTGCTTGTTACATCGTGTGTTGTCTTTCTTGCCACAAAAACACTGGCCTGGTGAGAGAGATGCGTTTCGGTTACAAAACCACCCAAGGAGCTGGTGTGCGTGAATGCCACTGCAGCCCAGCATTGTTTTCCTCTGAAGCAGACCTAATGCTAACACCGCTACAAAGACCAAACATATCTGGCTTGGCACAATTTTAATTCCGCAGATTTGTAGGAGTGTGATTAACGACCTGATATGTCTTTGTCGGTTACACTAATATGTTAGCAACCGTAAGTATTTGAGAGAGCTAATAAATCTAGATATTTAGCACGTTTAAGTATCCTTTATTTGTTGTTGCGCACTCAAAGACGATCATTCAATGCATGCAGCAAACTATTCTAAAGATTTATGGTTTTGAAAGCGTTTAATGTGTTTAGCGAGTAAATAAGAAGCCCATTCATAACAACGGTAACTCAAATGCACCTCCCACAATTCTGTTCCATTTCTTCAAAGCTTGTCTTTCTTTTAATTTGCTCAGGCTCAGTGCTATTTGTGCCACCCCTTCACCACTCAGTGAGAGAGTCTGTTTGGATGTTTGGATATCCCAGAAGCTCACCGAGGTAAAAAGGTCATCTTTAACCACCCTGATTGCTCGACAACATTCCGTTCCGTTCTCCGAGCATCCTATAACACTATTGACTGGTGGTCGCTTCCTCACCCTCCAGTGAACAGAAGACCCATTAAACCTTTGTCATAATGTATTTCTTATTATCCTTATGCCTATTTATTTTTAAAATGTATTTTTATCATAATTTCCTTATATTTCACACACAAGCATATTTATGTAACATGGTTGCAGAAACTGATTCAGTAAAATATTGTTTTTATTTGAGGTAGATAAAGAATTGACAGAAGCATTTGATTGAGACATTTAAAAACTGAATCATACAGACAGTAACTAATAAAACTCAGCTCGTCTGCGCTTAAAAATACTAAGCTAAAAGATCAAATTTGTTAATTAAAAAAGATACATTTAAACACCCTGCATTGCCTTTTTTTCTACAAACGGAATGGAACTTTCCAAAGATTCCAATTTAATCGCTTTAAATCGACAAATTAAATGAAGTATCACAGTGCACACTGAGAAGGAATCGTTCGCATATTCCAACAAAATTGTGCTGGTGCTCAATAAAGGCCTACCCTGTAAACGCATAGTGCAAGGAGTCCAAAAACCCCTATAGCTACAATCCTTAAAACTCAAATATTAAATGTGTACATTTTCATAAACGCAACAGAAAACACCAATACATATATTTTGACAACACAATAGGCTCCCTGTAAAGTCAGTTAGGTTCGTTTAGAGACGTGTAAACATTGTGAAAGTGCATTATATTTATCATAATAGAAATACCCTGTATAACACACACAAACCTTTCCAAGAAGTATTGGAAAGTTTGTTTGAGGAGACGGTGTAACTATGTTCATTGTTGTGCTAAAAGTCTCTTTGCTCTTCAGCCTAAAGTTCTATTTTGTCCATCATTAAAAAAGGGGAGAAGGTCTTTCGGGCACATTGTGGAATGCTTAAATTAATAGACTTTACGATATATTTCGAATCTGTTGTTCAATGCCCCCGAAGTCATTGTCCTCGGTTAGGAATCCGGACTTGGAGAAGCTCCTGGAGAGGTTGAAGTTGAGTGATCAGAGTGATCTTCGAGGTCTTTAAACGAGGTGGAAGAAGCAGGCGCGAGTCCCTCCTTCTCTCGTTTCTTCTGTTTCATTCGGCGGTTCTGAAACCATATCTTCACCTGGGTCTCGTTCAGCTCGAGCGTGGCAGCAATTTCGACCCGCCGCGCTCGCGTGAGATATTTGCTAAAGTGAAACTCTTTCTCGAGCTCCGTGAGTTGTTTCGTTGTGAAATTCGTCCGGATTGTGTTTTGTGGTCCCAGTCCGTAATCGGCCACTTTAGCTGGGAGGGGGAAATAAAAGAATAGTTAAATAATTGTTTGTCAAACAATTTCACTCTTAAATAAAACAGGCATACCATAGTCATAATTCACTGGCTTGTTTTTATATAAAAACACCAACAACAGTCAAGTGTGCTAGTATTCCTTACTCTTATTAGAGGACTTTTTAAATTCCAGTATCAGGCAAAAAAAAAAATCAACAAGTTATACGGTATTGCAAACTTTTGTTAACCTTACTTTAATTCCCCCGTTTGTATGTTATCAATTTTGAAAGAACTCATAACGGCGTATATGGAGCACATGCAATTCAATACTCCCTAAAGATGGCTTTATGACCACTCAATTTGTACAGTATGTCAAAATGGTGACCCCCGTGCGTAAAAGTTGGTGCACTAAATCGTAGTGAGGCAAATACTACTGGGATAGGAGATGAAAGCTTAAGAATACAATGAAGGCCAACAAAAACGAATTTTGCGCGGCCAGAACCGGGGACAAGCTAAGGATAACAGTGCTGGTGCATTTCCAAGGGCGAAGGAAAGCATGTCTGTTCGATGCATTAGCGCAGAGGGAGACGAGTTGAAACTGAAGTGAACAGGCCTCTCTTTTTTACCTTTCATTAAATAAATCGTTTCTAATTTCAGTATAGCTTAGTGTTATATTTTGGTGACCTGCAATCTTGTTTGTTTTTGTTTTGAGTGTGCAGCACATAGATATTTTGGTCACAAAGGCAATTCTGTCCACCTGTTTTAGGAGGGTTCCTTTTGACTTTCATCCAATCGAATGTCTTCCCAGGTGGCGACTGATCCGTGTCCCTTTCCCCCTCTTGGGAGGCCGATAAATCGGCGTAGGTGCCTTGTGAGTAGCCTCGCTGGTGTTCCTGGCCTTCGCATCCATGATGCTGGTAAGGTGCGGCAGGAACGGCTCCCTGCGCCCCGCAGTACGCACCGGCCATGGAGCCGTAGTGAGGGCCGACGTTTGAGTTTGAAAAGCCCGATGAGTGATAATACATCCCATCCTGCTCAGGGTTAATGAAATACTGGTGTTGAGCGTAATCCGGATTGGCGCAGGCCTGGGTCCCATAACTCGCGGTCCCCGAGCCACCGTAGGAAAGGCCAATGCCACTCTGATGAGTTGGGTGCTGGTGATGCGCGTAAACGCCGCTCTGGTGCTGATGTTGTGCTGCTGCTGCTGGCTGGTTGCTCCCCCCTACGTAAAGTCGTCCATCAGAGTTATAGCTGTCACTTGCGTGTCCGGTATGGAAGGGGCCCGAGAACGCCTGATCCAAGTGGTGGTATCCAGCCTTGGGCGAGTAGGCGTTCGTCCCACGGTTACAAATTGTGTACTCCAAAAAAGAGTTCATTCTGGAATTGTCCATGCGCAATTAATGGCGGAGGGTCAACCTGAGAGATCGGGAGAGCCTCCTGTCCTGCAAGCTCGCAACAGTATGTCATGCGGAAAGGGGGGAAATGCTTACCTCTGGAGTATTTGCTTGTGCTTCCCTATAACACATCTTTACCTCAGCTGCTGGTCACGTGAGACGTCACGGCGCCAATGGTGAGGGGACCTCCAGAAGTTTGTCAGCGCACGGCGACCATCCATCACGAGCTTGACATTTGCATGACAAAGCCACTTCAATCAAACCAGCCCATCAATCTGATAACAGCTAGAGTATGTCAAACCCTGCGTGAAAGGCTCTCCGAATGAGAGAAAGAGAAATAAAGAAAGAACGTTTCAGACTTTTGCATTGAGATTTTGGTCTTCATCTCCTCTCCTCTCTTACCAGCCGCGTTTAGTTTCTAGCTTAAGTCGCGCGCGTTCAGTGACTAACGCGTTGTCTTTCTATATTGTAATGGGGTGAGGTAGGCCTAGGTGATTGTCCACTTTAATAAGAGCGATGTTCAGTGTTCCCTATAAGACTAGCCCAACGCAGAGTTCATTATGTGTGTTTAGGAAGGAAATCTCTTTAACACTCGAATTGGAAGTGACGCCACGGTTCACAGATCGGTCCGGGTTGGCTTTGGACCCGTCTAATTGAATCACTGAACTGATCTGTTACCAAAACGAAATTAGGTCGACAGCAAGCCTTCTGTTGAGTCCAAACGAGCAGGAAAAGAACGCCAACGAGTTCTTTTTTCTCTTGCAGCCTTTGGAAACATGTGTTGCTGCATATAGCCTCCTGGAATTGTTCTCTTTTTTTCCGTAGCTTATTTTTCTGTTGAATCCAACTGCAGATCAAAGATGGTATTTACAGTTTTAAAACTGTAGGTTATAAAGCAACTAAAAACTTTAGGATTATAAGTCAAACTAATGAGTTCGTCTGCACCATGGATTGCTTGACAGGCGTTGGTGGACAGCAGGAGAAGAGAGAAGCTAATAATTAATTAAGATGACAATGCTGAGCAAGTCTTCCTCTTCATATAAAGCCTACGCTCAATATAGGGGGGCTGAAGAACTTCGAATATATTTGCTCATTAGTACATGGTGGTACAAGAAAGGGTAACAATATAACGCCCACAGTGATTTGTTATCTGTCGTTTCACGTGCCAAGTGATTGTCTAGTTGCGCAGCCAAGGATTGAAAACTACTTTAAGCAGTTTTAGTACTGTTCTAGCTCTGTTCGACACTCAAGAGTCCTTGAGGCTTTTGGCCTTCTGGTTGTTTTAAACGAATTCATCAGTTGATTGGTTGCAGTGTGTTATACATAGTGTGTGTGTGTGTATGTTTGATCTTGATCACAAACGAATAATGTCATATTCAAAAATTTCTTAGTCTGATATTCGTTTCATCAAATGACCTCGCAAAACTATAATTAAAGTTGTAAGATGTGTGTGTGTGTGAGAGAGAGAGGGATGATCAAGCAATAATGATGCGCATATTATATTTTTAAAAAAGATCCGAGAGGAGGATTATAATGTAAAAAGTTTATTTTCTTTCAGAGCATACAAGAAAAATTATTTATAAAGGAGACTTCATTCATCGCTGGAAAAGAACACAGGAAAACTGAAAAAAATAAAAAATAAAAAATAAATAATAAATTACATAACAACAACAACAATAATAATATTTTAAATAGTTTTTTTAAAAATGTTTTTTATTTTGAATATAATTGATATATTAATAAATGTACGTTATTTAATTGCCGTGTAAGTAATTTATTGTTACATCTCAACTATAAGCTAACTATTTAGCTATTTTGCATGAACTTAAACATTCTTCCGACGGAAAAAGGCGCTGCGCACCCTTGCGGCTCGCTGTGTTTCTGCGCAAGTAAATAATCGTGACAGCTATAAACAGATTTGAGGAAAAAAAAATACTCTTCATTATTTTAAATATGAAATAATTCTTGTTTTTCACTTAATTATTAGCTGTTATTATATTATTACATTAATAGGCTTGTATTGTATATTAACGAGGCCGATGCTCGCGGTCGTTTGACGCGGTTGCTCGCAATGTCTAGAAATATTTAGTTTAAACAATGTAGGTCTGGATTCGAAAAGTATTTACTAAAAGTGGAAACAATAATATTAATTTTAGAAATATTTTAGAGCTGCAGCGTAGCAGTGGTCTACAATCTATATGTCTAAATGGCGTCATCGCATGCCACGTGCTTAATGTCTCTGAACACTCCAAGCTGTGAGGCTAAAATTACTCCCACACTTTAACCAGTGAAACTTAGGCACAAGCATGTTATGGTACTACGTTATTTATTAGTAGTGAATGATGTGGCATCATTGCTGTGAAGAATCGTATTTTTGAAGGTATAAAACCTTAAAACTGAAATCATTTTTATTATTTAATTTGTATACCTTGGCAGTTTCTTTGCTGTTTTGCTAGGCAAAATGTAAAATGCAGATGAGCGTAATGGGGCTCCCATCATAACTACCTTTGATTTTTTTGCATGTCCAAGTCATTAACTTGGATAATGAATGACCCTTGAAGCCATTCAAATGTAGTTTTCTTTTTTTCATTCCACACCACATGCTCAACATTGAGAGTTTGTACTCCAACCTGCACATTTCCCTCAACTTTACAACTGAACTCTTGTTATTATTCATTTCCATTCACAGTTGGTCAACCCAGGCCTTTTAAAACGTCCAGTTCTGAAACCTGACTCAAGTCCTTCACCCACCACCCGTCCATTTAGTCGTCCCTTGAGTAGCTGATGTGAGGTAAGAGCATTGACACACACCAGCTTTGCAGAATAATTTATGCAGGTAGGCGGAGATTAAAGTATTTCCATTGTACATGTAAAGTGGAATATTAAGAAAATCACTAAACAAATAAACGATTTTCCTCCTGCATCCATCCTTTGTGGGGTGACACCTACCCAAAGCCAGTCATGTCCTGATTTTCATATGCTGCACAGAGGTTAAATGAGCCATCTGCTTAAATTATCCAAGTCATTGTATAATAAACAAACTTAGGACATGTAGATTGTCTGAATTTAACTTCCAAAGTGATCTAATTTATCTTAATCCAATGATGCAAACAACCAAAAAGATGATGGAGCGGAAAAAGCAATGGCATCTATTGTTTGTTCTACTATCTATCATTCTGTCTATCATCTATCCATCTATCGTTCTATCCATTTATCGTTTTATCTATTCTATCTATCGTTCTATCTATGTCATTTTGTCTGTCTATACATCTCTCTTGTCTTTTCCACTTTTTAGAAATTCAAGTTTAAATATGTGTGCACACTTAATTTGCCAGTGCAAACATATTACCATAGCATTCAATAAATCAAATATTTAGCAGATGCGGGCACAATTAATCATCTTAATGTCCTCGTAGACAAACTATGCAAAAGATCTGCTGACATGATTCAGATACTGTACTTCACAGGCGTATCTAAAAAGAAAAATGAGAGTTTGCGTGAAATCAGGCAGTTTTTCTTTGTCAAACCGAGACAACAAGGGGCCGTTCAAGGTTTGTAGGTTGATGTTGTTTAGACTGGCACAATCTCATGTGTAAAGGGTTGACCTAGTTCAGGTTAGTATGCTTCAGCCCAATCATATCATGTTTATTCTCTGAAATCACTTTTTTTTTTTTTTTATCTCTTTGTCTACCTATATCTATCTGTCTCTAAGTCTGTCTGTCTACCTGTCTGTTTATCTATCTGTCTACCTGTCTATCTGTAATTCAGTTTTTTTATTTTTTATCTATCATTCTGTTTGTCGTTTATCATTCTATCTACATCAAAATATTGCTCCATCTCAAGCCTTTTAAAACATTTCACTACCTTTAGATAAATCCAGAAACCTATCTTCAATGTGTTCATTTTCTATTGCAAAGAATGGCACAGCAAAATCAGGTTCCTAGTCGTTATGTTTCTCTTGTTTTCTAGTAAAAATATCAAATTAGATGTTTTTGTTATTTATAAAATGTATACACTTGTTGTTATCTTGTTTGTCGCTTTACAAATCATCATCAGAAAAGGATTAATATCTCATGCAGTGTTGCTTCTCAAGCAACTAAAATGTTGTTGTTTTCAGAAAATTTAACTAGAAAAGTCAAAAACAGCAATTATGAAGTCATTTCTTTGTGGTGCCGTATCCACATTATTTGTCTATTTTTATTCATGTATTTCACAACACATCATTATACACATACTTTTCAGTATTTCTGATCATGCGTCTATGTAAAATTAACCTCTCGCTGTCAAATCTGTCATAGGGCACTCTCTCTTTGTCAACTATATGCAAATCGGATGTAAACTTTCTGGGCAGGTGTTGTCATTCCAGGTGGTTGAGTAGCAAAGTGGAGGTTGCCCATGTGTGACTAAATCTTAAGTACTTTTGCTAGATATGTACACACACATTTTCATAAAGTCACTGGTTTAAAGTTTCATGCCATTTCATGGGGTCACAGACATTTAGAGTAGCATTTAGCATGCGTTATTACATTAAAGACCTGTCAGTATAAGGATTTTTTATTTTTTTTTACATTTAACCTAAAAAAAAAAAATTCAAAAACGTATGTTTCTATAATTCATACAACCAGCATTATGATACGGAAACTCGTGGTAGTCTTATTAGTGTGCTGATCTTGACAGCTGAGGTCTAAGGGTCATGTATGTAAGTTGACATACTTGGTCAACTGATTTTGTAGTTCAGTGTCTAAAGCTTGGGTACGACTATTTGATCTATTAATAAATCACACCTAAAAGAAGAATTGGTATGTGTGGTGTCCATTTATGTTTGACAGCTTACATGATTGATACAGGAATTGAGATGATAGTATAGGCTCGATTGTGAGTGTGTTTGTCTTGCACACACATACACAAACAGTTTGCGAGATTGTGAATATGCACAATGCATGGCTTCATGGAGTGGCCTGAGGGTAATGCTGCTTACTCAGCGGCTGTTGCCCTGATGAATTGAATTTTTTATTTAAAAAAATATATCCAGGGCTTTTATCTCTCGTTTTGCGTGATTGATATATGCTTATCATTGCATCTCTATAGATTACAAACCATGGTATTTGTATATTGTCAGTAAAATGTAAATTACTTAGTTTGTGTGATTGGGACATTTGCAGTGGCTCATTGAGGCGAAACAAATTGTGAATTTTACATGTCGTAGGCAGCTAAATATGATAAGTGAGTATACTGTACTCACTGTGGGCTAAAGCACTCTGCTTCTATTCCAAGCTTTCAGAAGGTCACATGACATTCTATATGTTGTTCATTACCTCTTTACCGTATTGGTTGGCTGGAGGGGTAGAAAGCCATGGAATATGATAGGCACTCTCTGAGTGGATATTCCATCTCCCACTTTTTAGAAGAGACTGAAAATTGCATTAATGCGGTGCACTTTTCGATCCCATAGAAAAACCAAAGAAAGCTGAAGCTCAACATAAAAAAAGATTTGCAGTGATGTATGCATTTATGTATGCAGGTCAGCATTTATTTGACCAAAACACACTATAAAAATGGTAATATTATGAATTTTTGTTTTTATTTGAAACAACTGTTTTCTATTTGATTATATTTTGAAAATATATTTGATGCAGCATCATTACTCCAGTCTTCAGTGTCACATGATGCTTCAGAAATCATTCTAACATGAGTTGATGCTTAAGAATTTATATTGCTTTGTATGCTTTATATTTTTGTGGAAAACATGACATTACTTAAAATATATATAGGTTTTAACTCAGCAAGGATGCATACAATTAACCTAGAGTGACAGTATAATTATATATAGTGCTGTCATCACAATTAATCATATCCAAAATAGTTTTTAAATCCACATGC
>JAUMHP010000043.1:15469586-15509977 GCA_032361065.1 Enteromius trimaculatus
TCAGACTTTATATTGAACTTATGTCTAATGTGCTAATTTGCTATGGCTGCATGCTAAACAAGTTCTTCAAATTGAAGCGCTCAAGCTATGAAATGTCACGTGAGAGGTTTCAGTTGGTATTGTAATCACATAAATTTAGTCTGTTTTCAGAGCACAAAGAGGCGCATCTTAGTGTTATTGTTGCATCAATATCTTTGACGTTCTTTTTACATTGGCAGTTACCATTTTGATCCACGTTCATGCTAATGCTTGACTTGATAAGCATATGACCGGTAGCTGTGTAGTCGCAGGCTTTTATATGAACAAAGAGTCTTTGCTAAACAAATTAATACAAGAGTTACTACAAAGGGAGCTGTTTACAGAGCTCATAATCCAATACGATGTGTTTACATTGCTAACCGTAAAGTCTTATAAGGCCATTCTAAAATAAGCTAAGATAATGTTTTGCTGTTACCATTGTTATTGTTGTTGTTCAATGACAAAGTACTTTGGTTTCCTAACCACTTCAGTGATTAAACTGAGCCTTCATGGTGGTTTGACTAAAATAGGGCAGGAGACATTTCCACTTTAATCTTGGCTAGTCCCACCACTGCTTCAGGCACAGCATTACCCAGGATGCACCACTGTAAACATTGGCCCATTTTCTCATGTGAGAAAATCCCTATGCCACCACACCTCTCCTTATTTTAGATTTCACTGTCCCAGAGTACCGTGCTCTGCGAAATATATAAACAGAAAGAGCTGTGCTGATAAATACGAGCTGGCAGGCCACCAAGCAAAGCATAGGGACTGAGATAAAACACGACCCAGCCACGCCTCAAATTATCAAGCTAATGGGGGGGGAAATCACGGCTAGAGTTTTTAAATAATATTTACTAAACTTGTGTGGCCTCGTGGCAGGGAAGAAGTTGTTTATCTTTGTTTGGAGATATGTTGATATGTAAAGTCTCACCTGTCTCAGGTGAATTAAACAGAAGTAGGGCAGAGTCAACGAATGCTGTATGTTCTGGAATCAGGAAATTAAGAAATCCCAAACCAGCACCTAAACAAGAAGTAACTGAATACTGGAAATCAAACTTGATGACTTGAAATGGCCACTGAAATTTAGAGATAGATGCCAGCCAGCTGGCCAAAATCACTCTCGTTTTTACTCATCAGCACAAGCGACATCTGTCGTTTTATTTATCCGTATGTCAAGCTTCTACTCTTGACACACCAGCAAACGTAAGCTTTTGCTAGAGATTGGATATCACTCAGTTGTCCTTATTTCTGTTGAATGCAGGTGAGTGTATTAATACAGTGTGTGGCTTTTGTACACAGCTTTAAACTCTAGCTGCCATAGTGCTACTGTGACCAGATCCACCTTAATATGAGCAGAGCACCTGTTCAGCACACACGGGTTCATTTACTGGTACTTATCATATAAACCAAGCAACGACAACAACAAAAAAACCTATTCAGATATTTACATTGCATTGAAATGTTGTTTTGCGTGCTGCTTCAAATTCATTACAGAGATATAACAGAAGCCCGACCTGGGTGAGGGAAACATTGTGTACAGTCTATCTGGGTCAAAGACAATAGGAAAAGTAACATAAACAATAACATTCATCAATGGCTTTTTGTGCCTTAAGAAGTGTTTTAAGTTTTTACTCTTACAATCTGATAATAATTTAAAGTAGGGATGTGAATAATAATAATAATAATAACAATTAGTATTAACCATCCTGTCATTGCAAGATGATCTCCATAAGGGCTCAGATCCAGCTGTTAAATAATGTGTCTAATATTTGATACTAATAATAAGAGTAAAAATTAAAGATCCATTTTCACTGATGCAGTTCAGGCCTGTGTTTGTCTAAATTGATATTTTCAATTGACAACGAGCCAGCTCGGAGCATCCTGCTCGCAGCTGCAGCCTAAACTATCCATAATGGCTGCCGCTTTATTGTTCATATCCTTCATTGTGTTTCGAGCGCCATTTTGCATCAGGGCGAGTGCAGCCATGGGAGCCCACAGCCAGTCAAGCGCTTGACCCTCCTGCAGAATATCCCGCGACATGCTTTTTTTTTGTTTTGGTCAAATATCTTTTGGCTCGTTTAAACATCCAACTAAAAATAACTACTATGGTGCTGCCTTTTACGTCTCATGTTGTCAGCCGATTTTATGAAAATAGCCTATATTGTTACGGTTTAAATTCAAGTTCATGATAATCACTGTTTGTGCTGCATCGTTTAAAAAGATTTGTCGATTTATTGCTTTTGTTATAAAAATAGATTTAGAATTGTTCTACAAGTTCCGTGGCTTATTCTTTTTTTTTTTATCTCAGCTTATGCAGTTCCCACCTCTTAATACTAATTACACAGAATATCTCTCATCGCAATATAACGATATAACATTATAATAACAACAATAATAATAACAATAATTAGTATTATATGAATAGCCATTTTATATACGCTTAATAACGTTCTTCAAACATTAACTAATTCAACCTGCGGACTGAAATGTATAGTTTCCTCACAATACACCAGCACAAAGGGGAAAAACCAAATTCTTAAAATTAATGTCTTGTGTGTTTATATTCAAGTACATTTTTAATGAAATGGTTCATTAAAGCTTAGAGAATCAATCACACTCGCTTCACCAATTTATGTGTATTTTTTATTTTCTTTTTTTATTTATTTCAGCTATGAAAATAACGTACAATAAATAAATTTGAAATTTACTATTAAAGAATCTCAATAAATAAACTAGTTCTAAAATTATTCAACAGGGACAACGCCCGCCTTGGGAGAATTCCTAAAAGCAGTTAAACTACCCTTATGTCAGACACAATTCCTGAGATTCCAATGATTGAGTTTCACTGAAAAAGTCCGCAACCATTCATCTGTTAGTCGACATAAACTAAAATCCGAGGATCAGAAGGCAATAAAATACCTGAAACTTCGACAGGGGCCATCCCGATGTGTATTCAAAAAGATTACATCATCGTATTTTCAAAATAATGCACAATTTATTTCCTTTTAGGCATTGTTTCACGCCTTTTTTGTTTAAAAAAACTGTTTAGATAGATGACTCTTTTCACTTTTTAATGTCTTATTATAGGAATGTTGCGGTCGAGAAGCATTCATGACACTGCAATTGGACTGAGTTCGATTGTTCTTGTATGCGTTGTGATGTGATAATAGTTCAGAACTGTAAATGCTGCAAATCTATAGTACAAAGGGTGCTCGTAAACAAGTCAAAATCTTCCTCGGAGAAGTCGACTGGACTGTCCAGTGAGCTTTGCAAACTCGGCGATAAAGCGTCCGAAATCTGTAGGCAGGAGTCCGTCGAAAAGAAATTCAAATCGGGTAGAGAGGTGGCATCCTGCGGCTCTGTGAACGAATGCTCCGGCCCAGCTGTTCGGCCCTCAGCCATTGTGCTGGGGTTATCTGCAGTAGGCGTTGGATACGGGGGGGAGTGAACCGCTGTGTCAGGAACAGATGCAGGCTCCGACTGGTTCGCCTGGCCCTCTTCAGGCGTGGGCTGGCTTTTGTCCGCACTGTTCGTGTAGGAGGCAGCTGTCGGGCAAGTCTCACTCTCGGAGGCTGCTGCAGAACCGGAGCCAGATACTTCCAACGACTGGCTCGAATACGGTGAAGCAGCGTCGGTTCCTTCCAGGAGCTCAAAACCGCTGGGCTCGCCTTCCTGCCCGTCCCGGTGGTGCGTAGTTTGTCTTTTGTGCTTCATGCGACGATTTTGAAACCACACTTTGACTTGGCGCTCTGTTAGATCCAAAAGTGCTGCTATTTCAACGCGCCGAGGCCGACAGAGGTATTTGTTAAAGTGAAACTCCTTCTCCAGTTCAAGTAGCTGCGTGTTGGTGTAAGCGGTCCTCAGCCTCCGCGATCCGCTGCCATTATCCAGTCCACCTTGAGCCTCTGCAAGAATCAAAACAGAAATAAGTCCCATACAAAAAGCGAAGGCATCGAACTTCATGTGAGAAATAGTCCAGATGACAATAAATCCCAGTGCAGAACAGCCCTGTGGTTTGGGCTTGTCATGTAGCAATGACTGCAATGGTTAGGCATGTCTTGTGGTAATAGACCAGCGTGGTGTACAAGCGTTTCAGCAAGCCCCATATTTTGTTGCGTTCCACAGCTTTCACAATATATACTGTTATCCAAAATGGCTCCCAAAGCCTTGAAACGTGGTTATGAATAAATATCAAGTCTCAGCTGACATCAATTGCGATTAAACCGTTATTATAGATCAAGATCTACTATCTGCAGGATGGCAACGTAATCTTTCAGAATGTGCACAGTTTTGTATATGTGCCAAGAAATGGGGGAGGGGTGCCTTTTTATCTTAAATGCATTACTGGAACGGGTTTTTCTATATATATATATATATATATATATATATACATATATATGTTTGCACAACAATCATGCATGTTTAATGATGCTTAAAATGTACACATCACACGAAATTATTAAATTATTTCTAAATGCATGGAGCTCGCATGCTAGCCCATCCAAAGCAGCCTATGCCGTGCATCACATACAAACAGGACAAAGAATAATTTCGAAAGGACCGTTTTTTAATGCGTAAAAATTCCAAGCGTGTAAAATCACACTGCATAAATTCTATTTAGGCTATAATAACAGACTGTTCAATTCTTTAGCATTTTGGCTACATTCACTTCTATTTGAGTCACGAGTCATTCAGGGGAAAATGTCCAAAATGCAGAACAAACGCGTTCACGTCTTTGATAAACGTACCTGTCGGGGACTCCAATCCCGCGGTTGTGTAGCCGGAGGATGCCTGAGAAGGGGAGGCTGCTGCTGCTGCAGCAGTGGCTCCGGGCTTGGGGCACTTCTTCGAGGATTTTTTCTCTTTCATCCATGGGAACTCGTGGGCCAGGGGCGCGCCACCCGACAGCGGGGCCGGGCCTTGCTGGTGCTGCGTCGGCGGTGCTGTTTGTGTCCGGAGCTGGAGGCCATTGGAGGCAGTTCGCTTTTGGCTCCTCGGTCGCGCCTGGTTGCCTGTGCAGGGACTCAGACTAGGGATGGTGTGCTCGAAAGGAGGTGGAATTGCTGTCGAGTCCTTGATTGATGAAGTTTGAAATGACTCCAGGACAGCGGGGAAAGACGTCAGGCACTCTGCAAGGGAAGGCTGGCTGTTGATGAACCCAATCTCCCTCTCAAATTCAAAATTCATCGCTTCGCCTGGGCAAAAAGGGCGTCCAGCGACACCAACATACGCAAAAAATAACATCCAAAAGGCTAGGATTTATTTTGCGTTCCTGCTATGACGGCATTTGCGGGCTTTAATAATTGTGTATATTGGTGATATTACTAGCGTATGGGGACCAGGGTCTACTAAACTGAAGACTATGGGCGAAATTGCAGCCAATTCCTGGTCACATGACTCGTCTCAGCCAATCGAATTTCGGGGCCTGGTGGTAAAAGAAAGCAATATTTGTCTGAATTGATAAAAAATACAGCAGGATATTATAATTTAGTTCTTATTGTAACACGGACGAAATAATAATTTTAAAAAGGTTCTCGGCTGCCATGTGTTCGGACAGTCATGTTTTGTCGTGAGAGGTGCAGGCCTCTTATGTTAGACAATAACAATCCAAATGCATAACTACCGGTGATGTAATTCACAGGCCTTGCCTGATAAGTACATCCACAATATGGCTTCTTGCGTATTTACAATCAAGGGTCATTAATCTTAAAACTTTTGACAAGAGTAACAGACAAGAGATATAGGTAGGTGTAGAAATATTTCTTTTATCAAGCACATAAATAAGGATGTACAAGAGTGATGGTAAGAGTGTCTACCACATTTGCCGAATAGGAGATTCCCAAACGCTACGATACAAATTAATCATTTTGGGGTTTACCTTTAATTAGATTTTTTTAAACACCTAAAGCCTCTGAAGAAATCCTGAAAACTGGGACCTTAAAGCACGTAAGTTTGCATTGAATCCAGGTTAGAGAATTGTCAAAATAATATTTCTGTAAATATTTTGTTCATTTATAAAATTAAGACAAATGACAATAAATAGGCCACCGTACGAAAAATAGTTGCTAGCGGTGTGTGTGAAACATTTGTTGACTCTGACAACAACCAAAAGTTCATCGTGAGGTCGCGTTTAGAGTGGAAATTGCCTAAATGTGTTGACTTGAACTACTATTGCACCTTGGACGAAGATAAACAGCAATATAATGTTAGTTGATGAAAAACTAAGCAAA
Organism: Enteromius trimaculatus; assembly: GCA_032361065.1. Classification (NCBI taxonomy): domain Eukaryota; kingdom Metazoa; phylum Chordata; class Actinopteri; order Cypriniformes; family Cyprinidae; genus Enteromius; species Enteromius trimaculatus. The sequence continues at coordinate 15,475,838 of JAUMHP010000043.1, forward strand.
ATTGGTTGCGTCAAAGTTTAAAACGAATGGGAAAAGGGGGAAGATATTTTTAGAGCAGGAGTAGAGAGGCAGCAAGGGTGATCAATCTTTTCGCCGGCAAAGCGCTTGACAGCAGCCACCCTCAAGAATTCGCCTTTTTCCTCCAAGATCACAACAAAGAAAACCCCCATTATTCCCTCGTAGATTTGTGGATTTTTGTCCCCAAGAAATAATTTTTTTTCTGCATTGGAAACATTCTATTGGCGCGTCGCATCGATAGGAATAGAGATTAAAACTAAACTGTGTTGCGGCCAGCTGTAATCTGAAATTGACTTCACAGTGTGTCGGATTTGCAGCCCGAGCTTCGTGTCGTCGTTTTTCTCGTCTTAAAGAACAGTGGAAATAGATAGGCTGTAACCATGTGTGGGTGTCTGGGAATTTTTAAAGAAATACAAAGCAACCCGTAGGCCGTGGGCACTTCGCAAAAGGGTCAATCTAAAAGGGCCCTCCTTACAGAACGGAGATGACTGCGAGGGACTGGGACGCACTGATAATCTTTAGTTTTATTTATTGTTAATGCGTTTTTGTGTTCCTTTCTTGGACAGAACTAGCATAAAAATGTCAAGTGATCCTTTTTTCAACTGGATCTTTTTTCCCCTGGATTTTCAATTCTGGGACGAATTGAACAATTATTTGCATTGATGCTTAAAGGGATATCATCAGAGGACAGCGGTTTTTAATTCATTTCTTAAGATACGTCCTATGTTGTAATTATCTATCTATCATCTATCTATCTAAAATGCATGAAAAGGTCATATTTGACTGTCTGATATTTTACGTTCGTAGACTACCTTCATGTGACTGAATTTATGTGTATTAGTTCAAATGCAAAGATTTGTGTCTTGTGCTCTGATATAGCTTTAATGCTTTTATTATATATTTAGACACGTTATGGTAGTATAAATGTATGAGTATAAAACGTTTAATCAAGCGCATGTTGAGAAAAGAAGAGGTAAACGCAAACCGCTTAAACGCCGCGTTGGTGTAGTGTGTTTTTTTGTGCATGCCATGGGAATTATTTCATGTTATCACTGTTGTTGAAATTTTTGTTAGTGTATTCACGCGGCTCTGAATTTCTTTGTCTAGATTTGTCTAGAGCCTGGGCATGCTAAAATCAAATCTGTTTTCAATAAATGAGCACATACAGCAACGCAGCTCCTTTTTTACTCTTACAATAATCGATGGAGATCCAACAAGCAAAAAAAAAGTTTAGTCATCTATTACCAGTACCATTCTACTTTAAACTTGAGATTATTTGTAATCATTTGTTTTAATTTCATAACCAGTAAGAAGAGTGTTCGACGATTTTATTGGACTCCCTTCACGTGACCATTGCAGGCGCGGCCTCCAGGGCTCTTTCACAGGCCTTGAGGAACCCCTACCCCCACCCACTTCAGTCTTTGCCTGTATATTCGTCTGTTTGGTAAACTCATGAAGTTCTGGAGTGGAAATGAATAACATAACATTTTATTAAAGAATTGTTCAACAACCAACTCTTAACAAGGAAATAAAAGTAGTTACAAAGGACAAATGAAGTTCTCAAAATGTTTCGCTATATTTCGTCTAAATCTCGACTATGCGGGAACGGTTTGATTCCGTTCTTGCGCCCCCTGTACAAGTCAAGACATTATTTATACAAGGGTAACATAAACCTACATATCTCTAAAATACAATAACTAAAAATTAATTTGTTACAATGACAAGAACACAGCGTCTTTTTATAACAGGTAGATACTAAAAAAGTACATTTTTATCGATATAAATACATGGGGATAAATAATACAAAAAAGAAAGTATTTAAACTGGCTATAACAAATAAATATATATTTATGAATGTTCACTTGAACACACTTAGCGAAAGACGCTGATTGAAGGTCTTCCGATTCAAAATAAGATTTACTTTTCTTCCTCACCCATTAAATGTAAACTCTAAGTGCAACAATGATGCCCAGACGAGAGCGCATTAGGCGTAAACAAAGACGTCTGCGCCGTAGCTTGGTTTCCCGGACATGCATTTTTGTTCAAATATACCCTGTTTCCACGTTAAGTCAAGATATGAGAAAATGTGGGCCTTTCATATTAGTTTTGGACTAATGTAGGCGAACCCAAAGATTGGGAAAGATAAAGAACTGGGGGAGGAGTATGAAAGAGGGGGGGAGGGAGGGGCAGCGAGTTGAGAACGAGGGAATGAACTTTAATTTACTAGTATTCTCAACTCTTCTTTTTTTACCCTGTGTCAAAGCCATAGCAAAATTCTGTTCACTTCTCATTAATAGTGATAGGTAGCATAGTGTAAAACGGACTTAAAAGAGATGAATATCTTGATCGCCGCGTCTTGCTAAAGACAAGGTGCCAGTCTGCTGCTGTTTTGGGAACAAGTTAATAAAAAAATCGACTGGTTTTTTGAGACATTTAAAAAAAGAGGTATGTGAAATAAGGGTGGTGGACGAAAACAATCCAGTGGTTTTCTTGCACCAGTTTAAATGTAAGCTATACCGTACCGCCCTCCAAAGTGTGAGGAATGCAGCGATAATGCTGAAGAAGTACACAAACATTTAGGATGATGTAATAAGGTCATACAGCTAGACAGTCTATTCCTTGGCATAAACTAGCCACTGTTCATGAAGTGTGTCATTTCATTTTAAAGGGGTATTTAGACCTATGGATACTAAATTCAGTTATGTTCACGTATGAATGGAAAGACAACATTGACACAAACCGGTGCTCTAGTCATGGCAAGAAACCACTGGATCATCTTTTTCAACCCCATTGCATCGCCCCATGGGTTAGTCTGTTTCATCTTGTCTTCTTTCGTTTTTTTTCATTCTTTTTCCTGTTTTTTTTATTTTAATTTTTTTTGTCCAAACCTGCTACAGATGAGTCAACTTGGGTGCTTCTTGGATTCTACCCTGAGAAGGATGGTGCGCAGACAGATCCGTGTATGTCGGATGTGGGTCACACGGTCCATGGTGCTGGTTTGCCGGCATCTGTGCTGCACCGTTGTAGTCCATGCTTGCCGACTGGTGGTGTGGTAGGTGATTGAGGCCATACATAGAAGGCCCAGTGGCAGGCATGGCATCAACATAGCTACCTCCCACATACACGGGGCTACCCTGCATGTTTGGTGTCCCGTAGGTGCCACTGTTACCCTGTAGCCCGTGTGGGTCATAATCCGGTGCAGTGTTTCCATACTTCTGTTGGGGTGGGCAACCTTTCATTGGGTTCTGATAGGCTGTGGACATGGCGTATGCATTTTGATGGGGCTTGTTAAAAGATGGCGGGGAGGGAGCATCATAAGTGCCCATTGAGTGCATAGAGTTCATGAAACCAGCAGAGGACTGCATTGGGAGAGGTGGGCTTCCTGTGGGAGAAGGCCCCCCTGAGGATGAGCCGATGCCTTTCAACTTTTGATCCTTCTTGTACTTCATCCGCCTGTTCTGGAACCAAATCTTGATCTGCCGCTCGCTAAGGTTGAGCAGATTGGCCATCTCCACGCGTCTCGGCCGGCACAGGTATCGGTTGAAGTGAAACTCCTTCTCGAGCTCCACCAGCTGAGCGCTGGTGTAAGCGGTGCGTGCTCTCTTGGAAGCTGCAGAACCCGGAGGGCTTTTCTCACCACCGCTGCTCTCCGCTGGGGTGAGAATGAAATAAAACATAATTACTCCACACGAAATTGAATGCATCGTTCCCACTAATAAAGCTGGCCATGAAAAACTTATCCCCCTGATATTGGTTGTCAACACTTCATAACTTTGGCATTTATTAAGAGACGCATGCCCTAACGTTGACCTTGTGTATGTAAATCACATTACAACTAAAGCCCAGGGCCAGATTCATACTGTGGACTAGGCAACGGTGTGTTTGCAACATGGTTTGTCTTTTGAGTGGTTTACAGAGAGAATTAAAACGATAGAAACCTCTACATGCAGATTCAGAGGCTTGTAGGATAAATCTTGTGTTATCTGGACACGATAATTATGTATGACAAGTGATGTGGCATTGCTGCTATCTAAAATCTAAACAATAATCTTTGTGTACTGATTTTTTTTTCTTTCTCGCTTTCATAGACGGGGGTATTCAGTTGTATTTACAATTCTTTGCATTACAATTCTGAGAATTATTTTGGTTGTACAATAAATTGTCCCCTTGTTAAATATCTAATTGCTAAAAAATACTGGAAACATCTGAAATGTGCATGATCTGATTTGGTCCCACCCCCATTGTATCCCATTTCAAGCTAATAATGTTGGCCAACATCTGTCTCAGTCATGAAGGGTGAGGAGAAGAGAAGAGAAGAGAAGAGAAGAGAAGAGAAGAGAAGAGAAGAGAAGAGAAGAGAAGAGAAGAGAAGAGAAGAGGGGGTTTGGCAAACACACCGTTAGCTGAGCTTGCACTAGGGGAGCTGTTTTTTTGCTTGGTGTTCTGACGTGACTCCTTCATCCAAGGAAAGATTTGCTTTGTGAGAGCTGGGTTTGGGGCCAGAGAGGACGACTTGGATGACGATTTGGCCGTGCCCCCAGTGCCGGCCCCGCCACCACCGCTGCCGCCCGGCTGTTGGGTGGCATTTGAGGCAGCAACGTTTACAGCGTTCTGAGGAGGGGAAACCTGGGGAGGTGGGTGGTGTTCAGGTGGCAGACTGGGCCGCATGCAGCTGCCATTAAGCTCTTTCGTCTTGGCATGCTGAGGCTGTGGGGGTGCGCTGGTGCCGAGCGACTGTAGGGAGCATGCAGACCTTTGGTAGTCACCCTCAAGATGCGCTGTGTTCTGGAAGGCTGGTGCCGAAGCATCATAGCCAAAACCGTTTGCCCCCTGGTACGAGTATCCTCCGAATAGTGTCGAGTTGTCGTAGTAGGTCGTTTTCTGCATTTCCAAAAATCGAGTTACCGGCTACCAGGGTCCTGACGACCTTCTGGAAGAACATTGGCACTAGATGTCACGTGACGGTCTCTTTCCAATGGCCTCTTGGAAGCTGACCTGAAAGGTTATAAGAGGCACATAATAAGAGGGGCGCGAGGTAAATCCATCTTACTGCACTGAAAGACGCCATGACATGAATAGCATGTTCCCACAACGCAGCCTGCAGATGCTCTCTCTCTCTCTCTTTCTCCCCCCTCTCACTTTCTCTCTTGTGCACATCATAACAAACCACACATAAGGGTTAGAACTGGAGGACTACATTTCATCAAAATTGTTTCATTTAATTTTTGTTTCTATTGCGTACTATTTAAAATGCACATTTATTACATATTTATCATGCTTATGTCCCTTAAATAAATGTTTTTGTGTTGTGGTCGTTATTCTTTATGATATGAAAATAAATAAATAAATACTCTCTTGTTATAAAAATTTTGATGTTAGAAATCACTGGCCAAGATGTGTTATTGGTGTATAATTGCTGACACTGGGGCTCCATTCTGAGCTTCAGATATTGTGTAAAAACATTTCGCATATATTTCATTTTTGCAATTAAAAACAGAACTGAATACAAACAATAAAAGAAAGCATAGCGTTATTAAAAGAGAAAAACAAATATGGACAATACAGACCAGCTCTGCCGACATATGAGAGCTCTTGCTTCCGACACAAAGGCCATCTTTGGAGGGCTTTCTCCAGTTACCAACAAACGTATTTGGGCAACAATAAAACCTGACAAACCGGCATTGTGTTTCTTTAACTTTGTTGCTGGCGTTTATGAACGCATAGGGAAAGCTTCACCGGAAGCTTCGGTTGGTGTTATTCATAATGGTCGATGGACCGAAATAGACAAATCCAACCCTTTAAAAAGCTCAAGACCTCGCAGCTTGGCTCTGAGGTTGCTGAGAGGACCGGGCAAAAACGATCACTCAAACACTTACAGGCACCTGGCATTTATTCTCACTCACTCGCCTGGGTAGTAAATGTTATTAAAAAGACTAAGGGGAAGCCAAGAGATTGCGTAAGATGTTTTAGAAGTACTACTGTAGCTTTTGTTTTATCAGATACTTGCAAGTTCTCTTCACAGTGGGCAATACTTTTTTTTTAAAATTATTAGCGTCCTTCCTCCATAGCTACAAACTGTATGCATAAGATTGGAATTTGAAAATTAGTTATGTGTATATTACCACAAATGATACATATATGTACTAGAATGACGGGAATATTAAATTGGTATTTTAATGCTGTGTTATATTTCGATGGATGATACATACACGTGCACGAAAAATGTTACGAAGGCCTGTTTTACATAAGCTCTGTTTAGCGTCTTGGGCTTGTTTATTAATTTAATTAATTGCTTTCGTTTGAGAAAATCAAATACAACAAAGAAAAGAATAGAAAAAAATATTAATTTGATCAAATAAAGAACAACACTGGTTAATAAGTCTATCTATCTTTTTATCTATATATCTATCCAACAACAACAACAACAAAAATAATAGCAGTAAACTGTTCCACAAAATAGCATATGTGTTTGTTAAATATTATCATAATGAATTATCCTGACATTATATTGTTCTAAAACAGTATGTGTATTTTTTCCTTTGTTTGTTTAAAAACAAAAGGAAAAGCGTTTGAAAGCTGCCATAATATTTTCAACCAACATTATAAGCTTCGTGGATCATAAATACATTATCGTAAAGCTTAACTCTTAAAGAAAAAAAATCCTTTGTTAACGTGAACTGAAATAGTCGGTGAATTTGTCTTTCTCGAAAAGATCATTGTTTCTTTTTATAAAATGTGTTTATCTGCATTATATATTTCTAATCCTAGTAAAAACCAATTTTTTTTATAAATAAATCTGTAAATATTGAGGAGAGGTTTGTGTTTATGTTGTATAAAGCGTAAATATGAGCTACAGCTTTTGGACATCGACTCAGTCTCAACACGTCACAAATGTCGGTCATTTATCTTCGAAGAGGACGGCCGGAATCCTAATCATTTACTCTAAGGAATTGTTCAGGGGAGAGAAAGGGGAGAGGAAGAGGGGGATATAAAAACAGGCATAATAGATATGAAATCATATCGCAGTTCCATTAAATGGAACACGTAATGTCTTGGCCCTTCTTGTTACGGTAACACAATAACCAACTTTTCTGTAGATCCAGCCCTAACACAATTACGGAGTCGAGAGCGGACGTAGTAGGAGCAGGACCAACCCAAACGTCAACAAAAACAACATAACATTGCTTGGGCGCCTCTTTGCTATTCGAAATAAGTTACCTGATATTTATGTAAATTTCTAAAGGATAGCTTACATATGAACCCCCCAAAAATTGTAAGTAAATATTGCGATTAGAGACACCCACAGTCTTTGCATTTGGAAAGAATAGGCCTTGAACGTGCAAATTCAATATCAAAGGAAAACACACCTTGGTGCCAATCGAAGCATTTGCTGAAATCGTTAAAAGCATTTGAATATTTCATATCGACGTTTAACCACCGCATTTTTTTGCTCGCGTAAAAACACCAAGGCAGTCTTGAAAAATGAAACGCACGCTTTTCTCCCAAAGCCATATATGAAAACAAACATCCCCCAAAAATGATTTCCTTTATGTAACTGAGCCAAAATTACACTAGATAACACAATCTGGTGTGCAGAGGTAGCGAAAGAAAGCTCCAGCTTCAATGGAAGCTTAAAGCATTGTGAACTCTTCTTGAACCGCGTTTGGAGTCATACGGTCATAAATCACTAGGACACACATACCGCCATTCACAAACTGATAGCCTATTTCAGACCAGCTTACCTTAGCCTCTGACGAGAGACGCGCGGGCAGGCATCATATTTTCCACATTCGGCCACGCTGCAATCAATAAAAAAGCCCAAAGCTCATACCAGTTTCGATATTCCAGCCAGACAGCGCGCGTCAAACGCCGGGTATCTCGAGCACGGCTGCCCCGCGCCAGAGTGCGGGCGCTGCTGGATGATTCCCCTCGGCTCGCGAAAGGGGGAGACGGTCTAGCATGAAAGATCTGAGGTATGCGAGGGGGGCTGCAAATGGACAGGCAGCACTGCTCCTGGCCGCCCTGTCGACTGGTACGCCCTGCTCGCAGATAACAATGGCCTCAGATTTCGCCTTCAATCTCCCCTCGCCTTTTCCTCACGGCGCAAAATTGAACATCATAATCCGAGGTGGGATCCTGACTCGCCGTCACATCTCCCCGTCTCATGTCGGGGCCCGGGTCTGCTGGTATTATTTGCTCGTCTTTGCTAGGTTATTGTATGTAGTCAACACCAGGCCTTTCCAGCTATTGGAAATAACGGAGCAGGCTGGATGTGAGAGGCGCAAGCGTTAATCCCCATCAAACAGCGTCACCAGTGAAAACTTATGCTAATTGCAGGCGCTCGGGACAAGATAAGGGTCTATAACGGAAGCTGAAGAGTTTTTTTCCCGAGTCTCTTTCACTTGTGTGGTTTAACTATTATGCTCTAGTAACATTGTTTAATAGGCAACTATAGCAGAGAGGACCCATTTCTCTCTCCCTCTCTTACTCTACCGGTGTATATTAAATTACCAGGAAGTACGTTCTCAGCGCCGGCTTGCCTCTAGCTTGAGGCAGAAACAACATTCTATCTGTATTGTTAATATTTCATCACATCCCGGCCAACACACCCAACTAGTATAATAACTTATGCGCAAAATATAAAAACCAATGAGGTGGGGGTTTAAGAACAAGAGAACAGACAACAGGCGTACTTGAGACCTGAGGGAGGGGTGTGAAAACAAATCATCAAAAAGAAAAGAAAGATTTTTTTTTTTTTAAATATTAAGAAGCTCCGTCTAGTCCTGGTCACACAAGTTCTGCGAGTATCATGGATGGCGCGTGCACGCTAAAAAAAATAGACTAGAGAGTTTCTTCTGTTTTAGTGTAGGCTACAAAAAGGAAAAAATGTCAACATATCCTTTAAGGATGAAGGACAGAATGGAAAAACGCGAAAAGAAACCAAGGAAGAAAGCCGGCGCGGGAACAAAATGGAGAAAAAAAAAGAAGAAAAGAAAAGAAAAAACACCACGAAGGTGTTCAAGAGATATTGCTACTTCTCTCTCCTTGAGCCAAACACCACGTCTCCCTCTCTCTCTTACTCTCTCTATTTTTATTATTCAGGACACTACCCCCGTCGTTTATGGCTACGTAAGATTTATGACTTCCACCATACACAGGCAGCTGTAAACAGGCAACTTTAAAAAGATGCATTTCTTCTAGGTGCTTGAATAGAGAGCATCACCAACGGTGTGGGAGGAAGGCACAAGGCAAAAATGTAGGTGTCTGCAACTTTTTACTAAACGGCATTGTTCCTTATTTTGCAACCTTTGCTAAAAGGATCCAATGGGGAGCCACTTAAAAGGGCACTAATTAACTAGCACGTGGGCTGAGGCAACGAAATGCAGAAATCACAATTTCTACTCTTCCATTTCGCCATCTTTCAGCTGTGATATAAACATTAACAAATTGTTATTTTCAGCCAGTGAGTCGAATTTTACAGTTTGGATTATGGCATGCTTGTTTTCATGGACTGGGAATCATATTGGTAATTCTCAAAAAGGACAGCACATTGAGCTGCACGGTGATGGATGTTACATTTATCTGTCTTTTCCAATGGAATAACAAACAAACAAACAAACAAAAAAACCGCAGCCTCGGTGCATTATTTCCATGGATGTACATCTCGAGAAACCACAAACAAAACTACACTTCCGGACAATTCCATTCTTCTTCACGCGGATCCCTGGATACTCCTTTTTAAAAGGAATACTGAAATTAAAACTGAGTTCGATTAAAAGGATTTTAAGTTTAAAGAAGTATTAAAATTGTATAGATTCTACAGATTACGTTTAACTACGCAGCTGCATGGAGTTTTTTTTAGTTTTTGCTACTTCATTTATACATTTCTACAAAATTTAAGAACAGTGATGAAAAGAAAAAAAAAAGTTGTTTTGCAATGTCAATTATAGTTATGACTGTATGAACAATTTAAAGAGGAAATCGTTACGTTTATACGACACTGGTCTTAAAAAAATTGAATTAATGGATGTTATTTATGCTTTTTTTCCTCTGATTTTTGTGCCCCTGAAATGAATGTATGGCATACAACAACACAGTAGCCTATTGGCAAAACAATTAATGAGCTGCTGTTAATGTTGTTGTTTGGATGTTTATTTACATGGCAGAAACATTTTGTGAATGTTATTCTAACGTGGGACTTACTATGAGTTGCGAGTCACCGTTTGCTTAGCAATTATTTAAGGTGTCAAACTATTTTTTCAAAGAATTCGCAAAAAAAATGTTACGCATGAGCAGCCCCAAAAATTAAAAAGAAAAAAAAAAAAGAAATCACAATCCAAATCACTATAATTCTTTATCATTGCAATGCAGATTTCATAGACTGTCTGTAAAGCATGAAGTGTTTTTTTTTTTCTTTCCTAATGGCAACGTTCTTTGTATACATTTGTGGAAAACAATGTGGAATCAGCACATACAGATGCGTATCTATAAATAGAGAATATAGCATAGGGGCCTGTACATTTTTTATGAAATGCATCCCCCAGTATTCAAATGTATGATTTGCCTTTAATTTTGGATTCATTAAATGCAATCAAACATGCATTTGTATGATAGTGCATTACATATTGCAGCTAAAACTCTGATGTTGTATTGTATGAAAATGTCTTTGAAATTAAAACATTTTAATAAAGCATGCGAATTTTCAAATTTGTTTTTTTATTTGAATCAGTAAAAATATAAATTCAGATTTCATGATAATCCTGCTTAAAAAAATCAAAATTGAAAAAAGAAAATAGTCTCTTTCCCAAACACATAACCAAAGGGTATAAATCACTGTCAAACGCAAAAAAAAAAAGATTGAATCACTTACCGAGATATTGTCCTTTATCACTTCTAGATTTTATGCAAGGATACAACGTCTTGATAACGAGAAGGAACTGTAAGTAGAGGAACAGAAAAAGGAGAGATGCAATCAAAACGGGGTCGCCAAAAATCCAATAGAGAACATCAGACCTCATGTAGAGAAATTGACCTCGAAGACAATTTGATGGTTGGCCACTGTTGACCGACATGTTAACCTTAAATTATGTACAGGAATACAGAGAGAAATTCGAGGCCAACGAAAATATTTACGCTGTATCCCAAAGTCCCTTACTTCTATTGATTTTCAACATGTATCGAATTAAGTGTGATATTTCTCATCATTTAAAACAGAACCTTTGGCCTTCCTAACGGATTTACTGACAGCAGGAAGAGGCATTTGAAAATCCAAACCATGCATGCGCTCTTATTCAAACATTGAAAATATACAGATGAATAATGGAATAAACACTTGATACTGAGAATCTGTAGTTACATCGCCTTTCTTCGCATTTTAAACTATCCGAGCCTTGTGAAAAAAATGGCCTACTTTTCTGTCCAGCAATATTTAATCATTTATTACATCCCTAGACAATTAAAAAAAACAACAGATAAACAGATAATGACAATAATAATCATCATCATCATAATAGCTCAACAATAGCCTAATAATAGCAGTTGTAGTTACAATAGTAATAATAATAACAAAATAACAATAAACGTTTAAAATACAATCATCATATAAATCATACAAATTATAAAACAGGTTGAAAATTATTAAATAAAACATGCAACAACGTTCGGCGACCATTGAGAAAATCATGAAGCGCGAGCCCCACCATTCTGGTATAAAATCCGCCCATAAACTTGATAAACACAGTCCTTAATCCAAACGGGTGCCCTGGAGGACCGAAAATGGATATATACAGTAGGCGATGGCCTGAACAGAAATGGAATGAAATGGCCTTGCTGGTCTGCATAGCAGCGCTTATTAAAAGTGGAATAAAAACGTTGGACGGTTTCGTTCGCCGGCTCGTGACAGCTACCCCAAACACATAAATCAAAACGAGGATTCCCCCGACCTCCCCGACTCTGCGGCCTACAGCGCTATAAAGTTATTTATTGCATCCCCGCACTTACGCACGCCTTTGGCTCGATTCCATTCCCAGCACCCGGGCCCGTTTCTATCGCTGTCCGGGTATTTTGGGGTCGATTCGTCCCCGGTAACACGCCAGCGACCCGCAGCCTTGCTGGACTAACCTAAAGTTACCTATAAAGTGAAGGGTGCTCGTGCCCCAGCAAGCAGGAACGCTGCTGCTCTCAGAACAAAGGGAGGAGGCAGCTCCCAGCCAGAAGAGCTGATGAGCCAATTTTTAGTGAGGAAAATGGAAGCGAAAGCAACCAGAGAGCAACGGCTTAGCCGAACCAGAACCAGCTTCTCCTCTACTACACGTTCCAGTAGTGTATAATTATTATTCAGGCTATCGAAGGGTCGGAAGTAAACAACAACCGGTTTCACGCGCGCTCATTACTGCGGGCTTTGCAACAAAGGGCTCCTGCATCATTTATATAAATGCATGTTAAGTAGATGCACGGGCAGTGGGAGATTGTTTTCGTTTTGTCAGGCCGTTTAAATACAGTAAAGCTACTTATGCATTGCATAGTTCACACTGTGAACTCATTTTCACTTTTGACTACTCACTTACAAAACAGTAACATTTTCAACTTTATTATTCCTCTCACCCTCGGAAATTGCATCACCTCTCTGCATGGTCGTAGCTATCTGTAATATAGTTCATCGTTTCAAAAATATGCATGCAACACGTAAGTACGAACATAGGAGAGAGAAAGAAAACACGCGAAACTATAAGAGGCGCGCGGCTTGGCTTTGACAGATTGGCACTGGGTTTGCAGCTTGACCTTTCCACGGAGGTGCGATAACTCACCAGATTAATGATCAATCAGAGGTACTTTGGAATCCCCTTGTAATGTCTTATATTTATGCATTAATCTCCCGTCCTGTACGTCCACAGGCTCTTGAGAAGCAGGTATGGCACCTTCTGGAAGTCAGCGCAAAGCCGACATCATTTGTTGTGTAATTTACCAGGCGGTTGTGAACTGGCGAGATTGTAGTGACTAGGCGATACCTCAAGGGCCCTCTTCCCAAATCCAAAATAATGCCCTGAATCCTTCGTTCACGTGACACGCATGCGCCAGGACGGCTTTTTAAAGTCTCTAGTTCAATAAATCCAATAAAAAGAAAACATGCATTTTCATTTAGAATCCACAATTAGTGACTTCTGGCTCGCTTTTCTTGAGTGCCACCCAGCAAAAAACACTGACATCGCCTCCCCATCACAGAAATGGTGAGCTTTCATCAAGTCCGTTCGTTGGATTCCAGTGCTTTGAAAAGTAATGAGCTCGAACGCTTAGCATACCCAAATGCCGAGAGAGGAGGCTGTTTTAAGCTGGGAGCGGCTAGCTATGTCTTCTTTTCTCTTGCAGTCTGGCGGATGACATCCAACTTTCAACACCACAAACTTCAGTGTGAGGCCGCTGGATACGTTAGGCCTTCTGTGGCCAATCTTTGAACGATTAAAGGCGTTTCTGATCTCTCAGGCTGTGTGAATGGGCAGGGGGCTTGGTTTCTGACACCCACGCATGTAGCATCAACTTAAGATTTCTGGTTCGCCTTTCTGACCTGTGCGCAATGGTCACAACAAAGACGCGCACCGGGAAGAACTTTTTCTCATATGCGAATTAATCTTTATTTGTTGTTTAGGAGTGGGGTCAGGTGGTTTTCTTTGTGCAAACCTTATGTTTGTACTACTCAATGATACATTGTGTAATTGGCCCGGTCTAAAGCTTAACCTTGATTAAGATATCGTCCAAGTGGACTTACTGGTAAGGCTAACTAAACGGAACTAAAAACCCGAAGATTATGTATTACTGCGCAACGCCCTGTAACCTCCTTGCTCTAATAGTACTCATTCAGATGGTCTTATATCAAAAGTGAAACTTTCAGCTTTTTAACCACAAAGTTAATTTTTAAGGACCATCTGTGCATAGGGTGGATAATGTTTAACTATTTTTGAATGGAGACACTGAGTAAGGAAGAGACAGGGTCTTTGGGTCAACCAAGGCCCATGCCCCCAGGGTCCCCAAAACTGCCAACTTCACAAATCTGACAAACGAGCAAAGAAAATAAAATTGCACACTGTTAGAAAAAAAACAGTTGCAGCTGGGTTTTATTTTAACTTTAACAGTAAAAGATAAGTTAAATCTGTCGTTGGATGATCTTATTGTGGTCGCCGTTTAAATACGCGCTTAAGTAAAGCTAAATAACTCCACACCCTATTGCAGCATTGTTGCTCATGAAAATTACTGCCTGTTATAATTAAGAAAAAGCAATGAACTATTCAGACCAGACTGGAGAAGGCATATATATATGCTTTATGACCTATATATGCTTTATAACCTAGTTGACAGTTCCACTGTTCTTTAAATTGCTCTAACTGGTCCTCTCTCTGTACTGTCAGTGATTTATGATAAAATCAATTACATTATATCCACTTAGACTTTTGTGGTTTTATTCAGACCTGTACGCTAGTTCACGGAAACCGCTGGTCACAACTTCTGTTTTGGGCAAACGACCACCAAGACAACAACAAAACCAAAAGTACTACTTGGAGAAGAGATTTTTCAAAATGTGTCAAAGCGCGCAGAATGACTCAGAGGGCTGTTTTCTGAGCTTGTAGTACCTTTTGGCGCATATGTCTGCAAGTGATAATGTAGTTTTCACTTGTTTGATGTCAAACATTTGTGTCAGAACCTTTAAGTGATTTATAGTCAAAGTTTGCTGAAATTTATTTATAGATTTTTTTTTGACCCTATAATGTAATAGCAATTTCCCGTCTTTAATTAAAACGGACAAATAGTATAATATATAATAGACGAAAGGGTTACATTTTACGCGAGATATTTTTGTAGTCTCCTACATCAATTAATTATAATCACATTATTTTATATATATTTACTACACGATTTGGCGATAGTAAACTGTGCACAAATTATTTGAGCTGTTTCATTTGCTTATATATTTATTAATTTATTTATTTTCTTTCCTTAAAAAGTCCACGTTTAAACGACCAAGGAGCTGGGAACACAGAGGAGACATTATGTTTCAATATAGCCGTCTACCTTGAGGCCACATTTGAATTATTAGCCGCTCCTCTATTACCTTTGACAGCTTGCGCCTACTGTAGGTTTTAGGGACACCAGTCGTTTTACAAGCAGTAAAATTGAAAAATAATAACAAGACAAAATGGCCAAAAGGCCATTTTGGGATACCTGTGGTGCGTTCAGTGGAGAGCAAAGCAAAGGTCGAAATTAGAAGCTGTTAGTAGAATAAGCAATCGTCTGTTTAGGTAATAAATCTGTCGTCTTTTTACACTTTCAGGCCTCTGCGCGAATCTCCACACTTTTTCAGTCAGTGAGCACTTGAGAAATTAGGCTAACTGAAGAGGAAACTTATGAGGTATAATGTCGATTTTTAAAAATAAGTAAAAAAAAAAAAAAACCCACAGAGAACTACAGGCTAATAGTAAAATAAAAGTGTTGAGGTATGGGGGAATGAGCCAACTTGTAGCCCTCATCGGTTACCAATTTGAAGGCGTCTCCAGTGTCTCCGGTTGTTTGAAAACAAAGAAAAAAAGTTTTCGAAGTCGGGCACACCCAGGGATGACTCTAGGTCACACAACGGATAATTAATGACTTGTCGGCAGAAGAGCTCGGGACACAAGGAAGAGTCCAGGCATGCGGCATCATTCTAAGCTTGCAAATCTTACCTGACATCCAGCATTCCTCCCGATCTCTCCGCCGAAGATGGGTCTTTGTTTTTGGAATATTTAAGCAAACGACGGAACCGATTGACTGCCAGGCAAGGATTGTTTTATAGGTGTATATAAATGGTTGCTCGATGCGAGAAGGTAACGTTTTGCAGCTTCCTTATCGATTTGAACGTTTGCATAAAACCGAAGCTACTTTGTGGATCAAAGCGTTCGCAGGCGCGCTGGAAACTGCTAATGCGCGCGCACTCCACTTAGGCGTCCACAACCCCAATACTCCGGGAGCTCGTTTTTCCTTCAGCCGAACCTCAGGCTCCGAGTCTTGGCGTGTGTCCGCTCTGGAGCACCACTCACCAGCAGGCGAAAGATTCCACCTCTAGCCTCAAGCTGTCTATTCGCCTCTCGCTGCTTGCGCGGAGCAGGGTGGATTGACACGGTGAACTAGTGAACCAGTGGACTGACAGGACACACAGGGTGGAGAAGCCAACGAGGTTCGTTTGTCCAATAGGGGACTGCACGGCTACGGGGCCAACACATGGGCCATATGGTTATTGCAACCTGCAGGCTTCGGCAAGGGCGAACACGGTCAACCTCATTCCGATAATTGTTCCCTTCCCTGTCGACATCCAACACGTTTCTTGTCTCCTTTTTTCATATTAAGGGAATGATGCCAAATTCCAATAAACAGCAAAAGCGCTTTCTCGTGATTTTACAAAAATAAGCTTGCGCAGTCTTTCATGTGGTAGCTTAAGTTTGTTTTGCCCTAATGCATGTTGCCTGCATTCACTAGCCTTACACTGCAAACCTTCAAGTCACTGCACTTGGCGTTTGTTCTTCGAGGCTTTTGTGTGCTAGGTTGTACACTACCCACGCAGAGATAGCAGAAAACAACAGGCGCGTGCGCTCACACACACCAAGCAGACATGGACGGAAGTTCAATTATAACTATTTAAAAGTGTGATGATAGTATCCGTGCTATTCTTAGCCTCTGCATAAAAAGGCAGACGCTGGCTCGAACATTTCCGGCTGAATTCTCTTATCGCGCTCCCCCATGCTCCTCAAATGGATGAAAATCCAGCATGTAGCCTCTGGATAGCGTTTCTCTGCTCATTTTTCATGTGCTTTCAATCGTTGTTCTGTGTAGACCGTTATGAATTAGAGAGAGGTTTGATATTGATTTATTTCCAAATGGGTAATTATTCGTGCATTAGGAGACAGGGGAAACACCTGGAAAACTCACCTAAGCTTACATAAAATAAATCGTAGCTACATACAACTGCTACTGCTGGCCTAATAAAATGACGAATCCAATGAGAGACAAAGGGGCTGCAAGATTCCGTGTGGGACCTAAAACATGATTGCATTAAGCCACCATGCTTAGTGATAGATGTGTATTTGCCATGATTGTTTAGTGATAGCGAGAACACAAATATAATCCTAGAACATCCCACTATGATAGTTTAGTGGTACAAATAGACGACCTTTACTTTATGCGTGATTATTTACTGAATACTTTTGCCACAGAAAACGGTGTAAGTTTTCTAAATTAGCCATGTCGAAATCGCTCTTCTTCTTATTATCATTATTATACATTTTGAGTTGTCTTGCGTTTGTCTGCTCCGTCAAGTCTGGGAATGTTTGCGTTAAATTAGTCAAAATGATAGAAGGTTTGAAGATTAAATTGCGAAACGGCAGCTTAGTTTATACATCGCTCCATCTTGTTAGTGTACATTTGGATGCAATAAGAGGACAATATGGCCGACATCCAATCCAAAGCCTAAGGAAACTTGCTAGTGATGAACTATCGGAATACTGTCTGATTAAAAAAAAAAAAAGAAAGAAAAAAAGGCCAGCAATTATCTCCAGTCATATATACAGGCCTATCCATTAAATAAAGTTATCTAAACGCAAAATAAATTGATGTACAATTATCTGGGTTTGCTTTCTTCATGGTTATTTAAATAGCTTTACTCCACGATTTTAGTGCTGAGACTTACATTATTCGTACGGCTAAGATTTAAAACGTAACAATTATAAATTATTTAATAGATATACATTTTATATTGCATAATTTTTTTTTTAAATCTATATCACTGACTTTTGTTGTAAACGTAACAGTATAACTACACATGAACAACTATATTTTTTCCTGCATAGATATAGGGACTCTTAATGTCTATTCAAACTGACTGGCATTTTGAATCATTTATTCAACCTCGGCTGTCACTAAACACGTGAAATCAGATATGAGATCTGCCTGGCGAGTCCCTGCACGAAAAAATGTCCCATCTTTTCGCCCCCTGCGCATCTTCCAAAATGAGCTCGGATATTGTTTTTGACACTGCGCCCGGCAACAAGGAGCGCTGTTGGAATTATACATTTTGAACGTGCTCGCCATGCCGGTGTGCCCATTAATATTTGATAGGAGCCAAGGAGTTATTATAATTTTGCTACACAAAGGTTTGTATTACCCAGGTGGAGAGGAGGTGAATAAAACAATGCCAATGCTATAAACCAAAACGTTGTTGTTGTTATTATTATTACTAATTATTATTATTATTATTCCTGCTGCGCATGTATTGCTGTTTAATGTAACAATAACAGTTATATGGGGTTTAAGGTCAAAATAAAAACATTACATTAAATGCATGTCTTTATGTTTGTGTGAATAAAATAATAAAGACTGATTAACCTCTTTGTTTGTGGTCGTAGCCTTCAGCGGCGCATGTGCATTGCACAATTATTGCCATCTCTACGAAATAACATTAACACGTCATAAACAAGATTTACTACAGGTAAAGTCGTTCACTTGACAAGCCTCCTCCTCGTTCGCAGATAAGGGGGGGAATCCAGTTCAAATAGCATGGCAGCCAGTGACTTAGATTTTCTGTGCTGTTCTTGCAGTTTTCACAGTATTGAAATAAGAAAAAGAAAATGAGTTGCAACAATGAAAAGGCTATCAACATTTTTTGAACTCAAGCAAATCAGAAATGCCTGTTCTTAGGTAATTTTAAGTTTGTCCCTCAAAATAATTTCAGGGGGGGGGAAATATATTCTTTGTGTCTGAAAGGCTAGTCCTGACCCTCTTTTAGCTTAAAGGCAATTCAAGCTCTGTCTATGTTCTAGTTAAGAATAAACTAAAACAGTAGCTACCCCTTTCTGCTCAGTAAGTGTTCCAATTAGGTTTTTACACCATGAAGAAAAACAGCTGCAGTCCAGGTATGAGACCCCTGGCTATGAGTTTCCTGGCGGGCGCGGACACTTTTATAAGATTTACAAGGCGGCGAGGCGTTCCCGTTCTGCCAAATTTAAACAAATCTTCCCTTAATTGGTAATTGCATATTCAGTAACTCAAGACCTGCAGCTACTTAGCCTTCATATTAGTCGCTGATCCATTCTCGTAAATCGCTCGCGATAATCAACTTGGGGGGCTTAAAGATGAAGGGAGAGGGCAAGAGCGAAGGGTTCGCGGGCCGTTTTCGAAAAAGAAAGTCGGCGAGTCTGAACGGTAATCCGGGGAATCTCTTCCTCGTTCCCGCGTATCGTCGCTCGCCCATCATTTTCAAAGAGAAATGATTTATCGCGCAGACGGCCATAAACAACACAACTCCCTCACAAATACACAATGGCAGCCCCGCTGCCGCTGACACACATATCACTATAAATCAAGCGAAGTAGCTGGCTGAAAAAGACGGTACGGAGAGTGAGAGAGAGAGAGGGACATGCAAAGGAAGGGAGAAAGATGGTTTATGTGGGACGGTGAAGAAAAGAAGAGTAGCACGCTGCTTTTCAAAATATATATATGATATGAATGGAGCACGGTGTAATGCTATGACATGTCGCATCACTCCTGTTGGCAGCTGAATTCAAACGATGGAATGGGTTTGTGAGACATGCATGCATGATGACAAGGGATGGCGAGGATGAGTATTTCTGGACGATATTTACCACAACACCACAAAACAGCAAATAAATGCAAGGAGTCAGGGAAGCCTGGAACGGTGGCGGCGGTCGAAGTGGCGTTCCCCGTTTCCTCGTATACTCACAAGCTTCACACGGTGAGACGCTCCCCCGTCCAAATTTGTTTTATTGCAGCCTCTGTGAGGGTCTCTGCCTGTGCTTTTTTTCGCTCCGCTATAGGGCTTGTTTTTAAAAGGACAGTTGAATTTCACGTCAGACACTAGGAGACCATGTCTGCGATATTCCTGACGAATACATATCTATTCTGCAACCACTGCATTAATTATTTAATGAATCACGTGACCAGGAGGGGGATGGGGGCACCACGGCTTGCACGCTCGCGGGATTACTATGACCCAACACTCCACAGCTACACTACATGCTGTTCTGTCCTTTTTATTCGTAAAATGAAAATCTTCATACTATTCAGGACAAAGGTAAATAAATAAGTTTGTTACGGCACGAGCGTATATGTGGTAAATTGTAACCTAGATAATATGCATAGATAATTATACGTTCAATTGCGTGCAAGTTTCCTGTCTGTCATACGCCTAAGTTTTTTATCACAGACATTATTAATAAAAAAAAATTGTTTTTAATTATTAGTTGCGTACACAGTCATGTTTCTATGAAATAGCCAACATTTGTAATCAGCGTTTCATATTTCATTTAGTTTTGTCTACATTGCGATCGTTAGCAAGCCAAAATATTGTCTATAATGTTATATTGATGTCTTGTTTGATTTCTTTGTAACACCACTTTGAATATGCATTAAATAATGATAAATAAAAAAAGAGTCTCTCCCTCTCTCTCTCTGTGAAGAAATTCTTACGATAACAAGCACTCTGATGAATGGCTGTTGGCATTACAACTGATATCACATACCCAATTTTCATCACTGATTCTTTGCCAGCTTATTTAACACTATACCACGCGTTTATGACATTTTATCGAAATTAAGTTAAGTTTAACGGTTTGAACATTTCCGATGCAGAGAGTATCTTTGTAACAAGTTGGTAGATTTGTAGACGTTTGATTTACCCCAATTTTATCCACATACAGTTATCAAGCTGTTATTTTTTATTTTTAAATTATTATTATTAGCATTATTATTTACATTTTCTGGAGTTCTTAGACTGTGGAAAGACAGGTAGCATGCGACAGATAAAGGGGAGAAAATCTCTTTTGGAGACTCTGCCGCGAGCCCTAAGCAACAATGGTAGGATGCCCTCCTGCACAGCACTAAGGAAAAACGGAAACAATAGACCTGGGGCTGAGTCAAAAGAAACGGAGCAGTACAGAGACTTTGAAGGTCAAACAATAGGCTGACTTGATATTGTGCTTCGAAGAATCTAGCAAGGAACCTACACCGTCTTTTCTATAGCTAATTTCAGTCAAAACAGCTCGAAGGAACGAATAAGACGCGCGATTGAAGTGTAGCCAGCTTCCCAGCAGTTTTTATCAAATGCAATTAGACTATTTGCCAAATAATTAAATACAATAAAGATAAGCCTTATGTGTGCAATTGAACCTCTGCCGTTTTCTTCGCAATAGTGCAATTCAGTCCATCCATTTTCTCATTTGCAAGATAGCTGTAGCGGTGTAAATGCAAACAAACACAAATGATGTATTAGAATTTAAATGTGAATTATATCAATGTTAACACAGCACCACTGTTCATCAAGATTGAACCATGTATGTATGTGACTCTGTGTTGACTGCTTTGTAAGAATAAAATTAAATTGTGTGATTCCCAAATGGATAACATATGCTTTTAAAATATGTAAAATATTAAGACCTTTATTAAGGCCTATATTTCTGTTTTTTATTGTTTAAAAAATAAAGAAATAAATGGAAATGTTAAAATCATCTCAATGTACAATGCAATTGTTTTGTACTTGCGTGTCCTTTAATTATTTTAGGACAATGGGAATAGTTAAAATCCGTATTTGAATCATCTGCAAAAGTGAAACGAAATAACAGAAACTGAATCTTTAAAATAAATGGAATATGAATTATATTACAATTCGAGACCTGTCTATTAATATATTGTGTCGCCAGCTTTTTGCAATGCAAATAATAAATATAATTATGATATATATTTAATAGAATTTGTAATTTGCTAAACGTGCATCAGCAAGACCAACAATACTGATAATTAAACATCATTATTATCAATATTTTTATTATTAGAAAAGAAAGAACAGATTATAAAGAAGAAGAAAAAAATCAGTCAATGAATATCCCAGATTGAACAGGCGCTTAAGTAAACAGAAGGTTTGGCTAAAGTTTATACAGAGCTGCGGAGATTGATTTACGGCGCTGAGCATACCCTCTTTTATTGGGGACTGTAAATCTGTCAAAAGCGGCAGAACTCGTAGTGCCTTTTTAAAAAAATATATATTTATATATTCTTTGATAGGGAGACTCGCAGGACAGCTGCTTGTTGAGGTAAATGTGCATTTTTCATGTGTCAGGTTCGTTTGTTGCAAATCTGCAATCAGGGAAAGGATTTAGATGAACAAATCCTGTTTAAAATGTCTTAAATGGCGATGATGATTTTTATTATTAGCAATAACAATAATTTACATTCATAATAATAATATTAGATATTTTCACGTGCCATAAGCGAACCTAATCATTAGACTTTAAAATGCAGAAGGAATAACTGCAGCACGCGCGAACTGTTTGTTTCACATTAAATGAGAAGTCACGTTTTCAGAAGCCAAGAGTAACAAATAAAGCACCTGAATATTCTTCTTTAGTGAGCTCACTCATTACTCTTCGCTATCTCAGGAAATAATGGAATCTGTATCGCAGCAACCATTCAGTTAGTTAAATATTAATATCGAATGAAGAGGAGCCCGGTTGGAGAGATACGGAGAGTTAAAGAAATAAATGCACGCCTAATCTGCATTTTTTTTCCCTCAAACAAGAGATTAAACATATTTACTAAATAGTTGTAGTAGACCATGTGTATATAGAGATCAGTAATAGTACAGTTGTACTGATGAAATAGTAGATTAGTAATGCAGCAGAAAAGGGAGGGATTGCGTTTTGCTGGCAATGTTAACAATGGTGATTTGCCTTACTTAATATGTGTCTCTTTAAAACACACACAAACATACGCACACACACACACACACACACAGGCTCTCAGCCCAGGCCCACAATGCTGGCGTGCGCGGGCCATATATCTCTGTGACTATGCGGTGCTGACCTCCGCTCCGTGGCTTTTCACAATAATAATTCAGCAATGCGCGAGGGCTATTTGTTTCGCAATTAGCGGCGTGAGCTAAAACAGGCACCACACCATCACATCAGCGTTACAAGGCCAAGCGGCGAGCTTTCCAACAAACCTTGAAGGAGGGAGTAGAGACCAGAACAAGGAGCGCAAGAAGGAGGGGGCTTACATGATACAATGCGAGGCGTTGTCACACAAAATAGCCGTCATATTTCTGGAGCGGAAGGCCCTCTTGGCCTCCCTCACAGTGTTACAGCTACTGAAATA
This sequence comes from Enteromius trimaculatus, assembly GCA_032361065.1. Taxonomy (NCBI): domain Eukaryota; kingdom Metazoa; phylum Chordata; class Actinopteri; order Cypriniformes; family Cyprinidae; genus Enteromius; species Enteromius trimaculatus. The sequence goes on from JAUMHP010000043.1 coordinate 15,499,034, forward strand.
CATAGAAAGGAAATCGTAAAGTAATCTCGCGGTGTGCATTCTGCAGGTCTTGACACGCATGGTGATTGTTCGGGCATTTCGCAAGCTGCTCAAACCAAAAGACGGGAGAGATGTTTAAGGATGGGTCTTTGCAAGGCCACGGCTGTTGTTGTTTTAGGGCCCCCGATAGTTTACTAGACTGTCTGAGGGAAGAGATAGCACGGTGCCCTCGGGTTACAGTGCCCCGGCCGCGCTGTTATGACAAACTCGCCCTAGGGCTTTGTTGACCATGTAACACGTAGCGCTGTCCTGTCCGCGTCGGGTCAAGGGTTTCAGAAGGGTCAGTCTGAGCCTTCGCAACAGACCTAATCGGTCAGAAAAACGTGTCCTCCAGTTGAACCCACTGCTACCATTCTGCCTGCCTGCTGCAAGAATCGATTTTTTCTGTCATCCCTCAACTTCCCTCAATATCAGTTTCTATATTTTTGTCTTTTTTGCCACGCTTCATGCTACACAGGTCCGCTGGGGGAGGCGAAAGCCGTAAACCAGAACCACTGGCCTTTTCTCCAATACGCACAAAAGATTGATTTGCAGGGGTTAAATGGCGGTGAGCCCGTATCAGAGCACTGGTGCTCATCTAAGCACACAACATGCAATTGAAGCAATTTGCTACAAGTCGTTTGTTTTAGGCAAATAGTTGCTCTCGGGACATTCTCTTCGGTGCTTTTCATTCCTGTCTGACCAACAGAGCATCGAATAATTTATTCTCGAAACCGTCCACTTTGCACCTGTGTGCCACCCAAGCGTTGATGGAATAAAAAGGTTTTTTTAGGGTGGGGGAAGACATAGGCTACACACGCTCACACAAACAACGTGGTATGCAAAATAAATAAAGTGTCATTAACAACAGTCATCAGGACAGCATGTCATATTCGCAGCTAGCAGACTTAGGTGTCTGGGCTGCAGTCTTACATATTGCGTGTGTATGTGGCACATTGCAACTCATGCATATTCACAGTGCTAATATAAGACACATGCGCGTTCACGCGCACACGAAAGGACAAACAGACGCTCGCGCTTTTTTTTTTTTTTTGCACTCCATACTACTTCAGTACCAACACCCACAAATACACAATGTAACAATTCTACAGATGCGTTACTCAAAGACAAAAAGGAAAACATGCTGATGGCACACACCTAGAAGTTATCACAAACACACGACAACCGGTCCCCAAACGCCACCCTTACTGTCAAAGCAGCCATAAAACCCATCCGACAAATGTGCCTCTGCTACCCAACTGCGAGAAGGCCATAAAGCAATAAAACTCAAAACACTAAAAGTGCTGCAAATAAAACAAATGTACTGTACCTTAAACGCTGCCATCGCTCGTCCTGCGAAGATTCTCACTCGCGCTAACATTTTCAAGAGATTCTTCATGGGACATCCCTCGCCAAAAAAGTTTTCTTGTGGCATGACTTGGTGAATAGAAGATGGTAGAGGAGGGAGGGGGGATGTCTTCAAGTGCCCTTCAAGATTTCACTCCCCTCCTAGCAGAAGGTCCGAGCAGTTGTGCTGCCGAATGACAATAGGAGAGAAGACTTGTTTAAAAAGAAGCGGTGATTAATGATTTTTCTGTATAATTCTCACATTTTTCTTTAGGCTTCTGTCTTCAAATAATGGTGGTGAACTTTTGAGGCCCTCAAAAGAAATCTGTTCACTCCTATTCAAATCAATGTGGCTTTTTTAAGAAAATAAAATATGTGTGACAACAATGGAATTCCAAGGTCTATGCAGATGCCACACGCAAATGCATCCATTTAAGTTCTCGAGTAGCCTACCTTTTGAGAGACGCATGTTAGTAAAACATTTAATTTGGATTTGGGTTGGGTCTCAACCACAATATACTGAATACACACACATTTATATATACACATACATGTTTGTTAAAAACTTAATATTTATGCCACCGCAATCAGTATTAGCCTGAACAAAACAAAATATTGTTAGCTGTATTATCAAACAACAAAAAATTAAACAAATGTGTACATTAAACTATTTCTACTTCCAAGTATGGTCCTCATATTATTTTTCTGTCTCATTTTTTTTTCTTGCTTTATGAAGTGTTTGACGTTATGTCCAGACAGCATTTCATAAATAAAAGGGAGAAAACAGACAAATGGCTTTAGCGGGCTGTGTGGCGAAAAGGCCTCTCTGATATCAACAAGCAAGTAATAGAAAATCTTCTCGGTGCCACGGAATGCTAGAAGACCAATTTAAGGCCATACTTTTGTGTAAAGTTCAACGCCAGCAAACGGAATGTTATTTTCTCCGGCTCTATATTTTCAATACCTGCTCTGAGAAAAGAAAATGAAAATTAATACAAGGGCTGCGCCTTCCAAAAGAAGCCATTTGTCTTCTTGATTATCTATTTGGTTGTCAGGGTTTGAGCTATGGCACCGACCCGCTCCTTTGTAATATAAAAAACACACAGCTTGCGCTGGCAAACAGTCGCGAAACTGTTGTGCAAGAATTACACTCATTAAAGCATTAAAAGCCCACGAGCCGAGAAACTATTTAACTTCTGTTTTTTTTTCTAACATGGATCCATATTTTTAGGCGCATTCACGGCATCGTTGAGCAGAGGGTTTGTGCACCGTTAAATTAAGGAGAGACGAGACAGAAAGGAAGGGTTTTGTGATTTAGAATAAGATTACAAGGCGTAATGTACCAGGATTACTCGCAATGCAGCGATATAAATCACTAGAGAGATATGCAGTGATCTTCAAGACAGGCGAGTGCTACAAGGCTAACGAAAATGCGCTGTGGCAAGCCAAATTCAATTAAATTGTGTTTTTAACAAAACAAAGGACGATGGTATCCACATATATAAGAAATATGTATTTAAAATAAGCATATCTGGCTTTAAAATCCACAAGAAGACATGACACATGAAGAAAGATTATACTTTTCCGCCATTTATTAAATTTCTAGAGCTATTTACATGTAACAAAGGTAAACAGTGAAAGGTACAAGCAGAAAGAAGACAAAATACAAACATGTAAGAGAATAAATTTACAATTCATCAGTGAGAAAACTGATCTTTGGAATGTAAAAATAATAATAATAATATTAATAATATAATTATAATAACAAAATAAAATGAATAAAATTAAGAAAGAAAGAAAGAAAGAAGAGAAAGAAGGAAAGAAATGTGGTATGTGCACATGTCTATGTACCATAAAACAAAACGAAGGTGGTAGTGACATAATAAAGAATAAACGAAAATATAGTGTATTTACTCATGCAATATACGCACCTTTCTCTATACACCCTGTCCACATTTAACTTAAATTTCAACTTACAAATGCTGAGATTAGCTATTGCAGATATTTGCCATCAAGTCCAAAGAACTCAAACTTATCACTTCATAAAACTAGACCAAAAAATAAAAAAATACAGTTGAGGTAATTCAAATAGTACTTAGCAGTGCTCTCATTAAAATGCTTTGCGTTGTACCGGTTTTGGTTATGCATATCTAGCCGTCCAGCTTCATTGAACTTTTATATTATATTTAATATGAATAACAACTAATTAGTAATTTGCTGTTCTTAAGCTGAAATGCGCTAAACAGGCGAGTGAAACAAGTCCCTGTATTTTTAATGAGCGACAAATGGACCACGCGCACAATAAACCGTCAGTCCCATTGGCATTGCATTGGAAATGCAAATAGCAAATGCAAAATAACCTAATTGCTACAAAATACAAAACTTCATATCAGTTGAAAAACACTCGGCTAGTTATTTTTAAGCCAGGGGAATAAAGGGAGTTAGAAAAGGCTTCTTGACAAAACAGAGCGACTCATTTATTAAGCACAACGCTAGACGTCGATGTAATGGGCAGGCCTACGGTTCATCCTTTGTACCACAGAGTAAACATGACAAATGGGGCCGAGTTTGGCGTGATTAAAGATGAAACACGGATCCATCTTCACCAAATCTGAAAACTATCTGCCGCCTTCTGTGCTTATGGAAGGGGCGAGTGGGCAGGAGAGGCGTGCGGGACAAAATGGGAACCAGACTGGGAAGGCAACCCATCTATAGTAGCATTTTGAGTTCGAGTCTTCACCCATTTTAGTGTTAAAATGATGAACATTTCCTTTGCTCCTTTCCCCCACACCTTCTTCGTATTTTATCCCTGTAATTAGAGTGCGGGGAGAGTTGGGAGACACAACGCGGGTAAAATCCACGTTCTACACTCCAGAAAATTCGATTTTATAATTGTACGTGTTTTGGGCAACAGTGCAGGGCTATAGACTTGGTGGAGGTCCGCTTGCTCGGTTCTGATTGCTTCCCAGTGTCGGGCCGCTGTTTGAATTAGTGTTGGCAGGGTTGCTGCGTATTTTGGTGTTGGGAAGCTTATGGTCCTTCTTCCACTTCATGCGCCGGTTCTGAAACCAAATCTTAATCTGTCGTTCGGATAGGCATAGTGTATGGGCAATCTCCACCCTCCGTCTGCGAGTCAGATAGCGGTTGTAATGGAACTCTTTCTCCAATTCCAAGACTTGCTGCCGCGTGTAGGCTGTGCGTGAGCGCTTGGGTTCACCCCCTGAGTAGTTCGGGCTCACTGTTGGGATACAGAGAGCGACGTGTTACAAAAACGTATAACACAATCACACACACACACACACGTGCGTAGATATGTACACTCCAGTTCATGAACAATGAGATGCACAAACACTAATGAAAAAATATATCTGTATCTGGTATTTGCAAGTATACAATGTGACTGTTTAAAGGTTCGGTTATGCAAAAATGGCAAACAAAACAAAAAAGTGGCCATTGTCTATTTAGGATAAGCAATCGACAGTGACATTAATGTCCAGACTTTATTGCTCAGAATAAGTCAGTAATGGCAGCACAGGATGAAACAATACGAATATTACATTTTTGCACAAGAATTCATTAAAAAGGCGCATTCAGCAATTCGCTACGAGGGAAGCATAATCTGTAGTTGGCTATGGGCGACTAATGTTAAGCCGTGATTTTGCAAACGCGTAGTTCGCCCCCTTTTCAGCGCACACCATGGCAGCTCTATGAATACAAGCACTAATTATCACGGAATAATAGTTCATAAAAGAGTCCGACTGTTTGTGTTGCCATTAATGTTTTATTACCGTCCTCATAATTATTAATTTTTTAGCTCCCATAAAACTTTTTTTTTTATTGTTAACGATAGTTAAGTGACAGTGTAAAGTACAAATTGATCCGTCCAGTCACTTAAAATCAAATTACTAAAACATAAAACTTAACTTATGGATTACACGAGAACTCATAAACCTCTTCTCGGGAAGAAATTAGAACGAGAAAGTTGCATAGACCCCGAAAGAGCTTAAAGAAGGAGTGCAATAAAAATTTATGGAGGGTGTAATTATATTGCCCTGCAAACAGACGATCGTAAATCTCGACCAAGGGCAACTTCATAAGGGGAGCAATAGATTTAACGCCGGACATTAGGCTTTCTAAAGTGGCTCAGCTGTCTGCGCGCGGAAACACTAGCAAGAGAAGTTTAGCTGCACTTACCGATGTTTACGTGGACTTTTTTCATCCAGGGGTATACCACGGGATCTTTTCTTGAAGTGACCGTTGAAGTGTTTTGGCTAGTGGGAGTCTGACCGCAGGCAGGCGGAGGGCTCGGAGTTACCGAGTCGCAGTGATGGCTTGGTTCAGGGAGAGGGGTCGAGAGTGCGGTTGTGGGTAGAACGTGACCTCGCGGAGAGATGACCGCGGCAGGCTGCCCCGGACCCTGGCACGATGTGTAGGGTGGGTCGGCGCAGCCCGACCGCTGGTGGTAGATCGACTCATGCTGGAACGAGGGGTCTTGCCTCTGGGCGCTGTAGTAGTCCGGAGAGTGACTGGGTAGGTAGTCGCTCTGGGAATATTCCTCGCAGGGTGGAAACTTGGGGTCCACATAGTTGGAGTTGATCAAATAGGAACTCATGGCCATTAATTTCTTTGAATTGCACACAAAATATACTAAAATTTATATGTATCCCTTTACTCGTTTTCCTGTTTCGTAGAACCCTCCTACTTTCTGTCAAGTGAACAAAGTTAAGGGTCCATGTGACATCGTCAGCCAATAGCGTGGATCTTCGCGATTCCCGGATAAGGAAATGGGATTAGCCAGTTTAGACCGCGCTCATCAACTCGCATTTAGGAATAGTCCAAAATTCCATACTGTCTCATACGTAGCTATGCGCTTGATGAGATAGTGGGTAAATCAAAACAATAACAAGCCAAAGCAGACACTGCGAAAAGACATGCTGGATTCTAGCAGCACAGAAAGTCACGCCCCCAGCCCCTCTCAGTTCATCTGCACATTGAGAACATGACTGCACCTCTATAAAGAGCTGTTTCAGATTTGGCGAGCAGAAATCCTGCTTAATTTTGGCCAGTGTTCATGAAAAGCGGTACCAGGGGAAAGTGATGCAAGAAGCTCGCCTTGGCCAAGCTCTTAAATGCACTCGCTAATAACGGTGAGAGAATGGTCGTGGCGTGAGCAGCGTGTCAGAGATGAATCTGGGCTTGTTTAAGATCGATAGAAAATTCATCAACTAATTCAGGTTACAAAGCCTCCTAAATCACAAAGGAGACCTTTTGCATTTAAACGGAATCTGCAGTCATTCCACTCCAAACTGCGCGTTTATCCTCTGTGCCAAATCTACACACACTGAATAGTAATATAGGTGCTCAATTCACTATTAACACCAGCTGCAAATATCTCTCGCTGTTTACTGATAATAATGTTTAAAAATCAACGCATTCAGATAAACATTAATCAGTGCAAAACTGTACAAAATATTATTTTGCTAATTTCGAATTCTTTTTTTCCCCTCCCCATTTCGAATTCTTTAAAAGGCACAAAATATGTGTGACATCATTAGAGCCCTTACGTTCTACAACACAATTTACACGAAAAAACAAATAGTTGTTAGGGGGGGAAAAATTTCGTTCCTGCTACAATATTCTACTACCAAACAGTCATTAATAAACAACCTGAAAGTTATTTTGTCATCTTCTTTCCCCGTTGAAGTTGAAATGTAGCCTATACATCAACTACATACTCCCCTAGATACGAATTTGTGACTGTGCGTCTGTTTACACAAATCCGGATCTACAGGGTATATATAGATGACAGGTATCTTCTTGACAGGTATTGAGAGAGCCTGCTCACCTTGACAGTGCCTTCCCAGTGTCAAGTGTTGCACCTGGAACAGTCTGCCTCCAAGGATATCAGCAATCTGTCTCGCCACTTAATGGATCGGTGCTTCCTTTATAAACTTTGCTAATGGTTTGTGGTAAACACTGGAGTTTTTCTTGTACATTTATCCCCTACATAGAAACTAAACACACAAGCTCAGAGAGAAAAAATTGAATTTTCCTACCCTCGAATTCAAGCTCTTCGTCGCTTCAGTATATACTGAACGGTCGAAGCACACACCTTTGTTGTCTGGTGTGCTTTTTCTCTCAAAACGTTTAAAATCCCAAAGGAAAAATACATTGTCGTTGAAAATTAATACAGAATACAAATACAGGCTAAGACTTGTACAACTATACAACATCTATTCAGGAGACACATTCATTTTATAATAATTAATTAGAATCTAACCTACAAAGCGCGTACAGGCCAGCAAGTAAATGCGACCGCGACAGATCTTAACAAAGGTCAAAGCAAGCTGAAGCAGCCACTGAAATAAAACGTGGGTTTTATGGCAGGTCAGCTCTGTTTGATGCCGGCAAACACCAGGCCAACGGCGAATAAACAGCGAGGTGAGAGGGTATAAAACAATAAAATATGCACATAGGACAATACCAATAGTTCTTTAACCCCCTGACACCGAGCAAACATTTTATGACTCCTTAAACAAGCGTTTGTCTCACCAAACACTCGGTCAATCATTTCGTGAAAAACGCTCTGAAATAAAGAACTTGTAAATTCATTCTGTGGAGTTCCTCTTTGTTTTGGGGATGCACCGATATTTCAAGGCTGTTTTTTAGATGTACAGAAAAGGTAAGACTTCCTTATTTAAATCTAGAGTACAAGCAAAAAATTTGGAAATTGGGAAAAACGAAAACGCATTTATTTTTCGATACTGCCGTTTACTTTCTATTTAAAATCATCGACCTTTAAATCTGCACAAAATCAGGGAAAGACATACAACTACATATTGCTCCGTTTCCCACATTTCATGCCTTAACGAAATGGAAGTTATACTAGAAACAAATTACTAGAGTTACACGTTTTATAGTAAAAAGTCACCAGATAAAACATCATAAAATTAATAGTGTCCAACGAAACTGTTAGTGCGTACCAAAATATTTCAAATGAACAAGCACAATTTCTCTTCACAATACATCGTATTATTCGCGGTAATCTTCCACCAAGCATTCAAAACAATGCCAAACAGCTATACATTTAAATTTATATTTTTATTTTTACATATGTACGTTTAAACAAATGTCAAAATATTGTAGCCTTATATCGGAATAGTATGTATAATTAAAATACAAAATGTACATTTGCACACAATTTTTTATATATATATATATAGTTTGCACATTTAAGTCTGGAGGGTTTCTGGAGAGGCTTTGTTCTTCTGCGGCACAGGCAAGAATATACCATACCATAGATTATAAATTGACTCCAGAGTATACACGAATGAAATGTATGAATACTTGTATCAATAAAATATCGAATAGTATCGAAATATTCTCCAACGAAGGAAAATCTTTTTTCATCCACTGAGCAGTCTGAATGTGAATAAAAAATTTATCATATCAAAGAAATCTTTAGCACCCCTAGCGTTTGGCAGTCAAAGCTCTGGCAATTTTTCAAATGGGCCTCTGCCACTTTTAGTCCTTTTTTCCAACTTGCCTGACTCTTTTCTTCTCTATCAATTCATTATGATTTCTGTTTGGTAATAATTGTGCCGACCTTCTCGCACTGAAGCACGCTGGCACCCAACGGCTAATAATTTAGTGTTTAGATGGCTCAGCTTTTGCTTCGCTTGTAACCTATTTTTCCTTATTTCACATTTTATCGATGCAAATGTAACAGCAAAGGAGAAAGTTCAGCCTTGGTGTCCACTCTAACCCTTTCACCCCCTGAAGTCCCCGACCTCGCCTTCACCCCCGTGAGCCATCTCCTTCTAAAAGCCATGGGGACCTCGAGCCATCTGCCTCATTATGGGGTTAATGTGTACACCGACAGGCATTCAAAGCCGCGGCTCAGAGACTATAGCCAAGGTAAATATTCACCATATAAAACCCACACACGCAACAGTGCAACTCCGTGGGGCTTGAATTTAAAGTCATAACTCCGTTATGATAGGAGGGGGGACCCATACTCTGGCCACAGTGTGCGCGAGCACGTGGTCCGCCCAAGCAAACACCTGCAGAAGAGAGCGCGGCGATATGCAAATGAAGCGCCTTTTTCTTTACTTACTTTTATGACTCTGAGCGTTGCACCTCTCATTTCGGTAGTCTCTCGCCCATATCTTCTTTCCTTTGCCGTACGCGGTCTTTCCAAGGGATTGTCGCCGATCCAAAGCCCTTCTTTTCGTTTCAACCGTTCCTGCGAGTCCCTCCGTCTGAACCCCCCCTCATTCCTTTCTCCAAAGCCACAGGTTTAGCCCGTGACCTCGCCGTGATACCTTTGTGTGCTCAACTCCCTCTCATTTCCGTGGGTCCCCTCGAGCTCCTCTTTAACATCAAGCGACGGTAACAGAGAGGCGGACATTAAAACATCCAAGAAAATCTTCAACCGACTCGAGAGCAGAGAAAAAGCAATAATAAAAATTTAAAAAAAAAAAAAAAGAAAACAGCGAGCCACCAACGTCGACAGCAGGAGTCACCGCGCCGTATTTTTCGTTTTGACGCTTCATCTTGCTGGCAACAACAAGGGGCTTTCCCCACACAACGCAGCCTTCTCTGTCCTAAAACAACTAAAAATAAAATGCACGTTAGCCTCGAGCCGCTGTGAGCTCTACAATACCACTGGCCGATATAAGGCATTTTGTTGTGGACTCTCAAGTTTTCATATTAATCTCGCACTTTGGCAGTCTTTGTTAAACAGCGAGGCGTGTCACGAGTCCCAGTACATTTTAATATTTGTTAGACGCGCTGACCTCCAGTTCACCTCTTCTCTGGGTCTCTCCCACTCTAAAGTTCTATAGTAATGCATGCATAGTTTGCTCGCTCATATTGAATTGTGCCCAGGTCATTACTTTGAAGAAAAATGGCTCCAGAAAGGGGTCATTCAAAAAGGCTTTATAACCCACAAATCAGTTCAACCATAGAGCAATTCTTTATTTCACTAGTTGTATTCAGAACACTAAAGGAGAAATTCAGCGTGTATCTAAGTCCAGACAATAAAAATGACCGTTTATGACAAACACACTGCTAAATATTATCTTTTAAAAAAGATCAACATCTATGCAATATACAAGTTGTTGAAAGTTCGTTAATTCGTTAAATAAAAATATATTTCTGTGTGTGAAAATTTATAATTGTTTGTCATTCTACTCAAAGGCTAACGACAAATGCCTCCTTGGTAAAAACAAAACAAATAAAAAAATACATAATGCAGACTAAAGAAATTATGTATTTATTTGTTTAGAATTAAATTCAAACGTATTTCTAAAGCACTCGATGTTTGAAAGCGAAAACTGTTAAGAGGCTACAACAGTATATATATGAGTATATATATAATTTTTTTTAAAAGATACAGCTTTTTAGAATATTTTCAATATTTTAATTTAAATACAATTCTAAACAAATATATACAAAAATGATCTAGACTACATAGCCTAATATATATATTTCAATGTGTATTGTGGGAATTTCATAATGTGTTTACATTTTTCACAAACACACACACATATACAATATGTATGTATATATATATAT
>JAUMHP010000043.1:15510077-15583015 GCA_032361065.1 Enteromius trimaculatus
ATGAGGGTACAACAGTGCCCAGCAACGGCACATGCTACGATGGAATGGAAATTAATTCAGTGAACTCTGTCTGAACTCCAAATGGGACGAGAATTCTAATATAATTATTCACCACTTACGTACGTTGTTTCTGAGAATACCAAGTCGTTCAGCCTCACATCATCCTGACTCACCACCATTAGACCAAATGTTCGCGCCAAAAGAATAATATTCATGACCAAATTATCAATTGCCCAGTTCCTCGGCGCTGTTTCAACACTAACATATTCCGAACACGTCTTTAAAATCAATATTTAATTTCTCAAATAAAAATGAAAACAGAACTAGATCTAATTCCAATGTCTAAATCGTTTCGCCTTAAAAAGTGTATATACACACACACAATACCTAAGAGTCGGAATTACTTTTTTTAAGCCTACTTTTAGTTTTTGCTGTTAAGTTACTCATGACGATTGATGGAATATGATATATGATATGATATGGTGACTCTACAATTGCGTTTCCTAAGAAAGGGAAATGTGCTTCTTAAACAAATTTCCTTTGTTTATTCGCAACTTGTCTACATTTAAAACATGTAAACAAAATACCGCAGGGGGTCTTCCGTTTCGAGCAAGGAGAATGTGATCAACAAACAAAATGCGGAATACAACTGGCCTTACATTAAAATAAAATGAATTGCGTCGCTGAACTAGTTTTATTCCTTTCGAAATCATAAAAAGAACAATACTTTATTTGCGTTGCGTTGTGCAGGCATTCAGCGCATTATTTTCACAAGCTCAGTCACTAACAGTATCCTTGTTATTTTATTACAAAATGTATAGGATATATACGTTTCTTATTTCTCATGTTTACGTCAATATTATAACATAAAGTAAACCGCTAGTCAGAAACCGCTATATATGTAGAGTTGAAATTATTATTTTAGACAAGGAAATTCACATTTGGACGTAAAATACTAGGACAGTAACACAGTAGCCTATAGAATTAACAACTACTTAAGTTGTTTTAATATTGTATTTTTAAACAAAATTTCTGTTGCATTTTTGACAGGTAAACAAATTAATTTTAATGATTTTTTTCGAGAGTCACGTTTCTAAAGTGCACGAATAGATCCAATTATCTGTTATATCTGCCTTTGACTAGCCTTATTTGTCTAATAAACAACCTCCCTTCTTACAAAAAGCATAACATATAATGCAATTTATCTGAATAACTATGCATTTTAAAATTGTTTCGCACTGCAGCATCAGGCCTTTTCGTTGATGCCCTAATCGATTGTCCTTTTTTTTCCCTCTCTCCAACACACCCTTTCGCGGGAACGTGCTTTGTTACAAAGTCGGTCTTCTCAGCTCTGCTCTTTCTATCATTTTTCTAATCTTTTCAAAAGAGACAGTCTGAAACCCCCTCTTTCTCCTTCTCCCACTTTGCCATTGACATCCAGCGATTGGTCAAGCGCAGTGAGTCGACAGCCAACGACCGAGTCACGTACTACGTAAACTTTTGACCCCTGAACTTTTTGACCCCGCCAAATCTCGCGCCACTTCTAACGAGAGTACGTTTACCTTCTCTCGCTCCTTTGTATTAAACGGAGAGAGAGAAGGGAGAAGAGCCAATCTTGCGCCTAAACTATAGCTTTATGCTTCCTGATTTACGACAAAATCACTGAGCTAGGCTGGCTCACGGTGTTTCTATCGGCCAATTGCTGTGTTATTTACGACATTTCAGATCACGACAAAAAAACTTGAAACCTATCGGATGGAATTTAGGATTGTATTCTGTGTTGATAATTAAAATCACGTATTTCTAAATGTTTCGAAAGCTTTTTGTCCAGGGCGACATGCAGAAACCAAAAGCCTCAGACATCATGATCTTGGTCTAAAGCGGGCTCTGCTGGCGACGGAGGAGAGTTACATCTGAGAAAAATCTAACTCGAGCATAACGTCTGGAGAAAATATATCATATGCGTTTTATAAAAAAAGTATAGGATAAATGACAAATTAGACACGTAAATACATTTTCTCTAGCTAATCATTTAAATAAAATGGAAAATAAAATCTAAAATTTGATTTATTTTACGTAAACATTTCTTTACATTTCGTTTAAATTTTATAATATTACCATCGTAACTTTAAATTAATTATAATTAGAACATTTAATTCGGAAATGATTTTATAATAATCTAAGATAATTCAATTCAACAAATATTGAGATTATTATTACAAATAACTTAACAGCAACACATTTGTTGTTCTTTTGTTATTTTATGTTTCATTTATTATTGCCTAATTATGATTTATACATATGTAAAACATTCGAACAAAATACACTTGCTCTTTTTAGTCTTAACCTATAACCAGACGGTTTAAGAATTGTGTAAATTAATCCTTTTTTTTTGCGTTAGAGACAATTCATAGTTGAACAGCTAGATATTTGCAGAATTTGTAGTGTGTGATCAGGTGTTTTGAATATCGAATCGGACCATAGGCAACGTCTTAAACGGGTTATATGAATAATCAATCTGTGGCTTAGTGGTTAGCCCGGATATGGCGAGCGGGCGACGGGAGTTCATCTGCCAGTCCACCTTTATTATTCCTCTTCTCTGAATTTCCTAAAGTGCCAAAAAGGCCAGCAGAACGTGCAGCAAACACCACACTACATTGCATGTTTTTCATATTGGCTTTAAATCGAATTAAAACAAATGTAAAAAGAAAAAAGAAACAGTTGCATAATAACTGTATTTGAAAAAATGTTAGGACCAACAGCGCGTAATTTTGCTTTATGGACTAGTTGCATTGTTTTGCGCTTGCGCCTTCGCAGCAGTGCCCGTCTGCTGACCCCTGGATGATCCCGTCGCTATGCATTATGGATGAGATATGCTCGCAGATTGCCCCTTATCAATATGCAAAACGCATTAGTCATAAAATTGCTATTTAAACGTTTGAAATTGCTGCGTCTACATGGTGGAGGATTCATGGAAATCATAGAAATTGATTTTTAGTACCAGATGCTCAATGGACACAGACTGCTGAATACTTTATATTGAAATGTCCTGTTAATAATTTCTCTGAACTTCGTTGCATCTATAAAAAGTATAGTACTACCAAATTGTCGCACATGTCTTTGGGCTAACTTTCGCAGACCACATTCATAGACCGTAGTCTTTGATCCCCTGAGTTTGTGTCAAAACGTATCACACACACCCTGCAAATATTTCTCTGACGCACAAACACACCTAGAATTAACGCCCAGTCGCCTTAGTGACTCACAGCATATATAAACACTCAAGGGAAATTGCTATTCCTCACTTTGCATTGTTTTGTATTTGCATTGTATGCTATAAGTATGGACTTTATGATTGTGGTTGACCTCGATTGTGGTTGTATGGACGCCTGTCTTTTTAAGTGACTTTATAGAGGAATGCGCGTTTTTTTTTTCCACAGAGACCAGAGCCCTCCCCACTCATATCATTAAAAAGGAAGCTGATGAAAAATGAAACGGTAGCCCTCGACTCATGCTCGAGACCACAATTTCGCCTTCCTGTTTATGGCCTGAAACTTCCTAACTCTGTTGCTCGGACATACCCACACACGCACACACACAAACTCTCCTTCACTCTTGTGCGCGCTCTCTCTCCCTCCTTCTCCTTTCTCACACACAGAAATGCCAAATGGAGGGCTATAAAATCTGTAACACTCATTGAAAGTAGGCTGTAAAACACCCTGAAAGCTTAACATTTATTATTTTGGAGGTAATGTTGATGTTAAATGCAGAGCAGCAGCAAAGAGCCAAACAAGTATTTGATAAGAAAAATAAGCATAAGGTATTTTATTTTCGATTAATTTGCAACGTGTTTTTTAAATAAAGGTTAAGGTCCTTTTAAAAAAAAAAATCAATGTCCAGCATATTGTGTTACTTATACATATGCTACAGGCTTTTTAAGTACCCTACCGTTTGTAATGAATACGCAATTTAGATTATAGTAAATAGCCAAAATATCACTTGTATTAATGTCTAGTGAATAATTAAACAGATTATTTAATATTATTTAATGATATTAGGAAGCAGTTTTACCGTTTTAAATTTAGTGTTAACTGCAGTGTTTTGCATTATTATGCTTTGAGCCTTGTCAAGTTACACGCTATAACTGTAGTGACGGCAAAGTTTGGTGGGATTTACAGGACATAACAGTTAATAGCAGAAGTAAAGTCTAATTTTCTCTGTTGCTACAGATAAAAAAATAAAATAAAAAAGTAATAATAATAATAATCAAGAGGTCATTCACGCTGAATTGAGTATAATATTAAGGATATACTCAAACTGTATACTTGAGTTGAACTCGAACTGACCTCAAGCGACAAAAGTGCTCTGACAGAACAATCAAAAATATTTATCCAGAGAGTACAATTAGGCCGTGGGATCTATATTATCACAGCTATTTGTCTATGATAAACATATAGTTATATCATAGTCTAACCAAATACTTAGCTTCAGTTGTTGCCCATTAAAAAAAAAAGTACAACTATGTGTTCCTTACGCGCTTCCTCCCTTGAAAACACAGGGGCGGGGAAGGAACAAAGCTTTGCTTGTAGAACCTTAGGGAGGCATATTGTCATATTGTTGTCTGCGTGTGTGTCTGCTTGTGTGTGTGTGTGTGTGTGTGTGTGTGAAAAAGAGAGATCCAAGGAAATAATTTTCACCCATTTAATAAAAATTATTCTCCATAAAGTGCAACTAACAAGTATTTAAAAAATGGCAAGAGCTTTCGAGAAAAAAACACACAGCACAACAGGGAAGAATATAATTTTAAAAAATAATATAATATATATATCCACACATAGACGATTAATATACACGATTAAATAGACCGGGAAAAAAGTTTTGACTAATAAGAAAAACTTTAAGTTTTAAAAAATGTGGTAACCAAAGTTTATATGCTGATTCACTGTACTAGTATACATGAACCCGTGTGATAACGCGTTAGCGTATGATACAACTAATATCTAAGGACCTCTCCTTGCACTCACAGAAACAAAATGATTGACACTTCTACTTGAGACATACCCCTCCTTTCCTTCCCTTCCCACATCTTCCTAGATCAAATCACCGTCCAATGCAGCCTTAAATTGAACTTACTTTGACTCTGCACGGTCCACTATCCATATTTCCGCCTCCAAGTGAGTAGAACCGGAGAGCCATTGCACCGACTAGACACTGGCACTGCAGTGGCCTACTGGTACGCTCTTCCTCTCACAACTGACCCTTTAGAATCCCCTCGAAGCAGTTAAACCGTCACTTGCATTCTAGAATGTGAAATATATAGTACATTGTCAACTCCCCAAAACCATAAAACTAACTTTATGGACCCCACGTGACTTTTGAGAGCCAGTAAGGGGTATCTGTCTGTGGCCTGGGCGATTTTTACGATCTAACTTCAAGATAAAACGCTCATCCGTTTGACATGTAAATGTCATAGCTACTTTTTGTATAGTTTGGGCAAAGGGAAAAGCAAAATTGCAAAAGGCAAGTGGCCGCTGGTACACTGCGGGGACCTCCTCTCGGCTCTCAAAACTTAGAGGTAGAGAAGAGTTTGGCACGCATGGTAAGTGTAAAGGTTCAGTGCTTGTTTACTAGGACTCGGAAATACAAGGTTTTAGTAGAGCGTTTCTATAAACATTCTGGAAAATGTGTGTTGTTTAGAATTAGCGCGACTATAGAAGGGTCTTAACTAGTATACGCGCCAGGTTTTGGTGAATATGTCTGTTTTAGCTTTTTGCTATTCGTGTCTAAGTTGAGTGTGAACTGTCAGTATAAAGCTCAGGGATCTGCATTGTGGCGTAGCAAAAGGTTTCTCAGTCATTTAAAGGACCGTGCAGTATTTTGATTTTCAGAGAATATTGTGAGTGTGTAATCGATAACTGTCAAACATTGACAAGAATTGGTTGTCTCGGTTGTGAGTAAATTGAAGAACTGTCAAGAAAGTTATTCGATTTGAATATGAGGAACTTTATTTTTTACTCCAAGTTAAACTACAAACAAATACAAAAAGCTTTTTGGCAAAATGCTAACAGGCAGTTCGACATGACATTGCTTTTTTATTTAATTTTTTCGTTTTCCACACGTTTGCCGTTCATTCTGCCTACTACAAATAGCCAACTGATCACAATAAAAATGTTCAATATGTACATCCTTTTTGGAACATAAACATGATCCAGTAATATACAATTACATATTTGGAATACAACTATACACACGTATGAACGGGTACAAGAATCTAGTGAGGACTATTTACACATTTCCTTTTTTTCTCTCTCAAAATAATAGGAAGAGTTTGAACACATGACAAATTGAATGTGATTATTTAGACAATGATTAGAACAGAGGACCATGAAATATACAGAGGCTTCTGCTAAATTTACTGCAGTCACCACTAAACTAGAGCTTCACTTCATACAAGGGCAGATGCGTTTCTAAGCTGTAAACTCAAAAGGTATACACGTGTATAGGTAAATAAGTTATAACATTTAAGAGCTCACATGCTAACTCTCAAGAAAGCATTAACATAGCACTTGACACATAAACAATATTCATAACAAGAACATCAGGCGGTATATTGATAGCTTCTTTCCCCTTCAGTTTTATTTACTTGCCAAAATTATAGTCACCATAGTATTAAAAGAACAACATATGAACACTAATTTTCGTTTCATTATAGCAGTACCACAGTAGAATTTTAAAATGCCTAAAACATCCATAACATGCCGAAAGGTGCCGCGATGTACAGTACTCTGTAAGTCATGTTTTGAGATCTATTTTTCATCTCGTTTTCCTCGTGATTTTCTTTTGCACACCACGTAGTAGGACTTGGGATACAACTATGGCTGGAAAGCGCTACCTGCGGTAGCCAGACTCATGCTCTTCAGTTTATTGTCCTTTTTCCATTTCATCCGCCGGTTTTGGAACCATATCTTAATTTGACGCTCTGAGAGGCACAGAGCGTGGGCTATCTCTATCCTCCTCCTTCGGGTGAGGTATCTATTGAAATGGAACTCTTTTTCCAGCTCTAGCGTCTGATAGCGGGTATATGCAGTTCGGGCCCTTTTGCCGTCTGGTCCAGTCATATCTGAATAATGTGGACAAAACGCAAAGGGGGAATAAAGATTAGCGAGAATTGACCTGCACATCATTTCAACAACAGTTCCCAACAACTTTTTTTTTTTTTTTTTTTGCTATAGATACACATGAGTGACACGATTTACAACTGAATGCGTACAGGGAAATCACCAAATGGTACACTGACTGCACAGCGCCTCACTGTAGGCTCATGGCATTTGTTTTTGTTTCGTTTCACTTCTTTAAACCTCAATATTTCGTAGATGTAACACAGCACCAAACATTCTAAATTATTATTGTATATGTTAAGTTTTTTTCCCGCCGCTTTTACCACTATTCTCGCCTTTTATCCCGTGTTCTTTCACTCCGTTTTATTACCGGTTCTCCAGCACTGAACTAATCACATTCCCACACACCATAAAGCTAAACTTTTCACAGAAACAACAACTTGTAAACCTTCCTGCCCTCTCTTCCACCCCGCTCCCATTCTCCCTTCTACAGTTTGCGAGGCTCCACACTTGATAGATTTATGGCACTTTCACAGAAATCTAAAATAAAGGCTGTTACTGGCGCCCCACGTGAATCAAAATCAGAACTGAACACAATACGCATTCGCTAGCAAACAAAGAGACGTAAACATAATACGTGTGTACCATGGCTAATATGTAGTTTCCTCATCCAGGGGAATATTTGGGGAGCTTGGCCATCGGACGTCGCCGAGGTAGTGGAGGTTGCCGTGGTCTCTTGCTTCTGTTGTGTCCGGGGCGCAGAGTTGTTCGCTCTGTGCGACGCCTCCTCTGTCTCAGAAGAAGCGCTGGCCTCGTCGATTTCTGTGAAATGTGTGTTGTTGGTTAGATTATTACCCGCAGTGGTGGTGCTTTGGTCGGAAGGGGGCGAAGAGCCTTTGGGTCCAAGGCTTTCGCTGTTGGAACAAGGCAGCGGCTCCGGAGACGCAAGCGAGCAGCTTGACGGCTGCCGGAATCGCGTCTCCGGGGCTGGAGACTGGAAGACCCGGGAGTTGTCCCCAACCGCCCCAAAGTGGCCAGTGCTGGTTGAACGATTGACGCTTAGGTCCATTCCATTGTAGTTGTAGCCGTAAGAGCCTGAATGCATGGTGCCGGAGTCCCTGTACGAGGCGTTCATAGCGCTGCTGCTAGTTCCATAATTTAGTAACTGATAGTCAGGGCCATTTGGGTAGCGCCCTGAGAACGAGTTTACAAAGTAAGAGCTCATTTAGGTTGTTTTAGAGGGCTTGATTTGTAGATCTTGGTCGTTATAACGCTGTGCTTCACGATTTATGATGTATTAATGAATTATAGCAATGCACTGTACTTCGTTTTTGCTATGTATGCGGCCAAATATGGGGGTGGGGGTGCGTTTGAGAATCACGTGCTTTTGTTGACCAGTCGTAAATTCTCACTGATGACTTCAAGAGGTAATTCATGCTCTATGGTTACAAATGATGACGAGACGGGGAGTCGTTAGACTCGAGTCAACGTGTTCCTCCCTTTGCAGGGATTTGCTGCATGTAAGCAGACAGCGTCACCTACTGGGAATAAAATTTATTGCACGCTGCAAAGATATTTTCTGAGCTCAAAGCTAGTTATATTTCTTTTAAATGGAAACAAAAATGATCATCTTTGTAGTTTATTTGTGATATTAATGAAGTTTAGTGTATTTATCAACCTTTAACGCATGCAGACATTGCCCACAGGCTAACGCGGAGGCTACTTGACATGCAGAAATCAATACAGTGAACTGTCACATAATTTCGGATGATAATAATAAAAAAAGAATAAATAAAACAATTACGTTTTTACAGTTTATGTATATAGTATGGTTCGTTTCTAACGTTATAACGGTTGTAGTATTGTGAAACTCCACAGCTACTTGTTTGTACCTTTTGTCAAGTTAAAATAAACTAAAAAATTAAGCACTGATGATAACAATGAATGCATGAAATATATATAAATACTATATTATGCACAGTTTAAAGAGGGGAAATTCAAAAACCCTTTCAACATATTCCATCTTTAGTCTTGCCGCAGATGTGTTTTTTCAACTCGAGAAGCGATGTGATTTTTCACTAGACGCGTTCCAAAGATGAGCTCCTCACACAGCAAATTCTGTGGAATGAATATAAGGAATGCGAGATCGTGATTTATGTTCCAAGATGATATATGGTTTGTTGACAAAACGCCGAATGCTGGTTCATGTATGTACATAGTGTAAATCTGTACTATACGTCCATTACCTTTTGATTACGTTAAAGACGGAAAAGCACCGTTTGAATAGTCTACCTCAGATCAACGTTTACACTGATATTTCAGAAATATATTTGATACTCGGAAAAGTGAAGAATTTGAAAAGTAACATATATAGAATATTCTAGACTGGGAAGAAGCATGAAGTCCATCCATTGTGCTCTGTGAACACACATTCATGTACAGATGTATTCAGATGTATTCTCTGCTTTTCAAATATAAATATAATTTAATGCGATTTTGCTTGTAGAAAACGTATGCATTATTACTTTTATTTGTTTCTATTACGTAAATTGTTTTTCTCTTTTTTTCTATTATTTTTTTTAAAGAGTCATTTAGCAACCTCCAACTGAAAAAAAATGGTTTATTGTCGCTTAGCCCTCCAGGCTGTATAGTCTCTCAGGGTGAGTGACCAGCGCCAACAGGTCAGCTTTCTCTTTTGGTTATCTATTAAAACCTGCTGAACCTCCTCACCTCTCACTTTGTAGAAAGTATTTTGGAACCAAGTGGGCAACGTTCGGCCTCTTAGTAGCACAAAAAGCGAAACCAAATCCCTAGCGCAAACTTTTTGAGGGCTTTGTACCTGTCTAATGAAATCAAGAAAACACGTGGCCAGTATTTGTACCAAAATATCATATGCACACTAATACATGTATCATCTATTTACATATTATAACGCAGGTACTGAAATTCCATACTAATTACGCAGAAGAGAGCATTGTTATCGAGTTGCCCTACAGGCTAAAGATGCGGTAAAGACTGTATTTCTCATGACATCACCTATGGGTCAACAGTGAATTTATTTAAACTAGTTTTCTTGGTAGAAAAAAACAAATAAATAAAAATAATACAGGGAAAGCATACAGGTGTTGTACCGCAAAAGGATTCGTCATTTTATGATCGGCGGTCATATAGGTACAAGCGGAAAGATTTGTTTGTTTTATTCAGCAACAAACAAAAAGGTAAGGTAGCCTACGTTGTGTGTGTGTGTGTATGTATAGGTATATATACATATACATACACACACACACAACTAATAGCTAGTTTTTCTAGAATCTCTGACTGCTTTTCACCCAGTCTCAGCTTAGAAATTAGCTTATATAGTGTCTACGTTTACCTTACAAAAAATGAAAGATAGAAACCCTTTCCGTACAATGGGAATTTATTTTTATTTTTACACAGCTTAAATATAAACACGAATATGACACACATTTCAAATAGCTTCGTTCAACATGGACATTTCAGTTATAAGAGCAAATCTAAAGACAGAGTAAGAGCGCACAAAACCACATGTTTTAAACGTCAGGTAAAAAAAAAAAAGAAATCACAAAAGAAATTACAATTATGAGTTAACAGGAATGCTACAGTTGCTAACATGATGGAAAGTCTTCATTTGTGTTATTACAGAGTGGTGTCTGGTGCCCTCTATGCAATAGTTTTCTTTTTGGGGGGATTTTATCGTTTAAAATTTCATTCTGTCCTCTTCTCCTCCTCCTCTTCGCCACTGGTTTGTGAACAGTTGATCAATTTGTTCTCTTTTTTCCATTTCATTCGCCGGTTTTGGAACCAAATCTTTATCTGACGTTCTGTCAGGCACAGTGCGTGCGCAATCTCGATGCGGCGTCTTCGGGTCAGATACCTGTTAAAGTGGAACTCTTTCTCCAATTCTAACGTCTGGTAGCGAGTGTACGTCTGACGACCCCTTCGGCCAGCGTTACCGAAAGTCCCTGTCCATGAGATAAAAGAGAAAAGTCAAACATTAACACCGTGAGCGTGTTTATTACAATGATAAATGCGTCCGGAGAAAACAACTCGAGGGGTGACATAATGACAAGAAACACTCATGGCAGTGTTAAATTTATGCACCCACAATACAGTCCACAGTATCACACATTTATGCTATTTTGTACTTTTGCTATATTTAAACATGTTTATTATGGCGATATTCTGTTATTTTGTCGTCATATAAACCCATGTGCGGAAGGTCAAAAAAAAATACAGAGGAAATGTGATTCTCCTTATTTTCGTGACAGATAGAAATAAAACATGTATGCTTTCATATCAAACGTTATATCCAAACATAGACACAGTGCGTCCAGTTTGAGCACTTGTCAAAGTTGTTTGTGTGGCTAAAACATGTACAAAGATCTCCATACAGATTATCTATTTTTTTTTAACATGAAACCACTGTTAACGGACAGAGCTAGTAATGGTCAGCGACTAAAATCAATTGATAAAAAAGCACAGAGATCAGCTAGAGTTTCTTTCTGTTTCACGAACTAATGCATAGTCTAATCATGGGCTATATTTCGTGCTTTTTATATTGCCATACACTCGCCATTGTTCGTATCCCAAGAAGGGACAAACAGTAACAGATCAGTGTCAAAACTACAATGGTCAGTTTGCAATAAAAGACATATGGTAATGCAACAG
The DNA here is from genome assembly GCA_032361065.1 of Enteromius trimaculatus. Lineage (NCBI taxonomy): Eukaryota > Metazoa > Chordata > Actinopteri > Cypriniformes > Cyprinidae > Enteromius > Enteromius trimaculatus. The sequence continues at coordinate 15,521,885 of JAUMHP010000043.1, forward strand.
CTCTTCTGCTTATAATTAAACATGCTTCTCCAGTGATTAAAATGATATGAGCCTTGCGGCGAACATTTTTCTTAATGTCCTCCCTCAAAAGCAAGTACAGTACATATGAGAGATTTCACAGAACTTTACAGGAGTGGCTTTACTTCCAATATGACACTATGGTGGAGACGAGCGTATTTGCACTGTATGGGCTTCCGGCATTGTACAGTGGAGCTGTAAGTCACGTATAGCACGCTCTAGCTCCGTCTTTATTAGCGATGAGAAAAATGAAGGGTGAAAAAGACAACATGAACTCACCGTTACACGAGTTCATCCGTTGCATCCAAGGATAAACCGGCGCTGACGGCTTCTGTTCGTCGGCCTCGGAGTAGATGCTTTTCCCCGTCGACCCCGTGCAGTCTTGCTTGCGATGATCCTGACTGAGAACGAAGGAGTGTTCCTCTATGCTGGCGAGCGCGCAGGCAGGGTCCTTTTCCCTGTAGAAGCTTGCTGTCGCATAGTCGCAGGGACCGGCGGCGGTTGCCCTGCCGTAGGCACCGTTCGCTTGCTGGTAAAAGGAGGATGGGTACGCCTTCTGTTGGTCACTGGAACCTCCATAAGCAGCACCGGGATAGTGTCGTAAAGGGTCAGTGTATCCGGAGGAATATAACGGTATCTGTCCCAAGAACGACTCCTGTCCTCCGGGCAGAGTCACTGGGAAAGTTGAGTTTACAAAATAGGAACTCATTGGGAGGGTACGGCTCTTTTGCTTGGTTTATGATTTGTTGTGTTTTATAGTCCAAGTGGTTTAGCTATTAGTAGTTTATCGGAGATTGGGTTTTAGTTGGGGGGGTGGGGGGGTGTTCTGGGTGGCTATGTGCCAGTGCGGGACAGAGGGAAACCGTACCATCTGACCAGCCACTGACCAATAGCGAGCGGACGTGCCTGCAAAATAGCACCCTTGAGGGGGGCTGTGATTGCACGCGCCGGGGGACCCCGGAGCAGAGAGCTACATTTTTTTTTTAATCCCTTCTCCCTTTCCGTACCTTCCAATGAGATTGCACAATACGGATCACATAGGAATTTTAAAACGCTAAATTGAATACATCGACACTTTGTGCCCCCACATACAGTCGTCTTTGGTCCTATCACACCATTGGAGAATAGAGTGTCAACATACAAGCCCCGGATTAGCAGAGATTCCAAACACACATTATTCCACACAACATTTGATAATATTTCATCCTTCCTTATTTATATTTCAGATAGCCTAGGTAATTTACTAGGCCTTATCGCACAAGTAGGTCACAATAGATAAAATGACATATTGATGATCGCGGCTTCATCGCGTTTTTCATCACTGTAATTTCATAGTGATTTATAAATGGTAAACGACGTGTTAAAGAAAACCAAAGCCTATATATAAACAGTGCAAAGTAAATGAGCCTGAGCAAAACTATTTAACAAAATCCAATAGGTAACAGATATGTTGGTGTATATATAAAACCGGGTTTTCCACATATTTAGTGATTATCTAAATTATTAAATATTAATTTTGACAAGTACAAGTATGTACTGTATGTATGTTTTTTTTTTTTTAAAGATGGTGTGTGTGTATGTGTGTGTGTGTGTGTGTATGTGTATATATATATATATATATATATATATATGTCTTTGTATAAGTATGAAACAGACTCGGACTTTTTTGACAGCATTTCGCACAGGATGATTCCTCATTTGCTAAAATTTATGGTTTGAGAATGCCAGCAAATAATTCAACAGTGTTTTAGCTTTTGTGTTTGGCGTTGCGCTGCGCTGGTCGAGCGTGTGTGTTTTTCATTAACCAAAAGTACAGTTATGGTGGCCGGGTATCCTGTCGCTATACGACCAATAAACCATTTGCGGCACAACAAGTGGATATTTTTAAAGGTGGCGCAGTGGGGGTTGCGTGCATTTTACTTTCATTTCGGTTTCCTTTGACTAGGATGCTGCGTTTCCTTTTGCATTGCATAGTTTTCTGTTAACGGAAAGCATCTATTGAGTTTCCATTTGTAGAAATGAGCACGGGGGAGAAGGGCCAGGTCAACGTTTGTTAATTATTAATGAGCAATAACTACCATTGCATGTTCTGTAAATTCTTAACCAAGTTTGTGATAACACAGTATTTAAACGTTACTCAAAACACACGCGTGATGCGTCTTTCCCCCAAAAAGATCGTTTTGTTTCTTCATTATTCTTTCTCTATCTTTACAGGTATTTTCTTCCTCGTCGAAGAACCACAGAACACAGCGAGGCAGCTGGATTGCAATGGGGAATACATCTGCGCAAGTCACTAACTTGGTGATAAGGAGTAAAAGTGAACAATTTTACAACCAGATTGGATATGGAGTTGCGTGTTCTGATATTAAGTTTTTTTGTCAAGTATTCTATAAATTTCCCCGAGTGTGGAGCATATGTGAGTATGTAAATGTACATTAATGAACAATATCAATAGCTACACGTGTGTCTAACTTTTCTAGTCTATGTAATGCATCTGAAAAACATTTATGTTAATTAACTAACTGTTAATTGTTTGGGTTTTTTTTTTTTTGTTGTTTTTTTTAAATAGTGATTGTGAAAATAATACATCAATTTAAAACTCTGTAAATCCGTTTCATATTAATAAAATATATAAAGAGTTCACGGGGTCACTATTTTGAATGCTGGTGTCAGACATTTGTTATAATTACTAATTCTTGAAACTGAACAGTTAAAATGTCGTACAGGCTTTACACTAAATGCCGTGTCTCCGTGCATATGTTTGAACATAAATTGAGCTTTCTTTAAATTTACAGTAAGACAGTGGTTGCCGCTTTTATATCATATATACTGCTACTTTATACACGCTTTAATTTCATTGGAGTATACATTATTTTCAAGCTTTGTATTTATGGTATGATATATACTCTATATACTCACGGGTTCACGGTTTATCTTCTCCCCTAAATACCGGAAGGTCAGTGAGTAATATATTTTATGTATATTTGCTGTTTGTACATTTAGGGATACTATATACAACAATATGGTGAATCAAGTTTCATTTACAAATGCGCATGCATTTTACTGTCAAAAAGTCAGGGGAGGGGGTCCGCAAACTCTTCTCTTACGCGGTAAAATCGGAGTAAAGTACAAGCGCGTCTAAATGATAAAATCCGAGAACTGCATGTCAGACAAAAATACAAAACAAATGAAGATGTCCACTTCTTTATAAATTACTAAATCACTGAAATCAGTTTTTTATGTATTTCTTTATCCATATCAGATTTCACTAACATCATGAACCTTATAGATAAAAGCCTTATTGATTTTCAGTGTCTCTGTCAGCCACTCATAACCAGGGATTTCTGAGTGTGTGGATGGTTTTGAAGACAACGACTCTCTGTTTTCAACAAAGATTTTATGGTTGTGTTTGTTAGGTCGATCAAAGAATAAAACTTTTTAATTTCACTTTAAGCTACTTTAAACAGGTCGTCTATATTTGTTACCAATGATTTAAAATCCGCCCTTCAATTATCCATGTTTTGAAATAGCATAAATCATTGAAGTCATAAATACGGGAGCTATGCAAATAAAAGGAGAGTGCTTGTACTTTTTACATTATGGAAACTTGTGCCTTGTGACCGGAATTGCTTACAAATTATAGTACTTAAGGTGCAAAACGGCAGAGCCGTCAAATATACACAAAAACCAAGAGACAGACCATATCACACATTCGCTCTTTACGACATTAAACAGGAGTCGTACAATCTCCAAGCAGTCCCTCCTCCCTCTCACTTTTCCCCCTCTCGCTCTCTCTCACTCTTTCTCTTTCCGGTTACTATGCCCACTACCAGTCCAAATAAACACTTATTGCTTGGAGTGTGTACTTCCTTATGAAAGAACGCCAAAGAAATAAAAAGGTCAGCGTGACTTTAAAAACTGGCGAAGGATGTAGGTTTTGGCTAGAGCGCACACAGATCGCAACCTACTTCATTCCCTTTAAAGTAAAATTACCTAGTAGTAGTCAAATCCTGATATTCGGGATGCATTACAATAAGCAAGAGAGCATAGTAGAAGGAATATAAACCCTTCAGGCCTCAGGTTTTTGTGTGCATGTATGCCACAAATCTTCCCCAAAGGCAGACACTTCAAAGAGCAGCAAGAACTGCTAGGAGAATTTACAGCCCCTACATTCTTTTACGTTTCACTGCCACCGGGCCGAGAACCCCTCCCTGTCTTTCCTGTTATCTGCGGCTGCAACGTGTGTGCTTTACTGCATACAACATTTAAGAGGTTTTATTAATATTTAAAAGCTAAAGCCCACATCTGTTGGTGAGTGGCGAATGCTGGTGTGACTTGATAAAAGAGGAAGAAAAGATTCTGCGTGCACACAGTCGCACAAACACTCACACAGCAATAAAACGTGCTTTAGAAGAACACTAAAACACATTCTCACCCTGCCATAAAACGTCGCGCGCTGCCGTGCGCGCGCGCACACACACACACACAAACACACACAATACAGCAAACAAATGCGCACTGTAATAAATCCTTTCTCTCCTGCCCTCTCTCTCTCTCTCTCTCTCTCTCTCTCTCTCTCTCACACACACACACACACACACAAACACAGTGCAATAAACCCACCCTCTGGTCGAAGTAGTCTGTGTTGTCAAAATGTAAGAATGAACACTAGATGGCGCCAGATAGCGGGGAAATGCTTTAGATTTGTGTCAGCATCTCTCAACAACAAGAAGCTGATCTGATTCATGCACCTGGGAAGATGAAACCGGGTTAATGCACTTATAATAATACTACTGAATATTTAACAATTCACAGTCTATTGGATAGATTTTATTTAAGACTGTCAGTCTAATGTAAGATGCAGAGATGATAGTCCTCAAATTTTATATATGTGATATATAAAATTTATATATTTGAAATATTCCAAACATTATATTAATTACATACAAGTTACACCCCAAAATAGTTGAGGCATAGATAGATAGAGTCTACACTATACAGTGTTAAATAATCTTGTGAACAAGTGGATAAACCGATAAAGAAATACCCTGTATGCCAAGCAGAGCCGCGAGGAATCATTACCTTCCTCTATAACAATAGCTAGTGGAATAACCTGGAAGATTTGTTCATCTGATCTGGAAGTGAAAGACGTCTATGCAAAAACACAAGCAAACATTTGGTTATTTGGGGTATTTTGAACTAACTCTAACGTTTTAAGTGAGGCCTTCATGTATTATTATATTTTAGTTTATTTATTTTTAGTTTGTTTTTATAATTAGTTTGTGATTAACGGCGGTAAGTATTTTTATAGCATTAATTAAATATTGCCTTAAATATGGCATGGAATAATATCTCGCGCATTTCACTAAACAATTGACCCGGGGATACAAGGCTAAAATCCGATTTGCAAGACAGCAGCTTCTTCAAACCTCGCCCTCTCGCCGCAGCCATGACTGCGCTCCATATCATAAATACAGTAATGCAGTGGCAATGCAAAAACCGAAATCAGCACTCCTGAATCTCTGTAAATGCACAACATTCATTGGGTCTGAACATCCAAACGCCGACCAGACGAAAACACAAGGAAAGGCACCAAAACGCTGCTCCACCCAACATGGAAATGAATAATTGGATTTAAATAAGGTGTTTACTAATAAGTCGCGCGTGTACAGCTTAGAAGTAGAGTACGTCCGTCCAGTGCGCATGATTAGGCTTGGTCGAGCGCTTACCTCAGAGAAACGATGCGGTTGTGAGACAATGACAGACTTACCTTTGTTGATAATTCGTCACCCAGCACCAGGACAGAGAGGCGCAAACCTCTCGCCGTAGCTCGCGCTCGGTAAGTCCTGTTGCTCTTCTTGGTCCCGCCATTAGAGCGAAGCAGTGAAAACGACAGCGGCACCACAGCTTCCATCCGTTTCAACCGGTTTAGTCAACGGGAGTCAGACCCCCGTATGAAAAATTAGATGAGACCCTACTGCGTGTCCAGATCTCAATAAGACTCCATCGCAGTGGTTATCCCAATCACAGGCGGCCACATTAGCATAGCAGAGCGAAGAGGAGGCTGTTCTCTCCCTGTTCATTCTGAGAACATCAGTCTGAACACTGCTCCCCGACTGTGTGCTTTTTTAGAGTTGGTCAAAATATACTATAAAAATAGAGCAAGAACCTTTAAGGAGCACAGTGAAGCTACATTAAGTGCTGCGGCCAAAAGAATGCTGCAATATAACCACTTGGGAAATCATAAAAAGTTCATGTTCACGGTTACTCGTCCACATGACCATCCTCGGCCAATCCCAGGACCCAGGCACTCATAAAGTTCTATCACAAAGTTGTAAATTTTCATAAAACAACAAGGAATTTATTGCATTTCTTCATGACTGTTTTAACAGCAGTAGCTCTGCCGTCGCCATCTTTTTCCCTACACAAGGAAAATCTCCTATTTTCATACTTTCCACGCACTAATATATAGATATTGTAACTAAAATGCGTATTAGTCAAACGGAAAAGATAAAAGGCTGGAGCATGTGGTATTTCTGTTTTTTGTAATCGAAGTATAACATTAGTGCGTTTTTGTTTTTTTTGTTTTTTTTTTATAGCTACCTTAAGAAAATTTAGCACGTAGGAGCCTTAATGTAAATTAAGCAATCCAGAACAATGTCACGAATCAAGGGAGACAGATCAGAGATACTACGCTTATGTTATTGGTTTACGGTGCTATAAACTGACTTTTTTTAATATGACGTCTACCTCACGTCTTTGTTCTTTATTTTCAAAATGCTGTAGCTGATTTGCCTGAAAAGCAGATCCATAATATCGTAAAGCAATATGAATAAAACAAAACAAAACAAAAAAGAATTAGCTAATAAAATATTTTACATTTGCATTTTTTATATTGTTTATGATTGGAAAAATAAAACAAATCTCGATTCAAACAGAAAAACATACGAGTAAAAAAAAAAAATTAAAAAAAAAATGATGTAGGACGAAAATATTGGTCAGTTATGGCATTATAGTGCAATGCTCAATCCTGACAGTTCAAGCGAGAAGTACACCGCACTGAACTATTGATGCACAAAAAATTCGCAATGCGACAATGCACATTTTTAAAAAGCATAATAAAGCGAATAGCATTGAAAACTTTGTTGATTTGCCTTTAAACAAAATAAACACATTTAATAAAAATACGGTTCACTTATAATATTAGTTTTGTCTAAATCGGGAAGGTTATTGTCACCAAAAGCTTAACTGCTGCTACAAGATCTGAAACAAGAAAAGACCAACCGCTTTCCCATTCTGCAGATTTTTTTTGTCCTTTTTATGGCGTTTCCGGCTTTTTATTGATGCACTAAACACATTAGTTTACAACCCCATAATATAAACGCCTTCTTTTGGTCTCACACGATACAGAACCTGTCACTTTTCTACAAGCACTCGGCTTGACCTAAGGGAGAAAAACTAAGTCTCAATAAACGAAAACTGTTGTATTAATGTTGACAAAAAACGACATTGTCACTAGTAATATTATAGAATAAAACTAGCAGCCCTTAGTGCGTTGTGAAATAATTTCACTTCCACTGATCTACTAAATCTACCAAATTAAATAATTGTACATATTTATATTATTTAAAGATAAAACATTTCAAATGTTCAAACTGTTTATTATTGTTGTTGACATTTTAATTCTATTATTTTGTCCACAACAAAACAATAGTGATTCCAAAAATATATATAAATGCATTAATATAAGCTTTTTTAGTATATTACTTAGATTTTATTAATATACCAATGCAATTGTTAATTAAAACAGATCTTGTTCCGAGGATGTTCTAGAGAATAGAAATTAACCAATACAGAGTTTTAATTACTTTGGAATTTATTATTGTTATTACTAGAATTGTTGTTGCATAAAACACAACAGAGGCGTATTTTCGAGTGTCAAAAAAATCACGAGTCTTTAAAAAAAATGTACATGCTTGTGGTATTATCATATTTAGGGGACGTTTCTCAACATTATTGTGGTATTAATTCAATTCGAAACGAAAAGCAATCCAAGAGCACAGAAAAGCAAACTCAAACATCTCGTGGTCAACTGTACAGTTCGTTTATTTTAACACTTGCGCAAAATACAACAGGGAGAAATGCTTAAGCAGATAGGACAGAAATTTACACATAGATACAGAATAGGAACATATCAAAATATGAAATCATTAAAAACAGCTTGCTCCCTTCTGTGTTTGACCCTACAGTCACTAGGCCGAACGTAACAAGTCACAAAAATGTGGGCCACACATACATCAAATATATGATCCTGTATTATTAACACTAATATTAATCATACATGTATAATTTAGGCTACACATACAATACGAGTTTTAAACGATTACGACTATATTAAAATGCGTTTAAAATTACTTGTATTACTATATTTACTATAGTATAGTCTAACACATCAACACATCTAACACAAGTTACATAGGTAGACGACAGTGACATTTTACCTACAGTATTGTAAGTAGCATGTCTTTTTTTCAACTCAGTGTATCCCGAAATAAAACAGGTTGAATCAATAGTATAGTCTATATTTATATTTTCCTCTAGAGTGTCTACTCATCATCGTCCTCTTCCTCGTCGCCCCCGATTTGGTCAGGAGCAGGAGAGCCCATCGATTTGTTCTCTTTCTTCCATTTCATCCTTCTATTTTGAAACCAGATTTTTATCTGGCGTTCGGTCAAGCACAGGGCGTGTGCAATCTCAATACGCCGCCGTCGTGAAAGGTAACGGTTGAAGTGAAACTCTTTCTCCAACTCTAATGTTTGGAAGCGGGAATATGTCTGACGGCCTCTTTTCCGGTCCGCACCTGTGGAAATGCAAAAGGAGGATCAGAGAGCCACAAATATGAATATATGTATACTACCAACATTAGAAAATAATAATACGAAGTGTTTAAATCGGTGGATAAAATAATAATAACAATAGTTCAGCCAGGGTAAATCTGCATTGGCGTGAATGAAAACAAAGGAATTCAATTAAATATGATAGCTTGTGATCGAAAAAAACATTCAGATTTAAGGTAAAAACATTACACGACAATTAGTGAATATTAAAAAAGAGATTCGACTTATTTAGTATTTTAAGCAATTTTGCACACTGGGGGGAAAAAATCATGCTGCTGTTTATAGATGTATTATTGTTGTACCATAAACAAAGCGGTCATTAGACAAACACAACTTCTCAAATGAATGAGATTTGTGACTGTACATTTTTAGAAGCCAGCTTTTAGCTTTTTGCTAAGTGCCTAGGCGAAAAAAACATCCAATAACAAGCAGTTATTAAATTCTGAAGCTTTAAAAAGCTGCCATTAAAACACTTTTTTTTTTGTATAGTATTACTTACATTTAGGTCTCAAACTATAGTAAAAATAAAGCAAAACACACACATGCGTAATTTGAGCATGCGTTTGACCACTATTTAAGCATCACACACACAGCAGTAGCTAATAATAGGTCAAATGCATATTAAATATAAAAAAGTGGAATGTAATGCAAAAGCAAAAGGAAAGTACACAAATACCCCTTCTGAAAGAAAAATCACTGGCTTGCACACTCCCGTGACTCTAATGGAGTCCTGGCGTTCAGACTTCCTTCTAAACATGACCAAAGTCAACAACATGATCTAGTTCCCTTACACATAAGCGCTGAAGTGTTCGTCTATCCATCTAGATAAAGAAGTCATCTACGTAAAGTATCCATCGTTTAGATGCACGTTTAAAGAGAAGAAGTCTATCTAGACTTTCACAACCTTGCCCATGCACGGTCAGTGACTTTCTGCTGTCCCTGCGTTTCCGTTTTCAGCAGACTGTGGACAAATGGGTACTGCTTTGAGTTCGTGTGCTTTTTGAACTTTTTTTATTGCACTCTTCAGTCATTTGTATCTTACTTCCGTCTTGTCGGCAACACCGTGTCACTTCTTGTTGATACTAGTCTAGCACAAACCGAAGTGAAAAGCAGAAGCCATGAAAGAAATGGAGAGAACGCAATACAAGTTTAGTACTGAAATCCATAACAGAATTGATACAGCTGTTTCGCTCTTTAAGAGGTATAAATTAAGTGCATAAGTGATGCGTCCTCGCAGAACGAATGCTTTTACACAAGTTTAAACAAGGAAGAGCATTGTACTCGGTCGCTGTGCAGGGTCTCTGACGTACACAGGCTCCTGAATGATAGACATGGAAATAGAATTTCATCTGGTCAGTGTGTGAATGTGTCTGTCTGTGAATAGTGAAAGAGAAATAAAGCGAGGGACAGAGACCATCTATGTGAAATATCAAAGCACGAAATCAACCGAAAAAGGCAGCTGGCCCTAGTAGATAATAAAGACAAAAACCCAGTGGTTTGGAGGTACAAGGCCCAGCATATATGTCTGATACGTACAAATGTATAGGGGCAAAAAGGATTACTTCTTGTGAATATGTGTGTTTAGCCTATATACGTGTGAATGTTTGCTGAAAGGCCCGACTTCCTTCCCTGCATCTGTCTACACCAGTTTTGGCGTGGCTAACCTGAAACCAAATATGTGGCCTTTACAGCAGACATAGCAGGACATCAGTTGACTATTTTTTCTCAAAACAATAAAATACGTAAACTAATAAAAGGCTTAAAATAGTTCCCTTTAAAATAGTAGCTTTAAAAAAAAAGCTCAATGCGTTAGTAAACGAATTAGCCGCGGATATTAAAATGAAAATGCTTTACAATCTCGCATGTCTTTGTAGTACAACGACAGTAAAATAGACTATGACTAATTATTTATATTATTAATGATTTTTTAAATGACATTGGCATCTACGCCGTAGAACGAAAACACCAAAGGCGCGCAAGGACGATCTGCCAGTAAATGTCACCAACTTTGCTAATGAGGTATCTGTTTCAAAACTATTTATGTTGTTGTATTTTTACACTGGGAGCTAACAAGAGAAGAAGCGCCCCAGATTGACAGTTGACTGATAGGAACGTCGGTGCTCGTGGGGAGTGTCTTGAGAGGCCGCCGAAAAATCATTAAAAGAGAACTTGTCGACCTCCTTTTCAAATACGTCATCCGGGACGTGTGGTAACTATGTGAAAAAAAAGTGCAATTCTTACGAAAAGTTGACGATTTGTTAAAAAACACTGTTGAGCGAAAAATTAGTCGCGGAACTGGCTCCAAGCCTATATGTCTTAGGTCGTATGTTTTGTGAAATTTTCCAGCAAACGCGTGCGTGGACGCATGCAGAAACGTACATGTGAAGCATATACATATATAAAACACACACTTGTCCACGCATAGACACAGTTACATTTCTGACAGTAATTTCAAACAAAAGTCCAAGCAGCTGTACATACCCTAGAAATACAAGGCCCCGCCCTCTTTATCGAAAACATTAAGATTTTAACATACTAAAAAACCAACATACTAACTTAAAGATGGATTCATGTGCACGCGCAGCAATATATGCAATCATGACACACAATCTCAGCAGAATCTTGGGTATTTGCTAAAGCTAAACATAATTCATCCAAACCTCTCATATGCCGTCCCCTCCCTTTTCCATAAACACGAACTACTACGTACTAGCGTGTCTTGAATTATGGCGACTAATTAGTCATAAAAAAGATCTGAGGAAAAGAACACTTTTTGAATTGACTCTGTCGCTCCTCTTAACCTGTCTCCCTCCCCCTCAGACAAACAGACTCACACCCCTGTCCTTAAAAACATTCAGTTTTCACAGACCTGTGCTCCTCATCCACGGATAGATTCGGAGGTTGTTTTCGTTGTTTTGATGGTAGCCCCTCTGCTCCTCTTTACCACTGCTTTGCGCTTTACAGAGATCGCCAGCGCTCACCATGGGTAGACTCGGATGGTCAAACAGAGAGCTGTGCATGTTCAACGAAACAGCTCCCAGCTCATACGCAGTGGGGTACATGCCTTGAGTCTGGCTGGAAAGGCTAACACCGTTATTGTACATGCTCGACAGGGAAACAGAAGATGTAGAGGAGACCGGTGCACCGGTACAAGCCGAGCCGTAGCCGCTGGCCCGCTGCGAGCTGCAAGAAAAGGCGCAAGAAGTTTGCTCGGGAAACACGCCTGTAGAGAAAGCTGAACTCGCCACTTGGTATTTGGAAAACAACGCGTTCGCATAATACAATGAACTCATAATTTGAGAAGTGATTTATATGCCAAGAAGTTTTAGTGTCGGTTTTACGAGGTCCAATGATATATTACAGAATTACAGTCTAGATTTACACCAAAAATCACCCCTTTTTCCTCTGGGGCCACGTGATGGGCAGCACGTGATGAAATATCCTCCAATGGGAGTGCGTCTTCCCAGAGCCCCGTCTAATCTGGAGAAGGGCTTCGCAGCTGACCATCCACATAAATTTGTTAAATTATTCACTTACAGCCAACGGTACCTACAGTCAACACAAACGCACAGGAGAACACACAAATCGATAGGCTATTGAGAAGGTTTCTGTAATCACCTAAATCTGTGTCAAGCAATAAATAATTGTGGGTTGCACAAACTTATAAATGAGTTCAGGTTGTCCAGATTTAGGAACGTGCCTCCTGTTTGGGAGGCCACCACACAAATAACAAGAAACCTATTTATTTCTTTATTGATTTTCAACACTATTTCCTCTTGTCACCGCTCCTGCGCATACCCCAATCTCATCACTGAATTTTTGCAACGCCTGTACAGCGTGTCCGTGTCAAGAGCATGATGACTCGGGCCCTTACTAGTTCCTGCTTCAAAGCATCCCTAAAGCTTTAACAGTCACTGCCATTTAGCCATTTCACATTTCGGACTGGTTCAGTGCACCCCAAACAGTTTCCCTGTACATACTTATCAAACATGTTCACGCGAGAGCTCTGAATCTTCTCGTGTAACTTACTCTCTCTGAATGTTTGAGAAGCCCACATACTCTATATGACAGTAATTCACCTGACACGATGTGCTCCCATAACTCAAATACCCACATTTAACAAAGACCAGCAAGATGAGATTTCGTTTTAAGAGATTTTTGAAGTAGATTCACGATAAAACATGGTCTGTTTCTGTTTAGTGGGGTATTATTTAGTGTTGTGTTACAGTGTTGGTCTGAGTAGGGTTTTCAGTTGTGGTTCCACATAGTTCACGCATCTAACTATAAATCAAACATCAGACCACACTGCATGACTTCTCTGTTTCATTCTTTTAAAACGCGTAAAGATTAATTTCATTGTACTATTGCATGTTTGCGCTTTTACTAGTTATTTGAAATTAAGGCCTATGTTTTGACATAAACAACATCTTGTCTGGTAACCCAACGTTTTTGATTTGAAGCGGACCTTAGAACCGCACGATAATGAGAAATGATGTCGAGGATACATGGTGCTAGGCTAGCGATTGTCGCTTAACAACTTTATTGTGTCCACTTTCTGCCGGATCCCTCCAGTTTTAGACACTAGAACACAGTTAAGAATGACAACATAACATATAGTCATCTACTTCAGTAAAGATGAACGACAAGAATTGGATTCATAGTAAACATGGGTCACATGACATCCTTTTAAAATTCTTTTTTATTATGTTTATTCATTTTTATAATCCACTGTGCGCATGCTTACCCCATGAAAGGAAGACAACAAAAATACCATCGAATTTAAGAAGAACCAAAGACGTGTAAAAAGAGATTCTACGGCATAAATAGGCAGTTTCATGTTGTTGGAAGTCATTAATTTCTACGTCATCATCATAACATATAAGTGAGAACAGTTAAAAGTGCACCATTTAACTTAAAAACTATACAGCTGCCAAGGTAATTGTTAATGACAATATCCTAACAATAGAAACTTAAGTTTCACGATAATTATTTCACAAAGAAAGGAGACTAGCTTTAACACTATCATACTCTCTGACAACAGTTAAAAAGTAGAAATGCCTCTTGTCCTTCGTCTTCCTGAAGTTCTGTGGTCACCACATTAAGTGGATAGTCATTCGTCTGGTCCCAGTCATTTTTTTCTGCACCTTCCTCGAGTGAAAGATGTAACCACTCGACTTGATTAAAATGTCTCTGTGAGACAATCCTCCCATGCAAACACCGTTATTCTCTTCGCCATTGTCTGTTTTATTTTCCCTATTTATTCTTTGCCGTTTTGATTGACTGGCACACGTAGTGTACACTCACACACACACTCTCTCTCTCTCTCTTTACACACACACACACTCGCATCCGCTTTACATTTGTTTTGCCTTGTCGCAGTCTTCGCCGGCAGGCTGTGTCCCGGATGCCTGTTCTTTCTCCCGTTTCTCTTTTTCGATCTGCTCTTGTTCAGACTTGCTGCTTGGAAACTTGTCCTTGTTGTTTTCTTTTTTCCATTTCATGCGACGGTTCTGAAACCAGATTTTGACCTGTCGTTCTGTCAGTCCCAAAGCATGTGATACCTCAATCCGTCGCTTGCGCGTTAGGTAGGGGTTGAAGAGAAACTCTTTCTCGAGTTCCAGCGTCTGATAGCGGCTGTAGGTCTGGCGGCCTCGCCTCCGTCCGGCAGCTACTGGCAATAAAGAGGTTTACAGATGTTAGACAGTGCTCACAATACGCGCCAAAGCGTAATTTTACAAGCAAGTTCAAACATATTTGTGAACCAACATTCCACAAAGGCATCTTTCACACGAAACGTACATCTACAGTACATAATCGCGATGCATTATTAGTTTATGGGTAGGCTTTTAGTGTACCATGGAGACTCCCTACAGCGTAACGCAGTAATTAATGTAAAAGCTCCGCCATTACAGATATAAGTAGGCTACCACAACACTAATACACAGTAACGAGCAATACTAACCCGCAGTAGAGTCGTCAAAAAGCAGTCTATACTTTTTCACGTGGTCAAGGATTAGGCACAGCCATAAATGACATAATCATTGTGAAACGACCACTGTGTAGTGAAATAAACTCAGGGCTCACTGTAAGTCGTTAAAGGCTGCAGTAAAACTTTGACCTGGGTGAGAAGTGAGAGATCAGCTGTGGGGCAAAGTCTCACATATGGGAACAGCAAGAAGAGAAGGGGCTTTCTCTCGCCCTCCTCTTCCTCTCTCCCACTCTCCCACTCTTTCTATGGCAGGGTCATTAAACTGTAAAGTGATTCACAAGTTTTGAACACCATAAAACAATAAAAACGGCCATTGTCCCCCCTCCTATCGTGCACACAGGAAATGCAATTCTAAACCTAAATTGCACTCAGAGTTTTTTTCGTGTGGCTAACCCAGGTTTATGTCACTTCCACAAACACACACAACGCGAGTCGGACGGCTTTTCTGTCTACCGAGGCTCACCTTGAGGTCGCATCCACGGGAACAGCTGTGTGGGCGACGGACTCTGCTCTGTGTTGTCCGTCTCGTCGCCGATGCCCCCCGCGGCGAGCTTGCAGTCGCTAAACTGAACCAAGTCGGCGTCTTGAGCACTGAAAAGCGTTTGCCTCTGGAGAGCATCATAACCGTAGAAGTTACCCGGCTCGCCGTGACAAGTTACTGCACAGGGACTCTGTTGGTAAGGAGCCGCGGAGAGCGTGGAGGCGCCATGGTGATAAAATTCCTGAATCTGAGGGGCATGCTGGAAAGTGGCCCCGGTGCCTGGACCGTACACGACGGTGGGTCTCGTCCCTAGGTCCTGAGCAAATCCGCACTCGTAATAGTTTGGCCGCAAAGTGTCTCCACTTTTGTATTTAGTGAAGAGAGAGTTGACGAAATATGAGCTCATCTTTTGATGTTGTTGTTGGTGCTGATTTTGCTCAAGAGTTTGCGTTTGAATGTCTTTATATCAGCGCAGTAGCTTCAGAGAGTTGTCAGTTTCACAGTTACTGAGGCAACAAACAATGCAGCAGCCAAGCCTTGATTTCCGAAAACTGAAGGGTTTGCGTTTGTATACCTTTGTTAAAACAACTTAGCTAAAGCTTCGATAGGCATGTTCCCACTGTAGAGTTCCAGCATCACAATTCCGGTGAAGGGTGCCAGTTCCCAACCAGTTTTTCTATGATTTACTCGGCTGCAAATGAGAAGTTTCATATTTTGCTGTGTGTTTTCACGATCATTTGCATCTTCTATCGGATCCTTGTTCCATTGGCTTCTCGCATCCCTGTACGGACACCGCTCTGCGCGATTCTGATATGAAGGGAGTGAGAGAATGAAAAAGAGAGAAAAAGAGAAAGCGAGGGAGAGAGAGCTGAGAGGGAGAGAGCGCGAGGGAGCAGGAGAGGGAAGGGGGGCCAAGGGAGAGAGAGGAGGGGAGAATATGCACATTAATATGTTCAAGCGGGTAAGTTAATGAGAAATCTGCCGCTTTGCATCAGATCAAGTGCATAGCCTCTGTCCCTCCCCCCACTCAACTTCTCCACTCCAAACCCGTTTAAAAGATTGATTTTTTTTTTTTTTTTTTTTTTGCATGTTCATCACAGACAACCTAAAGTGATGCATATTTAGCCGTTAATTTCCAAATCTCTAACGAAGTCGAGTCTCCTTTTTTTAATGTCAGGGTCGAGACGGCCAATTTTAAAAGGTACACGATTTAATTGGCATCGTTTTAAATACATCCTATAAGAACGCTTAAACTTACAAAATCATCCTCTGCAGCGACCTAGGCGCGCGCATCAAAAAAAGACGAGGTGGTCATATTTAATATTCTGATAATTGTACTTATATAAATATATTTACAGATATATGAGGATGTTGGAATGGACCTGCACGTCAGGTGTAATGGCAAAGGTGGTTGTAAATGGTTTAACAAACTATAAAATGCAATAAACGCCCCTACTGTTTCTTGTTGACGTATAGCATCAAAAAGCTGTTAGGTTTTTATGAGGTTCTGCGATCGGTGCTGTAAATGCTTCACTCCGGATTTTATCCATGCAGAAATAGTAAGTCCTTTAATTATCATTTTAGTTTTGTTTTCCATACAGTCTGCCATTGTGTTTAGCTTGATTAAATCTGATTAACATTACCTAGAAAATCCGAGGCGTCAAAAGTACCGCGCATGGTAAAAAAAAAAAAAAAGCAAAACCAGTAGCCCAAATAAATTAATTAAAATGAAGGAGTAAACAAACAATATATGTTAGGTGTTTAAAAATGTTTCTGGATTAGTTTTGACTTGGGAGAAAAATGCTGAATTCTAAATTACAAAAAGATTATAGAATTATGTAACGTTTCAGGTTTTTAAAAAAATGTATTTTATTAAGTGTAACAATCAATATTTGTATTTGCCATTTGCATACGTTGAATAAAAATACTTACCTAACGCACAAAAATGTTCTCTATTTTTTAAATATACAGGACACTGTTGGTGCTTGTCATTTTACAACTTCATTTGCGTCTGTAATAAATTAATGCTGTGTCTCTCCTAAAAATCATCACCTCAATGTGACGAATCCTTTTGAAGTTTTATGTTGACTAGTTATGTGAATAGTCATACTGAATATTTACAATTCAGCACGAGAGTTATGTTTAATGTCAATGTTTCTATATTACAATCTTAATCGGTTATCATGCACATCTTGTTGTACACTTAAATGTTTATCTCTTAACAAGGACACAGAGTTCACCGAGCGTGCATCTCGTGAAGCTACGATTCGGCTTTAGTCGAACCTAGAACGTCGCATGCTAAAGAAAAATATAACGCATGAGCATTACATTTTATTGTAAATATTTTCTGTAATTTTGCATTCATAAATATGTCGGTATATACTGAATCTAATAATAAAATGAATGGTGTGTCATGGTATTATATGTTTTGTTTGTTTGTTTGTGTGTTTCTTTTTTTGTGCACAATTTAGATTCACTGCAACAACAGTAGTCAAGTAATGTTTGCTTTTTTTGCTGTCAATAAAATGTTTTCAAACCCAAGCTTTGTGTGGTGCCTTTATATTTCATGGTGCTTAATCATATAATCATCCCATTATCATTTAAAACAATCCCTGAATCATAACATCTCAAAATATTAGGGGCTCACATAAAATGGAGCAGATATAAAGGACACTGATTCCATTTGTTTTGAAATTGCTCTAATAGTAAACCAAGCTGAAAAGTTTTAATCAACTATTTTATTATGATTACATGTTAAAACTGAATTAGCTACACAAATGTATAATTGATTATCCTAAGTGATGTCCTAAGTTTTTGTATCCTATATATTTATTATAGGAGAATGAGATAAAAAGGGTCTACTTGTTTCTCAGATTCTTTATCACTTAGATTGAAGAATCCTCTGAAGTTAATGTCCCTCGTCTCATTCAATAGCTCCGCTGTAACAGAGAGAGATTGTGTGAACCTTACTTTAGTCAAGTGTAATACCGCACAAGTCTGCAAATGTTATGGCCCCAATGCTTCCGGTTTGGGGGTGGAGGGTGGCCATCCAGTCGCTTTTTGATGGAACAACATTGCCATCAAGCGGCAATAGTCTGTCACTTCATGAGCAAATGCAGCTGTAATGAGACGGAAGTTCAAAAGCTAATGGTTCTATAAACAACGGACATAAAAACAGAATGAGCGAATTAACAGCTCAGTAAGTGCAAATTCAATGATGTTAAGTACTTATTTTCATTCTCTATAACAAGAAATCCATTTAAAACCGACCCTTGTAGAATCTAGTCATGTGTGTTTTTCATCATTTCTAGAAAAGTAATTTAGGCTACATTGGATTGGAACCCTAACACTAATGTTAAACCATAAAAACAACGAAAGAAAATTTTCTGTCTTACTAGTATTTTGTTAAATGTTTTCAACTTTATTAAGCAAAAAATGTAGAATAAGACGTAACAGAACTCCGTCTGTTGTATTTAATTTTTTATATTTTTTAATGTAAAACTGCTATTACCACTATTAATAGAACAATCACTAGCCTGCTGCTGCTGATACTAGGCTACTAGTGCTACCAACAACGAGGGACTGATAATAATACGCTGATGCTAGCGGCCTCGCATTATATTTTTTACTTGTACACAGTTAGAAAAAATAAGACGACGAAATAACATTTCCATACACAAATGCTTACTTCTCCTCTTTTCAGTTGGGCTACCTTCTTCTACTGTATGGCCAGTATCACTAAAATACAGTAGTATTTAATTCATTATTTATTTATTTGTTTCATCACCATTGTCATGCGGCCTTTCCTTTTGATAATTGTCGATACTGACAGTCTTCAACCTTCTGGTATTAAATTATAGAAATTGTTTTGGAAAGAAAGAAACATATTTACAATGTTATTTATGGCATGTAGGTAGTTATATTATACCACCAAACCACACACCACCACATGGCCATGATTATTACGTTTAGCTATCATATACAATAAAACAGATTTCATAAACTAAAACTAAATCTACTGAACGTATTTCTGGTTACGTTTCAGGAAATCCTATTTGGCGAGATTTCATGTGATGTGTGGTTTTATTTTTGAGAGAATTAAAGATATCTCTTTAGCAACCGGCCTTTGTATCACTAAGACACAATCGGATGTGTACCCACAAAATGGCGAAGTCGAGCCCGGTCCCAAAGGTTGTAAACAAATTAACGTTGGTCATCCCAGACGTCTCGCCAGAAATCCTTTTTGTGGCAGTTTATGGCCCGCTATAAGCGCTGTAGTGCGTTCGGAAATGGAACAAAGGGTGGGCGTCGATTGAATTGGACTCAGGGCTCTCATGTGGAAGTCCAGATCTCACCCATCCCGACCCCCTACTCTGTAAGGAATCTGGACGCCTAAAGAACAAACGCTGTACACAATAAACGACAAATGCGAGAAAGGGGAAGAAAAAAACAGGCTCCCCCAACGGAGACAGTGTTTACGCAAATTATTTGCCTTACAGTTATTATAATCCTGAAACGATTTTCACATTTCTTACATTTTTTTTTTCTCGCGTAGTGTTTGTTTTACAGCCATTTAGTTCTTAACCTTCAGAAATGTATACCCTATAAAGTTTTATTACAGTCATATTATTTTATTGCGGCACACCACATTGAATTTCTTTCTCTTTTTTATGACAGTCGACTTCCCATTTCCTCCGAACATCGAGCGTACATCCTTTCTGCAGTTTGTTTCCTTTCAAAACACCAAAATAAAGGGCGTCAATGGCGTGGCAGGACTCAAAATATCTTCTCAGTCCTAAAATCACCAGGACAGACTTATGCTGAATTAATATGTGACGAAGACTGGATTCGTGTACACATCTGTGAGCCAGGACAACTGGCAATGTCTTCAAAAATATTTAATTGCTACAATCTGTTGAATGCACATCTTTCTTAAGCTGTCTTCTTTACTTCCTAAATTGAAATTGAAGCTATTACACATTTTTGTAGTCTAAATTGGTAGCCAAATCATTGTATTTTTTTTGTAGTCTTTTCTATTTTTTAATCCTATAGAACTGCATGACCACATTTGACACTACACATTTTCACTGTAACAGTGGGCCTCGGGTCTTACATTATTGAGCGTCTAGAACTTCAGAGTCTGAAACATTTAGACCTACCTTATCCCTTTTAGTTTGCATAATTTATCACGCATCGCCTCTGCAGGCAAAATACCCTTCTCGACTCTTGATCCATAACGTGCATCTGGAGGATGTGGTATAGCCAAATATAACACCACAAATATCATTGGGAAATCAAATAATACGTTAAGAAGAGAGCCAAAGCAAAGATGAGTCATGGTTACTCTCAGTAATTCTTCTTTCCACATATGAGCTGCACGTTTCTTCATTCCGATTCAAGATGAATGCTCGAGCGCACGATAGCATATTTACAACACATGAGTCTCATTATAAAATGCAGTAAACATTAAAGTAGAGTACTACAGCATGTCCTTCGCTACAGCACAAAAAGGATGAGATAAACTTTGGGCTGGTATAGGATGAAAAACATTATTAGCAAGCACGCCAAATAAGTAATGAGTTGGCATGTCCTATTATAATAATAATAATAACAACAACAACAATGGTAATGATAAAACGCAGCAAAAACCTTAGTTTGGCAAAAATGTAAGCCAACGTGTCGAGCTAGTATTAATAACACATACAATTCATGCACAGCCACGCATATTTATTTTAATTACTTGATGCACGAGTTTCTGTTGCAGTAATACATCAGACCGTGCACTCATTTAGAGGGGGAAAAATACATTATATTGTATTAGGGTAACTTTCACCAACCTGCATATTAGCTCTGTCCATAGGAATAACAAAACGTGTGTGGTCTATGTGTAAACTTTTAATGAGTCCAGCATCAACAGTGCAACAGCACAGATTAACAACACAAAACAATAACAAAAGGAGACAGAACAGTCGTGTACAAAACAATTGAGATCTTGCCTTACGGGTTAAAGACCGGCGATGTAATTATTTGTCTTTTAATAGATGTACAGAAGCCATGAAACAACCGTGTTAGAAACTAGCACAAAAAGTCTGTGTGTGTGTGTGTCTTCTTGAATGGGCGTGCATTAAAGAAAGTGTGAAACTGTATCTTACAATTTAAGGAGTAACTAATTGGCATTTGAAGATAGCCGCGCTCAGTTTCTGTTAAGTCAAATTACAAAAACAAAATAAATCTCTAAACCAACAAAGCCATATGAAGATACGAGCAAGTACAGAAAAAAAACATCACTGACAGTGGACAACGGACATGATTCTGGACATACACATGGAACGTGTAAACAAAATAGGTCTAATAAAAGGTTACGTGTATCAGCTCATTCAAGTATTAATTATTTTTGAAATTCTTTTTACAACATATAAAACATTCCATTTAAAAGAAAAAAATATTAACGTATTTACAATAAATTAAAACAACAATCCTTAGACCGTACATAAAACAGCTTGGAATTAATACTAGCTTTTTCAATAACACGTACATAATAAAACTACACAATACGAGGCATGCGCAAATTTATGTAAACAACTGTGACCGAATCTGTATTAAAGGTTGTTATACATTTAAGCACGAATTAATTCTATGGTTACTGACACGCTACAAATACATACACTCGGAACCTGCACTCTAGTTTTCAAAAGAATAAATTTGGGATATTTAATACTTCGCGAAAAAAAAAAGAAAGAAAAAACAAACAAACTGTCAGGCAAACAACTCGTTTTCTGCATAACGACTTGAGTTTGATTCTTGATTTTGACCCAAAATGATTAACACTATTTGAACGAAACTATATTAGGAGCTATAGCCTAAAGCAAATTTAGAAATTATTATTAATACATTCGAATTAACCAAGACATTTTATAAGTGTGCCTTACCACAAATCTCTGCGCACAAGTAAATGTCAAAAGGAGCTAATTTATAATATCGTAAACTTCAAAAGGTTTTTGAAAACCGTTAGCATACGCACATTTCAATAACCGTTTCACAAATGGTGTAGACACGACGAACTAAAGGCTGTTTTATTCCGCTCTTATAATAATAATAATAATAATAGTTTTTAAAACAGAGCTCACGTCTTCAGCAAACACGTGAACATGCTTTACAGATAGGCAAAACTTCCCTTGAATATTGAATGATGCTTATGTTTTGTTGAATACATTTTATATCAGCACACGTCTATGACAAAAGGAATGATGAGAAATGTAGAATTATAGAGAACAACTTTATAAAAAGCACAATATTTCAGCTGTTCTTAGCCTGTTGAAACAGTTCCTTATCACCTGTTTATTTCCTGATGAAGTGTGTCTTTCGCACAAGTCATAAAAGGCAATAAATGAAGGGAGAGATGGCACGACGTTTCCCTCCTCTTCTGCATCCTCTCACCTCTTCCTTATACTCTATATGCTTAACACTGTCCAGTCATGCGGCAAATGGTATGTGAGTGCGTGTGTGCGTTTTCTTTTTGATGCAATAAAACCTTCTTGCATCGGCTTCCAGATTTAAAAGACTCTTTGTAAAATGCTTGGACGCCTGGCACCAGTCAGCGTTATTATTCTTTGGGCTGGTCCTTATTCATTTTCTTCATTTTCATCCTTCTGTTTTGGAACCATATTTTCACTTGTCGCTCTGTCAAGTTCAGCAGGCGAGCTACCTCGTGTCTCCGGTCTCGGGTGAGGTACATATTGAACAGAAATTCCTTTTCTAGCTCCAAGGTCTGATATTTCGTGTATGGACATCGCTTCTTCCGGGATGATCGAGCGTGTAACCAATTTGCAGATGGGTCGTCTGCAAATGACAGTCAAAAACAAGAAGAACAGATCATAACATTAGATTCCAATATGAAACTGGAAACACATTTCACAATGCACTGAAAGTTACAGCCTTCACGAAGGCTGAATATTATTAAAATAAAGTGCTTTAGGGCGCCATCACAAATGCTTGAAAACCAACACCATGATTGATGAAAATAAAAGAAAGGGAAGAAAAGGAAAGGAAAGCAATTTTATCCTATTAACTTGATACGCAATAATAAAAAATAATGTCTCTATGCTTAAACTGCGAAACCACCAGTAGGCAACAACTTTGTACGTGAGGCCATCTAAGTTCACCTGTGATAATCCATGTCATTTATCTCCCTGCAACGGAGAATGGGAAAGCAATGAGGAAAATATAAATAAGAAATAGACTGAGGGGAAAGAAAGGTTTAATTTTGAACTCTACAGGGATTTTAACCATACTGGAATGCACTGCAAAATGTGGTCACATGTGACATGAGATTATCTCCTTTTTAGGGAGAAATGTGGGATGAATTACGGAGGAAGAGCATCTCTAACGAGGCGTCTTCTCCCTCAGTGGTTTGGTCGGGAATGCAGATGGGAGGCTGAAAAATTTCCGCTGTGCTGACTTTTGATAACATGCACATGGAAAAGCTGAATGCTACAGCGGCTTGAGATTGAATGTGATGTCACCTGTGCACGTCTTCCGTACCTGTGTGGGTACAGTGACGTCAAGGGAAAATTCATACTCTCTTAAAGTGCATGAAAAACTTTCAACGTTTGGCACATAACTACTCTTTTTAGGGGCTCAGACAGTTTTACGGTGTATGCTAGCGTGTTAGTAAAAGCCTCGTATTTATAAATATGAATTTGCTTCCCATCCTATACGTGGAAACTCTATGGCTCTTGCCTCAAGACATCAGCTTTCTACGATATCCCAAATCTTATGACGCAATTGTATTTTCATACTGATGGAATGAGATACACGCATGTTAAATGATTAATGCGAGTGTCATGTCAGCTAGAGGCCTCGCGGACACGTCTGTATAACTTGCGACTTGCGAGACAGGACCGAGACCTGATCCCTAACAATGAAACACTAAGAGGGTCATGCTATATGATGAGGAAAGTGACGTGTGTTTCCATTAGTAAAAATGAATCAAAATCCACAAATTAGCTACACAAAGTTTAGAATGTAATGTATTGCATGTTGGCAATTTGATCAAAACGATTTCCAAGTCAATGCACCTCTGACCTTAGGATTTCATTCGCCCATGTTTGGACTATATCGTATTTTTTAACGCAACATCCCAAAGAGCTCACGTACAATTAATGGGGATGCTGGCTCTTCTGATAACTTAATAGACTTGAAAGCTATAACTTTTTCCTTCTCATGGGCAGCCATGAGCACAAAGCGGGACGTGTAACTCCCAACATCATTGCCTTTGCCTACAGTTTATTCTGGAATGCCGCCCGGGGTAGCACATTGGGGATTTCTATTGCGCACAATTCCATTAGTTCACAGTGCTGCAGCCTATTTCACGGATTAAAATCAATGGCCTTTTCAAACTGATTGGACAAAATCGAAAACGACCGCTGAACAAATCCCTAAGAATTAAGATACATTTCTGAACTTGTTGAAATATTTTGGCAATAAACAAACTTACACGGCTATGAGCTGGATTTATTCTCTGCACCGGTTCAAACCCACTCTTGAGGGAGCTCAAGAACAGGCAAACAGGTCAGGGAAAAACATACAAATCCCCCAGCAGCCAGATTTACACCTAAAACATATTTATGCATGACTACGTTTATTTTGTGGTACTCAAATTATACCTTGATATAGGGATTATATACAGTCAATAATATTTACACAGAAAAAAAAATAGATAAAATAAATAAATTCAAGTTTCGGATTAAACGCGAATAAACATTTTACTATTTTTGCTAACCAAGAACTACTAAACATTAGATTAACATTTACACTAGTAGTAGTTAAAGACGCTTTGGAGTCTTTGCACACACACACAAAAAAAAAAACAGTTTACAGCCGACCCAAAACTGGCTGCACTGATGCACTAAAGTGCACTGACGCGCAAAAAGGGACTCTTACAAAGATATAAAGAGTAAATGTATATATTATAGGAATAAACAAAAAGTTACTCAAGAATGAAATAAACGCAAACAATATGACAGGAAACGTAAAGCTTGTTTTATGAATGTGTGAAACCTCTACGTTATTGCAACCAGGCAAAGCAAAACAGCTCTCAGCGATGCTATATAGGCTATGTATAGCATGGCTAAATCTACGTAAAAATACAGATTCAATTAAAAAACCTACATAGGGAAGACTTGAGAATGCTATGATGATACTTGGCTGCATGAGGTGTCTGTTGCTCTCCATTGCTTTTCTAGTTTTATGACAGCATTAAACGCTTTACAGAGTGTTCACTTCCTAGGTTTATAACTTACTTTGATCCGGTCCCTCTTTGTCCTCGCTGCCTTCGCATATGTCCTTATTGTCTTCAAACCCGGCGCTGTGGCTAGAATTCATTTCTCGTGCCGTAGAGGACTCCAAGATATACTCATGCTGCCCAACTAGTTTCGGTGGTTCCCCGAGATGTCCCAGGAGCGGCTCCATCTTGACCTGTCCTTGCCCAGGCAGAGGCTCTGCTCTCGGAGCGCAGTCGAGCCATGTGCGGAGGTATCGAGTATCCGTTGAAGGCACTGGCTGCGTCGGTATGTACGGATGGTAGACCGCGGGTAAGCCATTTGACGCGTGGGAACTGAATGGACTCCATGACGAACTGAACACTGGAGGCTTGGGCTGGAAGCTACAAGAGGGGAACTCGGGATGCTCGCCGGGTCCCGGTTGTCTAGCGCTGGAGTACTGTACATTGGAGAAGCGGGACGCGTTCGGATCTTCTCCCTCATGACTTATGATAGAATCGACATAGTAGTTGCTTAGAGTTCCAGAAATGGACATTCTCGGACATTATATAACGTACTGTTCATTAAAGGGAAAACATGTACAATAGAAATGTGCTTTACTCCCCTCTTTACGGTACTCCTCTCTACTCGCTCGCCAACGAAGTAGAGCCGGGCTGATGTGGTGTGCGCTTGGAGCGAAGTGATTGGTCAGACTTTTTTCGCGAGCCTGATAAAGCGTCAATGGGGTGTAAATCAATCCGCCAAGAGGCTGTACGGAGCTCTCCTCCTCTTGCGCTCTCTATATTTCCCATCTAAATAAATTGTCTTGTTTATGCAATATGCAAAATGGGAGCGTGTCCATATATCTCCAGATATCTACAAGCAGTCGGGAAAATGTCAACTTAAATTATGAAACGTTTTGACATTATATACATAAAAAAAAACCCGCATATGCAGGGCAATGGCCCACAATAATAAGTGAGAGAACATTTTTGTCTATGAATTGATGTGGCATTATATCGTGATCTATAGCATAAGTGCTTAATGGGAGTTTGATCGTATTTGTTTGATAAAATATATGACAATTTTTAATATAGGCAATTTATAGAGATATTTAACAGGACTTTGAAAGACACCACAAAAACCAAATTAAGGCGGGGACGTTTGCTTATAAAGTTTACTCAACCGATTGTTTCACTAAAATATTTTATCCCCCCGCGTGTTTAGACTGCTAAACCCTTGAGGAGGCAAACCTCTTCCTTCTTGGAGTAATAGGAGTATGTTGAGATAATGAACAGCTTTATTGGGAAATTAACAGTCATTTTTTGTTAACGAGGGTATTAAACACCACCGTGCGACAATCCCCTTGTATTTATGGAAGAAACTACTTGAACTTTTTTGGTCGTTTAATACTATAATAAAATACTACATCAGGCAGCTTTGATTTTTATAGGCCTGATATACTGCCTGTGGCGAGGACCGTGAACGACTCCGCTGTAGTATTCCATCCATTCGCTCAGTTCACACACAAATAAACAGATTTTCTTTTTTTATCACTTTATTCAGATACACACCAGTCCATTTTACTCTCTCTGCAACATTTTGCTACAGAAATTCTGAATTATGTTTGCAAATGTTTCAGGAAGGATTCCACTCTCTGTGGTGAATGTCTTGGACCATCAATGCATGGTAATACAATATAACAGTGATTTCAGCACTTGCTGTGCCCAATAAATAGTTACCCCTAAAATGCAAGAATGGATATAACTTACTATGCTGTTGGGCCTCAGCAAATGTGCAATAACAAATTTACACAGTCATTGCGTATACTGTATAGCTCACTAAAAAATAGACAATTAAAACAACTATTACCATCTTATTTCATACGAGTTTAGCCCATACTTAGCTTCGTGCTATGTTTATAACAACGCCCTTAACCACGGGTAAACGGCATGTTGCATTATAAGATAGATTTGCGCAGTAAGTTGCGCTGTAGAATCTCTAAAACCACTTGAAAGGTTAACACCAGGAAAAGACTATGCACCTAAATCACAACTTAGCCGTTTTAAAAGGCATTTAACAACACCCTGTAAAAATAGCAACTCGTCACCGGTGCATTAATTCACATTATGTATTCAAGAATATCTGCTTTCTGTTGGAATTACTAGAGGAAATGAAACATAATCTAAAAACATGTGTATCGAAAGCTACACATTAATTCTATAGGCTATTGTAATCGTATTTCCATACGTAAAATTAGGCCTCTATACCATGAAGTTTTCTTCTAGTGGAATTTAGCCGTATGTGACCACAGAAAAATCTAGCATATTCTGTTTATAAAGAAACAACACCTTTTTTGAACAAATAAATTTCCTCCAAACAGATGTTAATCTTCGAGATGCACCTTAGCACACGTAGCCTATTTGCAAATGAATATATATTAACAAGAATAACGTAATTTTAGGACATTTTTTAAATCGTTATAGGGTTAGGTTCCTGTTACATCATTATCTTCCTTGTACGTATTCTGGATACGTTTGATATTTAAATATATAAGTATGAGTATAAGTAGACATAATCAAGGAATCAATAACAAAGAGATTAGTGTATCCTTTACAATGAAACGTTTAAAATGTCTTAATTTCAACTTCGTTATATAACTATTTTTTAAGTAACTCTCATCTAACATCTAAACACCTAAACATAGTATTGAGAGAGGAAAAGTGGTCCTTAACTTTTAAACTACACATCTCACCTTCAATACGGAGTGTTTCTTGTATCGAGTGGGCCAGTGCTGTAATACAAATTTACATCTTGCAAGAAATCGTAAAATACATGACTTTGTTCTTAAGGACAAAATTTTCTTAAACTAATTTTGTCATATTTTATTCTGGTATAGCCTACCGATGACATCAGCAATGATAGCATATTGATCAATATCGTTGCTCGCTCCTAGTCACCACAAGCAGGCACTCTGCAAACGTTACCACACAATGTACAACTCAAATCATCAACAAATGCAATTTTACAAAGCTTTACATAAAAACTAAGTGTTTCTTTATTCTAAAAAAATATCACAGCTAATAATATTTTTTATATGATGTCAATATAAAATAAGTCAAAAATATGATGAAGACAAAAAAATAAATAAATCTGTTATGGATTTATCACTAATTGTAGATTTCTTAACACTTAACAGCTTATAAGATGACCGAACTGATCAGATATGTTTTAAACGTATTTAAAAACGTATAAACCTATTGCCAATTTTAAATATATCAGAGTTTAGGCTAAAAACATGCAAGACGTTTGTTGGGTCAATTTATTGCTGTTTTAGCAAAATTATTTCTCCCTGTGTTATTTAAAAATGTAAATCATAATAATAATAATAATAATATAAAAATCTTTAAAGATCTGTTGAAGAGTGCACTGGCAGTGTAGTCATACACAAAGTCTCACAAAAAGCTTTTGAAAATATACAAATGAAACCATAAAGACATAAAGAATGCACACAATACACCTAATACAACAGTAAATATATAATCAACATTCTACACGGATGAGATCAAAAGAAACGCGTTTTTCATAAATGATGTTTACGTGTTAAAAAAAAAACTAAATATATTAAGTGTGTGTGTGTGTATGTTATACAGCATAAAACGTGTTTATTTACTTAAACTGCTAAATTTCACAGGTGATCACAATTGATTAGCATAACATTTCCTAAAACATTTGAATAGCCTAATTATGTAACATATTAATAATAGTGGAACACTGAATAATATTTTATTAACCTATATAACTGAGGCATTGGGTTGGAATTTTTAAAGCGTAAAATGTTTTTTAAGAATCGCACAAGATCTGCCAGCATTAAGTAAAAAAAACAGGCTATTTTGAAAATGGAGGGGAAAGCTATCGAAGAAAAACGTTGTGGATGAATAGATTTACAAACTGGCGCTTACAGCCAAGTTCTCAGCATTTAAATATATATATATATATATATATATAATATATATGACAGTTAATGGGCGTGTAAGTAATATGTAAAAGAAAGAAACAACACGATGTAACGATTGCAATAATAACATTAACATGATCCGTAAGAATTGCTCGTTTACAAGAATTATTAAATCAGTATTTTCAATGAAGTCAACAGTATATCCTCATTCCACGTTGAACGGACAATGGTGTATTTAACTGGAGCAATTCAGGCAGTTTCAGGTTCCTGTGAAATTAAACGTCCAGCCCAACAACTTGAAACTACCTAAATCACAGACCAGCTTGGTCTTCTCCGTGTTCAAAGGCAAGACCTGAAAGGCTGCCAGCAGTCTAGCGTCCAAAAGTACTGAACCAGATGAGCACTCATGTTTCAGTGCTGTCCTTTGACAGAGCACTGCTTAACTGGGGAACCGTATTAGAGGGCTGTAGAGCTAAAATCTCAAGAAATCAACTGGAACATTTCTGACCCACTGCGGGGAAAGGAGATAGCGAGAATTGTTTAAAGACGTTGCTTGAAATAAAGTAATTTAAGTTCACAAGCATATCCGGTTCTCTCCAGACTGTCGGCAATAAAAGGGTCTATTGCCCCCTGTTATAAAAAGAGGCCCCTGCCAGGCCAATGACGTTGGGGATTGTCCCATCTCAACATGGCGGTTCACCAAAGCAAAGACTCGCTTAGACAAAAGAGGAGGAACTGTAAAAAGTCAAGTAACATCAGCATATGTTCAGAATTATTTCTTACGCGCCGAAAACTCTCGGAGAGAATGGAAAAATGTAAGCAACTAATAGGCTACATTTCGTGTTCACTTAAATGAAACCTACAAAAATGTAGCACATCTCATAACACAATAGATTTAATAAGAAAAATCCTTCACAGTGCAAATGAACATACAAAAGTTTCAAACATCCTTACCTAAGGTTCACATGATATTTACCATTACCATTATATCCGGTTAATTCTTAGTGCACATATTTTAGATACCCAAGAAAGCGCTTACAATATTTTTCGGCCATTCAAATACAGTTCTAGTAACTAATGCAAACCTGAGATATTTGAGATGCAGATGAAAGCAGAACTTAAAATCAATCCAGATGGTTAAAAATAACTGCGCTTTTATAATTCCAAAATTCAAACGGGTCCAATTGAATTTACAAGAAATGAATTGCAGAAACAAAATAATTAGCATTTTGATGCACTAACGTTATGTTTTATACCACATATCTCTGGTTAAAAATTCTATAGGCCAAAACTAAAAATAGCAACAATGTGTTTTATTGAATCAAATAGAATTTAGATTTTAGAATTTTGTTTTGTTTTTTTCTAATTGGCTACAACTTAGTCTACACCGAAAATCAAGTAGCCAAAATCTGTTAATACATCTATTAATAAAGTTCACAGTCAACTCAAAACAGCAATTTTTTTTTTATTGTTACAATTACCAAATGCCTTTTCTTTTTATTGTAAGTCTAAATAATGCTTCATGCCATGTTCTTCCTCTCCAAACTATAGGTTGTCATATCTAATTCTTGAAGCAAAAATGGGAAAAAGTAAGGCTAGTGTAACATTTAAAACTTGGGTATTACAACTTCAAATTTGACCATTATAGTTCTACTTATTATTTCAAATCTCCTTGTCACAATATTAAATTACAACCCTGCCAATGGTACTTTCTACTAAATAAACGTTTTATGTTCACGAAGTGCAATCTTTATTTAAAAATGCACTGTTTTTCAAAACAGAAACTTAAAAAAAAAAAATCACAATTTAAGTTATACATTCAACCATGCTTCAGCAGAAGAAAAAAATCTATGCCTTTTCACTCCAGTTTATATAAACAATATAAAAACAGTACCTGTGCTTGATGTAACCTCTCCTCTGATCATGGATTTTCTTTTAGGATTTATTTATTTATTACTCGGGAGCGTTCGCATGCATAGTTACCTAACATAAAAATAAAAAATAAAAAAACAACTGCTGTAACACTCTTTAACCTGTAAAAAAAATCATCCTCATGTAGGCTACTGGGAAAACATTGTTTAAATCTCGAAAATTACAAATTATTATTCGCTGAAAAGTTGGCCAGAATTTAAACGACATCAGTAAACAGTGTCCATGGGCCTTGAATATGCCATGCTTACATCGAATAGCCAAAACGTCTCTATTTCGTCTACACTTTTCTGTTCATCTTCATGCGAGGTATTAAATTTATCTCCCTTACATTTGCCTCATATTGTGAAACACCGTAGTAAGATATGACTTATCGTTTCCTCCCGTTAATCCATCAGAAGCAGCAGTTGTATCAATCCACTTGCACCGGATGATAGCTGCAATGATTTGTGCGCTGAGTTCGGTATTTTCAACCGTCTTACATAGCAAACTAGACAGTGAAACTTGTGCCAGTGTCCCTTGTCTGGTGCTCTCGAGTCAATTTTTTCAGTTTCATCCTCCGATTCTGAAACCAAATCTTAACCTGGCGGTCGGTGAGATCAATGCTCCGGCTAATCTCCAGGCGGCGCTCGCGAGTCAGGTACATGTTGAATAGGAATTCTTTTTCCAGCTCTAAGATTTGGTGTTTGCTGTAAGGACATCGCTTCTTCCTCCCTGCTTTCGCCGACAGCCAGCCATTTGCAGCGTTTTCTAAAGTAACGTCTTCAGATAAAAAGAGAAAGAGAGACAAGGCTATTACACAGTCGTCCTTCACAGTAAGCAAGTAGCCACTGAGCTTGACGCTCGCGGCCATTACCTGGCTGTGTGTCCGACATTTTATGACAGGAAATAATGTCAGCACAGACTACGCACTGTGTCTGTGTTGGTCGGCGAGAGGGGGAGAGAGGAGGGGAAAAATAAAGAGAAAGGGAGAGAACGATGAATTGCATAGAATTGCAAGATAGGCTAAAAAGCGATGTACTTGTCACTTTTTTTTTAAGTTTTCTCATTTAAATTTTCAAATTTCAATTTTTTTGTTTGTTATAGATTTAACATAATACAACGTGTCTTAAAATGGACCTACTGAACATTTCGGGCTAAACAAATAAAATACATAGGTTAAGTAAATATTCAAGATAGACTATTTAGGCCAATCAATTACACATGAACACACATTCCTTTTAGAAAAGTTTATGCCTCTGTCACATTCATTAGGACCTGTGTGTTGGTCTAAAAACTTATTAGGATAATAAAAACATATTTGCATAGCTGTTCTGAATTTGCTAACATTGGTTTTATCTTAACATTAGCCTAGAGGCCTAGCCTCAATAGCACACACACACTTATGCGTAACTATACCAAACCGCCAGTTCTGAATCCAGAAGTGACTTTCTTCGTTTCACATCAATAAAACGTGTACTAAAGCAATGCCACACCTGGCCCACACTAGGGTTTCCAGTTGACAATGGATCCTTCCGCTGTTTTGATGTTCTGAGAAACGACGTGCAATTTAGTCTGTCTGGGGTAATTCGGTGCAATAAATACATTTTCAAGCCCTAGTTCTCTTTGTGTCTCAGTGACTACACCCTTCAATTGCTTTCGGAAAGGGAAAAATAAAATCTTGTCTTGGTAGGCTATTTTATGGGCTTGCTTTACCCACTGCTGTCCCTTAACCTTGTTTACCCACCTTGCGTTCCCTTTCTGTGAGTTTTATCTCTCCCGGTAAAGTCTGTCTGGACATTATTTGGCTCTGTGTCGTCTCTGCTTCTTTGACTGATGCTCAGTGTGGTGATGATGCTCCCGTTGGTTCTGCTTTCACTCCACTGGCTTGGGTATTTAGTGCATTCCGTCGATAAATAACGCGTATCGGGCTTATTGTCAGTTTCTGAACTGGAAGGCGCGGAGAAAGACAGACTGTGCAACTGTTGGGAGTCTGAGTGGGAAGAGTGCGAAGGACTCTCTGGATCCGTGTCGGTATTAAGAGACAAGAGTTTGTGTCCGGAGTGAAAAGACGGTTCTGGGCGATGGTTGTCAGTGCCGTTCAGAGAGCCCATATCTGTCATGAATCTGCTGAAGGTGGAGAAGTCGAGAGGCTGTCTGGCTTGCCCTGTTGGGTCCAGAGAAAAATAGAAGGGGTCCTCTTTGAGACCTGAAACGCTGATGGGGCACGCACTGACATGAGAAACCTGGACGGGACTCAAGTGCGCTCCATCCCAGTTCACAGCTCCATGGAGAAACTGGTGACGCGGTAGAGCCATGGCTTATTCAACCGGGGAATTTCTGAATCTGTTTTACTGTCTGGAGTGCGATCGAATACGCTGGGGTGGTCCCGCTATTTTGGACTTGGCAGTCCAGGTTAGGACGTAACAATCCGTAAGCCCCACGCAAAGGATCCTTTAGACCTGGGCTATCGAAAGATTTTCCTTCATAGACTGTGACAATCACCGGAGAGAATATGTCGTAAAATGACATTGCTGGAGCATGTTTTGGGCCAAGGCAATGGTGTCCTTACTATTGGCTTTTCAAGCAGTATGGCGCACGTACGTTTCCTTCTGCTGCGAGCTCAATACAGACTGGGGTTCACGGGCAAGCTCCTCCCCTTGCAGAACTGCTTAATTCAAGAGCTTCATCAAGCTTACATCCCCCCCAAAAAATTGTTTTTTGTTTTTTTATTAAAGCCACAGCAGATAATAGGTTTGATAAAAAGTCCACGAAGATAGTAATAATCTTGTTGATTTTGTAAAGATTTAAAAATAACAATAATCAATTATAGTAAATAAGTTTACAATCTTTGCGAAATAGATCAACGAAGTACTGGTAATAAATATTTAGCCAAAAACATAAAGTAGGCCAATTAAATTTGCTGACAGTTAAACAGAAAAGAAAAAGACAAATAGGGATCAAATTACACCGATGTTAAGATAAAATAACAAACAAGAATACTCGAATTGATGCAATGTTTTTTTTTCTTCACATTAGGCCTTTAGAAATTAATTTATAAGATGCCGTTATTTAAACTGTGTTTTATTATTATCAGTAACATATCTATTGTATTTTTTAGCCTTCAAAGGTACAAAGTAGCCTAATTTTATATTTTATAAGAGGTACAAAACATATTCTGTACCTAAATAAAATAGTAACATATTTGGGAAAAAATTAACTTTGGGTGAATTATTTCAAAGTTACCAATAAAAAGGTTTTATTATGTAGTATGTTTTGTATCAGAAAAACAAGATAGGAATAAGAACACATAATATTTTACCGGATTATCAAACACTGTAAAAGCAGATCTTCAATAAAATGTTTAGAAAGATGGGCTTGACGTAAAAATCAGCAAATTCTGTACATAAACTATGTTAAATATTTATATGACGGGATATGAATTAAAAGATTAAAAGACGTTTTTATTTCTTGTTTTAGATGCAAAGTTGATACACAGCAAATAATGTTTTTTGGCGCATAGCAGCTTTTATCAATACAAGCACGTGAACCTCAGGGCCAAACCACGTGCTTCCTCAACTGCCGGACTGGGTTTTGTGTCAAAATTAGTTATTTGCTTATGACATAATCTGCTAGATATTAGACTACAAAATAAATATGTCAGTATAGCTTCGGGATTGGCAAAACCCGTTTTTCTGATAACTGCGCGCTCAGTGCCTAGACTTTAAAATCAAAACATATGCTTTCAAATTCTCTAAAGCAAACATACTTGGGGTAATTAAGGTCTATTTAGCTTACATGCTACAATATTCTGCTGTCCTCATTTCCCGAAATTAATGCTGTATTTTTTTATTGATCCAGTGCAAAAATTTTAATTTAAGGAAATAGTTTACAACAAATCTTTAATAAAAATAAGTAAATCGACGATGAATATGATACAATAAACACTTGTCTCAAATGTCTAACACTGACATATGGTCCTATTTTTTACCAAATCTATACATATCAGTACATACCTATCTATAGCTATCAGGACGTTGCATTCACAAAAGTGCGTGCTTAATCACTTGATAACCTGGATAATATGGTGATTAATAAGCAACTAAAAATTCGGTGCGTGTACAAATGTAATATGCACTTACATTGTTCTCCTGCCGACTCTTTTTCACAACTGGAAAAATGTAATAAGTTTTCTTAAATCCAAATAGGTTCGGCGCGAAGAGGCCTTTGGCCTTCGACGTCCCGTGAATGATTGCTTTCTTGCTGTAAAGATTTGACGTTGACATCACCTGTCTCGAGCAATTGTTTACTTTTTGTCTGGCGTGCTGCACTAAAACTATTTAACATTTTCTGATTGGCATGCCTACGATTTTTAAAAACATCCCAAACACCGTGCGCATTTCTTCCTCCACTACTTTTCTCTCACAAATAGGCAGAAAGAAAAGGAACACTGATCGAATTTTCCTATATTCTACACATTCCAGTTTTATAATCACAAACAGAATCGCTGGCCCCTTCCAAATGGTGAGAGGATCTTCGGTCAAACTCGTATAACTGTAGCCATGACAACCAAGCCACTCCATTTGCTGTAAAGTTTTACTGCCAAGCCGTTTCTAAATAGCATGTGTCTGGTGTGGAGAGGAGAGGGGAGTGAGCTAATTCTGTTTTTTCTCTTAAAGTTCAAGATTGTGGTTGAATAATTAACAACTTCTTTCCATAGGCTGGTCTAGTCTGCAGAAAGGTGCAGCAAGAATAGGAAAGATCAACAGAACTATGCAAAAAAAAAAAAATATTTGATGTTATTTTAGTTTTTTTTTTTTTCTTCCAAGAAATGCACATGCCGTGTGTGCGCTGACTGAAGTAGACTAGAGGTCCAGATGTTGAAATTATTTAAGGCATGCATCAGTTTTTTGTGGCATTGTTTTTTTTTTTTATATATATATATAACCTGCATCTTACTGCGTATTAGTGCAAGATTAATGTGTTGGCAGGTAAAAGCGGCGAAAATTAGATTTAGTTATAAATCTTATATTAATTTGATTGCATCACCTCTAAGTCGCTTTGGATAAAAGCTTCTGTTGTGAATAAATAAATCTTTCTGGTAACTGGTTCCATCAGCCTTATAAGACAAACGGTTACCTTTTTTTGTCTTGAAAACGTGCGCAACAGACAATTTGGTTATTCGAGGAAGGATCTGTTAATGTGAATCACAAAATAGATAATTTCAGCAACATCTGCGCCATTAATGATTTGCATGTAATTCTCAAAAGATGCCTATGAATATCTTGGCGGTGAGACAAACCTACAACTGTGCAAGGATCCGTGCCAGTTCTGCAAGCAATTACAAGTTCAAATGCATTAAGCTACATATCTGATCAGAGCAGCATGTTTTCAGCTATGAACGTCAGATGCACGTCCTGTAGTCTTCAGTGAAGTATTTAAAACTATTTTTGTAAAATAAATGAGCTTCATGAGAGGATTGTCTGAAACACTGGGTCAAATTTTAGTAAAATGTCTGGGGGGTTTTAAAAACATTTTTGAATTTTTGAATTAGTGCACAGGCGCCTGATAACTAAATTATTATGTCAAAATACACAGAGGTTCACATTAACATTATGGAACTTATGGCAAAGAGAGAGAGAACGTATACGCCTGTGTTGTTGTTGTTTATTTTAACTAATTAACTGAAGTGGACTAATTTTTAAAACAAAATTAACCAAAAAGCAATAGTGAATAGTGTAAAATTCGGCCTATAATGTTACTCAAGAGATGTCTGTGAATTTCAAATGTGCATGTTACATATTTATGCGCTGCAGAACAGGGCGTTGGCTGCATGCGTTTCTCATACATCATACCCTTTTTATCTGCTAATCTATTTGACCTTTGGAGTCAGGAATAACAGTTACCTTGCACTATTGGTTTACAAAACCTTGTATTACACTTCATCCTATTGTATACACCTCTATTGGCTTTTTTTGCCAGTAGGTGGCAGCGTAATCACAAAGAAAAGTCACATATTTTTATTTTATTTTATTATATGAATTAAATGTGCCTAAAGATTATTTAAGTGTGTTTGTCATAGTTCATTTTGCTTTAAAAGAAAAATATGAATAATTAATAACCGGATCCATTAAACTAGCCTATATTGTGTAAGCGTGACGCTGAACTAAAATGACTAGAATTATCCATTAAAGTCATCTCGGAAGACAGTAAACACATCTTGTTCTGTCTCTTTCTATACCGTTGGCGTAGAATAAAACAATAGCATATTCATGTCATTCTGAGTTGCAGCCAAACTACTGAATGGTGCTAAATAAGTTGTGGGAAACAAGCTTAAAGCCAGTCAATACCCTCTATTGACACAAGTGGGGAGAATGCACTGAAAGCCTCCCTCTCTGCTGGATACGAGCATTTATGATTTAGGATGCTGCAGACCATATCCATATGCCAAAGAGAAACTAAACTCTGTTCTATATTAGCGCCACCTGTGACCAGTGCACACATTCCCTCCACCCCATCACTCATGAGTTAAGCTTTTGACCAGATACTGTCACTGTTTTTTTTTTTTTACTCGTTTTTTCTTTAGTATGAATCAAATATATATTCCGTGTTTTTCAAGTATGCAATCCGGTGTATTTTAACGTGTCTTTAACTAGTCTTGTATAGTTTTTGCATTCCTGCTAACGATTAACATGACTAGTAATATAACATGTCAGATTTGCAATTATCACGATTTTGTGAACAAAATTTGAATGCAAGGGACTGGTCGAAACCATTATATGTTAGTGCCTAATACTAAGATTATATTTGAAGTAGCCTATCCATATTTCATAGATTTTTTTTCTCTTTTAGCTAAAAAATAAAGCTATACATATTTCGAAAAGTAAATATTTAAGACACTAAAACATGCAACAGTTTAGAGCAACCAATGGAGTGCAAACATTCAAAAACCGCTTTTATATCAGCTAGCTTATTAAAAAACAACAACAACAAAAAAAGAAGCTTTGTTTGAAGCTTTCAAAAAGGGGGGAAATTTTAGTGGTGTCATTAGGCTACATGACCACATGGTGGAGCCATTGCACTAAACTTTAGCTAAAAGAAGACAAAAACAATGAAAATACAAGAAATCTATCCTGTCAGTACGTTTCTCAAAATGAACTAAATTACATTTACTTTACTACAATCTCACTAGGATTTTGCTAACACGTGAACCAATTTAATAGAATTCGATTATTATTATTGCCTGAGTCTCACATGCTTGTGTTTTAATCAATTTACAGATAGATTAATGATAAAACACGATCATATCAGAGAGCTTGGGAGTTGTGCAGAACGAGCCCTTCAGTCAACTGGCTTCATCATAGACTAAATTGATCATGTAAGCGAAGTTAAAATTTTACATTTTAAAAATGCATTTTAACAAAGCTTTGAATTAAAAATTAATTTATGTGCGAAAAGACAATCTCTATCAATGGACATGGGTGAATTTTTTATTGCTGTGTATTTCAGTGACGCTTTACGGCCGCCAATAGACAATTAAGTCAAAGAACACACGCCCAATGTCCTGGATGACTATCAGAGCGAGAACAATTCAATAAAGAGGCTTCCCGTAAACCCCGCAGTGGGTGTCGTCATCGAGAGACTGAGCGCCTTTTTCAGAATCGTAAAATTCCAAGTCGTGTTCAAATCAGAGGCTCCACAATGAAACCCGGTGTGACCTTGCTGGACTGTGAAGGGCAAGCCTCCAAAAACTCTTTTAGTAGTGCGTTTCTCCCTCCCTCTCTCCCTTTCTGTTCTACGACAGCAACAACTTACAGTGTTAAACAAAAGTTTCTTTCAAAATTTAAATGAAATGAAATTGCATTCCACAACACAAAGAAAAGCAGAGTATTCATTAAATGGAGACAGGACAACCTCTGAATTGTAAGCAGTAATACTGCTTCGCCAGTAGATGTCAGCAATGCTCATGCAAACGCACCAACAATGTACAGTCTTCAGTTTTACTACTCCGCAGTTCTAATGAATAACGCAGACAGTTAACTGACATCATACCTTATTAAGTACGACGTCCTCCGTAACTAACACTTCTATGTAACATTTTACAAAGCAGAACTTGAAATTAAAATTCTGACATTATTTACACACCATCAGGGCGTTGCAAGCATGCATGCATTATGTCTCATGCAGAATAAAAACTATTTTTATATATAAACTGGGGTCCAATAGAAAAAACACAGACATTTTTCAAAATATATTTTTTGTGAGTGTGTTTCTAGAGAGAATGCATAGAGCAAAGATAGCAAAGAAAAGTAAAATGGTGATTCAACTTTTAATTTGGAGATATCGACTGTAGTGGTTTGTTATGAGAGCTGCCAAAGAATTATGCCAGAATTTCCAAATGTCCGAGATACAACACTTTGCAATCAGCGTTTCTTGTTCTAAAAAATAGTGGCTTCATATTTTGAAGAACAAAATTAAATGATTGCTCTTTTTATCATGTAAAATTTTGTACTGGCATTTTTACCAGACACAAAATAAAATCAAACAAAACAAAATGGTAGTATTGTAAATTTCATTTTGTCGCCATGTGCTTATAAGAAGATATGTGAACACTGACTAAAATATCACTGAATCCAAACGCAGAAAAGATTTCGTACAATATATAACCCATTTGCTATTCATTTTATAGCAGTAACACACAAAAAAACGTTTTTACTTGTGTTGATTTTATTTATATATATATAGCCTATATATATATAGGAAATAACTGATCAATAAAAAACAATATAACAAGATGTGTAGATGTCAGTATTGGTTTTGACCACAAGTTCACAACCTGAAAATACTGTATACTGGACATGCTGTAATATTAAAAAGAACTGCACGTCCTCTTGTCAAGGTGCTTAAAGTTATTTTAAAGTTGAAGTTAAATATTTATGAAATAAAAATGACAGATCTGGTATGAAATGGTTTCATAAATATTGACTTTAGTTTTTAGATGTTTAGATTTTGTTTAGATTTTAAAATGAATAAAAGCAGATCAAATTATACCCATGGTTTACTTTCATCGTGAAGCACAAATACAGTACACACAGGTCTCGTGTTTATCCTGAAACACACTGGTACATGACAAAAATGGGGGGGATCGCATCCTTGGAGTGCCAACGGGCTCATGCAGCTGCCCATTGCAAATCCCCGCACAACCGTCCAGATGTTCTGAACCTACAGCTAAAATATGGACATGTGTGTCTAGAATTAAGTTATACATTTATTGGACTTCAAGTCAGCAAGTCTCGCAAAAATGACAAAATTCACATCACTTAATACAACAGCTAAGAAAATGCG
Organism: Enteromius trimaculatus; assembly: GCA_032361065.1. Lineage (NCBI taxonomy): Eukaryota > Metazoa > Chordata > Actinopteri > Cypriniformes > Cyprinidae > Enteromius > Enteromius trimaculatus. Next base: position 15,562,740 of record JAUMHP010000043.1, read on the forward strand.
TTTAAATCACACACAAATTAACCAAAGCGGTAAAGAACGGATATTTCGGGTGTATCAAATCCCCAGAACAAATCGTGCACTACGATATAAAGCTCGGCATAAAAGTGTTAATGACTTCTGTGTCACTGAAAATAATGGAATAAATTAGAGCTCACAGTCTCAGAGAACTCTCTTTCTTCCAAAACTCCTATTTATAAGGTCAGCATAATTGTAGTGCCCTGTAAAATTTCACACATGAGTTGCATGTTGCATGCCAATACATTTGGTTATTTTATTGCCATACAGTTATGTTAATGTCTGTTTAGGCGGGCTGGCATTTCTCTCCACCAAAATCCTTACAGGATCCCCCTGTGTTCAGCAAGATTACAATCAATAATTTAAATCACCTTTTCTCAAAGTCTTAAAATTGCCAATCATTTAATTCACTTATGATACCTCTATATTTTTTGACTATAGACTTGAAGACAGTACAAATACAATTTGTGGTTGTTTATTACACTATTTGTTTTGAAGATAAACAAACAAATAAATGTTTGCGACATTGAGACATCACAAGGGCATTCTCACGCAAGCATCCCATTTTTGATCAGAAAGCATGTCCATCTTTTCTTCCGGTAGCAGTGCCACTTTAGATACGTAAAAGCTAGAATGCATTTTTTTTACGTAATAGGCTACATGGCATTTGATTTGATTTAAGCGAGAGAGCATTTCTCTGAATTTGAATGCTTTAACCTTAATTGGCATAAGTCATATCCAGCTGTATTGATAATGAATGAATGGAAAAGGAGGCTCGTAAATGACTCTGTTGTTGATATCACTTCAAGACTGAGAAAATTAAGTGACGTATTAGATGGAAATGTTGGCAACACTAAAGAGTGCTCAATATAGCGACAAAAATATTAATGCAACATATTTCTTTTAGTTTAGCCAGATGGATCAATGTGGCCTCATAATCTTTTATATTCACTGCATTAAACTTCTGAGAGTTTGTTTTGCTATTTTAACTAAGCTTTCCACGGCATAACGACAGAGGTTTGCTGATAGTGAGGTATTTGAATTCGCTAGGACAATAGTTACAACATGATGCACATCTACTAAAGTACGTATATTAAATACACTAGTTTTGTCAACGTTACCCAGTCATTTAAAAAGATGGTATAGACTAACTAAAACTGATCGTGTCACAATCCAGGAGCAAACCAGGACCTGATTTTACTGAATTACAAATAATATAATAGGTACATTCAACATTAACAGGTCAAATTACAAAATTATAATAATAGAAAACGATAACCTAAATGTTTTTAATGTTGAAAAAAGCAAAACAGACTTACACGTGCACCCGTAATGAACGCGTACACTTCTCTGTAAACTTAATTAAACGATAATAAATTAAAAAAGTACGCTTTTAGGTTTTGCTGCATGTTATTACACATAACTTCAAATACCTGAATAAAATGCATACAGCTTATCCTCACTTAACCTGCCATGTGGAAATCCAACTTGAGTGCATTCAGATGTAATTCCTCAGGGCTTTTTTGTCAATTATGTTAAAAAGGTAAATTATTCAACATGAGCATAATCATAAAATTTAAAAAATCCTACTATATTCCTACTATCTTCATTTTACTATTTTCTACTTTATTTTACTATTTTAACTCTTTCAGACATGATACAAATTGCAAATCCTTTTCCTGTAGTCCTGCTACATTAACAGTATAGGACTGGGCTTGTGTTTATGTTTTAGGAATTCAATCGTTAAACATGTAGCCTACCACAGAAGATAAAATTGGGCATGTATTCTGACATGAAACTTGCAAATATAGCCTGTCATCATAACCATCCAAACGCTGAAAATGGTAACCTAAAAATGTGTTTCATGTGGTAATATCTTAAATTATTTGATTTAATTGAATCTAAGAGTATAAGATCAGGTGGAATAACTCTTTAACGCAACAATTGCTACCATTTAACAGTGGATTGGACCGCTGTTCCTACAAAGGAAGTATTGAAACAAGCCATTCAATTCTGTTATGTTTAGTTATAGTGGAAATATCAATTTCATAAAAGCTTCGTATAGGAATTACGGGAAAACTACAACATAGCGAAGAAAATATTGCAGTTTCCTTTCAATATATACGACCACTCTGAATGCAAGATTGTTGGGAAAACCTGCCAATAAGCTGCATTAATTAAGTAATTGAGACAGGCATTGAACTTGACCTGCGAGGCTAAGTGCTGACTAACTGTACCATGACAACACTGCCAATATATCAATCATCGCACAGAATGTCAACATTTCTCCATCGTTGGGGGCCTTTCGTGTGAAGTCGTTTCCTCTCCCCTTTTTCCGGAGGCCTCGCGTTACTCTACAGGTCTATTGAAAACCTCTGGCCAGACAAGGTCCAGACTACTTATTGTTTACAAGATGTCTCAAGTTCAACTGTGAAGTCCGCCGCTTAACAAAAGCCTGTCCGAAATGCAGACGTGGGGGAAGAGTTGTTTTAGGGCTGGAGGCAACAGACAATGTGGGGGAGGGGATCTGGACGTGAACTTGAGGGAGATGAGTGTGACATTCCTCACTCAAATAGCTGGTCAGCAACTGCAAAATAACTATGTTGTGACATATCATTATTAATTTAAACGCATGTGCATATATACTGCATGCATGCCCGGTCTCAAATTCAAATGAGAAAACTCGTGGTATTCATACGCAAACATTGACTTGTTTAGCGTGCATATAATACGCCGTTTTCGCGTGCATATGACACCCATCTACCCCACGACCATAATCCTACCCATCAATACCACGTTTACGTTTTTATTTGGTGTACTGTTAATACGCACGTTCATGAGATCGGGTTGGATGGAATATAAGGCATAGGCAAAAACGAAACATAACTTCGATTCGATTGTTCAATTTTATTTTCACTTACACAGTGGCCTGTACATACTTTTATTGCAATGGCTACTTCACCGTATAGAGGCGAAATTTATAGTTATCTCCAGTTGTTTGGTTTCTTCATCTGTCTCACAGAAAACAAATCCCATCTTACTTAGAACTACAGCACAGAAAGAATTTTAGTTCTCAACAAAAGTGGCAGTTTTATTGTTAGTCCTGAAATTGGGTAAGCTCTGCGCTTTGTGCGCTTTCAAAAGACAAAATAGAGTCGCCATTAAATCACAATGTAAACTTAAAAGCAGACGCACCGTTTGTTTGAAAGCTTTTTTCAAGTTCAATGTTAACTAGAAGTGGAAGGAAGGACTGGGACATTTTATGACCCCATGGGCTGTCTAAGGAAGGTTGGAGTTAAATGAATTAATTCTTCTGAAAAATAAATAATTTTAGAATTCTCATAACGTTTGACTATCTTTGGCAAAAAAGCATAATTAGAAAAGACTAAATAAACTAAATGTAAACTAAATAAAGGCATGCTGACTTCCGACAGAGGTGACCATGTTTTATTGATTCAGAACTCCTAAAATTGTTCAACTTTTGTGCTCTTAAATCTAAGACAAAAGATCGATAACAAACTAAAACCAGAAACCACTGCCTCCTGAGAATATTGCTAAAGTTTGAGAGAAGCTGCAAGAATTATCCATGCAAAATACAATTCAATTGGAAGCAATGCTAAAACTTAATGTTTAAATCTATTTGCAAAATGCAAAACACCAAACATTTACTCGCGTTTGACCAGATATGCAAGTTATAAACTCTGCATTTTAGCTTTACGCTGTGACCACGACAACCACCGCAGAAGGCTGACATCTATTTTTTCCAGAAAATACAATTTAACCAATCATCACCAAATGATTAAATTGCTGCAAGTACAATATAAACCCTTTTTATTCTGACCCTTTACAGCTGCGGATGTAGACTGAATAAAGAAATCAGGAATAACAGAACTTGAAAGTGGACTGGAGCTTTCCGAAGGTGACAACGTGAAGCCGCTGAGTAACGACGGACCTTTTACACCCTTACTAATCTAGACCGACATTAAGTGCAGGTAGCAAAGGCAATAGACTGCGGCTCTGTTCACTGTCTGACAATTAAACTGCTCGGACTTGGGCAGAAACGTAAATTAGGCCTGCTGGAGACTATAAACGAGATCATCGTGCATAAATCTAGGAATGGTGAGGAAAGAGGTAACTTTACATTTCTAAACTCGAGAGTTATTATAAAGCGGTATATAAGAAGGCACTCAGACAATTTAGTGTAATATAATTTTAGTATAACGCATAGGCTTATTATAAAATCAGTAGCGTTTCATTTGCCTATTTATTTGACTATTGCGTTCAAACGCAAAGAGCCACAAGCAAAGTGTGGAAGGTGATTGGAATATGTTGCGCTTTGATAAGATATTCTTGAATATTCATAGTTTCGGGAAAGACAAAAGCTATTTCTTATCTTTAAGCATGTGACTTTCAAGGTCAAGGTTAAGGGTTGATTTAGTAGGCTACATCTCCTGTAGTCGAGCGCCCCCTCCTTCTCTGCCAACATCAAAACACCACCGCTCAACTCTAACCGTGAGGAGGAAATCCCATATCGTTAAGTTTAAAAACCAGTGTGCATCCTTTACGAAATCATATGAAAACTGTTAGGTTACAGAGACTGTTAAGCTTCGGTTTTAAAATATCGTAACAAATATTTAAAATGTTGGCGCTTTGAGTTACTTGCTCAAACGCCGTACATTGTAAAAAAAAAAAATAAATAAATAAAGGACTTAACAATAACTGAAGTGATATTTCTGCTGAATCATACGACCAAATTTGATGTATAAATAGGATCATTTATATTGATTCAAGTGAATGCTTAGCTTTCTAAATAAAGCGAAAGTAGTCTCCAAACAGCTCCCTATTTAGGAATCAATAAAAAGGTGATGTAAATTGTTATAAAACAATTTGACAGTAATGGCAGAAAATGTTTGTTGATTTCTTTTACATTATCACCAATGACAGAATTAATTTTGCAACAGAGAGTCATTACGCAACTCTTAATAAGAATCATAGCCTACATAAAAACACCGACCTACTTGGCTAAAAAACACTGAATGGAATTAACACATTTATTAAGGTTTGCTATATATGTTATTGTGTTTTACAAGCGATATAAACATAGTATATAAGTACTGACAGATATTGGGTAATAAGCTATAAGACTAATACAACAACAACATTGACATACCTAACATTAAATGCAAGCTAAAGAGGACAAAAACACTCAGTTACATATAGGCAGGCACGTGCGTAATTTACAAGCTATATTGTCCTTTCATGTTTTTTTCCCCATTTTATTTAGATTTTTCATTTTCGAGTCCATCCATTTATTTGTTTGGTGTAAATGCGCTGGGTAAAGAGAACATTCAGTCCCAGTCCAAGAAAAGTCCTCGCGACGACTTTTTGCTTCTTTGAATTTCAAGTAACCGAGAAAAACAAAGATTCAGCTCTGCACTATGGCGCGCTGTTCTTAACTTTGGCAATGAATTTCTTTTCCTTAACCCTCCTGTTTTGAAACCAAATAGTGATTTGACGCTCGGACAGGTTGGTTACCGCTGAAATCTTTCTTCTCTTGTCCTTTGTGATGAATTTGTTGGCTGCATATTCTTTCTCCAGTTCCTTGAGTTGTACTTTTGTGTACGGTATCCGCTTCTTTCTACCTCGACGGAATGAGCCCCCATCATGTTGGTGGGCCACAACATCTGGAACGAATAACAAAAAAGTTTATTATTAATGGGCTCATTCATTTTCTAACTAAACTACGTTTGAACAAATTTTACATTTGCAGTTACATTACATTCGGAGTTTATCCATTTAATTATCAATTCGTTTTAGACGCTATTTGATCATTAAATTGCTACTTTTATATAAACGTCTTGTATTTGTGTTCTTCAAAAAATAAAGGCACATTGGTGCACTTGCTTTTAAAATTACAAAACTGTGTCTAAAATAAAATCTGTTTTCTTTCTGACCAGAAAAGTAATATCATTTAAGAATTTTATTTTTAGCATTCCCATTTCAGTCGTAAAGTGCTCAAAGCGTACCTGCTAATGCAGACTTCCAGAGATGGCCCGCCTGGCTCTGATCCTTGGAACAATACATCTGGCTACCCCATCCGTTAGCCAGAGCCCAGGGTTGGTAGCTATCCATAGGCAGGAGACTGTCATGTCGCGGCTCTCCGGTTCCAAGCGTCTGTACCACTGACACGTCCAAATAACTGGCCATTGACTGGTAGGGACTGGGGTAGCTGTGGTAAAAGGCGAACTCTTTAGCCCTGTTAGGATATTCTTCAGATGCGACCGGGGTATCCATGTATTTCTCTGCAGTGTAGCTGAGTGCGCTCGGCTGCGTGCAGGACTTGAGGGAACCCCGCCCCATTCTGCAAGGATAATAGCCGTTGCCAAAATAGCCGTATTGGATGGGACCGGTGGACGAGGCCTGGGGAACCGTTGGGCAAGGTGTGCACTGCTTGCCTGACTCTGTAGAACTTGAAGTCGATACGTCCACAGTGGAGTAGCTAGAGCCGTGGATGAGGCTAGACGGGTGGCCACTCAAAGCCGAATGGGCCATCAGATTCCTGCACTGGTTGGCCGCAAAATTGCCGCTTCCAACCAGACCCTCCATGTTCTTCAGCTCATCCAAGTTGTTGTCATACACAAACATAACCGTGTCCGCCCAGCGAGGATTCAGGACCAGGGAGGTTGTCATAGCACGCTCACCATTCGGACGGAAAATTATGTTGCAAAGACTCAAGTCCGAAGCAGGACACTCGGTTACATTGGTACAGCTGCATTGACGCAATGGACTTCAGTCTGCATCGCGGTGTCTTCATTGGATAAGAGCTGTACCACGTGACGCATATAATAAACCTTGACTGAAGAATGTCAAAGATTTTTTTTTTGTCAAGCCCGGGTTAAATGTCTAAAAGTAGCCTTCAGATACTGCCTAATTGTTTTGTTGCATTAATAAGCTAATAATTAAACACTAATAAGCATCTTTTTCTAAAACTCACTGAGCAATCACTTTTTTTTAAGAATTCTGCACACATGCTGCTATTTGTTATTTTAATGTTAATTCGTTGTAATAAGATATATTTCAGTCTTTTTATTTCGTTCAGCAAATATATGTTATAACAATATTGATAACCTATTAAACGTTTTTTTTTTATTTATTTTTTTTTTTTATTATTATTCGTGTGTCATCTCACGCACCGAATGTCACCATCTGAACTGAATGGATACGCATGAAGATAATACAATTTACATATATTCCTGGCAGCTCCCTTGCTGATCATCCAATGCTATAACGATTTCTCTCAACATCTCATTGCAAAAAGCAATAGAAATGTTTAAATGGGTCATACTTTTTATTTAGGATTTAATTACACATTGGCCAAGCACACGCTGGAATGCCTTTAAATCATTACAGGCATTTTAAAGGCCCATAATTACCAGTGCCAAATGTATAAATTATTTATCATTACCATAAAAAATGAAAAATCATAACTTGTTTCATACATACGCTTGAACAACGCTTCGTACCATTTTATGAAATGTCATAATCCGCTGAAATAAAGACGCAAAAAAAAACCCACTTCCAAAATGGTTCCCTATTCAGTTGTTACTCCTATGTCTCTATCGCCACTCTGGTGCGTTTCCCCTTTAATTTAGAAATACAGACTTAGAACTGTATAAAAAACAGTTTTTTTTTCTTTGTAGAAAAAAAGAAATGTATTATTACAAATTTTGTTAGAAGGTTTCTAAAATAAAAAAATAAAAAACCTATGCGCATTTTTTTGTGTCTTATTTTATCAGTGACGTTTTCCCCTAAAAACATTTTTTAAAAAACAAACAAAAAAAAAAACGCCTATGACTAAAAACAATAATTCTTTACCCCTGGAAACAGTGATCATATAAACAAGATAAACGATCAAAAATCTAATTCATATAAATCCCGATGCGTGTGAATGAAATTTCTTCTGTAAGCAAAAAGCAAACTTCTTGGGTCTACGAGAATGTGTAAAGTAAAAAAAAAAAAACATTAAAAATGTATGTATATGTATACATATGTATATGCAATTATACATGTGTATAATTTTTCAGAGGCTAAAACTTAAAGGACATGTAATTGTACGAAAATGTTGTACAGGGAACAACAACAGACTTCCCTTTTAGTCCGCCTTCCCATACACTCCTCCCCAGACTGTCTTCTTTACATAGAGGTCAGGAAAGGCCCTCAAGGTCAAGGCCAAGTTTAAAGGGATGAGCATAGCCCTCCCTGAAGGGCTTGTTTAGGAGGCAATGATAGACACTGTCCCTCCTTAGGCAAACTATTCAAGTTCAAGGTCTCTGAATTGAGCTGGAATAATAAAGCGGCCTGCAGGTAAACAAAATTGCTTAAATTGCAAAGAAATAAAGCAATCATACTTACTTACATCAACTTACTTGAAACTAAACTGATCTGTCCTAAAGAATTACTCACTACCCTTTTTTCATGTTGTTTAAACACTGTGAATCATCAATGCATTCCCATTACCACTGCACAGCTGTTACTCTGGGTTCAAGGCACGAGCCTTTCTCTGTTTGTAGTCAGAGCTGAGCAACCTCACAACACGTTGTGCTTGTGCGAGGCAGCTACTGTACCCAGGAAATGCCATAATGGTTTAATTGTAAAACGCCCTGCCCACGTGCAAGGGGTCTTACAAGAAACTGTGCGTACAGTCCGCGTCCAGCATGAATTAACTTCTTCAGAAGACAGGCACATATGTATTCATTATGGACAGGGTAAGTTTGATAATCGGCATATTAATACAACATTAAAAACAGTTCCAACGTAATGTAAGCTAAAAGGTTCAAATGAGGGCTGAAGAATGTGAAGAGTAGGCTACTGAGGGTGCATATGCTAACTTGAAATGAATAGTTTTGCACTTTAGGCTTTAGATGAACTGGCGAAAAGTTTCACCTGAACCGGTGTACGATATTAAAAAGCGTTTCTTCTAAACGTAAAACAAAAAGGAGCTGTGTGCGGCGTTTCTTTGCCAAACAGTTTACGTTTACACCAGTGTCACGTCTGCATACTTAACGAGATGGTTCACACTTAGATCAAGGACAACCATACGATTTTGCATGATTACACACATACGAAAATGTTATGAGCGCTTCTGTGCAAATTTGAAATGAAATTACAATAAAAGTTCAAGTTCAAATCTCTTTCTAAATCGCCCATATTAAACAGAATGAACAACTTTATCATCATTAAGTTTAGGTTTAATTAACATGCACAAGATTTATAATGAATACTGTTTCACGTCTGTGTAGTGAGCTAGTAACGTTGTAAAATACAGCGACACGATTCGTATAGCATCCTATTCATGTTTTTCTGCATAGATTTATTTCCTGGTTTTTAACGTTTTTCTGGATAGCGTAAAAGCGATTTCTGGAAACATACATGCGACAACGTGATCTCTTCATGAAAATCATAGAGTGCATTGTGCAATTTGCTGTACTTTGTGAGTCAGGCGGCTACAGTAAAAGTACATATCTTAGAAAAACAATAGACATTGTTGTTACTGTCATTTGTATATTACTCTGTGCGATGAGCACACATTTAGTCATCATGTACTGACCTTCATGTCGTTGCAAACCTCTTTGACTTTAACACAAAAAGACAATGGACAATAACTGAATTTCACTGTATAGACAAATAAACACTTAAGATAAAAAAATAGGCTATATATAAATTCTTATGTGATCCACGTTATAAAAATTGTAAATAATGTAAATATTAATAATTGTAATCTGTTTTTGTTAACTAATCTTTGGAGGTTCGTCTGTGTCTAAAACGTTTAAGGAAACACACGACGAAGAATTCTGTTGATTAAATATTAAAATAATTTTTTTTTTTTCCGGAAAGGTACATTTTGACCAGCATTATAGCCTACCTATTATTGTAATATAGAATGTGTAATATTTAAAGCTGAAAGATTTAATGTCTCTTAGATTTTTACAGATTAAATAGCTAAAACACCGAAACGTTAATATAGCACGCAGCCTGTACGTATATGGACTGTATGTTTTACATCGTATTTTACTGCATGCTTTATCTAAGCGTACAAACAATTATGGAGCGCCCTCGACCCCTAGATGGCTTGTAGCAATCAAACCCAAAGGAACCTTATCATTGACAGTTGATAAAGAGTTTAATATTCGATATTAAATTGTGACGTGTTATAATTTATTCACATGAAATAAGATACACCTTGCAATACTGTAAATAAATAAATACATAAAATGAGTTAATGGCTCCCACTCATATTCCTCCCGCGTCTTCCTCAATGTAAGGTTCAAATTTGCTCTGTTAACCTAGTCTGTAGCATGGCACTCATATATAGCTATTTATAATTATGACAGCTACAACAATTCTTTGACCACTCAAACCAGATATCTCTTTACACTTATTAGATATGGATCAATTCGCTGCAGTGGATGCTTGTGCCCATAAATATATACTCTTAATTAATAATAATAATAACAACAATAACAATTATATAAATTCACAGCGCACTGTCACAGTTTCCGAAATATCATTGTAAATACATTACGTTTTACAATTCAGAATGTGCATAAATGTTACATCCACCTACAAATCAAATTCAATGATGACGACAAAACTGAAAATGCTATAGTGAAAAGAAATAATTCTATAGTATTTAATGCTGGTATTATTTTTGTCTACGTAACACAATTGATGGTTATTATAGACCCACAGTTTAAAACTGAGCTCCCTGCAAGAATTTCTATCGAGTTAAATCATACATTCCTACTCTGACCGCCGCATCCCTCAATCTGTTCAGAGACGCCTTTACTTGGACCTTCGTTCTGCTTGAGAATGCGCAAGGAATTAAAAAAAATCGATAGCCAAGTTTTAAAAGCCCTCAGAAAACATTATAGTTTAAACACTAAATTATAAAAACTTATGTCAAGGTATTCATCTTTCGCAGTTAAAAATAACAGGATACTGAATGCATCTCTAAAGGCCAGCTGGTTTGATGTATATAGCCTACATAAATATTCAGAATTTAAGTTAACACATTTATCGATAGTGAGAATTAAGAAGGAATGAAATCCAAAAGCTTAAGGTTTAAATGCATAGACTAAAAGTTTGTTACAGCTGTTATTATCTATGAGATATGACATAGATATCAAGGAAATATTGAAAGAACAGTGGTGATGTGAGGACAACGTATGCTTCATACTAATTCAATCAGAACAGTTTTTGATAATGACCTCTGATAATCACGGTACACCTGTAAAAACATGTCCCTATGCAGCTGATCCAAATACAGAGAAAACAGTGAAACACAATCTCTGTATAGAGACATATAAAAGTTTCAGTATCGTAAAATATTAAATATATCAAAATATATGGTAGACAGAAAAAGAGAGAAAGAGAGAATGGCAAGAAAAATGGGAGAAGTTACCTCGGCTGTTATGACCAGAAAGTATTTGCATTCAGTAATAATTCATAGGAGCCAATTTCTGCAGAGTTGGTGGGTATGGGACTCAAATTACTGTGGCAAGGTAGAAAAAAAGACTAATTTTGTGGAAAAGAGAGGATAGGAAAATATTAAACAATCTTGGTTCAAATTATCTGAATGTTAAGTATTGGCAGTATTTATGCAAGGTGAGATTATGCAGTCCTTCTGGAAAGCACCACAACCTTGATCTTCTGAGTAGATTGCTTGGTTTTAAAAATGTAAAAATATACATAAAAATATATTTAAATATGTAAATATATGGCTGCTGCTTCAATGTGCTTTCAACATGCTGAAATTCATGAGACAAAATAGCATACAAATCTAATTCATCCAAACAGCCTCCTAGACAATAAAACTGTCACAGCTTCCTGATAATGACTGATCTAATGGCAATGTTTTGGTGAGAGTGCAGGAACATTCATACTTTATCCACATTTCCCAAAACTGCTCTTCACATGCAAGCAATACACACTTGCTAAGGGTGCTATATGTTTGTCATGTATTTACATACATGAAAACTGTATGTTACTGTGACTTTATTAGAAATAAATTGACTTCATTAGAATAAATAGACAAAGTAAGAATAAAAGCTTTGCAATCTCCATCATTATTCTTTCATTCATATAAAAAAACAGTAATAGCTTACATTTACCACAGCACACTTGTAAATAAAGAACTTGAAGTGCTTGAACTGCTTACAGTAGTTCCCACTAATAGTACTAACAATAATTCCCCTAAAAGATGAATATTAAGTATCTTGCAAAAGTAATATGTACATATGTACCCAAAATGAAAATGATGGCATTTACTCATCCTCTTGTAGTTCCAATCTATGTGAGTTTCTTTCTTCTGTTGATCACAAAACAATGTATTTAACCAAACAGCTGACAGTAGCCTTCTATAACGTGGAAAAATACTTAATACTGTTGACTGAGTGGTTTCCAACATTCTGTAAAATATCTTCTTTTGTGCTCAACAACAACAAAAAAGTAGTCTCACTTTAATTAACTAAGGCTTTTGCTTCAAAAAGTCCTAATTTGCTGTTAAGGTAGTTGTTAAATTCAGGTATGTAGTGGATTAAGGGATCTAAACCTTTAGTACTTATAGGCCCAGTTTCACAAACAGGGCTTAGCTTAATCCAGGACTAGCCATTAGTTAAATTAAGATATTTTAGCAACTTTTGCAAAAATGTCTTATAAGAAAATATTACAGGTGTGCATCTTAACGCAGAACAATGACACTGACATGTTTTAAGATATGTCAGGGCAAGATATTTTTATTGGACTAGCTTAAGCCTTGTCTGTGAAACTGGAGGATAAAGTACTATGATGCTTTATAAGTATTAATACACAGCCAATATGACTGTAATGCTAATAAGAAACTAGTTAATATACTGAGAAAATTGCTACCAAGAACTTCTGAGCAAATGACACAATTTTCATTTTTGGTTCCCCTTTAAGGCACTGCTTTGAATCGTTTAGAGATTAAATAAGGTATAAAACTGTCATTTTGAGGTTATTTTCTGAGATTTTATTATGCTAAAATATATATTTTTTCTACCTATTATATATTTTATTTCAAACAATTAATTAAAATGGACATATGGGTTGATATGTGCAGTTAGGGATGTGCAAGTCTTGCAATAATTCGTTTTGTAAAAATTATTTAGTTTTATATATTTTTTTAAATTGCATTAAAATGTACATACCTAACGGAATTCTGATAACCTTGTAAATTAACCTTGTATTATTAACGGTTTTCTAGCGTTAATTGACAACATTAAGTAGAGAACACTGACTGTAACACTATAGGCTACTTTTGAGATTATGCATTATTATAACAGCTAATTCGTTCATGCAATCAAAAAGCTCAAAAAGACCGTTTGGAATTATGTAAACAAAAATATTACAATAAAAACATTAATCAAAAACTTTCATTGCAATATGTTCATAATGTACACCGGAGCAAATTGCTGTACAGATTTTTTGTTCAGGCGCACCTGTGCACTACAATACAGATAGTAAAGGATAATAAAGTGTGACTGCATTGCTGCGCAAAGCCAATAGCCTTGATTTAAACCTCTAAAGGAAGAAGATGAAGAGGAGGGAACATCCATGTAACATGTCCTTTTTGATGCATAGAAGAAGACGACAATGACAGTTTATTCAAATTACAATTTGCCGTTCATTGTACAACCAAGCAAATCAGTACATGACATTTATTTTCAGTATTTCGAATAACGGATAATTTATAATATTTAAGAAATCGTATTAAAGTACAACTGTATATCAGGTGGACTATTTAAATTAAACATTTTCTACAGTGACGTTCAGAAAACAATAGCACTAGACAGCTATACAGTAGAAATTTTCAATCTAAAATCAAAGTATTTTCAAAACAATACAAAAAGCACAAAATGCAACTAAAACGTAGTTCTGTTTTTGTATGTAGCTACTATAAACAAATGTACAAATGAATAAACAAAGAGTTAGAAATAATACAGTGTCTGCTGATACCGTATGTAGGTTACTGGAGTTTTACGCGAAGCACCCAAATGGACACGCCCACAAACAGTGCATTTCCTGGTCATTGTGTACTGATCAGTAACAGAGACTTCTTTCTCAACAATTATCGATAACCGTAATATACTGTAACAATTATCAACCAAATGAAATGAAGTGAAGTCTTCCAAATATAGTATTCTAAAGTTTTTAAAGTGGCACACACACATATGTCTGTTCATGTTCATGAAGGGCACTTTCTGTCACCTCTACGCGATATCTGCGCCAGTCTCCAGCCAGGTACAGGCTACAGCCCTGGTGGAGCCTTTCCCTTAACTGACAAGTGATCAAAGCACTGGTGTATAACAATACAACAGTCAGTTTGATATCAGGCCAAGCCGAAGCGCCACGGATGAAGCATATGTTTGAGAGACTGTCTGAATACGAGCTATATACCACAGTCTGCGTCACTGAGAATGAGAAACCAAATAAATAAATGTTAAATATAAATAAAGGTTACATAAATATAAAAATAGAACTTGAGTAATGTTAATCACCTTATCCTACTCATAATCCAAAAATACTGTTGGGCTGTTAGGAACACATAGCCTACTGAATTGCAAAATACAGTAAGCATACTTTAATAAATATAGGCAATTTTTGTTTGAAATATGAAACCTAAATTAATACATGTAAAACGAAAAATGGTCTGAGTGACATACAACATTGATTTATGCCTATAGGTCTCTAACCAAAGCACAATGGTAAATACAGTAGCCCTTAATGATCGACATCGCGTGCAGTCACATGACATTTTTATCCGGTCTGTACCTGTCGAGAAGCACGTATCATTGACGTTTCTGATTAGCAGATGGTATTAGCAACGCCATGATAATATATGAATAAAGTACATTAAAAATATTAATCAGGCTTGCTTACGTTCACTTGCACTTGTTTGTGTTGTTGAGATAAACTTATATTTAGGTTACTGATAGAGGAAGAAATTTCAATCTTAGTTCAGCACCTTTGGGCCAGACAGCTCCTGTAATGATGCATTTAAGAGACTTTTCTCCCAAAAATGAAAATTCATCAATTATTAATCCGCATGTCCTTGTAAGACCTGTTTGAATTTCTTTCCTCTACATATAGGGTCCTAAACAACACTGGACTCCACTGACATTGAACAATACCACACAGGAGGAGGAAATACATTTAAGTATGGAATTACACGAGCATGAGTAAATCTTCTCTCTCTCTCTCTCTCTCTCTCTCTCTCTCTCTCTTTCTTTTTCTTTTTTTGGATGAGCTGTTCTTCCTTTGTGCTTTCAGTAACATATGCTGGGGAAAATACTATATAGCCACTGAGTAAAATATTGTCTGGCGTTTATTACATTAACCAAGGCCATCAATTCTGTCGTCGTCGTTATTTATTTATTTATTTTTTAATTATAAAATTAGTTTATGCTCGAATATTCTGACAATTTTCCAGTTATTGTTATTTTTATATATAAATCGTTACCGTACGTATATTTATGCGGCTTCTGAAACGCTTTCATCTCTATGATAAACTGTAGACCTCTGCAATTTAGGAACATTAGGATTCTAATGATTGACTTCCAAAAATACAAACATCAAACGCCAAGGAACAATCAGGGTTGGCCTATCTCGACGGGGAAGCCACTGTGACAGTATGCAAAGGGAGGTCGATCTTAATTCTCCATAACAAAAAAGTACAAAGGCCAGTCGGAGACCAAAGACAATTTAACACCTCCCCCTGTCCGCGCGCCCCGGCGGCGCCTCAGCGGATAGAGCGCGTCTCTCATTAGTAACAAGATGGGACGACCTGAAAGATGCAGAGGTGAGGGAGGAGGGGGGGTGGACAGCGACTACAAAAACAACTCATCTTTCCCTTCATAAACGAACTTGGCTCGGAAGACAAGCAGTGACGAGAGAGAATTCCTTTTTTGGGGAGGGCCTGGTCTGGGACTGTTTTGAGGACTATGAGAAGCTTGTGAAAATCCATTTGGGGAATATTTGGATTGCAGACGTGGATATCAACGATAAAATGCGTAAGTAGCCTACAACATTCATATTTTAACAGTAGGCACGGAGGAAGAATTAACAGTTTTTTTTTTCTTAAAAAAAAAAAAAAAAAAAGCGCCTGGTATAGACTACTTGATATGTTGTCTCATTTAGGTCCAATAGGCCCGTTGTGCAAAATCAACTTGTGTAGTTCTGAGTTAATTTAGGAAATTGGAAGTTTATTGACAAACCAGTCTTTGGTTGTGCTACATGCAAAGTAACGAATGCCTAACGTGAAGTAAACTTTTCAGTAGCAGAGGGCAGGGAGTCGCCAGTGTCTACTGTTGCTCATGCTGACAGTGATCAAGGAGAGGAAGAGTGCCCTCGTATTTCATTGCTGAATGGGATAGACCAGAGTCGGCGGCACCGGACTGCTTTCACAAGGGAGCAGCTGACCCGTCTTGAGCAAGAATACTGTAAAGAAAGTTACGTGTCTCGACCCAGGCGATGCGAACTGGCGGCAGCGCTAAACTTGCCGGAGACCACAATAAAGGTAATTCACGATGCAGACCTTTTCATGCCACACTCAACCTCTGGCCCAACAAAAGCTTCTCAGGACCACCATGGAGCATTTAAAGTGCATTTTAAAAAGCACTCTTTAAAAAAATAATTATAATTTGAGACCAACTTCCATTATTCATCAATATGTATTTTTAAATTCTAATTTCATGTACACTTTTACAAATAAAGGTTCTTTATTGGCATCAATGGTTCCACAAAGAACCTTTACCATCCATGGAACCTTTTCATTCCATAAAAGGTTATTTACAGTGGGAAAAAAAAGGTTCTTTAGATTAAAAGTTCTTTGCACTAAGAAAAATGGTTCTTTTAAGAACTGTTCACTGAAATGTTCTTTGGTGAACCAAAACCGGTTCCTTTTTAGAGTGTAAGAGGTTACAGTCAGCCCAAGAAACCATAAAATCAGACACCTGATCTCCATCCCAGCTGAAACTGAAAATTTTATTATACATCTACCATTACCTAATCCCACCAACATACTGTGTCCTTTACTAAGACCATTTATCCCTCTGTTTCATTATAGGTGTGGTTCCAGAACAGGAGGATGAAGGACAAGAGGCAGCGTCACAGTCTGAACTGGCCTAACCCACTGGACCCAAACCTGTGTGCCTTCATGGTGAGTCAAGCGGCTGCTGGACTCCCCTACCCACTGCTACCCCGCTTGCCCCTTCATCTATACTCTCATCTGGGCATGGGTAGCCTCTCAGGTTATACAAACCCCTACAGTGCCACCACAAGGCCAGTGGACACTTTGCACCTCCCTCCCTCGACCTATCCCTGGCTCAGTGGACTTCCACAGCCTGCCCTCTATTCCCCCATCCAGACAATGCACCATCCCACAGGATGCCACTGTCCCCACTGCCTGCACTGGAGACCAGACCACCTGCTTAAGCCCAGAGGGGGAGCTAGGACAGCCACACAGCCCAAAACCTTTGGTAGTGCTTCAGGATAAAAGAATAGTGTCTTTGGCATGTTAAAAAGAGCGTTTACCCAAAAAAAGAAAATTCATTGATCTTTTACACACCCTCATTTCACTCTAAACCTGTATGACTTACTTTCTTCTGTGGAACACAAAAGAATATATCTTGAAGTTTTTTTCATCTTTACTTTGAAAGTTTAAAGCTGTTATATTTATGCATATGTACAGTTATTCAGAATATATCATCACTCGTGAAGAGCTGTTTTTATTGTTTATCTTCTCATAACATAGAAAACAGTTTTGCTTACTTTCATAAAATACCTGATCTTTTGACATTTGTTCATAAACATTATTCAAATTGACATTTTTGCACCTAAACACTGTGGTAGACGAACTTGTGTACATATATGCTTTCCAAAAATATATATGACAAATTTGACTATTAAAATATTTATGGAAACATTTGACTATTTCTGCTTTTTCTTTGAAAGGTAAATAATAAGGTTGTAGAAGGACAGAAAACAATTAATGCTCTACTCATTACCATTCTCAAGCCTTTACAGCTGACACAACTCTAGTAATTCACACCGACACTTTTGTCATTGTTTAACACCAACCTGTTGACCAAACAGCACTGTAATCTTAAAGACTACTTATCAACTTACAGACACAAAGCTCCTGTCATTATACTCCATCCTAGACACAACCTGCTGAATTATGATCTTGAAAATCTAAAATCAAACAGCCTGTAACCAGACAAAACATCAACAGGTGGACAGGAGTGTCTGAGCCTCACAGACCTTGCTCTAATAAATAATGTCTGCAAGTGTGCATGTGAAAAGCCTGAAATAAAGCACAAAATATAAGCCACACTTAAAACTGTATGAATACATACATACAAACACAGTTGAGTTAAAATCATTTGGCTCAGAAAGCACATATTAAATGAATCAAAATGGCAGTAAAGACATTTATAATGTTACAAAAGATTTCAATTTTTATATTAGGAAATGTTCTTGAGCTGCAAATCAGCATTATTAATACTAGAGTAATGGCAGCTGGCAATTCAGCCATGCCATCATAGGATGAAATTAAATTTGAAAATATATTCAAACAGAAAAGAGTTATTATTTAATAATATTACAGTCTATTTTGACTCATTAAATGCAGTGTTATTGAGTGACTCAAACTTTTAAAGGTAGTGTTTAAATTTACTGTAGACTAATAAGTTCTAGCCACCATTGTCAATAAAATTATGACACAGGCATGACTTTTAAGCATATCCTACTTAAAACCATATACACACAGCCAAAACAGACAGATGGACAGACAGCCCTGTTTCCAATACACTGCACTAGAAATTAGGAATTAAGCTGCTGAGAAGATGAACAGCATTATAGCCATGGTTATGTGAATGAAGGCACCTGCTGAATATCCAGGTGTGTTGGCTTATTTTACCTGCACCTGCTACAGGTGAACTCCAGTTGAAAGGATGCTGAATCTGCGTCTCAGCGCAAATTAACCTCGTCTGGCTCGTGTCACAATAACCCTTACAAGAAATTGAGCTAAACGCTGCACACTCAGTCTGATTTGTGACTATTAATAACATTTTTTTTGCTGTAAAAACTACAGGGAAAAGTATGCTGTTGCATATGGATGAACCATTTTTTGGTATGTCACAGCATTACTTTAGAATGCCTTTAACAGCAAGGTATTTGCAAAATAGTAAAAATTATCCTATGCAGTAAAAATCTATCCTTAATATGGGTGCATGCTGTTATCACGTCTTCTCATGTTTAGAGGTGTCAACTCAAACACTTTGGATGCTCAGATCATTAGAGACTAACAGTCTGCAGTACCCTTGTCTGAGTCTGACAATAACTCAATGGGTGACGTCTGCAGTAAAGCCCCGGCAATAGGTGGGAAATGACAGTAAAAAAAGTGACTGCTTAAAACGACTCAGAATTGTGAGTGATGTGGTAAATTGGGACAGACTGTAAAGAAATTCTCCTCTATGGTGACTGTGGGAACACCGATTGAGCATGCAGTAGCGGATCCTCTTTTGTCTGGAGAGCACTACCGTGTGATTTTTACAACTTCCTGCTCTTAATACTGCCTCAGCGCAGGAAGTCAGAGGTGGACAGGTTGACATGACTGCAAGTTCTCCATTAACCTTACTCTTCCATCTTCAGTATAAAAACGTAAATATAAAGTGTATTTAGATTAGACACAAGTAAACTTAAAAATAATTTTATTATGATTTTTAGGAAGCTGCTTCTGTTTCCTGCAGTTCTCGGATGTGCTTTTGCAGCAGTTTTACATTTAGTACAGTAAGGGCTTTATAGTTTGCAGTAAGTAATATTTGTTTCAAAGCAATTCTTTAAATGATGCAATAAATTGTGAATTTTATTAAATATTTCTAATTCAAATGAATGCATTTGAAGTTTTTTTTTTTGTATTAATAGAATTCTAGAAAATAAATATCACAGTTTGCAAAACTATTTTCAACAATAATAATAAAAATGTTTGGATGATATGAGAATAACTTCTGAAGGACACTCAAATCTGAAGTAATAAATGCAAAAAATCCAGGTTTGCCAATACAATAATAAGTAAAATGTTACATTATCTATCTATAAACTATCTTTCTATAACCTTTTTGAAAAATCTTTTCAAAGTTTTTGAACAGTAGTGTTACAATCTTACAGCGCTGGGCTTCCCA